>OU611755.1:6403616-7003616 GCA_914767535.2 Dunaliella primolecta | reverse complement strand
AGAGAGAGAGAGAGAGAGAGAGAGAGAGAGAGAGAGAGAGAGAGAGAGAATGGGAAGGGAAGGGGAAGGGCTACATAGCTGTACCTGTCTGCGGGGGCAGTTTAGCTGAAGCAAAACGTGCCTGTAACCAAAACAGTCCTATCTAAAAATAATATTAGCTAGAAGCTCGGTCACAGCAATTCAGGCATGCAGACACACACACGCAGAGAGAGAGAGAGAGAGAGAGAGACAGACAGACAGACAGACAGACAGGCAGGCAGACAGAAAGAGAGAGGGGGGGGAGCCTCTGAGAGAGGGGAGGTGTATGGGGATCATGAGGGTAACTCGTAGGTATATCAAGCTGGGCAGAGCAGTCAGCGGACCCAGATACTATTAGTTAGTAATTCGCATTTCTTGCCTGAGGATTCCATGCTGATCTTGGTGATAGGAGTTCTTATGATTCTATACAAAAGCAGGCTGGTGTTGGCAAAGAAAAGAAAAACTACGTAGGCAGAGGAAACTCTCCCTACATCAACTAAGGAAAAGGAGACACATTGGCTCAAAAGAGCCGTGAGTCCCCTCCACCACTGGCAACTTTTCAACTGTTCTTTACAGACTAAGCATGGAACTCCAAGGCAAGCTTAAGGATTACACAAAGAAGCCACCAGTCAAAATGCATGACTGCTAGGCTACGTCGCAAAGAAGGAGATTAAAAGGCCCCATAGTATAGACTATAGTCGGACCAGATTAAATTATGTCACATTGGGAGACTTTCAGTAAGACCATTCGGCTGATCAGCCTGTGGCTGGTCCACGCCAGCCAACAGCACAACCAGAAGCTCAGACATGAAAAAGAAAAGATATTTATTGTGTTGCAAAAGGAAATCAGATACAGCTTGGACACAAGTTGTTGCCGCAAGAAATGTCGTGCAAGAGGAAAGTCATCAGGTAAAGCCTGAAAAAGGCTTGAAGTGTTTTTGCCTCAGAGCACATACCCACACATGAAAAGGACATGGACCTCATCTTCAATTTGTCCGCATGAACGTCAATTGCACACAGGAGAAATCCCATCCTCCCTAGATGCAGTTTTCACATTCAAAGTGTGGACTCTCAATCTAAATCGGCTGACATCAGGCATGACACGTTGAGACAATCCAGATGCAAGTACCCCGGCAGCCAGATGGGTTTGCGCACATTGTGTTCAAAGGCAGAGCAACTTTGAAAGAGTGCTTGGTATGTTGACAGTTTGCTACTTGTTTCTCGGGGGTCCACTCCCTCAACATCTCTCCATGCGCGCAACCTGTGCCTCGAATCATCAGTGAAAGTATGTATTGAAATATGCATACCCTGCTTCATCACTGTTACAAAAGAATCACAGTGCCGCAATCCTGGAAAACCATCCAAGATCTGAGCAGTCCAACATGAAGGCGCTTGTGAGTGCAGGTGCAGGTCAGCATTCAAAACTTTCCTTAGTGTCTCACAATTATAACTGAGCAAGCCGTTGCACATCTTGACAGCGGACATAAACCAGTAGAACCGCAATGGCACATGCCCACACTCTCTTAAAACACCCCAGTTCGGGGTGGCACGCTTTACACCTAATGTGCCCTTTAAGAAACTCATGTGGCACACTTCCTGCTCACCTGAAAACTCTTGCCTTCCTTGACATATTCTGTGCCCCACACCAGCAGGGACCGAATATGCCAGCTGGGACCAAATATGCTTTTCCCAACTAGAGCGGTACATGCGGTCTGTCCCTCAGTGCATGCTCGTGCACAAACTGCCAAATCCGGTAGGCAGATGCATGAAAGGACCAGTAACATGCTTGGAGGACTTAGCCATAATACACGTGTAAGCAGTATGTACTGATTATTGACCATGTAGCATTTCAGGAGAAAAGGGGAAATGAAAGCCAGGTCCAGCAAGCATCAAGCATGCTATGTCATATGGTGAACAGCTCAGTGAGCAAAGGATAGGGGGTAGGAACAGGTTTTATGAAAAATGCGTCCAGGTGATATCAGGTTGATAACTTGAAGGAACCAAAAGATTATGCATCCAGGAAAACAAAGGAGCACTCTGGATTAGCATAGAGAGCAACAAGACAAACTTTGTACTTGAAGTACAAAGCAAGGAATGAAAAGAAAAGACTATGCAAGCTAGCCGGACGGCTGTGAGCATTAAGGAAAAGTTCCCTAACTAGCAAGCTAGCTAGGGCCTCACCAAAAGAGGCTCACAAGCCAAGCCTTATCAAAACAAGAGGGTATCATATAAGCCGCATGAGAATGATGCTCATAATTCCTAGGCCTCAACATAGGAGCGTCATCAAGTACACTAGAGTTACGTTTGGCTCTCTCCATGACAGCTCAAAAAACTCTTCCTCACGTGCGCAATCAGGCCCAAGGCAAGAAAAGTAAATAAAGAGGATTTCAAGAAAATGAGATGAAGCCTTGGGACCACATGCAACCTTGAAGAAGCATCAAGCACTTGGGTAATACTGGAAAGAGCATAACATCAAACCAGCGTCTTGGGGTGCTTAAATTTCAGGATAAGAAAGTGCAAAAAAATTCAACTGGGACAATAGGCCTTGCACTTAAAAGGCCTGTCCATGAACTGCTCTTTAATGTTAACTTCGACCCAGTAGCAACCACCCAACACAGGTAGTGCCAACGCCACAGCCTCCCTCCACACCTCACTTCAAGCATGGGATCACCAGACGGCGCCTCCCACGGACACCCCCTGTAAGGCCTGGGCCAGCTCCTACAACAAGCCCTCCCAGCACAAGCACAACACGTCTGATATATCCTGAAACACAAAGCATCAACCAATCCAGCACTGTACCAGCGACACAACAAATTTGCCTCCAGACAGAGAAAATGACTGATACTGGAGCAACAGAATCCCAAAGCAAGCCACCCAGTAAAAGAGCACGCTCTATACGCAGAGCAAGCATGGCTTCCCCTGTGCACTCGATCCACACTCCCATACAAGTCAATGTTCTACCCTCCACCCAGAATGTTAACCCAGAAGCCAAGGATACTCTCAACATCCCACCTGGAGATGCTTCCACCATCTGTGCTAACCTGCCTGGCTTACAAAATGGAAACCCTGAAGATGGGCCTCCCAGCAAGCGTACATGCTCTACAAAGAAGTAAGAACTTAGGTATACGCTGCAGCAATGTAGGCAGGACACCTCAAGACCTAGTGTCAGTTAACGTAACACTCCACCAGGTGCTTTTCAAATCTGTCCTCAGACGGAGAAAATTACACAACAAGAGCAAAGATTGTTAACAAGCCCCTTAGGAAAAGAGAGCGCTCCAGACACAGAACAATCATTACTCCTCCTGTGCACCCAACTCATAACCTCTTGCTGAGCACAACTCAATCCAACGTACTGCCCCCCCCCCCCCCTCGATGTGAATCCAGAAGCCAGAGACGATTATAACACCCCACTTAGAGACGCCCCCAACGTCAGAGCTAACCTGCCTGACCTACAAACAGAGCTCCCTGAAGATGGATCTCCCAGAAAGTGCACTTGCTCTACAAAAAGCAAAAGAAAAGAAAAGTCTACACAGGCCACAGGCCGCGTGCATTAAGGAAAGGTCCCTTAACTAGCAAGCTAGCAAGGGCCTCACCAGAGGTCCCTCAAAACTACACTAGCTACAGCCAGCCTAGGAGAGGGAAGGAGACTGAACTAATGAGGATCGGGCGGGTTGTCGGCCATGCCCCGAGACGCCCGGACTCTCCTTCTCCTTGTATACACCTCCGCGCGCCCAGCGGCCCCCCCCCACAGAAGCCCCCAGTAAGCAAAGAGCATGTCTGGTGTTAATGATAGTGATTAGTCCCTGTATGGCATGACAGCTCAGCTTGGAAGCTAGGGATTTTGCTTTGTGCTTGGGTAGGCCCAAATTGACAAGAGGTTTGATTGTGTACTCATTGTAAATAGTGCCCGCCACACCAATCAGGATGATGTGTAGAGTCACTTTGTTGTTCCTGTTTGGATTCCTTGAGCTGTGGGTTTTAAGTCTGGTTATAGCGTGAGCATGCTGAGTTGCTGCAGTTTCTAAAGTGATGGAGGGGTTGGTGTCTGGACAAAATTACAATTCAACACGGTGAATGTCTCTGTCTTGGGGAGGGATCTTAGAAGGATCAAGGTGAGCTTGTCTGCCTGGGATAGATCTCACAAAGATTACATCAGGGCTGCTCTGGTGCCGAGCAGAGGAGCCAGTACCATTAGGAAAAACCCAGTCTGGAATGGTCCGTGAGATGTTTTCTGGAACTTGTATCCCCTGATCCAGGAGTCTCTCATTACGGCAGGCATCCATACCAATAAGGGATGAACCAAACCTACCTTTGCTAAGGGCTTTAACACAGAAGCTAAGGCCAACATGGTGTCTGTTGGTGTGCATACCACTCATAGTTGGATTTGGACATCTGAGGACAACATGATTAATGCTGTCCATGTCGTCACAGAGCGGACACCTTTCAGAGGTGGGAGATTTGTTGAATTTGTTGGCATGCTTTTGTGTGTAGATTGTCCCTGTGCGGTATTTGATTACGTTTACCTGTTGTTTGAGGGTGATCTTAGGAGTAGACCAGAAGGAGTTGCTGATTTCCTTGTTATCAACTTGCTAACTTGAAGTTGACAGTTTGGGTTGTGAGCTTCTATATTAGCAGTGGTGATTGGGGAATTGGGTTGTATGGCATGGTTGAGTCTCTGCCAGCTATTGTAATGGTATCCAGAGATATCAGCAGAGCCTAGCTTGTGTTTTTTGTGCATGTGTAATTGAAGTTTGTCGGTCAGGTTGTTGAGGTAGTGGGTTGGGAAAGCGTGGGAGCAGTGTAGGCTATCATTTTGTCTGCGTGAGGCCTTCAATGAGAGCCAGTATAAATTGTGGGATGGGTCCCAGGCATGTGGGAGTTCAACACCTGTGGTGGCCGTGAGGGCTGCAGACCATGCGCAGGCGTCAGCCCCCTCATTGCCAATGATGCCAGAGCAAGCTTTGACTTTGCAGAAAGGAATAGGATGAGGGGAGTGCTCTAATATGGTTGATATAGCACGAATGAGCTCTGCATGTAGATGATACCTCATGCGCATCGGATTGAGAGTTTGTTTTGAAATCTGGGAAAGGCAGGATGCACTATCAGAGGCAATGTCAGTTTGCCCTTGTTGGAGTGCCACAAGAATACCTGCAAGTTCTGCTCTGTTGATGGTATTTGTAGGTCCACGGCCATTGGGTTTTACGTGCAGCTGCAAGTGTTGGGAGGGTGGACAAGTGTCCCTTCCCGGTTTGTAAACACCTGAGCCAGAAAGTGGTGGGGAGTCATCATCTGTGTGTTTGATTACACTGCCATCAGTGTAGGTGACATCTTTCCAGTCTTTGATCTTGGAAAAAAGCATACCTATGCCTCACAGTATAGCCAAGGCATCTCAGGACTCGTTGTCAATCATAGCGATACAGATTGCATCCATACAGAACCTGACCACTTTTATATAGCAGCCACAAGCCAAAATAGCAAGCCTTCCATTCCCCCCACCCGGCCTAACGCTCCAAACAGCCCAGATACACAGAATGGTCGCCAAAAGCTGGGGAAAAAAGAATGATTTACTTCATAAAGAGACAGAACTTCAGACACCCACCATTAATCCTCTAGCTCCAATTTACGATGGCAATAGCATCTTGAAGTACAGAGGAACTTCTGTAAAGAAGTTGGCTCAGGAGACCACAGCGAGCCACGCCATCAATGCCATCTACTACTATGACTCTGACATCACACTTAAAGATGTATGGAGAATCTGTCCAGCCAAGAGAAAGGACATCGGCAATGAACCCCCACCCTAATAGAAACAATACCACACACAATACGGGCCCATGATCATAGAGAAGTGGGCCCTACAATTTTTCAAGAAAGCTGGCTTTCAACCAGCAAGCATCTGCACTGCTGCCTTCACCGACATGTGCATGTTACCAGATATGCAACTACCCCGGAGGCCTGGCCAGGAGCTTATAAATTTGGAATCTCCCTACCTTAACATGTATATTTGTGATGTCTGCCAACGCACTTACCACTGGAAATGCCTGACATAGCTTGGTTGCTACACCGAAGAGCAAAGAGGTTCAAATAGCTGAAACCTGGGCTTGCCCTGCCTGTGCTCGCCTCAACAATGAAGACAAACTCAACAGAGAAACAAATTTTAAAGAAGAGCTACTTAAGATTAGCTGGATACTATCATGGGAGCCAGAAGAAGCAAAAACAATCTGGTCAACCTTCCACCAGCGCATGCAACAATTTAAAGCCCAGCAAAGCAAACCCAACTTCCTCCTACCCACAGCGGACCTAGCCCTCTCCAATGTAGAAAGACAGGGGTTAACAATCTGGACGCAAGCAACACCTGGAAACAGAAATTAGACACAGGTTTAGGTTTACAAGGGGGTTTACAAGGGAACATGACCTTCAGCCAGATAGTTTGGCTGCTCAGTGCGTTGAAAGAAATCCATCAATTCAGAGATAAAACGATAATTGCCTTACGATAAAATTAGACACAGACTTCGCAACAAAATTATCTTTGATATACATCCCACTGATCCACAAACAGGTATTAAACCCACAGGCTCATGTCTCGCAGTCTTGGGTTCAGAAATTTGACCTTAAACATAATCCCAATCCACCCCCAAACTTTACCCCAGATGCTGCAACCTATACTCCCCCTTATACTATCCCACCTATCCTAGTCCTCCCTGAAATGTACAGGTCGGTGATGAAAGTTGTGAGAAGTCTTCAAGCCTTCAGTCAAGTCTTGAGAAGTTCTCGAGAGCGCGTCTGGTGTAAACAAGTTTATAACTGGATGGAATGAGCATGAAGTTTTGGAGCAAGCTTGGTGGCTTTATGAGTGTCAAGACCAAGCTCTATAAGGGGATCTAAGGTGTGAGGGGTGTAGATGACCCCGCCTGCACCTAACAGAATGGTATGGAGGGTGACTTGAGCTGAGCCCCTTGAAAGATGGCGACATAGATCGCAGTGCTGCTGCTTGGAGGCCTCAAACTGATTCTTGGGTCTGGTATCTTCACAGTATTTGACCAAAAAAGATGGATGTGCCTCTGTCCTGGAAGGAGCTGGCTAGGGTGATGGACCTTGGAAGCAGGTGGAGTGGCTGTGGCTGGCGCTGAGTGCTCCCTGCTCCCCCTACGCGTACGCCCCCCTCTATTATTTAACGGGTACCGGAAATTGGTCCTTCCAATTGGCACACTCTCTATTGGGGACACTAATATTACTCCAGGGCAAAAGCAAAGAGGTGCCTGTAACCCAACCAGTCAAGAGAACAAAAGTAAAAAACATAAACACACATTCACAGCATTTCAAGCATGCTGACACGAACTTGGCTAATCCTAGGACATCAGCCTGGTTCATGATGTCTCTGAGGTGTGAACCAATCGTGAAAGGTAATTGCAGGCTAAGTGCGTGCATCCGTGCGTGCGTGTATGTGTGTGTGTATGTATGTGTGTGTGTGTGTGTGTGTGTGTGTGTGTGTGTGTGTGTGTGTGTGTGCATGCGTGCGTGTGCGTGCGTGCGTGCGTGCTTGCGTGCTTGCGTGCGTGTGTGTGTGCGCGCGCGTGTGTGTGTATGTGTGTGTGTGTGTGGTTGTGTGTGTGTATTTGTGTGAAAACTGTGTCAATGCGCGAGTCGGTGAGCCCCTGTCGCAGAAATCCTCACACCAATTGCAGTGCCATAATTGTCAGAATATGATTAAACCTGAATTATACAACCAGCACTTTGAAGAGCCTCGATGTTTGTTTTTCACGCAAAGCTGAACTGACATGACGAAGAAGATCGTGGAACACTCTTAGACGCAGCACCTACCTATAAAACTCAAAATTTAAGCTGTTTCTGATAAATTTAAGTAGAGTTTGAAGCAGTCAGTCCAGACCGCACCACAATGTTCGCCCTTCGTAGCTTGGGAGCTCGCGCTGCAAACAGGCTGGTATCGTCCCCCCGACTAACAGCAGTAGCACCTTGCAGACGTGGGATGCGCCAGACGGCCCGCGCACAGCAGCAGGGCGGTGACGAGGGACAAGTGGGGATCCAGAAGCAAGGGGACCAAGGAGACCAGAGGTTGAGGATGAGGGAGGAGCCCTACATGAGCTCCGTTCCATCCTTCAGGCAAGTAAGGCAGGACAGGAGGCAGCATGCTCACGCAGATCCACTAGGCCTAGTGGAGCCCTAGGGTTTCTTGAAAATCGCCAACAAGCTGTTTAGCAGGCCTGCAGGCAAAAGCAGCTGTCTTTAAATCGCATGCCTGCAGCAGTTGTTCACCAAGATCAAGTTGACCACAAGCAATGCTAGCTCTCCTGTTATACACTAGCTTTCTACCAGCGCCCGGTGCCTACCCATCTCACCAGATCATCCACTCATCTGTTGCTCGTACACACCTGCTTCCTGTGGAATGTTCTGTATGTTCAGGCGGATGTCTAATGCCATGGAGGAGATGCGCCGTGAGATGGACAGCATGCTGGGAAGCTTTGGAATGGGAAGCTTTGGGATGCGGGATCCCTTCCCCCTGCTAACGTCAGATCCATGGGCACCTGACGAGGACCTGACGCCAAATGTGAGTGCCTCTTGCGGGCAAGAGCAAATTGGCAGAGGATGATGGATGCTGCAACCTCATATCAGGAACAAAGTGTCTGTGAGACTGTACTGTTGCCCTGACACCCTACTCTTGCACTGCGCAGGTGATCCGCCGCACCTTCCCTGTGAGCATGGAGGAGAAAGAAAAGTCTTATGTGTTCACAGCAGAGGTCCCTGGTCTGACACCCCAAGATGTGAAGGTGAGACAGAAAGACAACTGGTTTCTCATACTCTTAGGTGGAAAGAAGAGAACAGAAGAAAAGTGCAGGGGCAATGGGATGCTTCATCGGGTGCTTCAATTCATGAAAACGAAAGCTTCTAAAGTGTGGCTGGCAGTGATAGGCCTCACAATTTGGTTTTGAGGTTTGTTTTCTGATGGCATGGCTTGTGATGGTAAGGTGCACACCACTGAATGGGCAGCGCCAAGTCATTCGAACATGTTTTGCTGTCTATGCTCGCAGGTCACAGTGGACACAGACACCAGGATGCTGACCATCTCTGGCCAGCGCCAGGAGGAGATGACACCTGAGGAGCAGAAGGTGGGAACTCCAAAAAGCTCCATGGAATTGTTTGTAAATTTTCTTGCATTGCACTGCTTTCTTGCTCTCACTCACTGTGTACTTTGCCCTGAAGAGAGATGAAACAAGCTATTTATCAAGCAGAAAGCAAGCAAAAGGACAGAGGGTACATTATTGCTTCCATCTATCTTACTCCCTTATCTTCTGTTTTGCGAGTTTGGAAATGCACATTTGCATCCGACATCATACATGCTAACAATGAACTTCGTGCTCTGAATTTGGTTCGTGCGCAGGGTGGTGCCACTCAGCGATCATCTATTTCCTTTGTGCGCTCCTTCCGACTGCCAGCGGACGCAGACTTGCAGTCAGACAAGGGTGCTGCATCAGCAAGTGTCAAGAACGGCATGCTCAAGCTGGGTGAGTTTGTGTGGAAGCTTGGCAAGAAATTGTTCAAATAAATATTGAGTAGGCAACAGTTTTGTGGAATTGTGTGTGCAGTCACAAGAGTGATTTTGCACGTGTGCACACTCAGCATACTCAGCACTCTTGTGCAACATTCTGTCTGCTGGTTCTTGTTTCTTTGCAGCACTTTATTTCCTCTCAACACATTTGCAATGTCACAAGACACCTTGTTGCAATAAGAGCAGGTTTCCTGGTATGAAAGGATGTGTAGCGTGTCTTGATCCAGTGCTAGGGCTACTCCAATCCTAGACATGAATGATACGCATGTTTGATTGGTCATGTCAATGACATGACTGTCCCCTTTGGGGCACATGAAGATTGTCACAGTGACTGCATAGCAAGTTGTGATAAGCCTTCAAAGCAAAAAAATTTTGGTGAAAGATTTGCCTGGACTCGAGGAAAAGATTACACACAAGTTGCAAATTTTAAATTGAGACTCTGGAGTGAGCCACGCACATCTCATGCTGTCCCCTTCAGGCCATGCATATCAAGCACTCTTGCCCTGTTGCTCACGCAGAGATGCCCAAGGTGGATGGAGCTCAAAGCCCCGCTACTAGAGAGATCCCCGTCATGTAAGCTCCAGGCGGCGAAGAAGCTTCATATGACTGATATCACCTTATCGATGTGATGCAAAGGCAGTGTCTTTTCTATTGAACCTGGTGTTGAACAAGACAGCTCCACATGTATAAATACCCTACTTGACTGATGCTTGATGGCATATATATAGATACAGTTTGCCTGTATGCCACTATTGCACAATGCATGCATGTCCATATTTTTTTCACAATACTGTACCGCTACCAACATCAACGTTGTTGTATATTTATGATTAACTGTACAGTACATCACAATTGTACAAAATTGTAGTTATGTCTCAAATTTTGAGGGTCATGTCCAGACTACTGCTACTTTTGAGACCTGTCGAGCACTTCTTTCCTAATGAGCCTTTGATCATCATGTTTTGACTGTTATGGGAAGAAAGTAAACCATAATGCATTGTTTCTCCTGTGTGAAATGAAGTCGAAACATTTTACATTAATCACAAGGGCAGAAAAAAAGCATATAGACTATGTAGGCAGTGAAGAAGACACCAATTAAAGTGCATTGAGGATAGACTATACTCTCACAGGTGAAGAGTATAAAAGAGAGAAGGCTTTACGTTCTAAAATACTGCTAGCCTGCTCATATAGAAGAAGTCCATGAGTAAGGGGGAAAGTTGATTGTTGGCTCGATTGACGAAAGTGAACATGTCAAGGGGTGCTGTACATGAGTGAGTTGTAACTACTACGACACCGAGAGGAAGCAAATTGGAGAGGGAGCAGAGGACCTTTGAAAAGAGAAGTATATTGGAGGCGCAGAGAAAGAAAAAGAAATAGTATGCAGTCTACGACTGGCCGCGTGCGTTAAGGACAGGTCACTTGTCCTGAAAGGAGGGGCACCACCACACAGACCAAGCGCAGAGAGAAAGTGTGATTATGTTAGCACCAGATATGTACATGCGACTCATCTAAGGCAATTATCTAGTGTCTCACACGAGTCACGTTTAGGGGTTGGAAATGGAATGTGCCAGGCAGCCTGTTCATCTCTTGAGAGTAAGAGAATGCAAGCAGAACACCTGGCCATACTTCGAAGGACATACTTGAGGAGGTCGAGGTAGGGGTACAGCAATGTGGCTCCTTTCCTTATTTGATGTGGGGAGACTTCTACTGCCTACGTAGTTTCTTAATATGCGGTGCAACGAGATGGAAGCGCTAGGCCAAAAGGGCCAGCCCATGACCGGTGGCTTTGGCACCTTCCTATTCCTTTAATACGGATCGTGGGGGGCTTGAAGAAAGGTCGGGAAGGGGCATGAGCCTGAGGGAATTGTCGTGCATACCCCCTAAAACACTTCCAGAAGGAAGCAACGAAATTGCCTTGAGAAAAGTTTATGAACTTTAAGTTGCTGGTGGGCTCATGTATGGGCTGATCTCACTCAAGCGCTGGCTTTTTTTGAAGGGCCAGCAGGCAGCATACAAAGTTACGAATATGTAAGCACCTTTATGCTTAGCTGAGCTGCCCTTGTAGGCAGGTCAAGCTATGTAATCCTTTTCCATTCCGGGCTGCTTCAGGGCAAAACAAGAACAGTAATAATTCAGGCAAAAGGGCACAGATGTAGCAGGTCATAAAATCATGGTGGAAATTTATCTGAATACGTACAATTGGTTGCGACAATGCAGGCAAGGGTACAATCTGAAACGAGGCCTCCAGGGCAGCAGCGCGGATGCAGAGCTTCAGATGGTGGACTCCATCTGACGGACCCAGGGAGCCACTAAATGAATGAGAACCCAGCAGAACCACCCTATGACCCACTTAGACTAAATAAAATGAATAATTATGTAGTATGTTCCCCCCATTCAAATCCACATTCAGCACGACTTTTCAATGGGTGATGTTGCTAGCAGGGCATACGCAGCTCTTGGTGGACAGGCCATGATTTCTGTGTGGAAGATGCACAGCTCTTATCTCCCTTGGCTGACCTTGCACCCCATCCTTCCTGCACACTCCGTCCGTGCTCACACCGGATGTCTCTTCAACTTGCACCATTATTACATGCTGGCCTCCGGTGTGGGCAGGAACCCAGCAATGGTGCATAAGCTTCTTGCTGATGAGCTCTCGATGGTCAAGAGAGGAAAATAGCGCCCAGTTAGATCCTCATTTGCAAGCAGGGAATGAGATGAGATGAGACGCAACCATGATCTTACTAGTATTAAGGTGCCAGAGCCATGGCTGTGAACCTCCAATTCTGCTCCCTTTTAAGTTAAGCCATGTTGCTTGAAAGAAGTTTTGAGTTGAGAAAAACGCTGCTGCTCACTGACATCCTCTTTTTTAATGGGTTAAACCAGGCAAATAGCTATTGGCCTTCACTCCTAACTTTCTTGTAGGAATTTATATACAATGAAAGGCTTAGGTGCTGGAGGAGCCGGAAGTGGGCAGCATGCTTGAGAAATCTGGGCGAGAATGAGGGGTGCAGCGCTCAGAAATGAAAATTTCAGTTGAAAGCCTTTGTCCATGGCATTTATTCCAGCTGCACACCAAACCCCTAGGTAATTGCTGGTGCCCTACAAATCTGTCAGACATGTAGGACCTACACCAGGTGTGGACCAAACAATTGCAGCGTCGAATGCGTAGCGAAATCATAATAATTTCAAAAAAGCTCGTATTAATTTAAGTCACTGAGGCCTCTAGGTTGAAGCCCAAAACTACACGATGTTCGATGGAGGAGGATTATGAAACCACTGAACTTTCATCTCAATTTTTCTTATAAATTAGTGTCAAGCATCAATCAGCGTCGTTGTGTTGACGATGTACACTACGAGACCAGCCACAGAGGCACGGACTAGCAGCCCCTGACATTTATGCTCCTTTATCTTCTAGACAGGATTTTGCTTTGACTCACCTGAGAACCTTGCTGGCGCTCATTCATCCATTCCATTGGCAATTGCATGTTGCAACATTCACGCTACTGTCAAATTTGCAGGTTTGGGGGCCGAAGCCGGTTAGTACAGACCTCCTATGGACTAGGGACACAATGTTGTACAGAACTGATGCATGGACAGGCTTCTTGGGAAAAAGCAGCACGCAAACCTGCCTGGCAGGCAAGGCCGGTGCGGGGCCTCGAGCTCAGTACGAGGTAGGGGGGGTGGGGTGCTGCTGCAGCAGCGCTAGGGTGTCTGATGTCAACCTAACCTTGTACCTTGAAGGAACCTTTGTCCTCGGTAGTGGTGTTCTTGTCAGATCTGTTATGCTTTGCACTGCTGAATCAAACATTTTCCCCTTCCACCAAGAGGAACCTTTTCAGCAATGTATAATTTAACCCTGACTGAAATACTGGGCCATCTTGATAGACAAAAGAGCATTTTTGCCATTGAATTCTTTTCACATGAGCCGCAGATCCAGAAAAGCCTGACTTGCATGATGCCTGCACACGCAGCTGTGGCTCCGTTCAAAGAAAATCACAGAGAACAACGAAGTCTACCAGGTGCGCAACCAACAGAGTTCCGGTGCTCAGGCAGTCATCTGCTGATAACCTGTGTGCGAGTTGAGAGCATGACATGTGTCTTCCGAGCAGTTGTGTGATCTCCTTTTTCCACACCCACCACAGGTTAACCTTCGAGCAGATGAGGGGCACTCATCAGAGTGCATTCAGTCTTCATGGCACTACAGCAAGGCAGATGTTGAGAAGGGAGATGGGTTGAGCATCCCTGCTGCACCGCTGGTAGGTCCTTGCAACTTGACTGCTGCTGGATTTGTCACCGGTGCACAAACAAACACACCCAATTCGGTTGGCATGGCTCTGCATGCGCCCCAAAAGACCCCCCAAAAAAAGATCAGGATTCTTGGACTTGCAGGGTGAGAGGGTGCGGCTCATCCCGCTAACAAAGGGCATTCATGTGCTAATGCCGCTCCGCGCTCAGTCCGCAAAGCACATCCTATACCAGACTTCGATCCAAGCAGCACTGCGCCATGTCCCTAGGCCACACCTCCCTGAAACCATCCCTTTGCCAGCTCAGCAGGCCATTGTGAGTGGCTGTCAGTGCTATGCCAGCTGCGGCATCTTTTAACGAGTGATTTCTTGCAGCACTGCCACGCCAAATATTCATCATTGATGAACCATTCGTTAGTGCAAAGAGAATGTGCAGTAAATGTGATTAATCATGACACGTCAAGTGTGAAGCGCAAGGTGCATGAGCTCAGAGACAGTGTGTACATCCCATGCTTTTTGCTAAGTTCAATTTTGTGGCCGTCAGGAAGCAGCAGATCAATTATTTCTTGAAAGTTGAGTTAGGATTACAGAGTGGCTGCTTTGTATGCTTTACATCAAGCTTGTCTTAATTGTTACTGAGGTAAGAAAAGGCAGCATTCAGATGGCAGGCTGTTTGCGAGCAATTGAGTGAATTTGAGAGTGAGCGCTCTGAGAGCTGCCAGGTCAGAATACGGTCCCTTTCACACTCAGGATTGTAGGAATTGGGCCTGTAAATTTTCAGATTTATGTTCCAAGATCACTTGAAGTCCATCTCCAACATCTTGAATCGTGTGTGCATTGCATGAATTGCATGAGCATACTGTTGTATGAAATTGTAGATATGCATGCTTCTGACCTGTGTTTGATGCTCTGGAGGAGTTATTCCTTAGAAAGTATCAAATGCGCACAATTCACCATGCCTATCTTCAGTTGAGGTGCAATCCCCACTTCTTCTGTAATTAGTTGCCCGTGAGGTCAAACAATGTGTTGTTGTTGTTGACTATATAAGGGAGGACTTATGACCCAGCTGGTAAGCCGAGCGCTCAGCTTACCAGCTGGGTCATAAGTCCTCCCTTATATAGTCAACAGTTGTATCACCACTCGCATTATAATCTTAATTAAGATCTTCATCATCCATAAACAGAGACAATGTGTCCCCTTTTCCTTAATGGATGTGGGGAGAGTTTCCTCTGCCTACGTATTTTTCTTTCTTTTTTTCTTTCACCATTATCCACCATTGCGTTTTACATCTTGCTCTCAGGACCCCACTGAGGCATGGAGGCAGGGGAGTAGCCTGGCAGCCATGGGTGCAGAAGGCCAGCCAAGCATCATCAGTGTAGAGCAGCAGCAGCAGCAGCAGCAGCAGCAGCAGGCACAGCGAGTCATGGGTCCCCGGCCTGCTGCACCAGAGGCTGAAAATCCTGAGGATGAGTTGCAGGTAAGCTTTCCCTGCAGCTTTGCTTCTGGCAAAAAAATTTTCCTTGCAGGTTTACAGCAATTCAAGTGAAGCATTGTTTAATATGATTCCAAGAATACATGATTTCAGCAGCATCACAGGAATCGGTGGACCTTTGTGTGGCATCTTGTGAGGAAGGGAATTGTTGTATGGCTGTCAAGCCAAAGGCTATCTCGTCAAGATCCTGAGGTTCTTGCAAGGATGTTTCCTCTACCCCTGAGCCCAGACTTGCTGTAACCACTTAATGATGATGGCCGTGCTCTCTTCAAAGGACGAGGCTTCTGGAGCAGCACCATGAAAGCATTGGGCACAACTTTATTTACTCGTGCTCTAAGTGCACCATCATCTGAACCGTGCACCTTTTTTTCATGCATTTTAGAAAGTTGACAATGCCTGCATGACTGCCTTGTTCAAAGTATGCTTGGCATGTAAGCAACACTTATGTACTTGGGTAATTCCATGCAAACTAATCTTATAAGATTAATTTAAGTTTACTTAAGTAAGAGGGGTATGATGGATATGGTGGATACGATCAGTCAACCTCCTGTCACGACGAGAGTCTGCTGTGCCGAGAATGTGCTGCAAGTTAGTTGAGTTAGTTGGACAGTGGTATTTATCCTTGTGGCAACACAGCTGAGGCTGTGTTGAGAGAACTATACTTCGCGTAGGAACTCGTAGTAACATCTGGTCATGGGATGTCAAGAAACTGTTATGGCTGCGTCACTTTCTCAGCCTGACACTCCTGTTCTTTTGTAAACAAGTGTGCCGACCAATTCTTCCCTTGCTGGCTCAGAGTGCCCAAGAGCCCACAGTATGGTGGGGTGAGGTTATGTTTTTGGGGGATGCTGCAATCCACGCAGACGTGGTGGACGCCGCAGCTGCAGTTTTGGCTGGACAAGCTGGCCCCAATGCAGGTGTGAAGGCAGGCATGCAGTCATAAATTTCTGCAATGCTCCAGCTGGGGCACACAAACGATGCGTGTTTGTGCGTATGTGCGTGTATGTGTGTGTGAAAGAAAAAGAAAGACTATGTGCGCCAGGTCCTGCTGCGTGCTATAAGGAAAGCTTCCTGCTGCTGTACTGCTCCATGCAAAAACTGTGACTCTTCATACAATCCTTCTGGGTGTTAGCGGGACCTGTTACACTGAACAAACCGTTTATCAGTTCAAGCAACTTAAACTTGAAAATCAACATGCCATAAAACTTGCTCGCAAGCTTCATGCCCATTCTGTTATGTACGCTAACAAGCTTGCTACCACTAGGCGTGCTATTGAAAACAATCATGCTTCTCACAGCCAGATTTTGGAGCCGGGTGCTTCCACTAACCCTCCAGATCCCCATTAGCACTCTTTATTTTACAGCTTCGTGGTGGAGGGGACTCACGGCTCTTCTGAGCCAATGTCTCCTTTTCCTAAATTAATGTAGGGAGAGTTTCCTCTGCTTACTTTGTTTTTCTTTCTGCTCCACTGTGCTACGCTGAAACTGTAGAACCCGTCGACCTGTGTTACCAGATCCGGCCTCACCAACAAGGCTCACAGGCCTAGCTTAAACTAAGCTAGGAGCCAGCAAAAGAGACCCAATGAGGATGTGGCAGGTTGTCTGCCATGCGCCTACAAGCTCAGACTCTCCTCCTTCTGCCTTGCGCTTCCCCACCCCCAGCAACTCCCCTACCAGAAAAATCCTTCAAGTTTGATTTGTGCCTGTTTGCATGCGTACTGCAGCTTGTGGACACTCAACACTTTCAATCCATGCTTTAACCCACATCTCCTTTTATGGTCATGTTTTACAGTGGTTCTAGCACGCATATATTTCTATGCTATTGTTGTGGTTAAAAGATGAAACAAGCACAGCCCTTTCTTCATTTTTCCTGCCCTGCAGAGGCAGCACTCCGTGTTGCAGACTGCAGCAGCAGGGTCTTGCAAAGTGCACATGCCTATGTCAAGCAGCAACGTGAGGCTCAGACTCTAGCGTTTGAATCACGGCCTGGGGAGCACACTTCCTGTGCGGCCTCAGCCTTTCTGGGTGGTGAGTGTGAAGGCAGTGCTTATCATTCCTGATGTTGATCAGGCTCCATGGGAGATTGCTTCCTGTGCAAACTCAGTTTGTTTGACCGGTGAGTGAGAAGGCAGTGATGACCGTGAAAGGGATAGGAAAAGCTACGCAAGTGGTGTATCATCACAAGCGTTGATTAAGGAAAGGGGCTATTGTGATTCAAGGTAGACCATTTCTAGGCATCTTTAGACCTGCATTTGGAAGGCCGAACTCAGGGCTCAAGCTCATCAAGTCTGGATGTCCTACATCCAGACTGTGGTACACTGTGGTACATCATGTGTGCATGCAGGCAAACAGGGTCGCTTTTGTCGGCTATCCCTGTCAGTTGCTTACTGCTCTCCACCCTCTGCTGCCCCAGTGGCTCACCAGTCAGTGTGTGAGCCGTGCATGGTATGTGTATGCACCTCCAAAGAAACGAATAAGGAAAAAGAATGCACGTGTGGCTACATCCAAAAAAGTTGTAAATTCCAAGAAGCTTCCAGCTTCTTTGTGCAAGATTGCAGCCTAACCCTTGAGCTGTGCATCCCTGTGCAGCATTGCTCTATTATAGAACCATGAAATCCTTGAAATGAGGTTAGCAGCTCTTCCTCCTCCTAGGTAGTGCACGTCAAATGGATGCACACAGCTTGTCGTGCTAAGTGGGATATTTACATCAGGATGGCTCAAGCGAGCAACTTTAAACTTTGGCTCAATTGCAGGTGGACATCACTCCCAGCCACACTCTCGACCTGGGCAAGATGCTTGCAGGCCATGTGAGTGCAAACGCTATGTGAATAATGCAATCATGCTTGAAAATTTGAGACCTAATTAATAGGCATGATGCTAAATGGACACTACATCATGTTATCCTGCTCCAGGTTTGTGCTTTTCTGGCGTAGAGTCATCTTCACTTGCACATGCTTGCATGCGACAGGATCTACTAGAACTAGATGTAGTACAGACATTTCCTCTGAAGCTACCCATGTGCCCATGGATGCGTGCAAACAAATACCAGGACTAAGCGTGCAGCCAGATAATTGATGTAGGGAGAGTTTTCTCTGCCAAGGTAGTTTTTCTTTTCTTTTCTTTCTGCAAACAGGTACCAGGACCTAGCCTGCAGCCGGATGACACATCAGCGTGGATGCTCCCACTCCTCCAGCATGCAGCTGCTTCGACTGCTGCTCTTGGTGCTGGGTGCACCCTCTTCCAGGAAGGGGGAGTGACCTGCCAAGCCACGCAGGTGTACCTCGCCTTTTGCATGACCACAAAAGAAAAAGGAGAAAAAGGCAGTGAGATCACTGCCTACGTCATGTAAGGGAAAAGAAACAAGTCTGCTAGGAAAGCTGTGATTTCCCTTGCCCAGGTTGTGAGAAGGAACTTCCTTTGAAAACTAATGTGGCTCTGGACAGTGTCTGTCAGCACCTGGTTCAAGGGCACTATAGTTTTCAGACTTGCTTGTATTGGAGAAAAGAAAAGACAAGTCTACGCAGGCCACTTTATTGCAATGGCACATTTGTAGAGGCAATACTGCGCGCGTGTCTTATGTACAGCACAGGCAAACTCTGCAACTTGGAGTTTGGTAGATTTTTGCGGATGAGTCCCCAGCTTGCTGCATTGATCAAGGGTGGGGACAGTGTAAACTCTCCCACACGCACCTAAAAGGACAGTGTTGAAAGTGATCTCTTCACCTTGGAGGTATTTGCAGAGTTCATCTTACTCCTGTTTAAGCACCTAAAGCTGGATTCTGGGTCGTTTCCTCATAATTGTCAAATCCAATCAAGTAATAGTTGCAATTATGGGTCTTCCATTCATAAGGTTACTTGATTGGACCAGACCTGTATCTATCAGGGTCCATTCCAGATCCATTCTTGGAAAAGATAGTCTTCACGTGCAAATCATGTCTTGTAATCAACACCTGCAGGTATGTTATTTACCAGAAAAGCAGCTCCTTGAGAGCAGCGGTGCCAGTGGCAAGGTGGTGGTGGGCGCAAATTTCTTGGCTGACACAGAGCCTGATATGGCATACGCCATCGCAGGAGCAGGTATGGAAGGCAAAAGTCTTGGGGGAAGTGCGCCGGAAGTGGCTGGGAACAATGCTGACAACCTAGACGCATGAGTACATGTGTGTGTGTGTGCCCGCGCGTGCCCGCTTGTGCGTGTACCTGTTTGCAATGCTTTAAGTAGTGATGCCTTATATTTTTGATGCTTGAAATCGCTGTTGGGTGTGCATAGGACTTTGTTTTCAGGGTGTTCTGAGCTCACTGATTTCAGATTGCATAGGTACAACTCTTGCATTTTGCATCCATGGCAAGTTGCCATTGGCAACTGTGTGGACGGGCAACACAACACTGCGGGGTGCAGGAGTTGCACCTGAAGATGTGGAGCTTCCTGACCTAGGGTCTCTTTGGAGTGGGTCACCGATCGACATCCGCGTGCCCTCCGGCTACAGCTTGTCCACTTATCCTGATGGGTGAGTGTATGGATTATGACTCTTGAGACTCTTCGGTTTGGGATCAAGCTCTGCCTGGATTCAAAAATGGATGGCATGGTTGGCCTCTGGACAATGTCAGGCACCCACGATACATCCATGCATTAGGTCATGTGCATAGCAGGGGAACCTGCTGGCACATGGCATGATGGAATGCCCACACTACCTTGCTTGCACATGCGTCATGCCAGCAAGGCCACAATCAGCCAGGGAGTCAGCAAGAGCAGTGTCAGCAGGCATGTGCAGCAAGAACAGTGACAGCAGGCATTTATGGCATGTTGGCATGTAGGCATGTAGGCATGTAGGCATGTACGGCATGTACGGTATGCAGTGACAGCAGGCATGTGCGGCAATTAGGCACGCAGGCATGTACAGCAAGAACAGTGACAGCAGGCATGTGCGCCAAGGGCAGCAACAGCATGGATATATGGGTTAATTTGCTTTAGCATTAACCACGTCAACGAGGAACTGAGGAGAAATCCTAACTCATGCCAGGCAAGGAATGTGTGGACCTCCTACCTTTTGCTTCCCTGCATCGTGAATGTTCTGCAACCTGTGTGCACTGCAGGGGGTATATGATTGCTGCCGATCATTTTGGAGCAGCTCTTCAGCCAGTTCCCCCAGGCAGTCCTCATCCATGGGCGTGCGAATGGGGTGTCATGGGATTTGGAGGGAACTGGTCAAGAGTGCGCGCGTTCTTCCGTGCAGATGGCTGGATTGACAAATGGCAAACCATCCAGTTCTTCATTCATTAGCTGCGTGCTTGGAGGATGGTAAAAGCATCCACTGGTTACGTTGTTTGGGTATGTTTGTACACAAGAACAGCAACCAAGAAATGCAGCTTCATGTATTGAAAAATATCAATCTTATGGGCAGCCAAAGCCCAGAACTCAGCCCCCATGGGTACTGTGGCCAGGAGCACTAAAGCAAAAAGCATGGTTACATGTAAAATGAGGTTGTTTATCTTGTATCAGAGCATGCATCCATTGATCAAAGGAGTGGTTTTAATGCGTAGTGTTCCTTTTCATCCAGAATTTTGCTCCTCTCGGTCTGTTCCATTTGCTGTAATCATTACAGATGATCCAAACTTTATAGTAAAGGCAAGCCCACGCTTGCATTGCAACGCTCCACAGTTAATTAAGGAACAAGAGACGAAATGGCCTGAAGTGCTCCCACAAGCACTGCTCAAATCTCATGAAGCATGGGGGCAATGGCAGTAAGGGGAGAAGGAAAATGATGCCTGCTCTTATTTATGGTATGGTTGGGTGCTGGGGGCTGATTGTGGGCAATGCCAAGAGAAAGTGTCTGCTCTTGCAGCAGGCAGCCAGCTGTCACTGTTGCGAGTGCAACTTGTGCCTTCAAGGTTTATAAGCTTTACTTAGGAGCTCTCAGCAAGGTAGGTTGGCTGCATGGCTTACTGTTCAGTGCCAGCAACCAAAAAGCATCCAGCTTCTCAATCTTTAAGAGTGAAACTCCTTGGTTGCCTACTTTTGCAAAAGATACAAACATGTTTTTTTAAATAAAGCTTCATGAGAATAGAAAGTGCCTGTCTGATTCAAAAAAATTTGATAACCAATCCCTACTCAAAGCTCCTCACTGCTTACCCGCACCTTTGCTACAAGCTTGGGACCATTCCAAAAGGTAGACTTACCTACAACAATCCCGAATAAGGGCCCTGCCTGGAAAATGCTCTCCCTCAGCATACCTGGGACTTACAAATCATTGCAGTCTGGAATACAGCTGCAAGAGTCCAGTTGAACAATCAGAGCCCTACCTGGCTCCAAGGTTCAGCCAAGGATATTCTAGAGGCCAAGTGGTTTGCCAAAAATGTGAGGAACGACCCCATCCTTATTGCAAGGCACGCCGTTATTAAAGAAAAAGAAAGGAAAAAGTCTATGCTAGCCAAAAGGCCGCACGCATTAAGGAAAAGGTCCCTGACTAGCAAGCTAGAAAGGGTATCACCAAAGGGCTCTCAAACCTACATTAGACACATCTAGCCTAGGAGAAAGCCAGAAACAGGTTTAATGAGGCTCTGGAGGGTTGTCTGCCATGCTTCTGGACGCCCGGACTCACCTTCTCCTGCTCTTCACCCCCACACGCCCAGCTCCCCCCCCCCCCCTAGAAGCCCCCTGGAAATGAAGATCATGTCTGGTGTAAATAATAGCCGGTAATCTTTGGATAGTATGACAACTTAAATTGGATGCACTAGTGATTTGGCCTTTTGCCTGGTTAGACCCATGTTGATAATAGGTTTGATGGTGTAGTCATTATAGGTAATACCTGCCACACCAAATGAAATAATGTGCAAGGCCACCCTGTTGTTCCTGTTTGGGACCCATCTTAGGCTGCGGATTTGAGCCTGGTTAAAGTAATGGCACGCTGGGCAGTTGCAGCTTCTAGAGTGGGAAAGGGGTTGGTATCAGGGCAGAACTTGAGTCCAACAAGGTGAATGTATCTGTCTTGAGGAGCGATCTTAGGATTAATGTGGGTGGGTTTGCCTGGAACAGAGCGCACAAAGACAGCGTCGGGGCGGCTTTGGTGCTGGACAGAGGTGCCAGTCGGGAAAACCCAGTCAGGGAGAGCTCGGGATATGTTTTCAGAAACTTCAGTGCCCTGTTCCAGGAGTCTTTCATTCCGGCAGGTATCCATGCTAAAAAGGGAACTTCCCTTGAAGATGGTGAAGAATTTCCTCTACTAGAGGTCTAGTAGACAAGAAACGAATTGCCAAGATCCCCTATAAACCAGCTGCCTCACATAAATGCCCCTATCCCTTGTCAGTCCAATCCTAACCTCCAGCACAGAGTAGCAGATTGGAAGTCCTGGGCATACACAGACGGCAGTGCCAGGTTCAGGACAGCAAAACAATTACAGGGGCAGGCGTTTACCATCCTATGACACTCACAAAGTCTGGCAAGACAGCATCAGGGCGGCTGGAGGCTATTACACTTATTACCAGAGTTTGCTACATCATGCAAATAAGGGCATTAGCAATGCCTTCTGGAACATACCCTGTATCTCAACCGAATGAAACGCACAATCTTCCAATACCGCACAGGGACCCTCTACAATCAGAAACATGTAGTACGTTTAAAAAGGAATACTAGCCTTTTGTGCCCTCTCCCAGAATGTCATCATATATATGACACTCTCCACATTCTTTCAGGTTGCCAATGCCCTGTCATTTACAGCATGGTAACTGAGCGTCACAACATTGCCAGCAGAATGATTTTGAAAGTGATTAGCGAAGGCTCTTGTGCCCAGTGGGTCAAACCTTATACATATGGATGTAGGCAGCGCAGACCGTCTGGCTCAGCATGAACTGCACATCACTGAGCAAGTTTCTAACTGCGTTATACCTCCCCATCTCTTTGACCCCAGCATCCCTCATCAAGATAGACGCACCTCCAGCCGCCCCGATGCTATCTTGGTCACTCCTGGCCCTGCTCATCCAATTAGACCATCCACTTCCCCCCCACATTGGGTACTCCGCAGTGTGAGACGTAATGAAGAAGTAAGAAGCAGCGCTACTCCAGCCAGGCAACTTCATAAATTGAACATAAAGAACCGCCACATCCACTTAATAGGAATCAACTACTGCGAAGATATGAGGCCTGATGCCCAGCTAGAAGCCTCACAGCAACAACACAGTGAACTGTGCAAACAACTGCAATGTGCCGTCACCCTTGAAGGCGCTGAGATCACCCTCCACACAAGCCTTCTGGGTGTGGGTGGGACTATCCATACTGCCCATACCCTGGATCAATTTAAAAAACTAGGGATTGATCCGCAAAGGTCTACCCAGCTTGCATGAAAGCTCCATGCCCACTCTGTGCAACATGTGCACAAACGTACCTGAACTAGGCGTGCCATTGAAATCAAGAACAAACAGCATAACTCTGGTGTCCTGGGGCCGCATGCTTCCAGAAACCCACCTGACCCACACTAGTTTCCCTCTTACCTTCTGGTGAGGGAGACTCACGGCTCTTTGAGCTTACGTGTCTCCTTTTCCTTAATTGATGTGGGGAGTGTTCTCGCTGCCTACGTGTTTTTTTCTGTCTTTACAGCATGCTCATGGTTTCCAACAGAAAACACTCTCAGCCAACCCTTTGGATTTGAGCCAGCTTGTGGTTGACCTAAGGACCGACACCTTGCTTACTAGAGACAAATCTCTGCTTATCATCCTCAAGACCTGAACAATAAAGAATCCACTTTTCACCACTGGCGTGCTCTCCCAACCAACAATGCTCATGGCACTTATTCCCTTTATATTTTACCCAAGTATCTGAACATGGATTTGCCCAAACACATCGTGCACAGTGTGGTCCGATTTTGCCTTCGAGTCCACACCTGCGCACTCAGTCTCAGCACCTGTTTAGTTCTGCACCCCCAAGTAGTGCATCACGTCTTAAAGATTTCATGAACCAGGCTACTGTCCTAGGATTAGCCAAGTTTGTGTTAGCATGCCTGAAATGCTGTGACTGACACACATGTTTTGTTCCTGTTCTCCTGCAAACAACATGCCTGGATTCAAAAAGTGCCAATGCCTCCCCTCTGACGAACAACAAACATCTAGAAACCCAACCTATCCACAAATAAGCAATCAGGAAGAACTATTTGTACCTAACCAATCTAGTCCAACCCTCATGCTCAAAGTCCCCAACTGGAGAACATGGGCGTACACTGATGGCAGCTGTCATATCCAAAATGACAAGCAAGAGATTGGAGCAGGCGTTTATTGCCCTCTCACAGACAGCAAAAAATTTGTTGAGCCTAACGGTGCTGGAATCACCAACACCATATGTCGAGCTGAATTAGCAGCAATTGTACTAAACACCATATCTACTCTCATTAATAACTCACAAACCAGCATTTATATATACAAAGTGAAATCTCATGCTGGCATTGCTGGCAACGAATGCGCAGATGCTATTGCAAATTATCAAGCAAGCCAAGCCAATAATAGTGTGGCTGATACTGGAATTCCTAGCGCAGGTCCCGGCGGAAATCCATTTTCTCACCTATTTTGGTTAGCCAAGGAGAAAAATAAAGAACACACCGCGGGCACATCCACAGCTCCTACATCCAATCCTAAAATTACCTACCTTCCCAACCTTCAAAATGCTCTCCAGTCTCATATGCATTCAAAACACAGACTTGGATATGCCAACCCCAAAACAGGCTACTACTCTTATTATCAGAGCCTAATACCTCATGTTAACAAGAAAATCAGCAATGCCTTTAGGAATATGCCTTGTATATCCTCACCTATGAAGCGCACCATTTTCCAGTATCGTACGGGCACCCTCTATAACCAAAAACATGCAGTGCGCTTCAAAAGGTCCACTAACCCATTTTGCCCTCTCCCAGGCTGTCATCAATTAGACAGCGCACTCCACATGCTTTCAGGCTGCCAAAACCACATCATCTCCAACATGAAAACTGAACGTCACAATGTTGCTGGAAGAATGATCATCAAAGCTCTTAGCAAAAGCCCTTTGGGGGCAGGCTTGGTTAACATGGACATAGGGAGTGATGATAGGCTGGCGCAACACAACCTCCAAATCCCTGCACACGCTTCAAACAGAATCATACCCCCTTACCTCTTTCCAAGAAAATTTCCTAAGAGATCTAGACTCACATCCAGTCGCCCTGATGCTATACTGATTACTCCCTACAAAGCTAAGCCCGCTCTTTCATCTCCTCCTCCCACTCACTCACACCATGCGCTCTGCAGCAGACACAACCCAACACAGAGGACCTCAACAGCCAACCGCGTGAGACAGCCCCACCAACTCCATGTTAACCAGCGGCATGTGCACTTCATTGAAATTAAGTACTGTGAAGACACGAGGCCTGGACAACAGTTGGAGGCAGCACAGCGGCAGCATACAGACCTCAGCAAACTCATTAGTGCTAAATTTGTGACTCTCCACACTATCCTTCTGGGTGTTGGTGGGACCTGCTATACTGATCATGCCTTGAACCAGTTTAAACAACTTGGACTGGACCATCAACGGGCCCATAAACTTGCTCAAAAACTCCATGCCCATTCGGTTCAGTATGCCCATAAGCTTGTTACCACTAGACGTGCTATGGAAAATAGTGATGCTTCTCACAGCCAGGTTCTTCAGCCAGGTGTTTCCAATAACCCTCCAGATCCCCATTAGCCCTTCCTTTTGTAGCTTTGTGGTGGAGGAGACTCACGGCTCTCCTGAGCCAATGTGTCTCCTTTTCCTTAATTGATGTAGGGAGAGTTTCCTCTGCCTACGTAGTTTTTCTTTTCTTTTCTTTCTCCAGCTCAGACTGGTTTGGTTACAGGCGCCGTTTTTGCTGTAGCTAAGCTGCCCACGTAGACAGGTACAGCTATGTAACCCTTTCCTCTGCGTCTACACTCTCAAAGTTGAGCAAGCTTTTTGAGATGACAACATTTCTCCTTGTCATGCTGAATCACCGTACATTTACTGCACATTTACTGCACATTTACTGTTCTCAAAGCAGGTAACACATTTTTTTTTCGCCAGATGGAATGGTGTAACGTTCAGGGTTGCCAATAACCATGCAACAAAGGACGGGTACACTTGAGCTGTTGGCTGGAGTTGCGAGTGCACCGGCTTAGCTCTTCTTCACGTTGCTACTAAGCTGCTCTTGGCCTTGCTGAACAGTGCTGGCTTGGCTGCAGCACGCAGAGAATGTCTGGGGCAGACACAGCGCTTGGACCAGCTTCGCCAGGTTAGGGTTACATCAGAGACAAGGTACCCCTGGCACAAGGCCAGGGATAACAGAAACAGCGCCAAACCTCAATAGAAGGTGGAACAGAAGGTTGAATAAAAGAGAGCATCCAATAAAAGAACCCCACTGAAATACAGGTCACACCTCACACTCTAGGTTTTGCAACGATTCAGCAATAACCACGACTTAACGTGACATCCTTCCTGTGACCTTTGTGATGCCCAAGACAATGTGCAGGGTGAGCAGCTATTTTCAATTGTACACACCCCCAGGTCTGCTCTCTTTGGCTAAAGTATGCTTCCTTGTTCTCTGGTCCCCTTCTTCCATTCTCCTGTGCCTCTTCCCAGGCGGTTCCATACCTGTCTTCGACTCACCACTGATGAGAACATGGCATGTACATTCCTTTGATATGTCCGCCTCCATGAATCAAATCAACAACAGATTGCAGCCTTCTCGTTATGAACTTTTTGGCTGCCTGCACAGGCTTGGACAGGTGCAACGTGTTTACTCATTGTGTTCGGTCAGGGCAGCCTATAGGCATGAGGGAGTTTGTTGTTGATCTGAGAAAAAGGCTGCGAGGTGTGTGGAATGCTGATGGCTTGGCAGAACATGGTGACCACACGAACAAACTAGCCAAGTATCATCACTGGATGGCACTTCCTTTGAGACCCTTGTCTGTTCATGGTGCGCCCTTTTCTGTCCCCAGGTATTTGCATCTTGATTTGGGCAAGCGCGCTAAGAAACATAGCACGTTTTCGCTTACATGCTCATACTTTAAGAGCTGAGACATCACTTTGGCAGGAGCACACATCAACTTGTGATAGATGTGAACAAGGACTCCAAGATGAAAAGCATGCGGTGTTCCTGTGTTCTTGCGCTTCTATGTGTTCTCTTCGAAGGGCTTATGCACAGTTATTTTCTGACTTCCCCTCGTGTTATAGAATCTTTCTGGACGATTCAGGCACTTTCTACTATTCTCAAACTAGCTCTGAGGATGCTATTCATTTCTTGCAGAAGCAAAATAATGAGACTTATCGTTTCCGATCTCATGGATATTTTTTGTGCAGTTGGAACAGTTGAGCAGACCGAGCAGCCAAACTACCTGGCTGAAGGTCAAACCCCATTGTAACTCATTGTAACTCATTATGGACTCTGTTCTTTTTTTTAAATGAGCAGGCTAGCACTCAGGCGTTTTTGACTGGAGGCCTTTTTTGTTTCTGCAACCTGTATCCTGCTCAAAGTCCGTATGACCCGCCACTACAAAGTCTCTCTCGACCGATTCCTAATATTCCCTCATCACAAAAAACGCAGAGAACTGAGTTTGAATGTCAAACCCCAGGAAAGAAATACAATGACCGGTACCTTTGTAGGCATTATCTAAAGAGGAGCATCATATTTGTCTTTTTGACGGAATGATGTTCCAATGAAAACAATCCCCAGCAAATTATGTTGTACCAAATGCAATATTAGAATGCAAGCGCATGTACGTGGTTATTCTGATTCAAAACCGTTCTGAGGTAACGGAGCTTGCATGTTGTGTATTTCCTGTCCTGCCCCAAAGGAGCATTTCAGGGCAAAAGATGTCAATGAGGCAGATGTGACTGCTCCAGCCAGTCACCCCATTTCCTCTCCTTTTAACCCTGCTGCGCAAATGCTGGCTCTATCAGAGCAGACCAATAGCGTCACTCCAGCATGCGGACCCCTGCTTGCCGCTCCTTTGTCATGATGGCCACGTCCAGTGCATCCTGTTTCAGCACATTCTGCAGCTTGGACACAGCCATCGCGTGGTCCCGCAGCACCACCATCAGCTGAGCAGCAGAGCGCTCGTCCAGACGCCCCTGCCATGGTACAGGCACACTTTATTCATGACAATCTTGCTTGTTTTGATCTGATTGGAAGAGTTTGATTTGGACGTGGCCTAGCCACGCAGGAACCCCATTGGCTGTGCAACTTACCCTGACTGCCCTGCAACTGCAAAGATGTGCCAGACTTTAAAAACTGTGGCCAGGCACCGCCCCGTCGAGCAGCTTGCTCATCAACTGCACCTCATCCACAACATTCTGAGTGAGTGCCCTCAATGAAAAAGAAAACGCAAGCAAAACAGCCGCGTGCATTAGGAAAGGTTCCCTAACTAACAAGCTAGCCAATGTCTTGACAAATTGGGCACCCTTCACACGTGGACCCAAGGAAATGCTCATCCAGCAGAAAGCGCTGGTGCGACAAGCCTGCTGAGGAAAAGACAATTGGAGCTCAGCCAACAGGCGTGGCTGCCAGATAGGGCCTGTCTACACAACCAATTTCAGAAGTGGAGCTGGCTTGCAGCGCCTTTGCTAGGCTCCAGATCTGAGGCCAAATGTGTGGGCATAGGCCTGCACCCAGCCTGGCATGTCCACGGAGATCAAGCCCTGCCTCTGCTATAGGAGATGCTTCTCAGCAACCAAGCATGCATGTAGGACAACGCAGCACTGCTCATCACCAGGCCTTCTCCTTCCTTCCCTCCTCTTGCCTCACTCCTACCTTCCTCATGCCTCACCTCGCTCCTCCTCTCTTCTCTCTCGTCCTACCTCAAACCTGTTTCCCTCTGGTCTCACCTCACTCCTCCTTCCTACCCTCCTCTTGCCTCACCTCATATCTTCCCCCTTTGCCTCGCTCCTCAATATCCCCACTTGCAGTTCTCCTATCTTCCCCCTTTTGCCTCGCTCCTCCATATCCCCACTCGCAGTTCTCCTATCTTCCTCCTTTTGCCTCGCTCCTCCATATCACCACTCGCAGTTCTCCTATCTTACCCCTGTGCCTCGCTCCTCCATGTCCCCACTCGCAATTCTGCACCTACACAACAAGCCAGCTCGTACACAGCACCTACTGGCTCACCTGGCCTGCACTGCTGCCAGCCGCCCCAGCGGCCCCAGCACGCGTGCGCACTGCTGCAGCCATCCCCTCCAACCTGGAGGTGCATGAACAAGCAGTGGTGATACTTCGTCCATAGGGCAAGCACTCAAAGATGCATGCACGATGTGTAGTGCTGCCTTGCCTGCAAGGGCAATGCTTCCACTGATGGCATGTGCCGACGTAAGCCCATGCCAGAAATCTGAGGGCCGGCTCAAGGTGCCTCCAGCGGACAGCTTGCACAATTACATGCTGTTCCTGGTGACCAGCATTGGTGCAAGAAAGGACAAGCAGCCTCTCACACTCACCTGCGAGGGAGGCTGGTGGAGGACACGGGCGATACCTCTGCCTCTGCAGCTGCCAGGCCCTTTGACATGGACAGCTCACGAGCGCGGGCGACGTCCCCTCGGTACCTGTACAGACACACCACAGAGGAGAGATTATACACAGCACAGGGGCACACCGAGATACACATGGGTTTACAAAGCATACAGCACAGAACTGGGAGGTACACAGTACAGCACAAAAGGAGGATGGCAATGTCCCCTTGGCACCGGCACAGGGACACTTCAGAGCAGTGATGGCACACAGCACAGAGGTGCGCATACGTATATACATGTATATTGTGTGTTCACATAAGTCCACAGCACGTAGGAGAGATGGCCATACATGTAACTGGACAGTGACAGGAATCCCAGGAGCACAGCAGGGCCACGTTCAAGGACCGAGGGATGCATGGCAAACGGCATTCATTCCATCAAAAGCATAAGGCCCGCTGCGGTTTGGCATTCAGTCAGGGCTTCCTTGTTGCCAGATCACAATCTTCCTTCGTGGTGCTGCATGGTGCTGCCTTTGAGGAAGTGCAAGTTGGCTTTGGTACTCACAATCCTCCAAGCCCACCAATTCTGAGTGCTTGGACTCAGCTGTCCAAGCATCAAGGGCGCTTCTGCCTATAATCTCCTCAATCCACTAAAGCAAATGATCTTCCACCTCTTGGATGAAAACAACAGCAAACAAAACCACGTATTGCCCTGCACAACTCACCCTATACTAGCTGCTAGCCTAGACTCAAGTGCGTCTAGGTTCCGAAACGAGTGCAGCAGCCGATGCGACAGTTCTATGTGCCGCTTCTGAACATCATTGGAGCGCTGCTTCAACTCTGTGGCATGCTTCCTGGAATTTGAGGGCGTAGACACGTTGTGGGTGTGTATGTGTGTACGTGTGTGTTTGTGTGCATATGTGGGTGTATGTGTACACGTGTGCATGCATGCACGCGTGTGTCCTGGTTGATGTCAGTATCCATATCAACAGCTTGCTTCAGGTTGTACAGTGCAGTCTTGAGCTCGTGTCTGCAGCGCAAATTTTCCAGGCCGACCTGACAGCTCTCACACTGCTGATGGCACTGAAATCAAGGTAGCATCACAAAAAAGTCCTAGCTGAGTACTACCAATGGCTCAATGTGCTTGTACTGCACCCATTGACACCCACAAACATACTTGTACAGGATCTGTATACAGTTTGTACTCCTTGTCTGATTTCTCTGCACCCGCTGAAGCTGCCCAACAACGATTACAATGGCAGTACCGGGGTGTGTACCAGAGCACCAGATGTGCTGCTGCTCTGCTGCAGCCACTCAATGCCAATGACAACATACTGAGTAACGTTGTAGCCTTTCAGCCTCACACCTGGCAAGGTTATGCGCGATGTCGTTGAGAGACTTAAGCCTCTGGCTGTTTTCCTCCAGGGCAGCAGACTGGGCTGCGCTACGCGCAAGCAGGTCCTTGAAGCCGACCGCGAGCACAGGCCACAACCTGGGCGTAGCAGGCAGAGTACCAAGGAGTGAGTAGAGTGGCTGAGTACCAAAGAGCGACAAGGGAGTGCCAAGGAGTGAAAAGTTCAAGGGAGCGATGAGCAGGGTCAAGGTGTTGGAAGCCTTGCAGAGGGAATTGTGGGGCAGTGAGCATCAGAACAGGGGAGCTGTCAGGAAATCTGGAATTGCCAGGTACTTAGCCGGGTGACAAGGCGTCGGACGCCGATCTTAACCGATACAATGCCATGTATGGCTGGCGTGGCATTGCGCATGCGTTAGGGACTCCCTGCTTGCACAATGTGCCACCATGGCGCCCGAGCAACATGCCATGGCAAGACTACGCATGCCAGGTCCGGCTGCGTGCACTTAGGAAAGGTTCCTGCTGCTGCACTGCTTCACTGTGCTCTGCTGAAATTGTTACACCCGTTGACCTGTGTCACCAGATCCGGTTCCCTACCTAGCGAGCTGGCTAGGGCCTCACCATCACGCGCCCTAACTGGAACCCTCAGCTCACCTGTCTGGGTTGTCAGGCCCTCCTGCTGCTGCCATGGCCTGGCGCCAGCGCATCTCATCCACACCACTTGGCTTCACACGCTGCACAAGAGACACGCACATATGTAGAAATTGGCGTTGGACCTCATATAACGCTGTATGCCGATCTTCAGGGAGCGGCACAGGTAAAAATCGCTATTACAACATAATGCTTGAATACAACGCTGTATAGCGCTGGAAAATGTGGCGTGTAGCGCTATATGCCGATCCCTACAAATATGGAAGTTGTTCAAACAGGTGTGTGTGTATGCTCCTTGTGTCAAGCTTGTCTCAAGCAACCATGTGTCACGCTTGTTGCAAGTGACCTATATCGGACACATTGGAGGGGGTTGCTCAGAGCATTAGGTTCGATACCCACATTTCCTCAGAAATTTGTGAAGGCCGAGTTTTAACCGATTATGTTGGAAGGATTGTGGGCCTGAATTCCGCGTCGGTCTCTGGTCTGTTTCGTGCAAAATTTAGTCAGAAAACCTAGCCAGGGTTCCAAGACCTTGCATGCTGAGTCTCGTGGCGGACGGTGATGGTGATTCTGTCGCTGCATGGAGGTCGGGAGAGCAGGGGAGATCCATATACGTACTTCTGTTTGTCTGCAACTTTTTGGTCGTGTTCATATGGCGAAATCGGGTCTGCGTGGAGCGTGCTGTGACCGACAAGGAGTTACTTTCTGCTTGACAGCCTGCTTTTTGCTTGTTTTGCCTTCGGTGTGCCATAAAGGACGAATTAATTCTTTCCCACATGCTTTGGCGACCGACGAGGAGCACGGAGCATGGGTCAAATTGTCGCGATCAGACACGCAGCGTATGCATTACATATTGTTTAAAACAAATTATTGCGGAGTGGTCTGTACAGAGTGGTCTGTACGGAGGAGGAGGCCTCCTAGGGGTGTCCGCGGTGAAAAAGAAACAGAATGACCAAACATATTACATGAAACTTGGGCCGGCGGAGCCCCTCTATTTAAAATTCAGCTTGAATTTGCTGGATTGAGGGTTGTTCCAAGTTCATGCAAGCATTTCTTGACGGAGGGGCACGCACACATGCAAAACCCTCACCCATCCATACACCCACATGCCCCCTTCCCCGGTGTTCCTCCCCCACACACAGGGCAAAAACACAACCCATTCCATACCTGCGCTGGGTTATCTACAACATTGAGGAACAGGTACTTGAACTTGTAATTTGGCGACGAGGGCGTGTATGCAGCCTTCAGCTCCAGCACCTGGGACAACGCGCAGGCAAAGCATGGAGGTCAGCATGCAAGCAAGATATGGGATCAGTGTGCAAGCAAGATGGGGTCAGCGCACAGACAAGTAAGTGTCAGCGTCCAAGCAAGAAGGGGTCAGCGCGCAAGCCAGATATGGGGTCACAAGCAAGATAGGGTCAGCAAAGTTGATACCGAGAGCCGCAGCAAAAAAGAGGTTGCTTTTGCATCGTCTGCTCAGACTGTTGCAGGACAGATCTGGCTTCCTCCAAGCTGTCAGGAGCATGTCTGTTTAAAAGGGACAAGGTGTAAGCTATCACCCACTGCTTGGCTTTCCCACTGCCTACATCCTTACATCATGTTGTTAGAGCAGACCATGCAACCCTTTTTTTAAGATGGGCTGCCTATGAGCCCAGGACAAAACAGGCTGATGGTGGGGAATGTGGTGGGGAATGCAAATACAAAGTGCTCAGCACCCGGAAAAGCAACACAACCTCCCATCTTTTGACACTTATGGCGCCCATGACTGAATGAATGAAGCGAGGAAGCTGTCATGCACACCCACCTCCCTCACTGCAGCATCAGTGGATTGGGGGGGTAGGCCTTGTGGTGCCCCTAACAGTGATTGCTGCTGCTGCTGTTGCTGCTGCTGCTGAGGCTGTGCGCCCCATGCAGGTGCTGGAGCTGCCGCAGGAGCAAAAATGGAACCAAAGCCACTGCGCAGCAGATGCCACAGCGGTCATCAAAAATGGGAGGCCAGAGCTTAAGCTCTTATTTTTGCCTTTGTGAAGGGCGGCGCAGGTAGTTGGGAAATGGCAATGGCGAAGAACTGGCATGAGCATTTTGAATTATGCATGGATCAAGGGCAGCCGGGGACCATCCACATATACCACTGGACCACACAGCCGATTGCACAAGAGTGAATGAGCAGGGGAAGGAGGGCGAGGAGCAGCGCCATTTGGGCAGGATGCAGCAAAGACCACAACGCATTTGGTACATACGCACAGTCTGCATGAAGTGAGGCAACAGCATGGCTCTCAATGCACTCCTCCTCAAAGCATGCTCAAACCAGATGCCCACCCGCAAACAGCTCTAGTTCACTCCATACTATTCATCACAAGCCAGGATCACCTATTGGGTCAACGCTCACCTTGAACTAGGTGCGCTGGAAGAGGCTGGGTTGGAAAAGAGTGATGGGGCAGTGGATCCGCCAAACAGTGAGGAGCCGGAGGTGGACGAGCCAAATAAGCCAGGGGAGGAGGAAGGGGGTGCAAAGCTGAAGCCAGAGGACGCGGCTGTAGAGAAGAAGCAACAGAGAAACAAAAGGGTTCATGCAAGAAGAGAGCTGCCATGCAGGGGTGAGGGAGTTGTGTGTGTGTGTGTGTATGTGCTTCTCATTACTGAGCACGTTCTTGCTGCTTTTATCTTAGTCAACATGATCATCGATAATGGACAATGCTCACGATGAATGATGATGTTCAGGTTGATGATGATGTTCAGGGTTGCATGCCCTCATGTACACATGTCACCATGCTGCAACCTGACCTGAACTTGATGGTGGAGGGGTGCCGAACAGGCTGGAGCCTGTTGCCCCTCCAAAGGGCGAAGGTGATGGGTTTGCTCCAAATGTGCTCCCTCCAAACAGTGTGGAAGGAGAGGTTCCTGGTGTCTGACTTCCAAACAGGCCTCCTCCTGAGCTTGCTGGGGGCTGCTGAGGTGTGCTAAACGGTCTGCTCCCGAAGCTGAAGGCCATGGCGTCAAAGAGTCGGACACTGCTGCCTAAACACCTCAGTTAAACCATTTTAGCTGATGCCACAAATAAACCGATTGAAAGTGACACCACGCGGTTGTTAATACCGGTAATCAAAAGGCACGAACGCACTGATTCCAATCCGTATTGCAGTAACAAGAATTAAAAACATTATACTCCAATATTGTATGTCTCGTCATTCACGCCTGCGTTGAATAGCATGCAGTCAACTCACAGAGGATATCCCCTGCAAGCACCCATTTATCATTGCAATCATGGTTTGCCTCACGTCCAAAGGAGGGCTTGCAGGTCATCACGGAAATTGCAGGCCAGGCACGCAGTAAATGGCCCATACGCGCAAGACTTTTCACCTGAGAGCGTCAGCCTCACAAATTCAAAGGTAGCAGAGCAAATGCAAAATGTGCATCAATGTAGGTTCACACACATGCAATTTTGGTCCATGCTTTTACACTAAAAGATCAGTGGCCAGACGTTTTGTCTTGTTGTAAAAACTGTGCAAGCGTCAGTTTGCCACTCCGCTCTGTCAGGTGCAACCAGAGCACAATCAGTTGGCGGAGCTTTTTTGTATCATAATTGAAGGCCCCCTGGAGCTGGCTGTGTGTCCTTGTGCTCAATGGTTACGAATTTGTCCTCACTTCTCAACCAGTTATCAATCTCAATCTTGCACTGAGAACCTTTTGAAAACCTGACCGCAATATTCCACCACATTTGCAGCTGCGTCTGATAAGGCCTTCCAGTACACCTGCGCCCGCAGATAAATTGTTAGTGTACCTGCCAGGTGCGAAGCTACTGCCAGCAATATTATACCGTTTGTTCAGTCAACGACACAGTTTTGACGCGCTGGTTTGAAGCCGTTCCACAGCATGGTTTTGCTTCGAGCCTGCATCAAAGCTTTTCACAGCAAGGAAAAGTACGCATGTCAGTAACTGAACGCCTGCCTTGCCAGCCTCAGGGCACAGGTTGAAACCCAGAATAAGTTGGTTTGTTGCATAGCTCTGAGTATATTGAGCCCTCTCTTGCGTTGCATTCTCACAGGGACTGATGGCACTGGTCAGGCAATCTCCCCTCAGATTGCTGCACTGCGCGCCACTAAATTTGACGTCTACAGCCTAGTCATTCCTCCGAGTGACCGCAGCGGATGGTATGAAGCCACACAACAGGTGTGCAGGCGCGGACACCCGCTTTAATTTTTTTTTGTCAAGTGAAATTTGAGGGGGCCTCGTTATCAGGATGATTTCATGTTTTGTGCGGAGGTGAAAGCATGCTGAATGCGTGTGTGTGTGATGCACTCACTCGCTCATAATTTTTGCTTGCATGAACATCCTTGCAGGGTAACAGCAGGTGTGCCAGCCCGTGTAACAGTATAGCTTTCTATAGCTATCAGGAAATCTATTGTGGATTGATGTTGCATTACAAGATGGAAATGAGTGCAAATGATGTTGTGAGCCAGGCACATTTCCTTCTGCTGTAGCCCCTTGTTACAGGCCCTGCTGCCAAAATTTCTTGTTGCAGGTGGTGGCTTTGTTGGAGAAGCTGCTCTCTGAGCATGGAGCAACAAGCTTGCAGGTGTGTGTGTGTGTGTGTGTGTGTGTGTGTGTGTGTGAGGAGTAAGGATCCTAAGCAATGATTTCAGGAATCATTTGTCGATTTATTGAGCTTTTCTGTGCTTTTCCTAAGTGAGCAGCATCTTGGTGAACAGGCATATGAAACTTGTTGCCTGAAGCGATGCAAAACGCATTGCCTCTGTGCTGAGAGAGCATGGAGGTGGTTATCCTGGTTATAATAGTGGATAATCCTTACCTTAACCTTACCTTGTGACTTGCAGATTTGAGTAAACTCCCCTTACATGCTTTTATTGGAGCTCCAGTCTGAGTTCCAGTCTTGAAAAGGAGTATTAGGGCGCTCGAAGGTGCATTCAAAAAGCCATTACTTTGACAGAGCTTTACACTCCCCAAGATATGGACAGGGCTTCATTCAAGTCCATAGTACATTGCACTTATTTTCAAAGACGCACGGACATGCACACACAGTTGTGCAGCGGCGCCTTGCATGCACGCAGGTAGCAGCATATCAAGAGCAGCGGCGGCAGCAGCAAGCAGCGTTCCAGCAGCAGGAGCTGCTGCTGCAGCAGGTCGCCTCCCAGCAGGGCAGCGCTAGCCAGCAAGACACTGCATACAAGCAGAGGCTCCTGAAGGAGAGGTTCCACCAGTATCAGCTGCTGCAGCCGCAGCAGAAGCACCCGCAGGTTGTGCTGGTGGGCGAGTCCTTTGGGGGCGCGCTTGGGCTGCGAGTAGCCCTGGCAGCTCCGCACCTCCTGCACAGCATGGTGTTGGTGAACCCAGGTGAGGACTGGCACTGGTTGAGGGTTGGCAAAGGTTGAGGGCTGACATATGTCCTGTAGTGCTGGTGAACCCAGATGAGGGCGGACATTCAGCTTTTATAGTGCTGCGGCTTTTGCGGGTCCTGTGTTGCAATGTGTGAGAGTGTGCCATTTGTGTAGGTTTTGGGGTCTGGTTGGTCTGCCGTGCTTAGCCCTTGATCAAGGGTCTGCAAGGGAAGGTGCTGCATGTTGAGGCGCAGCTAGTTGAGAGTTGGTAGATGCTACATATACAGGTGTGGCAAGGTGTGAAAATAGACCTGGGTTGCTGCGAGCTGACGTGGATAGGTGTTGCATGTACAGAGGTGGCAGGGTGAAAGAGCTTAGGTGTTTGCCTGCACATCTTTCGTTTACGCTCCTCGTCAGCATCGGAGCAGATCAATCTCAAGTCTTCTTGTAAACCTGTTTCAATGACGCATACTTTCAAACCTCTTTGCATTCTTCTACGCCTGCGCCAATGATGCGTTGGGTGCTCAAGGATCTGGTGGTCACCAATTCGCCCAACACATCAGAACTGTGTAGTCTCAGAATGCGCACAGTCACACGTGCGCTTTGAAAATAACCCGTGCTAGGCCCTTCCAATATAACGATGCGTTCCCCACCCTCCCCTTTGCAGCCACCAGCTTCAACCGCAGCCTCGGTGGAATGACTGCTTTTGTCTCAAGCACTAACTTGCTGGGCCTGTTCCCCCAAGGCATGTACAATATAGCACAGGTAGGTGACCCTACTCAGTGCTGTCTTGGCTGTTCCATGTTAGTTTGCTTCCTCTGCTGTTGCTACGAAATCTGAAGCACACTTGGGGGAAACACGAGCCCTTGATTGCAGGCGCATTCCTCCTTGGCATAGTACGATCGTCTCTTGGCAAAAAAATAAGAGTGGATGGAACAAACAAGCTCAGTCAAGTAGACATGATTTTTGGCATACCCTTGTCTCTGAAATTACAAGGCTTCTAGAACAGGACTAGTACCACTCGTGATCAGCTACATGGTGGTGAGGTGATGCAGGTGATTTTTATCTTTGGGGCCTTTCAAGGAGATGTAACCTGTCCTCACTTCCAGGGGATTTGAAATTCCAATGAGCTTGCTCTCAATTTAAAGCCTTGCCAAATGACATGTATCGTGTGAAGGGCTAGCATATCTGTCTGGGTGTGTCTTCAAAACAAGCTCTTTCCGGAAGCTTTCAGAGAGCAAGTGTCGAAAGCTCTTTGCCTCCTGTGCTGCAGGCCCCGTCTTCCTTCCCTTGCACTGATGTGTCCCTCATCTCTTGGGTGTCTCATTGCAACCGTGTCTCCTCGTCATACAGTAGTGCTTCTCAGCCCTGCAATTTCGTCTCCTCAGCACTGCCAAACTGTCTCATTGTCACTGCATTCGCGTGATCTCATCACTGCCATAGTATTTCCTTGTCACTGTGCTTGTGTCTCCTGGTCACTGCCTTAGTGTCTCATCGTCATTGCGCTTGAGCCACCTCATCACTGCCATAGTGTTCATCGTCTTTGCGCTTGTGCCACCTCATCACTGCCTTAGTGTCTCATCATCATTGCGCTTGTGTCTCCTGGTCACTGCCATAGTATCTCATCGTCACTGCCACTGCCACTATTCCACTTGAGCGTCAGGTGATGTGATTTTACATCCTAGTGGTCAAGCACCTTCCCCCTTATGCTGTCTCACGATGGGGGAAATACAGCCTGCCTGTTCCTACATACCTCACTCATGCTCCCACACGTACGCCCTGTGCACACTATTGCCAATTCAACGTTCCTGATGCTGGCTGCTGTGTCCAAATGATCCGTGCCGTGCCCAGCATTCTTGATGCTGCCTGCAGACCACATGCATACCCTGTGATCACCCTGCGCCCATCACTCCTGGTGCTGCCTGGAGGCCACACGTCCTGTCTTGTGTCCGGAGAGGGGGGAGGGCTGCCTGCCTCCAAAGCATTCATGACGCTGCCTGCAGGCCACATGCATACCCTCATGTGCTCATCCTGCGCCCATCACTCCTGGTGCTGCCTGCAGAGCACACTCCTTCCCCTGCTGGTAAACTCACAGCGCCTGGTCCCCCAAGGTGCTGACCTCATGCGGGCCATGATCGAGATGACGGCCTTGCCTTCAGAGCATGACTCCAGCAGCAGTGGGGCCATGGCCAGTGGCGCACCTGCATCAGGATCAGGATCTGCACAGCAGCAACAACAGCAGCAGCAGCAGCAGCAGCAGCAGTCTGTTGATGGTGTGCCTCCCACCTCACAGGATGGGGCGGGCAACGACTTCCTGGTGTCCTCTGCAGCAGCAGCAGCTGCAAACTTCCGCTCCAACCTGCTGAGAGAGGTGGGCGTGTTGGCAAGTGGGCATGCATGCATGTGTGTGTTTGAGGTATGCACAAGTGCACAAAAGAATGGGGAAAGTGTGAGGGAGGCATTCAAGCGTTGGGGATGGGAAGGAAGCGCCATCCCGCTCCTGCACCTTCTGTAATGGCACATGGTTGGCACAGCAGCAGGAAGTGCATTGTGCCCCTGATTTATGCTGTTGCTATGTGTTATGCCGAGCTATATATAATAGCTTCGGGAGGGCACAGGATAGTGCATGCAGTTGCTGACCTCCACAATCGCCAGCGCCCTCACATGTTTAATGTTCCACAACCTTTGAGAGTCAAGAGATTGCAGAAACACACAGACGCAAGCACACGCAAAATGTGCGCAAGCAAACTCACACATTGCTCGCGCACAGGCCGACCTGCCTGATGACACGCTGCGAGGCATTTCTGTGCCAACTCTGCTCATCTCGGCCGCCCGAGACCGGCTGCTGCCGTCCGTCCAAGAAGGTGAGGGATGGCCTCAGCCTGCCTTCCTTGTGTGCGACGTTCTTCCGCGTCTGTTGGTACGATCAGCCTCAGATGGGGATGGCCGTCCTTTATTCCTTTGGTGCCCGTTTGTTTCAGGTTGCAGGGGAAAAGAAGGCCTCCACTGGAGGCTCCAGTCAAAACGTCTGACTGCTAGCCCTGTTCCTTGGTGCCCTTGTTACTAAGGTGTCTGCGTGGGACATATGCATTTTCCTATCTTGCAGGCTTGATCAGGCCTTGCCCAGGTTTCCTGTACATTTGCGAAGTGAAGGCTCTTGCTCATCAAGCAAAGCGTGGCTGTCCTCTTCTGCAGGTGCTCCTCAGTTGCTCCCAGTGTTCCCAGCTTGCAAGCACACTGAGCGTCCACTGAACATGCATCTTATTGAGCAGAGCAATGTGTGTACAAGGTACAAACAAAATGGTCCTTGCACACACACGATTCACTCAATCTCACTCGCACAATTCACTCGACTTCACCCACACACACACATACACACACACGCACGCACACGCACACATGCAGGTGCCCGGCTGCAGCGCCTCATCAGGGGTGCGCAGCGCGTGATCCTGCCGGACAGCGGCCACGCAGCTCTTCTCGAGTGGGACATCAACCTGTCCACTCTCTTGTGTAACGCCTTCCCTGACCTGGGCGTGAACCAATGTGAGGCGCCAGGGCAGCAGCTGGGGCTGTACTGCAGCTCGTGTCGGATGTGTGTGTATGTATTCAAGTGTGTATGTGTGTGTATGTGCGTACGCACACGCGCGTGTTACTGTGTGCTCATGCTTACAGCACTTGTTGTGTTGGTGAGGGCCTTGCCTGTTACATGGTTGATTTAGGGTCCTCTTGCCTGCTTGGGCCTTTCTTCTTCACATTCCAGTGTTTTACTTTTGATTTGAGCTGTGGCAGTTCAGGATCCCACATGATTGGGTTTGCAGCACCCGACCCATATGTATGCATCCATGCCATTCACCTTTGCAACCGATCCGATCCTGGAATGCGCATTCCAGGAGCACCTGCCCATTCCCTTGCACCCACCTCTGCAGGCACCTTAGGAAGCCCAGCTGGCTCAGTGATCCAGCAAGCTCCCGCATCCCAAACCCCACCCCCCGCTGTGGGGTCCCCTGAAAGCAACGGCAGGGGAGATGGCGTTGCTGCTGCACCCCAACCTATCTTGCAGCCACAGTCCAGCAGCAGCAGCAGCAGCAGCAGCAGCAGCAGCGGTGTGTACAATGGAGGCTCCGGCGAAGGCGGGCAGGCAGCAGCAGCGGTTGCTGCCGCCAGTGGTGGTGCTGCCCGGGACAGCGGGCCTGCAAGGCGGCTGCCACCCCCTCCCAACCCTCGCCCCTCCTCCGCCATTGTGGATGACACTGCATTCGATGAGTGGATCCAGATCCTCGCGCCCTGGCGGGTGCGTTGAACATGATTACTTCACTGAAATCATTTCATTGCGGACAACACTGTGCTTGATGTGTGGGTCCTTGTGCCCTGGCAGATGAAATGATTCATGTGTAGGCTTCTGTGTGAGACGGCATGTGATTAGTCACCTGACGCAGTTTGTGGTTTTCAAAGGCGCCTCCGCTCTTTCCAGCTTGAGTTGAATAGGTCATTTCGAGTTGGAAAGCTTTCCCATGAAGCCATTCCCAATGTATGGCATCCCTATGGGGATGATGCAAATGGTCTGCTGTGTTGCCAAATCCAGGCACATGACATCGTTGAGCCAAGCACGTTTCCTGACCCACGACAGATCATGACAGACCCAGACAGATTTTGTGTGCCTGGGTTCAGCACAACACCAAATCCTATGCTGCATCCTTTCTTCAATGTTTAAGTAAATGAAGCGCCCCAATGCTGCTACCATCGATCCTTTAAACCTATCATTTTAAGTGCCCCAGCAAGCGCTTAAGTCTCTTTGCTTCTGAGCAGCCAGCCACACCATTGCTCTGAACTGAAGGCCCATCCGCTGCATTGCAGCACTTTGTAGACGCACCGGAAACTGGAGGTTAGCTGCCATGATTGGTGGATGCAGAGATTTGGCATGGGAGCTGGTGTAGGTGCATCACAAAGTGGAGAAATGCTGGCATGGGTGCCGGTAGGTGCATGACAAGCTGGAGGAAAGCAGGCACGAGTGCTGTGTCATGCTCCCTTCACCTGCAGGACTTGGTTTCTCCGGTAGTACTGGGCACGGAGCATTTACCGCCCCTGGGCTCTGAGGAGTTCAAGCGGCCTATGCTGTTTGTGGGCAATCATCAGCGAGTGGGGCTTTATGACACACCCCTGCTAGTGTATGAGATGGCGGTCAGGGGTTACAGGTGAGGGAGGCGATTGGGGCGACGAGGGTTATGGGTGCTCAAGGCACTGGAGCGCTGTGTGGTAAGTGACTGCTGCGTGCAACAAGGCAGCGTTTGCACAGCAGAGAGCTGTGCCTATTGCCTCATGAGAGAGAGTCTCTGAAGGTGCTGCGCGCATCACACTCATTTTGTATTTGGAGGGGAGTGTGTTGTTATGCAAGCCTTGTTTTGTTGAGTCTGAGCTGCATGACCCCCAACAAAGAACAGTCCGTCACGGCCATGCCCCTGTGCTCTGAGGCACGAGTTCCTTATTACGGGTAGCTGTGCTGAGCACCGAAGTCTGCCCACATTTGCGGGTCTCGTTTCAGCATGCATGGTCGTTCTCGAACGTGGGCCTCCCAAGAAATGTCATGTAAAGTCTCCTGGATTTCTTGCTTGCTGGTTGTGCCCAAGCTAAGCACTTTGCTTTAAAGCTTATTCCATTCACACTTGCTGAAAGGGATTTGGAGAGGCATTATGTGGGCCTCAATGGATGTTTTACCCTCAGTTTTGTGCCACCCAGTAACTCTCCCATAAGCGGATCAAACTTGCAGCTTATCACACACTTCCAGGCGCATTGAGCACAAGCTCCAGTCGGATTAGCACTAAAAGGCAGGCAACCTACCATACCTTTCAGCGGCAAAGCTCTTGCCCTGCTCACTCGCTTCACCCCACACCCCCTCTTTTTTTTTAATCCAGAAGAAGCTCACGGCTAATGTTGCAACGCACTGTTAAGGTCTAAGTTGCAGGAATTGGCATGATGCGCGGTCTAATGACGTTACGGACATAGCCCAGGGGAGTCCAGCTGCAGGGGTGTTTGCTTGCATCCGTTATCCGCAGTTCTGCTGGTGGGATGCAGCAGCATGCAGCTGCACCAGGTTGATCTCCCACTGTGATCCTTTCACACACACACACACGCACACACACACAACACACATACACACAGGTGGGCAACAAACAAACCTGCTGGTCACACACACACACACACGAACACTTCCCTGTGCTCACGCTTGCCCACCCAGAGTGCGCGGCTTGGCCCACCCTGGGCATTGGTCTGGGCCCATGGGCGGCTTTTTTGAGATCTTTGGTGCCGTCAAGGCCAGCCCCATGGCAGCCTTCTGGCTGCTGCGCAACCACGAGAAGGTGCTGCTGTTCCCAGGCGGCGCCAAGGAGGTGTCCAAGCCCAGGGGCTCCGAGTACACGCTGCTGTGGAAGGCGGAGCCCGACTTTGTACGGCTGGCGGCCAAGTGCGATGCCCTCATTGTGCCGTTTGCGTGCGTGGGTGCGGATGATGCGTTTGAGTTGCTCATGGTGAGTGTAGGAGGTGTGTATGCATGAGGCGCAGTTTGGTGAGGCTGCGATGCCATCAGTGTGCCATTTGCGTGAGTGGTTGTGGATGATGCGTTTGAGCTGCTCATGGTGCGCGTGGGAGGTGTTTGCATGTTGTGCTGCGTGGAATGGGTGACAGCCAGTGATGCGCTTGGATGCAACAACTGTGCCTGTAAAAACATGCCTGGTGCCTGCTTGCTGTACATGTCACAATGCCTCCTCTTAATGCCTTCTGAGCTCGACTCAAATGCTTAGGTGGAGTCCTAAGATAAACACATTATCTTCCCATGGTTACATGGAATGGCTTGCATCCGCTGGCGCATTGCCTCCTCTCCTGCTGCTGATTGCTCTCTGTTTTGCTCCATGTTTGCCATGAAAGAGACTGTTGGCACGCTTGGCTAGAGGTTTTTATTCAAGGCAAGACTACAATGGAGAAGCACAAGACCCTTGTGCCTGGTGCCCTGAGCAGGATTTGTTCCATCTTTCCTCAAAGGAAGTGGAATCTATAGGAAACATAACCACCGTTTTCCCGTGGTTTTATGAAATGGATTGTATCCATTGGCGCATGGCCTCCTCTCCTGCTGCTGGTTGCTCTCTTACGTTCCATGTCGCGCCGAGAGAGAAAGGGAGCTTTGGCACATTCGGCAATACGCTGCGCATTTGAAAGACTCTGCAACGTCGAGGCACAAGACAGTTGCGTCTGGTGTCTGTAGCAGGGTGTGTTCAGTCTTTCCTTCTCCTACTCCTGAGTGCCCTAAGAATCAGGATGTCCAAGAAACGCCTTTGTTGCTAGTCACAGAACAAATCAATGCCTTTGTCTCCAGGACAATTCGGAGGTGCTTGAGAACCCGGTGCTTGGCCCGATCTTCAAAGGTGTGCTGCGAGCTGTGGACCCTACCTTGGATCCCCAAGAATCAATGCTGCCCCTCACACGCCTACCAGGTGGGTGAGGACCAGTGCCAGAGACATTGGTTGCACGCTCACTCATATGCTCAAGCTCCATTGGAGGACTGACCAATTGGTGCAGCTGCGCATGTGATGAATGTGTTATGTGAGCCAAAGCTCTTGTTCAGCATGCCTGAACCCCCCATCCCTGCTCATGAGGACAGGCATGGCTCTGAATTCCCAATCAAGCATTCCCTGCCTCATGTACCTTCAGGCGTCTAGATCATGAGCCAGCTGTCATGCCTGGAGGGGGAGGATAGACCTGCATAGACTCAGCTCCGCGTCAGCTTGGAAAAGCCACTGAGGACTGTGCTAGATGCTTGTCACCAATCTATTTTATCCATGTGCTTTACCAGGCTTGGGCATCCCGTCTCCCATCCCAGTGCCCAACATGAACCGGCTGTACTTCAAGTTCTCTCCCCCCATCGACACGGCAGCAATGAAGAAGGACCTGCGCAATGAAGCCGTCATGCAGCAGTTGTATGACCACACGCGGCACACCGTGGAGCAGGTGCGCTGGTGTGGTGGCAGCTAGGAGAACAGATGCAGCAATGCAACAAATGCAGGAACAGCCTGCTGTGGAGCAGGTGCACTGGTGTGCAGCTACGAGAACCAAGGTAGAACGTAGCCGGACAAGGATTTACCCAATCAGTGGAAGAGCAGAAGATTGCACTGTGAGGAGAGACAGGGAAACAGCAGAGCTCAGTTGGGATGGAGCTCAGGGCAGACCTTAAAAATTTTGAAATATTTATCTGCATGCGCGATGTTTCTGGGCTACATAGTTTTTGATGCAGGTGCATGCGATGAAAGGTGCTTGATTTGCTTTTATATTTTCCTGTATCAAACCAACAGCCAGACCGTTCTTCCTGCAGCACGTGAATGCCCTCCCTGTCATGTTCAATGCAGATTCTGGTTGGTTAATCCATGGGCTCTGAAGTCTCTTCCTTGCAACTTTGAAACGCTCAAATCCATGTTGGACATGCTCAAATCCGAGATGGCAGTGCATGAATTGCTTTCAGGGAACTTCAAAAGACAAGAGCAAATCCCTTCATCTGCACTCATGGACTGGGCCTTGATTAGATTTCCTGTGAATTTTTTCTTAGCTTACGCAAGGAGGGCATCTACTTTCCCTTCCATAAGCATCCTAGACTTCTTTTGTGTTTGTGGTAATTACCACTTTCTCCTTGATCCCACACACTGTCTTCTCTGCCTCATAGCTAATGGCAGAGGCTGCTCTCATCTGTGCCGGACATTGCTCGCGATGCAAGTCAAACCTGCTCTAATATTGTGCTCTGCCTTCCTCGTCATGCTAGCAGTGTGAGGCAGACATACCCCCATCCTGTGTGCTGCCTTCCTTCTCATGCTTGCAGTGTATGGCAGACCTGCTAGCACACCGCCAGCAAGATGAGGGCATGAGCCTTGGAGGGCGCTTAATGTCTGCTGTAAACCAGTGGGTGCCCTTGATTCAGAAGACTGCAGCTAACAGACAAAATGTCATGTCTGAAGCGAGGGAGCACCAGCAGCAGCACCAGCAGCAGCGGCAACAGGAAGAAATTAAGCGTTAGCCACTGTGCTACAGTCCTCCTAGTAGGATATGCAAACATCCCAAGTTGAGCCAGTATTGACCTTCTCCTGTGGCTAGCTGCTTAAGCAGCTGTGTGTCTGTTCATCTGATGATGGCTGCGGGAAGGTGCGCTTTTTTTAGACGAATATAGTCTGACACATCTGTGCTCCTCTGGATATCACACTATTTCATGCACTGCTTCATGACCGATAAAGGCTGCATCCCACCTCAACTGAGCAAAAAAGCTTTTATTCTTTAGAGTACTGATTGATTTGTTATTTATTTGAGTGTCAGAGGTGCCGTGCAGGCAAATTATTTTCAAGATTCTTTGTTGGGCTACTCCCGTCCCCTCCTTGAACGATCCACGCTTCAATTGCAAAATACTCAGAGATTCATTGGGATGACTTTTTCCACAGTTGTCTGTGCTTGCTTCAGTTCGTCAGTGAGCTTTGATTTAACTGCCATCAGACAGCTCCCCGTCTTCCCGATCTCCCAAACTCGTCTTTCATGGAGAGGGCTTGCTGCAACCTTTTGGAGTTTGTGTGCATGACTTTACATGCTTGCTACATATAAAGCGACAGTGCGTACGATTCAGCAGTTGACACTTCTGTACTCAGCTTAAGGCTTTGTTTCTGCTTTCAGTTGACATTCACACAAGTTAGGTTACAAGGACCTTATTGCTTCAGCTAAGCCGTCCTTGTAAGCAGGTACAGTTATGTAACCCTATCCTATCCTATCCTTGCTGAGGGATTTCATAACACATTTGAAAGCAAAGATGCAGCTGACCTTGCAGGCAGATAACTGCAGTACCGGAGTACAGCTGTCTCGATGCTAGTTTACACAAGGTCACAGGAATTGAAAAGGCCTCCAGTCAAAACGACTGACTCCAAGCAAAATCAAATTGTCACGTTGACCATCCAATTAAGTTGATCGGAGCCCCAAGCAGCTGAACAACTTGTTGCCCTTGTTCTTGGAGGGGGGGGATTATACAGCAAAGAAAATCACATGAATGAAGGAAAAGGAAGCAAATTGGGTCAAAGGGACATGTGGCAACATGAAACCCCTTCGCCAAAGAAAAGAACAAGAAAGGTTTAATAGGTTCAGGAGGGCGACTGGCAAGGCCTCACTCCTGATGAGTGATGAGATACGTCACTCGTCCTCTCAAAAGCACACCTGGTGCTGGTAACCTTCTGAGCATGCTGGACAAAATGGACATGCACTTTCGGAGCAAGCTTGGGGGCCCATAGATTGCCAAGGTAAAGCGTCTTGAGAGGTGCACATCAGGGAGAATGTGATGATGGATGACTTCCAGCCCCTTGAAGATGTGGTAGGGCTCACTGTGCTGCTGCTTGGAATGTCTCTAGTTGGCTCAAGGCTAGTAACTTGGCATGAGGCAGCTTGGACAAGGACAAGGAAAAGAGCAAAGCAAGACAAGATTTATTCTCGGTTAGCCGCAGCCATCTGGATGGGCAGCGATAAGAGCCTCCCTTCTGTTATCACTCCTTAGCAGCGGTGCCACAACAGCAGCCCTGCTGTCCGATCAGCAATTATGACTGCTCGTGAACCAGCAGTCCCCCTGGGCTGACCTTGTGCTCTAGAAGACCCCTTTGAAAGGCTCTGAGAAACCAGGCAAAGAGATGCAAAATTAGCATTGCCCATGTACAACCCTCAGAAACATTGCAAAGCAACTTGCAGGCTCAAGTGTCAAGGATCACGATACCATGCCACAAAAAAAAATATGGTGTATAGGAATCCTACTTCCCTTGCAAGCAGCCCACATATCCTAGCCAACACCCTTAACAAGTGCACTTGCACTTTGCTCCAGTTTATAAAGCAGGCGCTCCTTGCACACATTCTTGTGGCTCTCGCTGCTTTTCCCTGCAAAAGATCAATGTGTGTGCAAACATTTGCTGACAAGTGAAAATAGGGGGAGAGACTGCCCAGCTAATGACTCAAGCCACACGGGAGTGCTAACATAATGGAAGCAAAGCCATGCAGCGTGAGCTTGTTTGAGTGAGAGGTGCTTCCTGAGTCTTAGCAGATTCCTGACAAAACTCAGAGAAATCTGGGATGGGGCATACGATACTTTTACGGCAGCTAGAGAGGGCAATATTGAAGCATGCACATCATCAGAAAGGACACCCCTAACATCATCCTGCCAACTGCCGTGGGTCACGGTGCACAAGCACGTACCTATGCACAGCACCATGGCCCTAACTGCTTGCCTGCAATGCCATCTTTGGTCATCATGCTGTGTGAATGCAACACTTATAATGTATCTCACAATTCAGCCAGAGCAGAACCAAGGCCAGTCCTGCCTGCTTGCACCTAGCCTCTTGTTCGTATCTTGCTAAGTAAATGCAACTTGTAATGCCACACTCCTCATGCAGCTCACTATACAAAGGGGACAGAACCATGGCTAGCATGCCTGCATGGACCTACAATGTGTCCACAATGTTGGTCCGTATATAGTTGAGGATGAAAGTGGCACAGATGATGCGGGTCATGCGCGGGAGGATGCCGCTCCATAGACCCAGCACACCCTTTTCTTGTACGATTGTGCGCAGGCTGGACAGCATTGTCCGGTACTCGGGCTTATCATACATGAAGGCCTGCATTTGCGCATGTGCATGTGCATGTGCGTGTGTGTGTGTGTGTGTGTGTGTGCACATGAGCACGCTCAGGCCAAGTACATCATGCCCTGCAGCATGCTTCTGCACTCATGTAGGCATTCATGATAACTGACATCTATGAGCCTGTCTCTTAACCTGGATTTTAAAAACCGAGCAAAAGCTCAAGTTACACAAGTGGACATGATTGAATGTATCTCTTGCAACCTTGCCACGGAGCATCCCAAGGTGAGACCATACTATCAGCCTCAGACGTCAGTTGCATCCTATACCCCATCACACCTTTGCTGTGCCAAATGGGTGCAATAAGATTTTCAAGTTCTGTATGCCAAAGGGGCTCTAAGAGGTACTTAAGAAGAACCCAAGGTACCTGCATGCGCGTCTTTGCTGTGTCAAAAGGGTGTGAGGCCACGGCACCGAACGTGCCACCTGCAATCCCCGCTAGAATGAGTGATGTGTAGGGAGAGGCGCCCTGAAAATGACAAAAAGTGAGAGCAATGACTGTGTGTAACAATTTTGCATGGCGGTTTTTGAGGTCCATTGATGACTGGCTGCGAATTCGCATATGAATGTGTAAGACACTCCCAATACACTTGCACATCCAAGAGTTAAGGTGCTTAAAAAGAGAGAGGCAGGCCTGCTGCCGCCACACTACTAAGGACGCCGTGCAGTATCAAGTAAACACAGGTGAAGGGAAAGGGAAGAGCAGGAGGTACTCCCCAATTGAGGTTAGGGAAAGGTGTATGCCCACAAGTTCCACCGAGGCATCTGAAGCATCTAATCCAGGGATACATTGGACCATTGATCAAAGCAATTCCAGCATTTGCCGCAGCAAAGCACTTTCCTGCCGCCCTGTGCATTTCAACTCACCCGAAAACCAGCTCACCTGCTCATCCCAGAATGGATCCCAACAAGAGGACAACTCAGATCTTAAAGCAGGGAACACTTATACAAAACAGGGACAGCCCTGATCATAACACACAGGGAAAAACGTCTGTAGATTGCACTCACCTGTTCATCCAGCATGGATCTAAACACAGGGAACAAGCCCAAGTAGCCCCCAGCATACAGGCCCTCACGTCCTGCTGCACACGACTGAGCGGCAGGCATGCAAGGAAGCAGATTGAGTCAGTTGAGTCAGTGGTAGGCTGCACGGAGGAAACGGCAACTTGGAGAGCAGCATAATTGGCAGCACAGAGAGAGATGGTAGGTGGTTGAGGCTAAAGAGCGAGGGTATGACAATTTGGATGTAATGCGTACGCCCAGCAGCAGCAAAGGCCAGGAAGGGGAATTGTGGAAGCGGAGTTGGGTGATTGGAGTGGCAAGGCCAAGGAGCTCTTGCAACCAATGGCTGGAAAGAAGAAGGATAGTAGGGGGGCAAGCTGAGCAAGGAGAGCGAAGATTGGCGTTTTCGCAAGACAGCTTGAATTACTTATGGGTGGTACTGGACAAAATGTGCAGGCATGCAAGCTACGCACATGACGCCACAACTTGCACAGCTCAAGCACTGCTCATCATCCTAGTTGACACCTCACTCACCAGCCCCCTATAAATGGATGTTGCTCTGTACTTTGAGAAGAAGAGCCGCACCTCCTCACCTAGCCTCCTACCGCTTCTCTGCAGCCAGAAACGAGGGCACCTTCAGTTGGGACTCTTGCACAGCAGATCTCTCTCCGCCAACATGCATGCAGCGGTTAGAGCCTGGAGCAAATGGCACAGCTGGTGCCTTTGCTTGAGGACATTTTTGCCAAGAGCAGAACAGTGGGAGAGTTGGCATTACACATTGTGGATTTTCTAGCCTTTCATGTGGGCAGCTCACGGCGCTTGGGCATTATTGTCACAGGTACTCGGCACAATTGCTGGACTACCTGCAACACATTCCTGAGCAAAGGAACACCTCATGCTGCGCCACTCCAATCAATCAATAACGATAATCTTAAAGGTTATATTTGGATATTTGGCTGCATGCAATAAGGACAAGGATAGTCAGGGCCCCTTCACAATGATCAGAGTCCCATGGCCATGGAGACCTCACGCCAGCAGTCAGGCAAGAACCTCCTATAGAGGAGATGATGCATGGCTAAAATGATGCAGGCCCAGAGGGGCACGAGATTATAGACGGACAATCACACATGTGTGACAGGCCAACTGTGCATGAGCAGCTGCGGTAGATGTAAATGCTTCAAACATTTATCAGAATCCAGCGATATTGCTGGAATCCAAACCGCTTGTACAGGTCACCTCTTACCTCTCACTATTATTCAGGCTTAAAAAGATAAATCACCAATCATTCCTCGGTTCATTAAATCCAACCTAGCAGTGCACAAAAAAAGGGACATACCATTATTCCCTCTGAATATCAAGCCTGGTGTGCATTACTGCATTTGGTGCTTGCTGGATAGGTATACACCTCCCTATCATTAATGGCTCGAACATGTGTGTAAGTCCAGACAGCGCCATGACGGCACGAGCTGGATCTGCTGCAATTCAAAGGCTCACAGCTTTTCTTCTTTAGAGGGTGTCATCAGAATATAGTCATAAACGAAGCACACGGTCTAAACAGGGCTTCTGCTGCTTCTAGGCGGCCGACCTGCTGCTGGATGATGATGAGCTCAGAGGGGGTGGCTATAAGGCCAGAAGCCATGCCTGCCACTGTCGCTGCCTGGAACCTTGCAAGCCCTGTGAGGTCTGTGCCCTTGGGGCCAGTGCCTAGTAGCTGCATGCAAAAAGACAAGCAGAGCAGCAAAACAAAGTGGCCAGGAGAAACGTGTTTTTCTGACACACATGTGCCAACTGACATTGAATTGCATGACAAAGCTATAAAGAAAGCACCGATCCAGGAACGTAGCAACAATGCTGTCAGACTACATTTAATCTCTAGGCAGTACCCCCTTGAACTGCCACCTTTACCCCAACCTTCCAACGGCCTTACCCTGACAAGAGCGTCAAGTTACTTATCCCTCATCTTTAATCCACCTACCAGGAGGGTGGCATTGTAGCAAATTATACACACGCGAGTACAGACACAAACACACACACACTCTTCATATACATGGATCCAAGGGGGGGGGGGGGGGGGCTCCCGAATTTGGGGGTCTTGGGAACCCCCTTCAGAACTTTACTGAGCCACTTCTACAGAAATATAACATATCCTGGGATTGAAGACTATTGAATGGCACCCTTTGGCACAGATTGGATGACAGGTGGGTTCTGTGAGCATGACTTGAGTCAGTGCAGCAAACGCATAGGTGTGAGCTGCAAGGTGTACGGAGAAAAAGGTGCAATAAACCAAACAAAACTTTTTTGATAGTGACGGTATGACATGTATAATCGCATGGCAAAGTTAGGATGGCAGTTTGTGGACTTGCAAGCCAGTGGTGGGTGCTAATAGGACAGATGTGCATGAGCTTCCGCAACTCACATTTTGTTTGGCCAATAACTCTGCTAGAATTCTCTTTGGATGCACTGGGAATTCAACAAGTATGGTGTGATCCTCCAGATCACAAAAAAATGGGGGCGGAGGCATATGCTTCCATTTTTATTAACTGAAATATAAAATGCTGCGCCCCCCCTGCACCCCCCCGGCTCCTGTACTTCACTAGTGCCTTACAACTCCTGCTCACATCTTCAAAGCATTGGAGCATATCACCACCATGCATGTCAGAACTCTTGTGGGCAAGTGGAAGAGATGTGCATGCAGTGGAGGAGATGTGCAGGAAGGGGGGGTCGAGTGCACAGTGAAATGAGTTGGGTCAACTGGGAGTTGTAGCTCTCCTTTAACCCTGCTTCAACCAGCCCAAGACACCATGTCTCCAGGGTGCCTGTTGCGAAGTCCATCCCTGCCTGCAAGCTCAGGTCTCCGCCACTCCATGCCCGCTCGATTGCAAGAAGACGGCAGACAGGGATTACATTTTATCGATATAAAAATAATGTTAAATAAAACCCAAGTTTGCATGGACGGAAGCTTCATTAGCGGAGAGTAACCTCAGCTTGGCAGGGTGGCAGAATCGAGCATCCGAGGGCAGCTCTGGAATGAGAACAAAATTAGCTTTCCAATGGTGCAGTTTTTATGACATGAAGTGGCCTGGGTGGCTCAAAGCTTTATTCTTTCAGGGTCAACAGCCGTTGACCGCAGTGAACATAAGGGGGACTACGCCCCAGGGGGGCTCCGCCCCCCAAAAGGAGTAAATTTGTAACCTTACCGTCCAGGTAGGGGCGGGGGAAATTTAGGGGTGGGTGGTGGGTCAGAAGGGTCCAGCCCAAAGTTTACACGTGCCATCCAGGAGCATACAAAAAAAGCCCAGGACGTCATGTCAAAGTTTTGGGTGGGACCAAGACCCACCCACCCATCCCAAAACCTCCCTTCCAGTGCCCTTACCCAAGCAATAAGGGTATCAATCTGCTTCACAGTACCTGCGTAACGGATCTGGTGATACAGAACCGTTTGCACAGTGGAACAGTGCTGCTTGACAATCTGCTCCTCTGTTAACTCCCCATCCATATTCATATTCAACGCACTGAAAAAGTGAGTTGCAGCAGGGTTATGGGGCAAAAACTGAGCAGAGGATGTCCATACCTGCCTTTTCAGGCACTCGCAACTTGCTTGCAAGCCCACAAAGTGCCCTCGTAGCTTCACCAAGCAAAAACACGCTGTATGTTGACGCTATCCTGGAAGTTTGAACTGGTTTGCTACATGTTTACCTCCTCTTCCCCCGCAACCTACACCCATGCACACGTGGTGCTAGCTGAGTATGCACACAGACCCCCCTTTCATCCAATTTGCACCAAGACAGTGCCAATCGGCAGGACTTGAGCTCAGCTATTTGATGAAAACATTAGAATTCTGCAGAATGGTCCAGCAAACCTCTAGAGGGTCCAAAAAGTCTGAGCTCCCCCCAACCCACCCACCCCTACTGACCTTCTCCGCTGATACCAACACTAGTAGATAGCTCTCAAGCTCAGGAGTTCAAACACATAATTTAATTGACTTTGTACATGACGTTCAAAGGTTATGCTTTCTGTATGCTCATGCGCCTTTCAAGAGAAATGAGAATGATATTCTTCTTCACTGAAAGGATTATACTGCTTTACAGTGTGGTTGCGGGAAGTATGATACTTATCCAATCCAGCAGCTGACTTCATTGTGTAATCATGGGCCAGAGCCTGCAAAAAGACACTAATATGGATGGCCTACCCGGCAACCAAGGAATGACATAAGCTTTCCTGTGTCCCTGGCTCCAGCATCTTTTCCAATAGTAATGCTGGCAATAACCTGAAAGCTTGGTATGCTTTTTGCTGCTCAGGTACAAAAACCTCACAGCTGCGACCCAAGCGAGCATGCCTTTGACTTGAGGTTGAATTAGACCCCCCCCCCCCCTCACCCAACTAATTAAGGGTGCCAATATTCAATGCTTGAGGATTCAGATGTACATTTCAACGGAAGTGGCCCAGAAAGATCCTAGACCCCCCCCCCTACCATACCTTACGACTAGGGATTGACCCATCCCTACTCTCTCCTCTCTTCAGGTTCTCATACTCATACATAATGGAAAAGCTCTCAGTGTCTCGAGGCCTTTCAGACATTTGATCACGAAAGACCCACACATATGACATCCACCTTGCAATTCCTGCACCTGACAAAAAAGCTTCCTCAAAAAAGAGCAGGGATTTGCGGCCACAGACAATGAACTCTGGCATGGCCCATCTGGGACAAATATGCTCGAAAGATCTCAAGCTGGAAGAGGGTGACAAAAACGATGCCGCTGGCACACAAGGCAAGGGGTCTGCTGCCCTTAAGCTTGTACATTAAACTCCTCAGCTTGCATGCAGCCACAGCAAGCAAGAGTAAGCCAAGCCAGACAGACAGACAGACCTGGAGGGTCATGCTCAACATGCCTGTTCAAGCTTACCTGCTGCATCACATGGTTGGTGCCGAATTGAGATGCTGTAATGGGCGCCATACTAAGGATGTTCAACTGCATGGCACAAGGCGCGCACATTCAGGCAAACAGCAGCTCATTGGGAGCTGCCTCTTTGCTTGCCACACTGCTGCTTGGTATATTGGTCTTACAGTCAAGCTCTCTTTTGCCTTCACACTCAACCCCTTCAACTGCAATGCCTCCACGTGTGCTACAAATGTCCACACCAATTGCGTGCAACACAAAGTAAAGGGTGAGCAAACAGATACACATAAATAACCACTTTTAGCTAGTGGAAAAAGGCAGCAGTCCGGGCAGCCTCTGGCTTTTCTGTCATAATGAGGTTGCATGCCTTCCCTGCCAAGGTTTGACCTCTTTTTGGATGACACATTGTCATGGGCTTAAAGACACAAAACATGTTTATGAGCACATGCATAGGCATCAACAGGCAACAATCATTTTGTTGTAACGGCTACTGCAGCAAGTGACAGAGAACTCACTGTGAGACCTCGGTATATCTGAATTGGATTGCGAGGAATGGGACGGCCCTCTTGCATTGCATTCTTGAATGCCATCATTGGCTGCAGCAAACAAACCTCCATTGATCCTCCTGCATGGACATTTGATGATCCGTTTGATGATCTGCTGTACACTTGAAATTGCGTAATGCCTAATGCTCAAGCCTGCATGTTTGATCATTTCGCAGCACGAGCAATACTGGAAGTTGCAGTTGCCCCATTACGCTTGTTCGCAAGTCTTTGCATTATGATTCCCAGCAGCGTAGTGAATGACTTGACAAATTTCACATGCTTTGTGCAGCCATCTGCCATTTCCCTTGGGAAGATGCAATGTAAGCTGTAGAGCATGCATGCGTGTGTTTGCACAATTGTGTGCGTGTGTGTGTGTGTGTGTGTGTGTGTGTGTGTGTGTGTGTGTGTGTGTGTGTGTGTGTGTGTGTGTGTGTGTGTCTCTCGCACCGAGGGCCCCAATCATGGTGTGCTCTATAGGTGACACCCTGGAGGACACGCCCTCCTTTGCCAAAGGCTTTGGCACAGTTGTGCTTGGCATGATGGCCAACAACTTGTTTTACAGATAGGTATGTCAACACATAATGCAAAAGCTGTTGATACACACGACACACCAATTAATTAAAATTATTTAATCCAGCCACGATGTTGCTCTCTCACTCGCTTCCTTTCGGCAAGCTGGTTAATAGCAAGCGATCGGCCTGCCAATCGAAGGCGCCTGCAAGTGCTTTGCTGAGAGGCAGCAGCCTGAAATCCAGCAGCTTCCAATCGCAACAGCCTTTGCGATTGCAACATCAAGTCCGACACCTTCGTAACATTGTTGCAAAGGCGGAGGAGGGTGCGAGCCAAGGCGCAGATCCTCTGGCCAAGGGGAACTACGACGAGCCTGAGACAGCCCAAGAAGCGAATGACCTCGGGCTCAGATTCACAAATGCCGGAAGGTGAGCAGAGGCTGGGCCTGGTGCCAGAGATGCAGGTCACAGGGGTCTTGTACCCGCCATTGAAGCTTGCTAATCTGTATGCATGGACAGGTGGACAGAGGCGCTGGCATTCTTTGAGAAGGCCATAAACTTGCCAGGCACAGGCACCAAGCGGTTCAGGTGGGCAACAAACAAACCTGCTGGTCACACACACACACACACACACACACACACACACACACACACACACACACACACACACACAACACACACATACACACAGGTGGGCAACAAACAAACCTGCTGGTCACACACACACACACACACACACACACACACACACACACACACACACACACACACACACACACACACACACACACACACACACACACACACACACACACACCGCACGCACATACACATGCGCGCGCTGCAAGATGCCTTGTTGCATCTTGCCTGTCAACACATGGCTGGACACACAAGCGAACGATCTCTCTTAGATGTGCAGTCAGGACTTAGGTTTTGCGCTTAGGGCTATCCCTTTCAGAAAAACACAAGTCACACACTCCAGCATGCGCCCCTATATTCCAATCATACAATCTGTCAATGGCATGTAGCATCCTGAAGCATCACGAAGAAAGGCGCACTCATATTTTGGATTTGGGGCTCTTCTTCTGTACGCCTTTTGCGCCTTCGCTTCGCCTTATTCCCTTTTTTGAAGCTTTTCCAGTTTTCCAGTTCTCAGTGGGATAGGTCCTTTCCTTGTCATTGTGCAGGTGCAGCTCTCTTCTCTTTGTTCTCAATGTCTCAAAGCAATTGCTGTCATGGTTCTGCTGGAGCTCACCCTCGCGTAAAACCCGAAAAGCTCATCATCAGACTCATCCAGACCATATTGATCTTACATGGTCCCTGAACAGGGATAAGCCGCGCCCTGCATCTGATAGGGAAAAGATGACTTCCTTGTACAACATTGCGTGCTGCCACTCCAAGCTGGGGGATGCCCGGAGCGGGTTGGTGGCTTTGGCTGGTAAGGACGCGCCTGGGACCGTTGAGCAAAATAACAAGTGGCTTGCTGTGCATGAACTGCCCTTGAAATTGATATTATGCCTGTGCTGGCAAGGACGTGGCAGTGCCTTTTGAGTAAAGAACAGCATGCCATGCATGAGCTGTCCTTGAAATTCAATGCAAGCCTGTTCAGCTTAAACGGTTAGGCAGCTCAGGAAGAAGAACAAAATCAAGCAGAAAGCGCTTAACCACTCTTTCTAGGTGTTTAAGCATGTTGGTCATAAGACATCACTTATGCAATGATATGCAAAGACTAGTTGCCAGCATGCAAGTCTCAACTTTTTTGCACACAAGTGTGGCTGTCCAATGAAAACCACAAATTGCCCACATTGCCCACATGTTTTAAACTGACTTTATGCGTGCAAGAGTCTGCCTTTTGATCTGCCTGAGCAATCCTCAAGTTTCTCACACGTGCCTCTTTGATTGAGCCAAAGTTTAATATTGCAATCCTTCAACAGAATCACTTAATCAGGGACATGAGTCAAAACAAGGCAAGGCTAGCAAGATGCACATTGTGACATATGCTCTTGTCTGCAAACACCTGTACACACGTGTACATGCCCGTGCACTTCCCCCCCTCTACACACACGCGCGCACACACACACATACACACACATGTGCGCACATAGAGACTTCAAGGGGGAAAAGCCCCTGTGAAGTCAACATGGAGCTGCATAGAATTACTGATACCATCTTGATTTCTGATGGAGCTTTGGGAGATTTGATCGTCCACCAGAGGGTCCTAACTTGGCCATTTGGGGGGGAGGTCTGTCTTAGAAAAGTTTTGAGCCTCTTTGGCCCCGTCCTCCCCTGAGAGCTTTTTATGCAGTCCAGCTTTGTGATTGTTAAGGCACAACTCTGCATGAATATCAAATTTTGAGAAAAAAAAATGGAAACAGCACGGTATGTGTGCAATGGTGCTCAGAAATTTCGGGAAATTATAGCAATGTAGGGGTGTTCACCCCCCGAGGTGACTTTCACCAAATGAGTTCAAAATTTGACATTAGGTGTACATTTGGTAAATATGAAGGGCTGCATACTTGGAATTTCAAAAATCGGCCCAGGGGGTAAGCAGGAGCGCCCCCAACCTTGTATCAGGTCTGATCATGGACGCATCTCACACAATCCCTCATAACTGGCCAGCATACAGTTCAATTCTTGTCATTTTGAATTTGACAGGTGCCTGCTACTGAGACCTTTCTGTAGATATGCTGTTTGTGGAAGACAACGCCCAAATGGGCAAGCTGGCCTGGGAGATGTGCGTTTTTTGCCATTTTTGGCCACTTTGCTCACACAAAAAGTGGCATTAAAGATGTGGAGGGCTATTTCCCTCTTCCCAGTTAAGCACAGGTGTTTAGCATAATATGATACAGCAGCACGAGCAAAATGGGGCAGAAACAATGCTGCTCAAGGCTAATGCCTGCCAGAATTGTGGTTTTTAATTGCAAAAAATGCACGTTTGGACCCATCCCTGACCAACCATGCAACGTTTTTTGGTACTTTTTGTTGCAAACCTATTCTTATATCACAAGGTATCCAACGGCGTGCTGCTTGACCAAACCGGATGACTTTCAGAGTGACCCCCATTTTAGGGTGCTCATTTGCCCAAGTGTTTACACCGAAAATGGGTTTTTAGTGCATAAGGGGCCTCCAGGATACTTGTTCTGGCACGAAACTCGGCATGGGGGTCCAGCATGGTGTTTTGAAGGGGCTGTGTGTGGGAATTTGGGAACGCGCAGGTGCGTGGGTGCCTGCTGGGGGAAACACGCTCATTTTTTAGGGGTAAAAATCATGCGAGGTGTGGAAGCATGCTGAAGGTGTGTTGATAGTCCTATCATCGCGAAAATTTGCACATGCATAAAAAATTTAGGAAACTGCCACTAGACAAAGTTCCATTTCCCACTCTTCACCACTCAGTGACTGGGACCAAGCTGTCCACATGCCCTTGTTTGAGCACACCACCATGCACTGCTCCCTGGTCCTTGCACACCATCCCCTGAAACCCTTTCCAGACCTCACAGGTGCCCATAGCAGCCCTACAACACAGGGCCTGCAAGGTTTGGGGCAGCGCAAAATCAGCTGTCCAGTGTTTTGCGTTTTGGTGACGTGCATGCAGGGTGTGTGTCAGGTGTGCTGCAGCGGTGCTCCCAAGCTCCAAATGCATGCATTTTGACCTTATAGACCCTTTCTGATGCTTCTTGAGTGCTGGAGTGCACAGTGCAGGCCAGCTGGGGTGCGTGCGTGTGCGACAGACCCCTTGCCACCCACACAGCATGTCCACAGCACGCAGCTGCAGCAACCTGTGTGCAGGATGTCCTTCCTCACGTCTTAGTGCAGGTCTGGGACAGGTTGGGGCAGGCTGTGCGGGCTGCTGCTGGCTCCAGGGTGCTCCTTCCTGCTGGTCAAACCTCTGCAACAGCTGCTGTAGCTGCAGCTGTGTGGAGTTGCTGCCTCAAAATCAAGACAATGATCCATTTGATAACAAAGACCAAACATGCCCCAAAACCGGCGAGGTTGGTGGCCCGTCAGGAAGGCGATATCGTCAAACCTGTCAAATTTCCGAACCTGACAGCTGGTGCACCGGGGCTCATAAAACAAGTGCAGACGGACTTTTTAATTTATATTTAATAAGTTCGATTGCTCAGCTTGAGCTCCACGTGTTTTTTGGAGAGGGGGCCGAGCCATGTCTGGACACCCCCTCCCTGTATCTCCCCAGCCACTGCACCATCCCAGACTCTGAGACCAGTTTTGTCAACCAGTTTTGCACCATAAAACTGCTTGAGAAGTCAAAAATTAGATTGGAGCTACTTGGTCCGGGTGTGAACACCCCTACAATGCGGTGAAAATGGGAATTTTCCAACCTAACCCATTTTGTCGAAATAACCTTCAGTTGTTGCAGTGTACAGCAGACACCATAGCAAAAGGAATAGGATCAATTTGTCGCTAGGCTGGGTCAGGGTAAGTGGGAATGTCTGGGGGGCTATTTGGACCTCGGAGTCCTGACCTCTGTGTGGAGGGAGCTCCCTAAAATACCACACTCCAACTTGCCAACAGTATTGAGAAGGCTGCTATTGCGCCCGCTTTGCAATTTAGGCTGCCTCGAAGCTGGGTACGCTGATTATGGCCAGATTCGGACAGACCCGGACCTGGAGTCCTTGAGGAAGGACAAGCGCTTTGAGGTGGGTTTGTGGTCTGGTATGCTATTGTGGAGGATTTTCATTGCAGCTTTGTGTGCGTGCAGCTGCATGTGCCCCAGTGCGGGTGCGTGTGCGTATAGCAGCAGTGGCCCAAGTGCATGTAGTGCGTGCAGCTGCATGTGCCCCAGTGCGGGTGCGGGTGGTGCGTGCAGCAGCAGCATGTGCTTTAGTGTGCGGGTGCGTGTGCGGGTGCGTGCAGCGTCAGCATGTGCAGCCCCAGTGCGTGTGCGTGTGCGTGCAGTGCATGTGCGTGCAGCATGTGCTTCAATGCGGGTGCGTGGGGTGCGTGTGCGTGCAGCATGTGCAGCAGCAGCTTGGGCTTTAGTGCGTGTGCGTGCAGTTCATGTGCGGGTGCGTGCAGCAAGGTGTGCATTTGTGATTGGGGTGCGGGTAGCTGTACCTGTTGTGTTTCTAGTGCAGGTGCGTGCAGTGCGTGCAGCAGCATTGGTATTTTTGGAGAGGTGGCTTGCATAGTGAAATGTACTAATGCGGGTGTTGACACAATTTGGCTTGGTTTGACTATACTGCTGGTTTGCTTTGTTTTTGTCCCCTCACCTATGGGTGGTCTGCACAGGGCTCTTGGGCGCCATTGTGTGCGGTCAGGGGCCAGAAAGGGGGCTTTTGGGGTGCATAGCACAAGTTGCTGGGGGGTCGACCTGCTGCACGCACACGCACCTGCAGCAGCATGGGTCCCAGTGCGGGTGCGTGTGCGTGCAGCAGGTGCAGCCTCAGTGCGTGTGCTTGCAGTGCGTGTGCGTGCAGCAGGTGCCCCTATGCGGGTGCGTGTCGTGTTGACAATGTGTGTTGTGCTTCCAGTGCGTGTGCATGCAATGCGTGTGCGTGTGGGTGCAGCAGCATGGGTCCCAGTGCGTGTGCGTGTGGGTACAGTAGCATGGGTGCCAGTGCGTGTGCGTGCAGTGCGAACAGCATGGGTCCCAGTGTGGGTGCGGGTGCGTGTGGCTTCAGTGCGGGTGCGGGTGCGTGTGGCCCCAGTGCGTGTGCGTGTGCGTGTGGCTCCAGTACGGGTGCAGGTGCGTGTGGCCCCAGTGCGTGTGTGGGTGCGTGTGCGTGTGGCCCCAGTGCGGGTGCGTGTGCGTGTGGCTCCAGTGCAGGTGCGGATGCGTGTGGCTCCAGTGCGGGTGCGGGTGCGGGTGGCTCCAGGCGGGTGCGGGTGCGGGTGCGTGTGGCCCCAGTGCGGGTGCGGGTGCGAGTGGCTCCAGTGTGGGTGCGAGTGCGGATGCGGGTGGCCCCAGTGCGGGTGCGTGCAGTGCGAGCAGCATGGGTCCCAGTGCGTGTGCGTGCAGCATGTGCCCCTGTGCGGGTGCGGGTGCTTGCAGTGCGGGTGCGTGCAGCAGCGTCTGCTTCAATGCGGGTGCGGGTGCGTGCAGTGCGGGTGCAGTGCGGCCAGGAGCGGTTAAAGATGTGAAGGCAAGGCAGTATCAGCATAAGCGGCAGGTCCCTCAGCTCCCGAAGTGCCCCCGCAGAAGCCAAGCAATCCCCAATCCCATGTCATGGCAAACTGCACAAGCATCTGACGACTGCGTTTGCTCCATACCGGCAGCATGTGGCTTAGCGCGCTTGCTGCCTTGCGCTGCTGGTGCCTCTTACTGCTGCTTGTGCAGCTCGTACCTTATTCTGCTGACGAGCATGCAATGCCCAAGCGCAGTGTGTTAGTTGGAACACTAGGCTAATCTAAGTGTTTGGCCAATAAGAAGGGGTGGAAGGGCATCAGGGCTCTCTAAACACTTCCAGCAAGTACACTTTAGCTGCGCCAAAGTTGTGGCACATTTTGTGGCGCTAACCCCCCTGTGTCGCATTCTGGGGCCTTAGTGCAACACCCCAAAAATCACTAATGAAAGCATTGCTATTCCTTGTGTTTATGAGGCTGCTTGGGCATGGGGCAGTTGCCTGAGTGGGGTCAGGCTGCATGCACAGTAAAAGTTGCCCCCTATTTTTTGCATGTAGCTACATTGCCCCCTGTTTTCTGCAGTTGCCTTAGTTGGTCCAGGCTGCATGCACAGTTAAGGTTGCCCCCTGTTTTCTGCAGTTGCCTGAGTGGGGCCAGGGTGCATGCACAGTTGAAATCGCCCCTTAATTCCTGCAGACGGTCGACCCCATGCATCTGCAGCCTGCCATCTACTGCGTGATGACATGATCCCAGTCTTCTTCTCCAGTCTTCTACTGTGTGATGACATGATTCCAGTGTCTCCTGGGGCTAGGATTGGTGAACGATGCGGCACATGGAACCTCCTTGCGTAACATTACATCCTCCCAAAATCTCCAGCTTCTCACTCCGTCCACTCTTCTCGGGTCATTGGAGTGCAAGAAATCAAGCCTACAACACACTTTTCCGGTCCTTGTGCTGGGGTCAGAAGCTCAAAGCTTTCAAATTTATTAGCACTGTCTGCTGATAATGGGGCCATTGTGGTGTGAGGGCGCCCACTAATCCTCGGATTGGAATTGTACTAAACCAGCTCCTGTCTCCCGTCCTGTCCTGTGCAATGCAGGGACTCCTGAAGCGGTATGAACCACAGAGCCAAGGGTTGCTAGGTGGATTCAACTTGAATAGCTTGTTTGGCGGTGACAAATGATGGCTGTCCCGTGCATTGCTTCTTTGCACCTGTCTTGCTTTGGTGTTGGCCCAGCATTCCTTGTTCTGTTGAAGGCATGCAGCCAACAGCTCAAATAAATCACTGTTGAAGACAGTTCGGACCTGTGCTCATAAAAGACTGCTTTTTGACCTACAGGCAGTCTTTGTTACTTCTTGATCAAATTCTTAAATAACGTTCCATTGGTTTGCTCCAATGATTTTTCTGGGACCCTGAGTCGTGGCTAAAAAAATGATCTGTGGATGTGAGGGCATGAGGGCAACATAGTTGCCTGCCTGAAAATTGGGAGTCCTATGGGATATCACATCAGCCAGGTGCTTTGCGACTGGAGCCAAGATGAGATTACAAGCAGGCATTGGAGATGCTCCCTGTACCAGCTCGAAGGATTTATAAGTGTTTAGTGGCACTCGACCAGCCAAAACGGGAAGAGAAAGGAAAGGGTTACAGAGCTGCAGTGCTTTTTTTAGCCTGACTATGGTGGGGAGGCATACAATTCTTTGAACCAAGGTGACCCCTTTTCCTAAATTGAGGTGGGGAATGTGCACTGGCTGTGTAGTTTTTCTGTTCAATTCTACAAGTTACAATGGGGTTTGACCTTCAGCCAGGTAGTTTGGCTGCTCGGCCTGCTCAACTGCTCCAACTGAACAAAAAAACATCCATGAGATCGGAAATAAACGATGAGTCTCACTAGTTTGCTTCTGCAAAAACGTTTTGCGGAACCTTCTTGGGGTGAAATCCACAACACCACCTTGGAACATCCTAAGTGAATGTGGCATGGAACCTTTTCAATTCAACTGGTTTCGTGCCACTGTGCGTTTTTACAACTCGCTTACTAAGTTAAGCTCAAGGCATACTTCTGACGGAGAGAGCAGACCTGGGGATTGGAATGTCTGAGCAGCACATGTTTTTCATCTTGTATGTCATCAGAATCACAGATATCACAGACTGGAGAAGTATTATTGGGCCAAACAGCCTGTTCAACTTGAAGAGTGTGAACTCGCAGCCTGGATCTGGCAATGTTGCGAAGGACATGGTGGGGAAGATCCAAATACATGTATTTAGGCAGAGTATAAGGTTTTACAAGGTTTTACAAATTAAGCCATCAGTCAAGAAGTGCGACTGCTAGGCTGCTCATGTGAAAAACTGTATTATAAAATGTTCAGGAGTGTTTGTGTAGCCCGTGCATGTAAGTGTACAAAAAAAAAAACTTGCCAAGAACAAGGGAAAAAATTTCCACTGGTGTTTGTATGACAAAGCAACGGCGAATAAAGATCAGGAGTTTGCCAGGACCAACCGACTGCAACAAAAAAAAGGGAGGAAAGTAACATATGTGTGTTCATGTGGTAATTGAAGGAAGAAGCACGGTCTGTCACACTGAGCATGCCAAGAACGAGGGGGGCAAATAAGTACAAATAAAATTGACGTAAGGAGGAGCAGCACATGCACAATGAGAGGGTCAGGAACATCAAACATGGTCTGGTTCATCACCCTCTTGCTGCGGGCCCTGCTGCTAGAAAAGCTTTGAACCAGCACTTGCCTGGCTTAGACTGTAAGTTGTTGATTAAAACACCTTGAAAAGAAGATTGTAAAAACATGCAGGCGCTCCCCTTTCATAGTCGTTTCAACACCCCAGCAGCAAGCACAGCTAGAAACAAGGACTTGTTCTCGAAAGTGTATTTTGACTCTTTTTTTTTCTTGCCTTGGAACCAGAGCACCGCGCAGCCAAGGTAGAATAATGTTTGTTCTTCACACAGGGGAAGCACTGCTGTATGTGAGTAAAAGCATTCTCTGTATACAGGCAAGCGTCAACATGATTGTTACCTCTCTCATCCATGCACACACCACGTCCTCTGTTCTGTTAACCATCCCATTCCTTGTATCATCTAGCGTAAGTTCAGCACTGGCACCTCACGTGTGTTGGAGGTCTTCAGTTGTAGGTTCTGTGTGTGCTCCTTCCTTCCTCCCCCTCTCATTGTGTGTGACGCCAGTGCTTGCATCCCGACTCTTGCATTGCGTGACTGGGAGGGCACTGCAAGTGGGATTGCCCGGACCTCATGAGTTGTGGTGTTCAAGTCAGGTTCATTGGTGTGTGTCTGGTCCAGGACATTCCAGCAAAGTTGAGAACAGCAGAGGAGCTCAAAGAGCCCTCTGAGTTGGCTACTTCCCGGTCATGAAGCTGTGTGGGGCGGATGCAAGCCTGGTCCGTTGCTTGCTTCGGTGGCCCTGGATTCTGCAGTGTCCGCTGCAACGTCGAGCTATTTTACGAGCTACATTTTTCTTTTTTTTTCCTCAGGCAGAGTATAAGGAGGGTGAATGGCATGAGCAGCTCTGACAGGAAGTGCGCACCATTGATGATATGTCAGCCGCTTACTGTTGCTTGCTCTGGGATCAGGAGTTGGGAATTGACTTTAGTAGCTAAGGTGTCTAGTTCTTAGATCCACCACAAATTGACTGAGGTTCAAAGGGTCACAAGCCAAAATTTGATGTCTCATTAGGTCCGAGTGTGCCAGACCATCCAGCGCAGTCAAGAGGTGTGATTTCCAACAAGAGTCAGCTCTGGAGCTAAGGCTGATGTCTGCGTGGAAAACCTTCTTGGGTACTACGCAGTATGAGAGATGACAAAAGAGGTAAGAAGCAGCACAATTTCAGTCAGGCAAATTTATGAATTGAAAATCCAATTCCGCCATATCAAAAGGCCGTGTGGCAGTGGAGAGCAGGAAAAGGAGAGTCTGGGCGTCCAGGAGCATGGCGGACAGCCCTCCAGACCTTCATTACCTCTGTTTCTGGCTTTCTCCTAGGCTAGCTGTGTCTAGTGTAGGTTTGAGAGCCCTTTGGTGAGATCCTTTCTAGCTTGCTAATCAGGGACCTTTTCCTTAATGCACGCGGCCTTTTGGCTAGCGTAGGTTTTTTCTTTTCTTTTCTTTTCACCATAACCACTCCAACAGAAATCAAATGCTGCGAAGATACAAGGGTTACAAGGAAAAAAAAGGGAAAAAAGGCCTCAGTCAAGACGTTTGACTGCTAGCCTGTTCATAAATACACATGAGGTCATGGAGAAAAAAAAAGGAAGTTTGTTGTTATCTTGGTGTAGAAAAATATTGATATCCTGGGAATTCACATGGTGAATGGTAGCTAGACAGGACATCCTGTGGGAGACGTGGAGGTGTAGGAAAGAGAAGTTGTGCTCAAAAAGTGAGGCATACTTTTGAAGGGGAGAGCAGACCTGGGGATTGGAGCATCTGAACAACACATGTTTTTCATCTTGTATGTCATCAGAATCACAGATATCACAGACCGGAGAAGTACTATTGGATCAAGTAGCCCGTTCAACTCGGAGAGCGTGTACCTGCAGCCAGAATCTGGCAGTGTTGCGAAGGACATGATGGGGAAGATCCAAGTACATGTATTATGGCATTGTATAAGGTGGGTGAATGGCATGTGCATTTCTGACAGGGAGATCGCACCATTGATGGTAAGTCAACTGCTTGCTGTTGCTTACTCTTGGATCAGGGGCTGTGAATTGGTTCCAATAGCCCAGGTGTCTAGATCTCAGGTCCACCACAAATTGACTGAGGTTCACAGGGTCACAAGCCATAATTTGACGTTTCATCAAATCCGAGTGGGCCAAAACATCCAGCGCAGATAAGAGGTGGGATATCCAACAAGAATCAGTCATGGAGCTAAGGCTGATGTCAGCATGGAGAACCTTTTTTAGAAGGAGACTGTTGCACTTATAAGCACTAATTAGTAAGCGAGTTGTAGAAGCGCATAGTGGCACGAAACCAATTGAACTGAAAAGGTTCAATGCCACATTCTCGTAAAATGCTCCAAGATGGTGTTGTGGATTTCACTCCAAGAAGATTTCGCAAAACGTTCAGGATCCACCTCTGCAACAGGTTGTCCATTTCTGCGCCCTGCCATAAGTAAGGAGTGGCCCATATCTGGCTAGCATACATTCCTGCTGGGATAGCATACGTTTTCAAGAGCCAGATGAGTGCATGCAGCCGATTTGTAAGGTTGTGGCTGCGAAGATACAAAGCCTGGTGCCTAGCTAGAAGCCTCACAGCAACAGCACAGTGAACTCTGCAAACGACTTCCAGGCGCTGAGACCACTCTCCACACAATCCTCCTACCAGTGGTTGTGGGTGGGACTATCTAAACTGCCCATACCCTGGATCGGTTTTAAAAACTAGGGATTGACCCGCTTAAGTCTACCAAAGGTGGACAACTGAGGCCTGAAAACAGGTGTTTCTTGCATGCTCCCTGCAAAAAAAAGAAAGAAAGAAAGATCTACGCTTGTCGTTTGGCCGCATGCAATTAAGAAGATGCTATACTGATTACTCCTTATCAAGACAAACCCACTTCTTCTTCTCCTTCTTCCTCCTGTTCACACTATGCTTTACGCAGCAGACAACCAACACAGAGGACCAGTGGCTCTAACCGTGTGCGACAACCCCACCAATTGAATGTCAACGAGCGCCATGTACACTTGATTGAAATCAAGTATTGTGAAGACACGAGGCCTGGACAACAGTTGGTGGCGGCACAGCAGCAGCACGCAGACCTCTGCAGACTTATTTCTGCTAAAGCTGTTACCCTGCATACCATCCTTCTGGGTGTCGGTGGGACCTGCTTTAGGGAGCATACTTTAAACCAGTTAAAACAACTTGGACTTGACCAACAGCGTGCCTTGAAACTTGCTCGTAATCTGCATGCACATTCTGTTCAATATGCTCACAAACTTGTTACCACTAGGCGTGCTATTGAGAACAAAAACACTTCTCACAGCCAGGTTCTGGAGCCAGGTGCCTCCGGTAACCCTCCAGACCCCCATTAACTCTGTTTGTTTTAAATCTTTGTGGTGGAGGGGACTCAAGGCTCTTCGGAGCCAATGTGTCTCCTTTTCCTTAATTGATGTAGGGAGAGTTTTCTCTGCCTACGTAGTTTTTCTTTTCTTTTCTAAGAAAGAGCCTCCCATAGACTCCCACCGATAGAGGGCATCTTTATCTCCACCCCGGCCACAAGGATCCCTGCATAGGTGTCCCCCAACTGGCTGTTTTCAAGCTTGAGAAAAGCCAAGAAAAACTATGTAGGCAGTGAAAGCAGTCCCCATATCAATTAAGGAGAAGAAGATACCTAGGGTCAAGGCACCATGTATCCCCTCCACCAAGAGAAAGAAAAATTCAATGGGGATCAGGAGGGTTACTAGCAGTAGCCCGTGTGATGAGCATAAAGCTTCAGAGCAAGCTTGGTGGCTGTTATGAGTATGAAGGCCAAGCTCTTTAAGAGGCTCCAAAGTGTGAGGGGTGCAGATGACCCCGCCCACACCTAACAGAATGGTATGGAGGGTGACTTGAGCTGAAGCCCTTGAAAGATGGTGACATAGCGCAGTGCTGCTGCTTGGAGGCCTCGAGCTGATTATTGGGCCTGGTATCTCCACAGTACTTGAACTCCACAAGAAGGCTGTGCTTTTGTTCTGGAGGGAGCTGACCAGGGTCATGGTGACGAGCCTTGGGAGTAGGTGGGGTGGCTGCGGCTGGCGCTGAGTGCTCCCTGTTCCCCCGGTGCCCTCCTGTACTTCTCAACGGATAACGGGAATTGGTCCTTGGCACTCTTTTCATTGGAACAACTAATATTGCATCAGGGCGACTGGAAATGAGCCTTTGTCTGTCAGGGAAACGACGAGGAAAATATACTTTGGGAGTGTTCTATTTGTTGAGTGTTTGGGATCTGGAGGTCCTTTAACTTAAAGCAAGACAATCTGCACTGCCAATGTCCATGGAGGCAAGGCCTGCTTGAGTTTCTTTGGTTGAAAAGGCCAACCTTATCCACCTCTGGCATTTTCCAAGTCTCAATCTCTTTTCAAAACTCGACTAGTATTGAGCGTAAATGCCCATTTTGTGTTACAGTGCCCAGTGGGTCATATCTTTGCTTGGGTCAACCAGTGCGCTACACTTTGTAGTGGATATGCAGAATAATCAAGCCATTCACACTAGGTACAACTTGTGGGTTGAACCCAGCTTGGTGAAACTGCTCAGGATACACAAGGTGCCTGGAAACCTTTGTATATCCGAGCAATGCATTCTCAGGAGCTTTCCAAAATCTGGCAGGCTTCTAACATGAAGGACAGGGCTTGCCCCTTCGAGCCATGCCCTTTGGGTTCCGCCTCCATGGGCTTTGCCAGAAATGACCTCCCCCTTGGCCTCCATGGACCACAACCCCCATCGACTGCCCTGAAGGAGTTCTGAAATTGCTACCTTGGCAAATAGGGGGAACGTATTGTGACTCCAGCTCCAACCAACGACTAATATCAAACAAATGGAGAAAAAAGTTTCTATCCCTTCCCCTCGAGGTGTCCCTTGAATGCTCACACAAGCACACACAAGCAGTAGTAGATCACCACCACACACAAAAGACCACATTCACACCCAAAATTCAGTGTTGGAAAGACATCACTTACACTGATGGTAGCGTCATGAAAACCAAGAATGATTCCCCCCCTCTGGTTGGCTCAGGCGTCTACTAGACTCTACAGAGTCTGTAGTACAAACCTAACGAAGAGGGCGATCACCCCTCACCACAAATACAACTGTACATCAAACCCAATGGCCGTGGCCCAACTAACACAATCAACAGAGCAGAACTGTCTGGCATCCTTGTTGCACTCCAACAGGGCCACACAAACATAGCCACTGACAGTGCGTCCTGTCTATCCCAAATCTACAGGCAGGTTCTCAATCCAATGCGCATGCGGACCCACCTGCATGCAGAGCTCATTCAAGCTATTTCAACCATCATAGAGCACTCACCACACCAGCTCAACTTCTATAAAGTTAAAGCCCACTCTGGCGTGATTGGCAATGCGGGAGCTGATGCTTGCGCACAAACTGCGGCTCTTATGGATAACACAGATATCTCATTGCCTGAAGCCAAGGACCCTTTCCACAACTCCTTTTGGTTATCCGCCAAACCTCCCCGAGGGCACTCCCATACTGCCACACCCCTTTACCTCATCAACTTGAAAGATAAGCTCAAAACACACATGCATAACAAACACAAACTTGGCTCTGCTGATATATCCAGTTGCTATTACACAAGCTGGCAGCAACTCACACAACCCCCACCTCATAATAGCAATACCAGCACAGGCTTACTTAAGTCATCCCCTAAACTTGCTAACAACAAAAAAATTAGCAATTCCTTTTGGAGCAACCCCAAGATTACCCAACACAATAAACAACAAATAAACCTCCTCAAGTACCGCACTGGCACAATCTACACCAAAAAACACGCTGTCAGGTTCAATCACACATCTGGGCCCGCCAACTGCCGACTATGCGGCAAGTTGGACAGCATCAATCACATTGTCCTAGGATGCTCACACCCAACATGCCAAGGGATGTTCATAAACAGACACAACACTGCCCTCAGTCTCTGTTGCGAAGCCCTCAGCAAAGGTGCACATGCCTCATTCCTTGTTGCAATGGATGCTTGCTGTAGGGAAAAGCTCCAAGAACAAGGCATTGAAGTCCCTGAAAACATCTTCAGGGAAATTCCTGACTGGGCTTTTCCCAATGGTGCTGGCCCCTCTGCCCGACACCAAAGCCGTCCTGATGCTGTCTTTGTGCGCTCTATCCCAGGGAGAGCAACCCATCTCGACCCTAAAAGGATACCTGCTCAAGATAGGGATATCCACCTTGTGGAACTTACATTTTGCCCTGACACTAACCCCTTGCCCAGACTACGAACAGCTGCTGACCAGCATGCTGGTACCATATCCAGACTTCGCACCCGTAGTCTCAGAAACCCAAACAGCAATAATAAGGTGACATTGCACACCATTTTACTTGGTGTAGCAGGTACTATCTATAATGACTACACCATCACTCCTCTGGTTGAGCTGGGTCTTACCAGACATAACGCAGAAAAATTAGCCTCTCAATCAAGTTGCCATGCACTCCAATCACTAAAAAAAATAATACACACCAGGCACTCATTATACTTGCAGGGTTCTTTGGGCAGGGGCGGCACTGGGGGTGAGACAGGTCAGAGCAGGAGGAGGAGAGTCCACGCCCGCAGGCGCATGGCTGACAGCAACCCACCAGACCCGCATTAGTTGCTCTCCTTTGGTTCATAGCTTGGTTTAGGCTGGGCCTGTGAACCTCCTCGGTGAGGCCCTAGCTAGCTTGCTAGTTAGGGGACCTTTCCTTAATGCACGCAGCCAGACCTGGCCTGCGTAGTCTTTTCTTTTTTCTTTTTTCTTTGCCCCCGGGGGGTTGCTGGGCCAGCAACATGCTAGCTCTAGCTACGTTCACACAATGGTCTCTCCATTCCAACTGTCAGGCATGTTGGGCCCCTCCAAGGGGTTGGCCATGACACTCAACGAGTCACCAAGCTTGCTTTGAAGCTTCATTCAAATTGCCTATAACTTGCCAACACTTGACCTGTTTTTATCATTGTTTTGACGAGCCCCACCACTGTGGGGTACTCAGCACGCAGGCAATTAGTGACCCTCCTGACCCTGTGAGAGCAATGCACAGCGCTTTGGCCAGGTTGTAATTTATCATAATTATGTATGAAGTGAATTGTATCAGCCATGGATGGTGTGGCACACTCCCATATTTTCAAACAGAAGCTGCTGAATTGTGAGCCCATTGATCTTAGTCGTTTCGTTGTAGATCTCAGGACCAGGCATCTACAATATTGGGAGCCTTTTTCCAACACACACCCTAGAGAGCGCAACAGTAAACGCTTGACCTATCACCAGTGGTGCGCTCCTCCTACTAAAAGAGCCTTGGTTATGCATTCTCCTTATAGCCTCCCCAAATACATGTTCCTTGACCTCCCCCATGATGTCATTCGCAGCGTGGCTCGGTTTAGACTCCGCATTCACACCCTTCGCTATGAGACAGCAACTTGGAATCACAGCTCTTCCCCAAACTGTGACCTTTGTGAGGCTGATGATGATGTCCAGGATGAACAACATGTCCTCTTCCATTGCACACATCCCCAGGTGGTCTCTTTCCGCAGGAAATATGCTCCCTTGTTCTCACAGGCAGAATATCATGATGTGTCTGCTTTTTTGAACCAGAACAACAACAAACTTCCTTATTTCCTTCATGAAATGATTGCCTTTTATGAGCAGGTTAGCAGTCGCACTTCTTGACTGAAGGCCTTATCCTTGTAAACCTTGTAAACCTTGTATGAAGTGGTTCTGCTGCCTACATATTAGTAGTTTTACATTATATTGGGCATTCAAGGCTGCATTTTTGTGCACATTCTGATCATGTGCATAAAGGAAAGAAAAATGTAGGCAATGTAGGCAGTGAGAACACTCCTTGCATCAATTAAGGAAAAGGAGACATGTGGACAATTTAAAAAATCTCCTTGCATCAATCAAGGAAAAGGAGACACATGGACAATTTAACAAAACCTGTATGCATGTAAACAAGGGGAGACTGGGAGATGACGAGGGGAAATGTCCGAACCACTTTTGTTCTGTACAACACATATAAAGCTTCTGTGAAATGGACAGGCAAAGTGGTGCAAGTCTCTGGATCATAATTGCTCCCAACAGGCCGTAAGGAAATTACAGTAAATGAGCCAACCCTTGAACCAATTCCAGCCTTTTCATTGCACACACCTGAGGGCAATCACACACATCTGAGGGCAAATGGTGCAGTATATATTACACAGGCGAACGCTCTCTTGTTTTTTGCTTTCTTGCAAACTGTACCTAAAGAAAATTTGAGCTGGAGTGTACTCATGGGCCTATGCCACAACGGCCAATTCTTCAATCAATTGCTGGGCACATGTGCCGTGTGCAGCGCAAAGCTTAATGCATGAACAAAGAAATATGGGGAACAGGTGGACCTCCTCAGTGGTGGACACCTATTCAGCTCATGCACAAATGTAATGAGCATGACAACAAAAAGTGATGGAGTCGCTCCTGGCATGGCAATGAGCATAACGTGTGACGATGCAGTGAGCATGACAAATGATAGAGTCGCTCCTGGGAGACATTCATGGGCTTGAGGCATGCCTCCTCAGTACTTGATGAAAACAGCAAGCTTGCTGGTGTAGAGCAGCGCAGCCAGGTCCGCGAGCATGGGCAGCAAGCTGAAGACCACGAAGAACGCGGCAAACACGCCGATGTCCCAACACTGTGCATGGCATAATAGAACAAAGCACAAGGGTTACTGAGACAAGTGGCACACACCATATGCCTGAACAGCTGCTACAAGCGCCCCAATGGGTGATGGATGGTGATCCTATTTTTCAGCCAGCATCCAGCCAGGTGACTGTACTTAAAACACTTACATCTGCATAGAAGATGACAGTCAGCAGCAGCCCTCCAAGGTGCGCGATGATGTTGTAGAGGGTGATATGTCTCAAGAAGATGCTCACACCCAGGAAAAGTGTGATGTACTCTATACAGAAGCAAGCCACAGAGGTGTAGGCTAGACCCTCCAACCTGCAGGCGCATGAGCAAGGGTGCCTGAGACAGACTTGCACACGTTGCAGGTGCCTGTGTGCACAACATATGGGGTATACAGTGTGCATTGATGTCTCGAATTACAAACACATGTGTATTTGTGTGTGTATGTTGTGTGTGCATGCGTGCGTGCGTGCTTGTGTATGTGAGTGTGATTGTGTGTGTGTGTGTGTGTGTGTGTGTGTGTGTGTGCGCGCGTGCGTGCATGTGTGTGTATGTATGTGTGTGTGCACGTGTTTGTGTGTGTGTGTGTTTGGGCATGCGTGCGTGCGTCTGTGTGTGTGTGTGTGTGTGTGTGTGTGTGTGTGTGTGTGTGTGTGTGTGTGTGTGCGCGTGTATGTGTGTGTGTACGTGTGTATGTGTGTGTGCATGCGTGCGTGTGTGTGCGCGTGTATGTGTGTATATGTGTGTGTGCGCGTGTATGTGTGTGTATGTGTGTGTGTGCGTGCGTGTGTGTGTGTGTGTGTGTGTGTGTGTTGTGTGTGCGCGCGCTCCTGCTTTCCCCAATGCAAGCAACTTTAACACATAAATACAAGGCCTGTGTTAAGCTAATTTACAGGAGGAGCCTGTTGACTCACTGTTGCTTTGATTCCTCGAAGCTATCCAGGGCTGATCCTGTTGCCTTGGTAGGGTCAATCTCCGTAATGCAACTGACTATCCTATCGAAATCAAAGACCACTGCCAGAACAGCGATGAAGTGGCCCGTGAAGACAATAAACCTGATAGGGAGGGTCACCTGCGTGATTGAATGAAGCAGGTGTGTGAGACTGTGCTTGCGATGCACGAGAGAAGGCTGCTGACAGCTGACAGTTAGAATAGGCTGTCAAGACATTCCCCTTCTTCTACATACCTCTTCCACTTGAATGTACATATCACTGGGTCTAAGTTTAGAGTCCTGGAGGCTCTCTAATCTGTGTGGGGGCAACCTCTCCAGCTGCTCCAATGACAACAATCCATGGATCTGCCTAGAGCTACACTAATCAAAAAATAATTTGTAAGGATTAACTTGACATGCACTGCGGGCGATCGCATTCTAATCGTGTGCGCCTATAGGCCCACAAACAACAATGCATTCGAAAAAACTTGTAAAATTTCATTTTATAGTTATAAGGTATGCTGAGAGGGGCATCTCAACGGTTGATCTTTCTGGATAACACACATTGGTGAAACTTGGTGAGAACCCGGACGGAATTCCACACCCAACATTTTTTTCTAAATGATTCATGGCATGGTATTTATTTTTGATTGCCCCTAAGATTTAGGACCTGATATACCTGGCATCTGTGTAATTTTGCACCTTCACGTAGTGCATCAGTTTGCATTGAAGGGGTTGAAAGAAAAGGAAAACTATATGGGAAACTATCCCTACCCAATTAAGGAAAATGAGTCAGGAGTTCAAGGGGTGGTTGTGTTTGTGCTTGCATGCCTGAAATGCAGCGGTTGGCGTGATCTATGCTTCCCTGGTTCTTAAAGGACTCCTCGTTCGGAACTGACTGGCTAGCTAGCTAGAGCTGCAGGCAACATTGCACTTGAGCTGCCTTTTGGGCAGGTACCAGGGAAGTTTAGCGGGTTACGGGGGTTCGGTGCTGCCCAAGAGGCACTTGATTCCTCTGTCTACCCGACCAGCCTTTGGAAAAACTCGGGTTTGGATAATAATAAAAAAAGCCTGGCCAGGGGCTTAAGCGTAAGCCCCCAGCTGAGTGTAAGTGTGTGTGGATTATTTGTATGCAAGTCTTGTTAGTTACCGATCCACAAACTTACGGAGAAGTTCCCACACACTTGTTTCAATTTTTTTTCGAGCACAACCCCCAATTCCTCGTCAACAGTAGCCAACAGGAGTCTGTGCCTAGCAGGTCCTTAAAGAGACCCCGAACTTGGGACAGCAGGCTAGGCCTCTAGGTGAGTGAAGGCTTAGAGGGCGGCTGGGAGGGTCTGGCAGAGGTGCAAGGTTAAGAGGAGAGCTGCCTGGGCTGCCCCTGCAGGGGCAGCTGCATGGGGGGTCACCACACAGCTTAAGACCTTGTTGCATATAGGCATAGGCTGAACCCATGGAATGCTGCTAGGATCAGGGCAGGCTTCAGTGCTTCACAACTTACAGAGGTCGGTCACAGGTCACGCGCAGAGACAGTGATGGCTGACTGAGATCAGGCAGGTTAAGCAAGTGGCTTCCTCCCCTCCTCCCCGTCCCTCCTCTCCCTCATGTCATGGCTGTTGTCGCCCCCAGCTATGTGTTACTGATTTGCCCAAAACGCTTTAAAAAGCTTCCAGGTCCAACCTGACCGGAACCTTCAGGTTAACACAATCTGATTTAACCTGCGCCGGAGGGTTTGAGCTTCCCTGGCAGGTACAGCAAACAAACGCTTTCCCTCCCTTCAAGAGAGTTCCCTCTCCTGTCATGTTCGAATAAACGATGTCCTTTGTTCTTGCGTTCCTATGTGTTCTCTAGGAAGGACTTTTGCTCATCTGTTCTCTGACTTTATGAAGTGTTTACACGTGAGTGTGGAAAAGAAAAGAAAAGAAAAACCACATAGGCAGTGAAACACTGCTGAGACCCTTGTCTGCTCATGGTGCGCCCTTTTCTGTCCCCAGGTATTTGCATCTTGATTTGGGCAAGCGCGCGCTAAGAAACATAGCATGTTTTCGCTTACATGCTCATACTTTAAAAGTTGAGACATCACTTTGGCAGGAGCACACATCAACTTGTGATAGGTGTGACCAAGGAGGACTCTAAGATGGAAAGCATGCTGTGTTCCTTTGTTCTTGCGCTTCTGTGTGTTCTCTTCGAAGGACTTCAAGCATAAGTTATGCACAGTTATTTTCTGACTTCCCCTCTTCTCATATAATTTTTCTGGACGATTCAGGCACTTTCTACTATTCTCAAGCTAGCTCTGAGGATGCTATTCATTTCTTGCAGAAGCAAAGTAATGAGACTTATCGTTTTATTTCCGATCTCATGGATATTTTTTGTGCAGTTGGAATAGTTGAGCAGACCGAGCAGCCAAACTACCTGGCTGAAGGTCAAAGCCCATTGTAACTCATTGTAACTCCCTTGTAGCTTTGTGGTGGAGGAGACTCACGGCTCTTCTGAGCCAATGTGTCTCCTTTTCCTTAATTGATGCAGGGAGGAAACTGTAGGGAGAGTTTCCTCTGCCTACGTAGTTTTTTTTCTAGTTTTTCTGTTCTTTCTTTCTTTCACCCCTGGCTAGTGAGGCCCATCATGGCATGGGCCTCACTTGACATACTAAAATGTTGCTTTTAAATTGCCAGGTAGAGCTCTCTCTCTCTCTCTCTCTCTCTCTCTCTCTCTCTCTCTCTCTCTCTCTCTCTCTCTCTCTCTCTCTCTCTTTTGGGGCTTGGTTAGTTTCAGCACACCAGTACAGTGTTAAAATACCTTTTGTGATCATGGTTTTCCTATTCTTTTTACTGATCATGGTGGCTAACACAACACAAGCTGACGATTGCTTGCAGCTCAGCAGTCCGCACATGTGATGGGCTGTATCAAACATACTTACAGTGAACCAGGAAATTCAGCCCGAAGAGGGCAAGAGATGTGAATACAAATGAAACAGGAGAGTGCAGAGCCTGGTCATCATGCCCCCCCATACTTAGCCAGCGCTGCATGGAGGTAGCCCATGCTTATCAAGACTTCATCCTCTCTCTTTACCCCTGCTACACCCATGGACTCGGGACAGCAGTTCAAATACATGCTAAACAAGTCGGCTGCAGCTTTGCCAGCCTGGGCAACCGAGAAGTCCCCATCTGCTATTGCTTCCAAACCCTGCATACATAGCGTTACAATCAAGTTGTTGGAGGAAAAGATATGAGAATGCTGAAATTGGATTTCAAACCTGAACTCTAAAGGACTGAGTGCTCAAGCAAGACAGGATAGCAGGGAGGAAAGCACAAAGAGATTGGAAACAAAGCTACGGGTTGAACAAGAAGTAAGGCATAACAAGGTTGTCAGACACGTAGAGCAAGAAGGTGAAATTCATGTTCATGTCTGATGTGAACCATTCAAACATTCCAGAGTATTATAGAGGGACAGCATACGGTTTTTCCAATCCGAAAATTGTATTTGACAACACTTGGGCTTGCAGGCACTCCAAAAGTGACAAGCAATGCTCTCCCCATTTGAGCTGCTCTACAGGCAGGCACAGCTATGTGACTCTTTTTGACCCTTTCCTCAGGACGATTCTGAACTAGAAAAGACAACAACTGGACGTGCAAGGATATTCACAAAAGTGAATGGAACCTTGCGGGTAGCAGTCTTTGGACAGCTGCTCATTGAGGAAAGGCAGCATTGGTGAGGGCCTAGCTAGCTTGCTAGTTAGGAGACCTTTTCTAATTGCATGCAACCAAACCTGGCAGGCATATTCTTTTCCTTTCCTTTTTTCCTTTGCAAAAGTCCAGTAATCTACAGCTAGCAGCCTCTAGGGGGAGAGCGATCTGAATTGGAGGTTTTGTCCCCTAGTCATCACATCCACCATTCCCCCCCCAGTGTTACTGCCTGGGTCAAAAGACCGGTCTTACAATGGGTATCACTTTGCATACTCACTGTGACCAAAAATTGACAAGTTACAAATCACTAATTGCTGGCAAAAACATTGGGTGCCCATGTATACAGCATTTGCAGGCATCCACGACTGGATAATTCATCCACATAGTGTTCTGCTGACTCCAGCATGTTGTTGAGCATAACGCGTTAGCACTAATCAGAAAATTGGGGTGACTAGGGTGACCTGCTTTTTACTTTCCTTCATGCAGCACAATCCAACAATATGCGCAAGTAGCACAACTTTCATAATTAAAGATGCTCACAAACCACCCCTTTTTATCCCATTTACACGAACAAAAAGCAAATTGACTTGGTTTGGGGTGCCAAGGACTCTGATGATGCACGTACAAATCCATCGATGTGGGCCAAACAATTCTAAGGATCCCCCAAAAATCAGGCAAGGAGCCACTTCCCAAATACCTACCCAAACCCTGGAATTAAGTCATCAATCAAGAGCTTATTTATCCAAAAGTTAAGCACTTATGGGCTTTAGCCCTGGTGGTCCTAATTCAATGCAAAAACCTCTCCCTTGCTGCGTAATGGGAGTCTTTTGTTGTGCCACCAGACATACTTTTGTCAGCAATGGAGGCAAGAAGCCTTTTTGCATACTCAGCTTGCTCCCTCAAAACCCCTGTGCAATTTTGTGTCAGAAACAGAGGGCGTTGGTGTAAGGAGCAGTTACATAAGCATTATGCGACCATCATCACTTCATACTGCTAAACGAATTGCTTAGGTATTTGCATACAGTCCTTGCTCATATTTGCTCCTGCACGCATATGAAAGCCCTTACCTTGGCTCCACCAAAGACAACGAGCGCATGGCGATAACGAGGCAACACTAGTTCTGCCGCCTCACGTTGCACTCCCTCCTCTGAAATCCCAATGGTCAAGTCATAGCCTGCCTGCGCATTGCATCAATCGTCATGACTTGAAGTCTAACACTGGAGAGGAGTTGCTCGTGGAAACAAAACTCAAAAAAGGCTGCTAGAGATGGACTCGCATGCAAGGCATTGAAAAGTAATAAGGATGTGCAAGAGCCTTTTATCAATGCCAGAGTGTACTTGGCTTCCCTCTTTATATTATGAATCAAAGCTTTCTCTCAAATTTCTTCGTAACAATGCTTCCATTGCAGGTTGTCCGCACGAATTGCCCTTCCCATCCAGCCTCACTTAAGTGTTCATGCCTCCAGCAAGCGCCCTAGCATGCCCTGACATACCAACCATAGTTTCTTGTCTCATGCATTGAATTTTGCTGAAAAGCTGGCACGTGGAGGTGTGGCTCTGTGTGGCTCTGGGGCTGTTTTGCACCCATCTTGGCAGAAATAGGTGGACTTTCAAACTTGCACCAAAAGGCCAGCGCTCCTGGACTTAAGCTGCTCTTAGGTCGTCTAGTCATGCTGCGGTGCCTGATTTTGTGGGGGGGACACTGGGGGAGCGTGCTGGTGAGGGGAGCCATCGGGATGGAGGTAGGCGCGGAAGGAAAGACCTCCACCAGCTTGCCCATGCTGCAAGCTGCCGCCCCCAACTTGGCACAGCGTTGCGGCAGAATATGATGCTTCTATTGAAACACAAATGGGCTCAATCGGTGGTCTGATTGGAAATCGCATACTGGTTTGATCCGGTACTTGGAGCAAATTAGTGTTTCGGGGGGCCATACCCTGGCACATCTTTGCACCAGAGTTGTGGCGGACATGTGTGAAGTCAGCAACCCTACACATTTTTCTCTAAGCGCCTTGCACAAATCTGTGGCTACATCAGCGACATGCTTCTTGCCTTAGGCCCCCACGCGCTAATGTACACTCGCGCCTGTCACAGATTGTTACAATCTCATGGACATAATTACACCACCGAGCTACCTGACGATGTACGCTCAGAGCTGACATTCTGGCCCTATGTTCATCGTACACACTTCATTACTAAAATCTGGAATCCACCTTTTGTGCTGACGTGCATACCCATTGTGATGCCAGTGCTTCCAGTTGGGCAGGAGTTCTAGGGGAAATCCAGTCCAAGGATTTTTCCCACCTTCAGCATAACACTTCCAGCAGCGCCCTGCGGGAGGCCTCAGGCATCTTACAGCCTTGAATACTTTCTTCCGCTGATTCAAAATAAGACCGCTCATGTTTTTATGACAGCCACAAAGCTATCTTAGCCTGCTCCAAAGGCAATCCCGCGCTCTCTGAATTGAAGGCTGACACCCAACCTCATTTCAGAGATTTCCACGCCTGGAAGTACAACCCCGCTATTTTGTCCCATTTAAACAAGGAATGGGGGCCTTTCAGCATCAACCGCTTTGCCAACTACATTAATCTATCAATCTAATTTACCGGTAGGAATCTTCTGACCTATTAATTAATCAATAAATTAATTACATTAACATATAAATATAAACTTTAAACATTAATTATCAATCTATTAATATAAGCCCTGGAATGATACAGGGGACGCTGAGATATGGGGGGAAAACACTAAGTGAGACAGTTTTGCCTGACTTGGGGAATCCGTTTTGGGGGACTACCTGAAGGTCTGCTTGAAAGATCTGTTGCAGCATCATAGCATATCTCACAATAATTTACTCCCAGCAGTCAACTATTGCCTTGACTCAGAGAGGATGTGGCAGGCCACTCTTATTAGACGTATTGCAGGCTTGTGTCGTTTGCCGGTTTGCCTATAAAAAGGCAGGGGTGGTGAGAATGAGAAAGTTAGACTGTTATTATATGCCTGTTATTAGATAGATTGCCTCCCAGCCAACCCAACCCCTTCCTGCACCCCCTTCCCTTGTTCCTCCCTGAAACAGTATGTTAAGGGAAAGGACAGGGGTCTGTCTGGGGCTTATGAGGGGTTGTCAGGTGGGTGGCGAAGTATCTCCTTTTTGCAGAGTCTTTTTGCAGAGAATCTTTCAGTTTACGAACGGCAGTTTTTAAGAACAGGTGGGCAGTGAATCTATCCCTTTCCCTTTCCTTAGCATAAATCAAGGCACTGCAATAAACCAGTGGACAGTGCTGGGCCCGAGCAAATGAGAATGTCATTTGTTAATAGGAAGAAGAAGAAGAAATTTGGTGGTAATCCCGGGCAATAAGGCCTTGGTACTATTTTACTCATAGCTCTTTGCAGCCCTGGGACCGTAAATAGTGAGATTTTGGGGGGCCCAAGAATGTGACAAAATCCCAAAGGCAATCTTGAATATTGCTCCAGTGTAAAGAATGGACGCAGGTACACCGCAAGCACGAGCTAAGACACTTTGACTCTTTGCTTCTGGAGCCTGTAACCCAGAGGAGGTCACCATTGTGTGGGAGTTCCTGAGCCAAAATCTTAAAAACGCCTGGGTGTTCCTGGACCAAAGTTTGTCAAAAAAGGCATTATGGATCAGGTTCTGTTACTTTTAGTCCGGGAACACCTAGGCGTATCTGAGGTATGGCCAGATCAGGGTCAGGAGGATCTTTTTGAAAAAATCTGATTTCCGCCAATTTCAATTATGCAGAGTGTTCTGAGTTTGCACAAAATTTTGCATTTTCTGCATATTCCTACACACATATATTCTCTACATATGAGAGTACACCCGGGGAAGGAGCAATCCATTTTTGAAGTGCAAGCTACGTGCCATTTTGGCCGAGATCTACACTATATCTACAAGCTGCGCAGGTAACAAAGCAGTTCAGCTATATGGCGCCCTGGCCGCAGCGACCTTGGCCCTATAGATAGTATTTCAGGGTTAGGGAAGTCTTAAACATCCACCCAACACTTCACTTGCTAAGTATAACTTTTGTAACCTTTCAAGTGCCACAGCAAATGTCACGCTTGACCCCATTTGCACCTCGTGTACTTGTAATATTATAACAACACTATCATGAACTTGAGACATACAATTAAAACATTGCAAGGGCAGCCTGGCCGTGAGCCCGCATGCAAAAGGAGCAGCTAAGAATCAGCAAGGCTGAAAGAGCAGCATTCGAACCATCAGTCCAAATAGCCACTTGTGCGCTTTGCTCAGAACGCCCTTTCCTCCCCTCCTGCACGCCTGACTTTCCCTGAAACTTGAACACTGCACATATGCGTGGTCTGTGCAGCTCCCCCCCCCTACATATAAAATATAGGGAAATGCAGCCTATGTAGTGGTGCTGCTGCAAAGAGAAGTCCCATGCAGAAACACTTGGATGACAAATGTAGGCTCAGTAAGAGGCACCACTTCTAGGATTGGAAAGCACCTCCTGTACCAATCATCATGTGTTAACATGCTTGGTTACAAACCAGGAATGTAACGCAAGCATAAGCAATTGGGAGGTACAAGACAAGCCGCGGCAAGCAGGCGCAGCTTGTTAGGTAGGTGCACTGACGTATGAATGTTACATCCATATTGTCCATAGTGTGCAAAAAGGTCGGTTAGGGGCCAGAGCAAATTTTCATCCAATTTTAGCACACCTCGTTGCAGCCTGACTTCTGACTGACTCAATTCCTTCGCCAATGCTGTTCAATATTTCAATTTTACTGGCTGTGGGATTCAAATGGTCGCACTGGGCGAGGATTTGGAAATCATTTGGGCCTGGGACGGAAGAAAGCTGGCCCCTCTCCCAGCCATCGGATGGTGCAGAACTCATTCATGTGATGCCTGTCATACTCCTGAATGCTCAGGCCTCATGATGGAAGCCAGCTGACCTAATTTGCACACCTCAGCGTACAGTGATCTCTCCCCCCGTCGCCACGCGCACGAAGGAACCTTCCCCCAAACTTCTTACGAGGACTGTCCCAAAGGCACACAAAGAACAACCTGCATCAAAAGGTTGTGCTCTGAAGGCTCCAGCAGGCCCAGAAATGTTTGGGAGAGTTAAACAATGGTGACCCCCTCTGCCTGTAACCTGTAAACATACCTTGTGCGGCCCCTTTTACACAAAAAGGACAAAGGTACACAGCAAGCATGAGTAAACACACCTTGTGCGGCCCCTCCTTGAGGACGCGGTTGATACCCCGAGCCACACGCACACGGAAGCCCCAGTAGATGCCCAGCTGGGCACGAGGTTCCGATGGAGGCACCACTCGTGCCTGCAACACGTGTGTGTGTGTGTATTTGTGTGCGTGTGTGACTGCAAGGCCCAAGGGAGCAGAATCAAATACTCAGGCCCTAACATTTGTGGCTTTTGTATGTGCTATTCCTCAGGGCAATTTGTAGTCAGGATTTTTTTTGGTCTTGCACAGTCATGCAGGCTGTTATCCTTACTCCATCCAATCAAGCAAAGCAGCAGAGATGAAGGAACATGCATGGCAGTGCAAGGCTATTTTGCTGGAAGCACTCTCATAAGCCCCAATTGTTGATGGCATTGAGGGCTGAGTGCTTTGTATGCTGCATCTTCATGCACGTACTAAGGGCACAAGCCTAGCGACATGCTGGTGCTTGTTGAAGATCAATGTGTTGCTGAACCAACGTGGTCTCTGAGAAGACAGACTCAGAAGCTGCCCACCTCTGGCATCGCCTTACAGAAAGCAGGCATGAAAGGAAGCTGCCCACCTCCATCATCGTCTCAGAGAAAGTAGGCATGAAGCACAAGCTGCCTAACTTTAAGCACCGTAGATGAAAGTGCCCACCTCCAGCATCGTCTCAGAGAAAGCAGGCATGAAGCAGGGAGTGGGAGCATTGCCAACGGCTAAAGTGACGCGCGCACCCTCAGGCAATGCCTGGGCTACATGCGCATTCCGCTCGTAGCCGATGTCCACAAAGGAGCCCCTGGAAGGTTTAAATAAAAAAGTAATGAGGAGGAGGATACAGAAGCTGCCTGAAGGCCATTCAAGGCATTCGGCACCTTGGAGTCTGACAGCCAACTACCTAGACTCGAGGAAACCTTCACTTCAGGAAAACAAGGTGGCTTGTGCGCTCCTGCTCAGTAGCTTCTCCTTGTGATGGCATATTATCATTATCTGGCTTTGGCCAGTGCTCATGACCCCACTTCCTGTACTTGCTCAGAAAATCCTAATAAATAGGAGATGCCAACACATTGCTCATGCACAAAGTGCACACTACCGAAAGCTGCACATTTGCCACACAACAATGCGCAGGCTTTCAGAGGCATCCACACCGGAGCGCAGCACAATTTGCATGTGATGCACTCACATGCCAGGCTCGCTGCGCATCACCACGCCCTCCCGGTACGGTCTCCAGTCTTGTCCCCGCAAATGGTGCAGAGCATGGATGCTTGGGCAAATGGCCTCCACAGCCTGGAGCTCTGGAGTGGTCTCACTCTGCATACAAAGAGGTCCCACTCAGCACTCACTCTTCTTTAAAAGCAGTCACACTCTGCATTTAAAGAGGTCTCGCTCTACACTGACTCTGCATATTGAGCTGTCTCGCTCTGTATCTTTTAAGCGGATATATGGACACTGCATGCCCACTTCCATTATCAAGAACGGGCAGACATCGATGCTCTGATGGATCAGCTTTCGAGGGGCCCTTCTTTCATGCCACGTTATGGATGCATGTAGTAGCAACGTTTTTAGGCGTGAGCGTGCCTGCCCACATGCTCAATTGCATTTCATGCCCACATGTGCACGTGCACATACACAAGCATGCACACACACACACACACACACACGCACACCTCCCCCCTTCCCCACCCACCCGCACCCAAAGTGCGCCACAACAAGTCGTTCATGCTCGTACCTGGGGAATCAAAGTGCTGCGCAGGTAGGGGGGTGTCTCTAGGTACTGGAGCAAGCGGGCCAGGGCTGCAGTGCCTGCACTGATGGTGCCATCCCAGTGACTGCTGGTGCTGGGACTATCATCATACACCACTACTTCCTCTGCGCCAAATATGGATGCAGCACGCGCAAGCTGGCCAGCGACTGCTGCAGCTGCCTCATGTGAAGTGACGCTGTCTAAGATGGAACCAGGGACAGCAATACTGAGGGTAGCAGGTGCACGAGTGTGTGCAGCTGTTGCGAGGGTCGTGGCAGCAGGGGTTGGGCTCTTGGGCACCTGTGCCTTGGGCGGCTGCTGTATGGCTGCTGTATGGGTGGGGGTTGCAGTCTTCTGCTTTTTTGCCGGAGTTTGTTGTTGCTGAGGAGCTGGTGACGGGGAGGGTGAGGGTGAGGGGGAAGGACTGGAGGAACGCTGTGCCTGCTGCGGTGCGTCTGCTCGCTGCTGCTGTTTGGCTTCAGCCTTAGCCGCTCGTGCCTCAAGCCTCCTCTTCTTTGACTTTGAGCCCATTCCGTAGACACTAGAGTTTTATGAGTCCAAGTTGTTCACAGGTCCCAAGAATGATGTTTTATGATTCAGTTGATATCAACCAACAACTTGATTTATGTGGCTCGAACTTTCCTATCCCCTTAAAAGCTATCTGAATTAACCACCAAAATTCAACTCATCTTTTCTGGTGGCCCATGCCATTTGAGATTGTAGGCAACATTTTTACGTCACAAGACGCATTGCGATAACAGATTGATAATTCAATGGTGATTTCACTCGACAAGGAATGCGTCCAAGTGTGGAATGCAATTTGAAGCCTGACACTACAACGTCTTGTAGCCCAAGTTTAAAACGCTTGCAGCATAAAATGATTGTTCATCCAGTGATGTGTATTGTGTTACGAACCAGGCTCGTAAGGACAGCCTTTTGTTTCATTTTGGAGTAGGCTTGCAGTATCAGGTGGCAAGGGCATGCATACTCAGTCCAAAGCCTTGACAGCTCTCAGGTCAAGGCCGAGTGGAACACACATCATGATGCGTGCCCAAACTTGACAGGCATACCCAGGAAGTATGCTGAGCAAATCCTCATACACAGGTTATGGCCAAATACAGCGCATGTCTGCTTCATTTTTGCACCATGTTTGCCTACCAAATGCGCTCATCCGAGTGTCTTTGGACAAAAAATTGCCACCCCATTTCTTTGCCTACACAGGCGGCAGCTGCCAGGCTCAGAACGGCAAGACAGTTACAGGAGCAGGCCTGTGTTTGACTCCAAAAATCTAGTTGAGCCTAATGGCGCTGGTGTTGCCAACACCATAGGAAGAGCTGAACTGGCTGCAATTGCTGCTGCACTCACTTACAAATACACAAATTGCTAATGTGACATTAATGTCAATCAATTACACACATTGATGCCAATCAATTACATACACTTTAATGTCAAGGATAGGATAGGATAGGGTTACATAGCTGTACCTGCCTACAAGGGCAGCTTAGCTGAAGCAAAAGGTGCCTGTAACCAAACTAAACTTGTGTAAATGTCAACTGAAAGCCTTGAGCTGAGTTCAGAAGTGTCAACTGTAAAAATCACACACACTGTCACTCTAAATGAAACAAGCACGCAAAGTCATGCACAAAAAACTCCATAAGGCTGTAGTGTTAGGAAAATACACTTTTGTGTTTCCACAAGAAGCACAGATTTAGATTTAGATTTACACAGGGGGACCTTCAGCCAGACTGTTCGGCTGATCGGCCTGTGACTGGTCCTCGCCAGCCAACATAATGTCCATAAGCTCAGAAACAAACGAAAAAAGCTTGTTGTTGTGTTGCAAGAGGAAATCAGAAACATCCTGGACACTGGCTTGTTGTAAAAATGGTTGCTCCATTGAAAAATCACCAGAGAAACAGTTGAACAGGTATGCGTACTTTCTTCTCAAAGCACAAACATCTGCGTCTCTGCACACCAAAAGGGCATGAGCCTCATCTTGAATCTCATTACAAGAACAGCGATCACACAAAAGAGTGTTCCGAGTATCCCAAGCTGCTGTCTCCACCTTCAGTGTGTGTGCCCTAAGTCTGAAACCGCTAACAATCGTCATGACATGTGGAGACAAATCCAAATGCATGTGCCTTGGTAAACGGGCAGGGGCACGCACGTTATGGTCAAAAGGCACTGCAAAAAGAGACTGGTAAGTTGCCAGCTTACTAAATGTGTCCCGCGGGTTCACTCCCTCAACATCTCTCCACACTGCCCGCAGCCTGTGTCTGAGGTCATCAGTAAACTCCTGAATAGGGATAGGAGTGCCCTGCCGCAGAGCTTGCACAAAGGAATCACAGCGCCGTAAGCCTTGAAAAGCATCTAAAACTTGAGCAGTCCAGCAGGCTGGCTCACGCGAATGAATATTCAAATCTGCTTTCAACACTCTTCTCAACGTCTCACTGTTAGACCTCAGCATGCTATTATATATTTTGACAACAGACCTAAACCAGTAAAACTGAAGCGGCTCATGACCACACTCCCTCAGGACAGCCCAGTTTGTAGTGGTACGCTTAACACCCAGCGTGCTCTTAAGATAACTCATGTGCCGCACTTGCAGATCACTTGCAAATTCCTTGCCCGCTTTAATGTATTCAGTGCCCCACACTTGGCCTGCATACATTCCAGCTGGAAAGACATACGTCTTCCCAAGCCACAGAGACACGTACGGCCTAATTGCCAGAAAATTCTCACGAAAAAATTGACGAACCCGAAATGCAGACGCCATGAAGGGGCCAGTTGCATGCTCAGAGGACTTGACCATGCTCATGCACTTGTGAAACATCATGCCAACTTGGCACCTTGAAGGTATCTAAAAGACTCCTTGTGTGCCAGTGGCACCCCCCCAATATGAAAAACAGGCAGGTCCGACCCAGAGGAATTGAAGTGCACCACCTCAGATCTAGCTGTGTTGATGACGATAAGTGCTTCCTCTGAGCATACGCATGCAAGCGGTTCAACATGGTCTGCAACGCAACAGGATCGTTGGCCATCAGAGTCAGGTCATCAGCATATAACATGTGCGTCACATAGAATTCAGCCGTACCCGTGACAGCACCTTGCACCCCCTCCGCAATTTCATCAATGTCATTAATATACAGAGAGAAAAGCAGAGGGGACAAAGGGCAGCCCTGTTTCACACCTGTGTTAGGGTGCACCTGAGCATTCTTCTCTCCATCCTTCAAAATATACTCATCAGCATCGTACATGTTTTTAATGACGGACAAGAAAGAAGTGGGCATGCGTGTGCGCTGCAGGTGCTGCCAGAGTGCCTGCCTAGGGATGGTGTCATATGCTTGCTTGAAGTCAACGAATGCAGTGTGCAGCCGGCTAGATCGCCCAGGCTTGATTGTGCGTGCAGCATGCTGTAGGTGTCTTAAAATGTAGATGGACTGGAGGGTGTTCCTTCCAGGGTAGAAGCCAAATTGTGTGTCTGGAATCTGGTTTGAGGCCACACACCAGTCCGTGACAAGAGAACGAATCACATTAGCATACAAGCGGTACATTGTGCCACTGACAGCCAGCATGCGGTAGCTATTTGGTTCAATGAGGGGCCCCTTTTTGTACAAGGGGGTCAGCTTGGCCTTCTTCCAACATTCAGGAATGCGAGCCTTGTCGTAGAACAGCTTGAAAAGCCGGGCAATGTATGGCACAAGCACATTCACTCGCTCAGTGCCCCGGCCATTGCCCCGCGGGCGCACCATAGCAGCATATTTGATAAAAGGAGCAGCCACACAGTCAAAACCAGGGGAAGCACGCCCATTCATCTTCCCAATCTGCTTGGCTACCAGCCCTGATAGATAGAAATCAAATACTGTGAAGATACGAGGCCTGGTGCCCAGCTAGAAGCCTCACAGCAACAACACAGTGAACTGTGCAAACAACTCCAAGGTACAGAGATTACTATCCACCCAATCCTCCTGGGTGTGGGTGGGACTATCTATACTGCCCATACCCTTGATCAATTCAAAAAGTTAGGGATTGACACACAGAGATCTGAAACACTTGCAAGAAAACTCCATGCCCATTCTGTACAATTTGCGCACAAACTTACCTCTACCAGACGTGCCATTGAAAATAAAAGCACTCATCATAACACTGGTGCCCTGGAGCAGCGTGCTGCCAGAAACCCACCTGATCCACATTAACTCCCCTCTCATCTTCTGGTGAGGGAGGCTCACGGCTCTTTGAGCCAATGTGTCTCTCTTTCCTTAATTGATGTAGGGAGAGTTTTCTCTGCCTACATAGTTTTTTCTTTTTCTTTTCTTTACCAGCCCTTGCATTTACTCCTCTGAAGGCACAGCAACTGTAACCGGCTCAGGCATCCAATTATTTTGAGTACCCTGTCTCAAAAGAGCCTCAACGTCGCGCCCACGACCCAAAGGAACAGCCATATCCCTTGCAGACAAAGCCACACCCCCACGAACCAATTGAGCCGCATCACGGGGCTGAAAGTGCGCTTTTAGATACCTATCCCACACAGACTGTGCCACAGGTGTGGTCTGAGTACGCTTAGACCGCCTCAGCATTGCCTGCACATCAGGGTCTTTACTGTAAAGCCTCCCTAGGAACACATTCCGCTGTCTCTGCGTGTATGCACGCTTCGACCACCGAATTTGAATCTTGTATTGCCTCAGCACAAACTCACGCGCATGCAGAGGCTGACCAGTTCGAAGAGCCTCCATGAACACACGACGCTTCTCTCTACAAGCTGCATCAAACCAGGGAGGGCTGTGAGCGCCCCTCCGGCTGGCACACAAAGGCCAACACACACTGACCAGCCTAACCATGCCCGCATCCCCAGCAGCTTGTACAATCATCAGCTTGTACAATCAGAAGCACAGAAAGTTAATGTCAATCAATATTGCCATGGACAGCCTCAGCTCACTTCACCAACATAGGAAGCAAATTCTGCACCCAGAGAAGCACAGGCATCAAATATATACACAGATATTTTGAGAATGGTTTCAAACTTTGCCCACACCTCTCAAGGTCACATCTTTGACATTACAAGGTCTATAAGGTCAAATATCGCACTGGGAATGGATGCGCAGATAGAGTCAATGCAATGCAGGCTAGCCTCAATGATAACAACCTGACTGATACCGGAATCCCTAGCGCTGGCCCAAGCGGTGTTCTTCGGGAGCATATTATCCACGATTGGAGAAGTCTGGACAGTCTGACTCCACAAGAGGCCCATGCTTCCAGTGAAGTCATGAAGACGTATAAGGGTTACAAAGGTTACAAGGGGAAAAATGCCTCTGTCAAGACGTTTGACTGCTAGCCTGTTCATAAATACACATGAGGTCGTGAAGGAAAAAAGGAAGGTTGTTGTTATCCTGGTTTAGAGAAATTAATGATATCGGAATTCACATGGTGAATGGTGCCTAGACAGGGCGTCCTGTGGGAGACGTGGAGGTGTAGGAAAGAGAAGTTGTGCTCAAAAAGTGAGGCATACTTTTGAAGGAGAGAGCAGACCTGGGGATTGGAACATCTGAACAGCATATGTTTTTATTATCTTGAAGACGTACCACACACAATTTGGCTTTCCATTGGGCTCTATACCACTGGTATACTGGCAGGATGGTGGGATGAAAGGAAGAGAATCGAAAAGCCATTGCTACCTCTCTACCTTCAAGGACAATCGAAGTTCGACAAGATATGTATCGTGAATCACTGCGCAGTATTTCATGCTTACGCCTTTCCGGTCACAACCTTTGCGTGGAAACCCAACAGCATCATGGAAATAGGTGCCCATACGAGCTTAGAATTTGCAACAAATGCGATTGGCACACTGTACAAGACGAAGAGCATGTTATCTTGGATTGCCCATCTCAGGGTTCAACAGAACTGCGCACTCAGTTCCGGCACCTTTTCAGCTCTGCACCCCCAAACAGTGCATCACGCTTTAGAGACTTAATGAACCAGGCTGATGTCCTAGGATTAGCCAAGTTCGTGTCTGAAATGCTGTAACTGAGCTTCTAGTATTGCTTTTAGATTGGACTGGTTTAGTTACGGGCTGTAGGCCAACCCCTTGTAGGCCAACTCCGCATTCACACCCTTCGCAATGAGACAGCAACTTGGAATCACAGCATTTCCCCAAACTGTGACCTATGTGAGGCTGATGATGATGTCCAGGATAAACAACATGTCCTCTTCCATTGCACACATCCCCAGGTGGTCTCTCCGCAGGAAATATGCTCCCTTGTTCTCACAGGCAGAATCTCATGATGTGTCTGCTTTTTTGAACCAGAACAACAACAAACTTCCTTCAAGGTCATAAGTTATTTTTTTCATGAATTGATTGCCTTTTATGAGCAGGCTAGCAGTCGCACTTCTTGACTGAAGGCCTTGAGCAGACCGAGCAGCCAAACTACCTGGATGAAGGTCAAACCCCATCGTAACTCATTGACTGAAGGCCTTATCCTTGTAAACCTTGTAGGCCAACCCCTTGAAACCCTTAGTTACAGGCACACTTTGCTTCAGCTAAGCTGCCTCCACAGGCAGGTACAGCTTTTTCAGAGATGCTGTTTTCAAACTTTCTACGCTTCTTGTGGAAACTCAAAGTGTATTTTCCTGACACTGCAGCTTTATGGAGTTTTTGTTCATGGCTTTGCATGCTTGTTTCATTTAGAGTGACAGTGTGTGTGTTTTTTACAGTTGACACTTCTGAACTCAGCTCAAAGCTTTCAGTTGACATTTACACATATTTGGTTTGGTTACAGGCACCTTTTGCTTCAGCTAAACTGCCCTTGTGGGCAGGTACAGCTATAACCCTGTCCTATCCTATGGAATCCTTTCCTTGAAAGAAAACTTTGTCCTGGATTGCCCTTCTTAGGACTTGACAAATCTGTGCACTCACTTCCAGACTTGTTAAATTTTGCACCCCCAAGTAATGTATCACATATTAGAGATTTCGAGGACAAGGCTGGTGTCCTTGGATTAGCAACCTTCGAGTCAGCATGCCTTAAATGCTGTGAACGACTTGTATGTTTTGTTCTTGCCCTCCAGCTTGCATTGGTTTGGTTACGGGCAATGTTTTCACTTCTTCAGCCAAGCTGCCCACATAGGCAGGTACAGCTAAGTAACCCTTCCTTTCCTGTAGGACCTGCACCACTTCAGTCCTAGACTGCCCGTAGTGCAAATAAATATGTGAGTTCCACCTCTGCGACTCATGCAACTTGAGCACTTAGGTGTCACGCAGAGAAGTGGAGACGCCTGCTCAAATAAGAGCAACCACTTGAATGTATGCTCCTCCCATGTTACACGCAAGAAGGTTCGAGCCAAAGAGTAGCAAACCGAGCTGCCCCGAATCTTGAAATCTGCGCCCTTTTGTACTGAGAAGTGGCTGCAACCCTTCAAAGAAGTGCTGGGCCTGCCAGGGGCAGAAGCAGAGCCAGCCGAGGGCATGCAGCCACTGCTGCCGGGCAGTTTCCCCCCTTGCCTGCAGCCTTGTCACCACTGTCTCCAGTCTCACACCTCTTGCACACAGCAAACCACGCAAGACCCCAACCACACGACCAGGCAGGTCGGCAGCTGCTTAGATCTTCTCGCCCTTGACAACGGTGGTACCGCGCAGGCGACCAGTGCGGCGGGCAGCAATGAGACCGCACTTCTGTCCAGGGGGGGCGAAGCGGTTGCAGGTGGAGGCATGGCCAATGTGCTGGTGGTTACCACCACCATGAGGGTGCTCCACAGGGTTCATGGCCACACCACGGACCTGCACAGGGGGAGAGGTCACATTTTATTGAAATCTCCACTGCTGTAATAAATGGTGCAGGTTACAGCAAGGAGGACGCAGCCCTCTTGCCTGCCCGTGAACCTGCCAGGGAGTTCAAGAATGTAGCAGTATACCTAAATTTTATCTGCTGGACACGATTAATCACCCCCCCTAGCAAGCAGTGCGACATTGTTGCATGCACTTAAGTTGCACTTGGGTTGCAAAGGAAAACACAATACCACTGTGTGTAAGCGAGGATCAAAGCAACTTGTGCCGTGCAGAAAGACAGGGGAGCAGATCCTCACTCAGGTACTCCCTGGCTTCATCAAGCTCATTTTGCGGGCTCAGCTGAGTTACCCTGCAATCACTCCTGTTGAAGGAGTCCTAAAATCAGGAGCCTGACTTCCTGAACAGCACGACACACTCGCAACCGGAAGCCCACCTTGGGCCAGCTGTTGCGCTTGACGCGGAACTTGTGGTAAGCGCGGCCAGCCTTCAGCAGTGGCTTCTCAGTACGGCCACCACCAGCCACCTGGCCAATCATGGCACGGCAGCTGCTCTGCACCACCTGCAAGGCAAGGAGGACGACCAGGCTTGCAAGGTTAGTAACCACAATGAACTTGGCACAGCGCAGACGCAGGAGGATAACCACACATCGGCAGGCATAAGCTCACCATGATGCTCGCAACACAACAAGTTGCAAAAGAGAGATACGCTTTCTCGAGCTATCACCACAAAATGCCTGTAGGCATGCGCTGGCTCGCATTTCCCTTGGGCGAATCCTCAGACCTCAATAGCAGAAGCAGTGGGCTATCGGTGTGATGCATGCGTCCAACACACACCAAGTGTTTGAGCCTCAAGGACAGCATCAAAAATGCGCATGGTGAGGAGCAAGGGGTAGGGGTGGGAAAGATGCAGTGGGATTTAGAGGGGTGTGAGCAGATCACATTCAGGCAAAACGCAAGGGAGAGGCATGCAAAAGCATTTTCTCCTCCTGCCTGAGCAGTCAGGTCAGCACACTCTTAGCTTGCAAGTGTCTCAACAACATCAGAGGCAGGCAGGCAAACACATGCATAGGTTGGGTAGCTTTGACTTCGCAGTCGCCTTTGATGGGGGTTTGGTCTGCAGCCACAGGGGGAGCATGGGCAGCACCACAAGTGGAGCCCATTCTCAGGATATGGAAGCTCAGCATCATTAAAAGCGGCAGGAGGGTCAGATATGGACTGGCACTGCACAGCAGGGGGCTTTAGCCCTGGACTGGCACTGCAGCTGTTGTGTGCATGCAGGGGAGGAGGGGAGTGTTGAAAAAAAGGGAACATGTGCGCGCACACCAGTGAATGTGCTCATGCATGTATGCATGCATGGTGGTGTGGGCACGTGTATATTGGGTGTGTGCACAAGGGCGCTTGGATAAGTGCGTGCGCACACTCATGCATGTGTGTATGTGTGTGTGCAAGTGCTAACCTATCTGCCCTTGCCTTCTGAGATTCTGTTGCGTACTATATTTTGTGAGCATAATGTATTTTTCAAAAGCTGCAGATTGACCCCCAATGGTTCCATTCTAGGAAAGCTCCCATATTCTGAATTCTGCGGGATGCGGACATTAAATGTGTTAAATGTGGTATTTACGCGCATTTGGGATTCTGACATACGTGACTGGCCAACCCTATGCACAAGACATCAGGGTTCTAGCACACTTGTATATGCATGCAAGCAAATTTTTAATTTGCATACGTATAAGTGCACATGCTAAGGGATCATCTATGCACTATCCCAAATGTTTTACCCCTTTCTTGTTACATGGCACTCATGCAGCCACTCTTGAGCATTTATATGGTATGTATGTGCAACTGAGTGTGTGCGCGTGCATGTGTGAATACAGAGCACCCCAGTGCCTCTATGCAAGCATGAACATATATGCGCACTTGCTTGTACGCTTATGAGGGAATTTCCTTATTTAAATGCCGCAATGTGTGCGACATCCTTGAACAATGATGCATGTGTGTGGGGTGTTTGACTAAAGGGGCCGAGGGTTGGAATGCTCATCCGCCTTGTATGCGCGGCTGCTCCTGCTTCCAGGCCCCCTGACAGCTGTGGCTTGTAACTTTTGCAGTTGCTGAACTGCTGCTGCTGCTGCATCTGTTGCTGCTGCTTTATGATGGTCATGTCTGCTGGCCAGCTGGCTTTGAGCAGCTGCCTGCCCACCTTCTTGGAGCCAGAAGGCAGCTTGATGCGGGTGATGCCCTGCTCCACGTTGTGGGAGACGATGATGCCGTAGTCACCGGAGGCACGGGCCAGGGCGCCACGGTCACCGGCTTTCTGCGGGGCGCCAGCAGGTCAGGGCGAGAAGGAATGAAACGAGGGCAGGGCACACACTTAGCTGCCAATTGGCAGACGCAAATGCATGTCTTCAAAAACGCAACACTCGCCCTCCCTCACCTCCTCCACGTTGCAGATGATGGTACCCTCGGGCATGGAGCCCAGGGGCTTAACGTTGCCGACCACCAGGTTGGCCTTCTTGCCGCAGTACACGAACTGCGCGGGGAACAAAGAGGGCAATTGCGAGGAAAAGCGTAGTCAGCGTGGTGACGAGCCGCTCTTTCTTCTTTCCCTTCTGAAACACAAACACATTGAAACACTAGGAGGAATGCGGTGTCTGTCCGGCAACACGCACCTGGCCAGTGTACAAGCCCTCGGCGGCAACAAACAGGGCCTTCTGATGCCTGTACTTGTATGGGTCACGGAAGGTCACCTGCATGTACATGTTGTTTAACAGCATGTGTGTGTGCTTGTGTGTGTACCTGTGCATGCACAGTGTGCATGCATGGCAGCGCGAGCGCGCAAATGCTCATCAACACCTCCAAAGCTTCAGCACCCACCTTGGCCAGGGGGGCGCCACGTCCAGAGTCATGGACAATCTCTGTTACCACACCCTTGATGTAGTGGCTGCGCTCAGCAGCATCCAGGACACGGAGCTTGGCAGCTCCCACGCGGTGCTGGGTGTGGGAGGTGAACACGGACCCACGACCCTTACGCTGAGCCCTAATCACGCGACCCATCTGTACAAAAAATAGCACAGCAACAAGCGATGTCAGTCAACACCTGCTCTTTCGTTTGGGGCGGTGGAGTACATTTTTGAGTGCTGCATTGTGGACGCAGGGGTGAGGCATGGCTGCTGCTGCTGCTGCTACTGCTGCTGCTACTGCTGCCGCTGCTGCTGCTGCTGCCCCATATGCCATGACATTCTGTTCAGCGTGCTCAGCTGCTGTTGCTGCTGCTGCCAGCAGCTATTGGCAGTATCCCATGTCTGCCGCCAAAATACATGCACGGGTATCTTGACACGCGATGGCCCACCTTGAAATTGCCTCTCTAAAAGCAAAGGGTGGAGGGGAGCGCGGAAGCGGGCAAACTCGGATCCGGGTCGGTGGTTGAAAGTCGGTTGGGCTATTTCGTTCATGCTTTGCACGACATCGGATTTGCATAGAAAAAATCGACCTAATTCCTTTTTAAGATTGTTCTATCCTCGATAAACTCGAGTACATCTCTAAGTTGCTATCATGGCGGTGCCGAATCAATCTCTACATCCAACCAGTCAAGGAGCCTATCGCTATTGTGAATGCGAACATTGTCCGCTTCAAGATTCACTTGAAAGTGAATACTGATCCTAAACCGTCTGCACTATCGTGTGCGTGCGAAATGCTCCTTCCTGCCGATGCTGGAAACGTGCCACTGAGAGAAATTTGCCATATGGTTTCCTTTATGTTCAAAGTCGAACACCAATTCAGCTCTATGGTAAAGTACTGTTAATGCCCTTCTTAATTCATTTGTATTCACAAATTAGCTTTTGATAATTTATGTACGGTCACAAAATATCGTCCGAGTCTCCCCCTCTCTTGAGATCTACCTGATGATGACGTGGCGAAAATTCATTCAATATCGGTTATAGCACAACGCAGGTTTTAATTTGCTCTGTCCTACACCTTTCTGCGCCGCATCTTCTTTCTCGCTTCTCTCTACACACACGCAGCCATTGGGCAGCCATGCGCCTTAGTGCTTTGAGCAGTGGGGCTGCTGTGAGCCAGCGGGCACATGGCAGTGTCAAGACGAGGATGGTTGCTCCAAAAAGTCTGATTGCATCTCCCAACAAGATTTATAGTGGGCTTACCCTCCAACGCGCTAGGGTCCTGACTACTACACGAGCAGAACCACCTACCAAGGAAGAAAGCAAGGATCCCAATGTAGACTCCAAAGTGGAGAACTTGAAAGAGGTGCGTGCATGCCTAGCTGTGTGTGTGAGTGTGTGTGTGTGTGTGTGTGTGTGTGTGTGTGTGTGTGTGTGTGTGTGTGTGTGTGTGCGCGCGTGTGTATGTGCGCGCGCGTGTGTGCGCATGTGTGCAAGTGTGTGTGTGTGTGTGTGTGTGTGTGTGTGTGTGTTGTCATTTTTCTTGACGCCATCTCATATGGATAAAAACTGTTCCAGTGAGTGATCATGTTGACTTGAATATAAATTTGATACAATAAGTTCAAGTTTGCAGCCGCATGTCATCTCTTGCTTAATAGATATCGACATCGAAAGCTGGACATGTTTAATATCCACTACCCAGCATTTTTGCATTTAGAGCAAGCCACTGAAACATGCATCTTGTTGCAATTGGTCCATTTCAAACTCCTTGATGGTTGGTATTCTGCAGGAGTTGAAGGGCATGGGCATGACTAAGGGCAAAGCCAATGAGGTGAGGCACCGGGTCTGGCTGCCTGCGCAACCAAACGTTTTGAAATGTGTTTCTTTTTGTGGCCGGAGCTCCAGTTGCTGATAGCCCCGCTCTTATTTCAGCCGCATGTGCCCTTTGCTAGTGCAAGCTTTGCACACACCCACAAGGGTTCTCGCAAGGGGTGACACTGTATGTCTGAACGCGTGCGCAAGTGCACCATACATGAGCTAATGTGAAAACATGCTCACAATGTTGCACTATGCCTCCAGATTCTGCGCGCATGGAGCAGCGTTGGTGTCCGTGATGCAAGCCAGCTGCGGAAGCTGCTAGTGCAGAAGTCCATCGCACCCATACCCTCTCTGAGCCTGCAGGTGCGCATGTGCTTGTGCTCTGAGTAAGGCACAGGTGAATTCAGAGGAATGCCCACACTAAGAAGGAAAGCTTGCTTGGTCAGATGCACGTATGGGCAAGGTCGCACAGCCCAGGTCGTGCCTGCCACTTGGCGAAGGACTCGTGCAAATCAAAGCTAGAGATGCTTCCATAAAAGATGCACAGCTGGCTCAGAATTTTGAGGACTGTTGCTCAACCTGCAGCAGCATCCCCCACTGTAAAGTGTTGTGCAACGAAAATCGGAAACAATATAACAATTGGCGCCCCCTGTATACGTCCTCAATGACTGACTTGCACTATGTGGCAACCCTCGCGACCACAGCGATTTGCAAGAACCTGCGCGCACTCAAGGGCGCCGGCGCAGAAGGTGCCTACACATGCATGTGCACGCCACAACTTTTGCAGGCGGGCAGAAGCTTGGTTATATCCATGCTGCTCCTTTTGACATAGCTCGTGGTGTGCTTAGTATCTTTCGAAGAATTTGTGTTATAAAGCCTGCACATTAATAATTGTGATGCAAGCCTTGGCTGAAAATGAACTACAGCTGGGCTGGCAAGCATTGTTTTGCCACTAGTACTTCAGCTGTGCATGCACACCAATGTATTGCCCACTGTGCACCTTGCAGGCTCTGTTTGATGCCACAGCCTCTTTCGGCGGCTTCTATGTTGCAAACATGGCCAAAGGGGCTGAGGGCTTTCCATTCAGGTTTGTGCCGAGTAGCTGCTTTAAGGAGCTAAGGCTACCAGGGTGGACAGTTGCTTGCAAGCCTTACTTGAAATTATTTGAATTCGTTGCAGCAGCTGCAGAGCTACAGCAGAGCCAAATGCTGGAAACAGAACAATTTGCTTACAGCAGGGTTTAATGCTGCGTACGAAATCAAGGTGTCTTATGATTGACCAATATTAATGTCTATCCACTCTGATCATGCACTAATGCAGTTGCAGAGTACCTCTGCAGCGCTCCTCACCTGTTTGCGTTGCTGATTAATCGATGCCTTCCACCCGCTACCCTTTCAGGATTGGTGCTGAAATCATCGGAGACTTTTTTGGCATCTACTACTTTGTGCAAGTCCTGGCAGAGATTTCTGTCATCTCCGCGCTTTTTTACACGTCCTTCAAGTGAGTCCATCCATGAGAACAAGCGAGGCAAAACTGAGGCTGTATAGCTCGTCATCATTTGATGGATTGTCAGAGTGTAACCATAGGCTGAATAGCTTGCCACCATGTGAGGGATTGTCAGAGTGTAAGGCAGCAAAGAAAGGCAGCTTGAGCTCTGCTGTCGGACAAGCAGCATTCTGGGGGCGTTCCACAATGCATCCAGGGTCTGCTGCTGCTCTTAAGTCTGCTGCATGGTGGGGCGTTGAGAATTTAGCAATGATGCCTTTTATGTCTGCAGTCATCATGTTCCATGGCTCACTTGCTTCCATTACTTACTGCTGCATCACTCCACTGTTAGAGGTTTCAAACATTCTTGAACACAACCATGTGGGTGCTCCTCCAGGTATGGCACCAGTGCTGTTGAGCTGCTGGCGGCTGTGCAGCAGATGGCTGGACCCAAGAGCCCTTTGAGTGTTGCTGAAAAGGTATACATAAAGAAAGTGATTCCCATGTTTTGCTACAGAGTCTGATATTGGCACAGCATGTTGAGGCAAGCACAGGGTGACTGCATGCGGCTGGGCATCTCGTGCCTGGAAATGGCCTTCAGGCGCTTGAGGCCCTCCACACATTTTGGACTGTTAATACTTGCCTGTTGCTCAGATAAGTCAGCTTTGATGATTGGTACAAGGCATTTGTTTCAGCCTTTGCGTATTAAAGGTGCAAGTGCTTGTTCTCCTTGCTGCCCATGTATCTATGATTTTGTGGAGGCAGTGCATACCATGTTCTCTGTGTTTGGGTCTGGAGTTGCCCTTCCAAAAGTGTTACATCTTAAATGTTTTTAAACTGGACACTTAACGTCTGTCTATCGCCAAGTTGCCGTCTTCACTTGTCTTGGACTGGATTTGTCGAATTGCCGGTTTTACCTGTCTTGGACTGGATTTGATGTGGTTGCTGCAGGCGGCTCAAGCCGTGAACATCTTCAAGGTCATCCAGGCACTGGAGGCAGTGGCGGATGTCCTGAGGGTGAGCGTGACTTCATTAGAATTGCAGTGTCGTGGTGTTGGCCAATGATCCGGTCTGTGATCCTTCAAAGCTTTTGGGGACCCTTGACATCGCCACCCCAGAAGTGCAACCTGAAAGATCTGTGTTCATGCCTTTAATCTCCACTAGCCCTGCTTGCTTGCGTCCTTCCAGCATATGCAGCCTCATTCTTATACGCTCACAGCACTGTTTAATGTTGGAGGGGCTTCCCAACAGCTACCACCCTTCCATCCAGCCTTTCACCTGGCCACTGCTTAATGACTCATTTACCCTTTGGTGCTTTTCAAGATTCGATGATTGGGGTATTAGCGGCTGCTGGATATGAAGATGACTTTTTAATGAGTTCATTTCATTTAAAATCCCCAAGCCCAGCAGGTTAGATGCTGCTGCTAAAGCCTGTTGCAAAGGGGGTTCCAAAGGAACATCATGGTGCCACATGTGCGCTTGTCTTCTGCGAGCCCCGTACTGTCACCATCCCCAGCTTTGCCGGCTTGTCTCACTCCCCAACTGCTGGCAAGCTCTTTAGATCTCTGCTGCCTTCCACAATTACTTGGAGTGGAAAGTGGATGTCGCCGCTTAAGACATCAGTGATGGGGCACCCTGGTCTCATGCGCATGGACACTTTTGCAACAAAGCGTGCAGATGAGGGGAGCTGCTCGGCAAGAGCGTTGAGTTCATGTTCCAGTACAGAATGCTGCTATGTCCAACTGGGCGCTCGCCAGCCTGCCTCATCTTTCTGCCTGAGCATCCATGCAGTACCTCTCTGCTAGTTGCTGCTGCTCCTGTAGCTGTTTGCAGCTTGGGCCTTGCACGCAAAGGCGGACTTGCACAATCTGCATCCATGCACTGCCTCTCTCCTGCTGGTTGCTTCTGCTGTTAGGCTGTTTACATTCTGTGCCTTGCACTAAAGGGTGGACTCACACGAGCTGCAACCTAACATGTGCTAGTTTGATTTACCTAACTCTGCTTTATCAAGCCAGGGCTGGCTGTGTTGATCTTTTTGGGAGGGAACCTGCTGGAACTGCTTGTTTTGGGACTCATTAATAGGACCGGCAGCACCCAAGCATGCCCATAACTCAGGACATTTGGAAATGTTATGCCTCTTTTGGGGTGAGGGGGTATATGATTGTTCGTGCTTTATTGCTCAAGAACTTTGGAAATTCTTTGAAATTGCAAGGCACTGCAGGATGCTGTCTGCGATCCTTGAATTGTGGCCTAAGTCCGTTTTACACAGGGCTTCCTCTTTGAAGGAGTTGATCACCTCGAGTTAAAAACTTGGAAAAGCATGGTCTTCCTTACTATGGCATGTCGAGTGTAAAAAATGCAATGATGCATGTACAGACTTCAGTCCTTACCCTCTGCTTGTGAAGATGAACAAAAGCAATGACTCTGTCAGAACACGTGGTAGCTAATGTTGGGAGACCCCAACAAGAGGTGTGGGCAAATTCTGTTTAAAAGAGCGTGGCGTATTGTGATTATCAAAGTGACTTTTGAGGTTTAGAGGCTGACAGACCCTTCTTTCAACCTTGACAGCAAGATTACTCACCTTGTTTGATGATTTTTGGTGGTGGCAGGAGAAGTATGGGGACCCCCCAACGGACAACTCGCTGCGCAACCTTGGAGCCTACTTGACTCTGACACAGGTTTGCAAATAACTACTTTAACTCATTTGTTTGTATGCTTCTTGTTTACTTGCACATTTGCTGAATGTAATTAAAGTTGTTTTATCACCATTATAAGTGATGTTGATATGTTGCTGATTGACGGTGATACAATGCCCCAGGACAGACAGCTCTACCAGCAGTTGGACCCAAGTCCCATAGGGACGTTGGGGTTGTTTCTGACAGGCCAACTTTGTAGGTGCGCTTAAGGCAAGTTGAAGCTTTCGACAATTTATGGAAATGGATCGTTGTAAGAGAACGTGGTCTTGAGTTTTTGCTGTAAAAAACGCCGCAGGCCGTCTGATTCCATAAGGACTGGACTCAATAGTTCTTGCTTCTGATGAGCATCTCCGCTTGATTTATCTCACTCAAGCTTACATGGCCTTGAGTTGGCGTAGATTGTGATCTACGTTGCTAGAGGGAGGGAAGTTTGTGGCGTGGCATAAGGACTTGATGGTAAATTATTTGAGTTGATTTCAAGTAGACTTGTAGTGGTGCGTTTGGCTGCATTTTGGCTGCAAAGTTTGTGTCTCTAGCCAGAGGGATTTCAAGCTTGTTTTAGAGAAATGCAGAACGTAGGTGTCCAACTCTTATGTCCATCAGCATTGGTTCAGGAGGGAATAATTGTGTGGAGCGCAGATATAGGCAAAGAGGCACTAAAAGAATATGTTAAAAAAAGTAATAGAGTGTGAAGACAAGGTGTTTGCATTTTGCTTGTCTACATTTGAGATTGTTGGTAGGTTTCCAAGTGTTCCCGCGTAGCCCGAGCGGATCCAGTGTTTTACCACTGTCTAGCAGTCTGAAATTTGTCGCCTGGACAAGGGTTGCAAGGGGTTGGCCTGCAGCCCGAGACTCTGGCTGATCGGCTGCTGGTGAAGCATTCTCAACCATTCGTTGCCTGAACACTGCAGCTCACAGCTTGTAACATGTCATGCTGAAGTGACAAAGATGCTTTTTTTGCTGGAGTAGAGCGCATTTTGAGCATTTTGCAAACAGCCGTATATTACCATTCATGCTCTTGGATGCCTATGCCCCATTTTTGCAAGGTGCTTCTGGTTGCGCAATGCATTTAAGGCGGTTCAACAAGAAGTCCTTGACACCATCCATGTTCTATGTTGCAGACTGCTGCTTTTAGCTCTGCACAAGTAGCTGCAAAGTTGCAGTGCCCCATCCATTTTTCTATTCATCTTCAGCTCATACATTTGATGCTGGCAGGCACGCGACGACCTTGGCTTCAAGCCTGAGGATTATGGATTGAATTTCCGGGAGGCATCAAACATTGCTTACGCATTTGCGGTAAGTGTTTTTCCTCATGATGCGGTACAGTTAGGGTTGGCCAGTTCCGTGTGCCAATACCGTATGCCCGTATATTTAGTGCTAAAAATTCCATGCATTCGTCGTATAACGCGTATAGATCCGTATAAAAAGAGGGAATTGGCCAACCATAAATTTACTTGGTGTTGTGTGGGCATGACCAAATAAATGAGGGCCGCAGCAGAAGCCGCATCAAATGCTGGTTATCCACCAAGGCATGTATTCATGCCTTCCTTTGTACATGATTGCTGCCGATGCTGGATGCTTTCTGTAGAATGTTTTCGGTGTTTCCATTGGATGTGTTTCCAATGCTGCAGATTTTGAAGAGGCGTTGATTATGATTACAGTTTTTTGGTCGGACTTGCCGATTTCATGCCACTCTTTTTGTATTGCTGAATATGGAGTTCCTCGCCTCAAAAACCCATGTGGCTTGCTGCAGGTTTACGATGTCAACCAGAACTTCAAGCTGGAAACGTCTGAGCTAGGGGCATTGTGGTGGGTTGAAGAGCTTGCTAACAACTTTTTTTGCTTGCACCTTGGTAGACCTGCAGAGTCTGGGGGGGAGGGTCCGCATTGTTTGCATTTACTCCAATGGAGATGTGCATGCCAAGCAGAATGCTCTAGGTTAGGGCCTCATCATGAAAATCGGCAAGTCTTGACCAGGCATCTCCAGCGCTGTGCTCCTTTGCTGCTCCACTCTGCTGAATTTCATGCTGAATTCGTCATATGATGTCCACAGTGAAAGCCTGGGGAAGAAGCTGGAAGGCAGTGAAGTAGATGAGGCGCTCAAGATGCTTGATACAGACAAGAATGGTAAGTGCATCACACCTTTCTGCCACTCCAGAAAGGTCAAGGCCTACTTTGAAATGAAAGACTTTGGTTTGATTAGAGGGGGTTAACTGGCCTGTATTACAGGACATGGTCTCTCTCAAGGTTCTTTCTCAATCTAACTGTGGCAACTATTACATCTCCAAAAAAATATCACAATGGTGAAAGAATGATGAACTCGGAGGACCTCAGATCACTCCTGGCCTCAGATCACCCCAAAAGGGCCCAGAGCTCCACCTTAAACCATTATCCGCTCCCAAAATATGTTCTGATAAGCTCCATATACTATGCTGACATCCTGCATATATAAAAAGAAAGAAGTAAAAAAATGACCTTTTGGCACCCCTTGTGCTGGGTTTCTGTCGAAGCCCCATTCATGGGGCTTGAGCCCCTAGGGTTACCGGCTTCCGTTGAAGTTCACACCAGGCTCCCCCGGCCCTGAAACCCGGCATGCAGGCCAAGCAAAATGTTTTAGGCAGCACTGCAGTTTCGGTTTAATGGGGGAGGCCATGGGCAAAATTGTCTAATACTTCATAATTTGGTAACTGTGCAGAAGATGGCCAGCATGGCCCACCCAGCGCATCTCCTGCCCTGAAACCCGGCATACAGGCCAAGCAAAAAATTTTATCGGGGGGGTTGAGCTTGGGTGGCTGGGCGTTGCAGTGGGCAATGTTATCGGGAAAAAAAAGTGTGTTTGGTAGCTAGAAGAAGCTGACGTGCCTATCCAGCCCGGCCACCCCACACCCACGGAACGGAACCTGATGTATGGGCTTACTCAGTGCACTCATACTCGTGCAATTGCTGAGTCCGGGGCCTGGCAACAGCCTGGCTGACGAAATTGAATTGCTCCTGCGGATAGTTCCAGCTTGCCGATGGCTTTCATTGTAATTCAATCATCTCAATTGTGATGTTTGCAAATCAAGCTTGAATGGTGTGCTGTACATAGCAAGTAGAGACGGGAAGCCTGGCACGCTTTGCTGGTGCACCTGCGTGGCGCAGGACCCTCGTGCTTTGAGGGAGTGTGCATCTCTGTGCATCTCAAGCCTGGTTGGTCAAGCTATGCAGGGGTGGGCAACGCCCTCAGCAATTGCAATGCAGAATGCGTGTCAACATCATGAAGAAAGTACCTAGCAAACATCATGCTGGATGAATCCAGCAATCGGTATGCAGGATGCACGCAGCATTGCACGCACACAGCAATGCACGCAGCGATGCATGCAGCAATGCGTGTAACAATGCACGCAGCAATGCGCACAGCAATGCACTCAGCAATGCACGTAGCAACTCGTGCAGCAATGCACGCAGCATTGCATGCAGCATGCACACAGCAATGCATGCAGCAATACATGCAACAATGCAGCACTGATGATACATTTACGCTTGCATGTGCATCATGGCATCCTCTAGTGCTGTCTAGGGCGTCGTGTCTTGTAACTCAATGGAGTCATGACTGAAGCCTTCAGTCAGTGAAGGGCTGGCTTCTCCAAATTTTCAGCGTTGCTTGCGATACTTTTCCCATTGTCTCTAAGGGAAATGGCTGAAATCCTGTATCTCACCAACCACTGTGTCTTTTCACCCCACTTCTGTTGCTTTTATTTTCTTTTGAGATAAGGACTGCGGATAGTCAGATCACCCAACCTGGTGCATTATGTGGTCCAGAATGGAGATTTGGTGGTGAAAACTAGGGTTCTTGCTGCAGCTAATTTGGCGGATGTCCCCCAACTGGCAACTCTCAAACTCTAATGCTACAAAAAGCCTTAGAAAGGTGTGAAACAGGCTATTAGAGGAACCCGGGCTTGAGAGGTGCTACTTGGGGCCCACATATGCAGGGAGCATGCAAAAGAAAGGTGTGAAACAGGCTATTAGAGGAACCCGGGCTTGAGAGGTGCTACTTGGGGCCCACATATGCAGGGAGCATGCAAAAGAAAGGCAATTTTAGGCCTCAAATAACCCCCTCTGTGATTTAAATGCATGGTGTCTTAGAAGTGGTGTTTCATTGATACCACTGTCATTTTTTCAAGTGCCACTCTTTCAGCTATCTCTCTTGACTTGGCTGCAGGTTATGTGGACTTCAAAGAGTTCGTGAGCTGGTGGGTCAAGCAGACCCGACTGCAGCCGCCGGCCCCAGGTGGTAGCACGGAATCACCTGCACAATAGTGATCCCATCCCTTCATTTTCTTTGATTCTTCTGCTGCTTGTTGGCAAAAGCCTAATTCATCCAAGGCGTGTGCCTGTGTATACTTTTTCCTTATGATCTTTGTTGATAAGTCGTGGCAACTTGTCTGCTGAATGAATGTTTCATCGGAAGAAATGTTTTGTTCTGTAGCTGGTAAGTCTGTACTACGGTGAGCAAATTGAATTGTATATATGAGTGTATCTCCTGATGCTGGCGGTGGCTGCTATGTTTGGTTTGCTGTAATCTACGTTTTTTCTTGGTTGCAAGGTTCAATTCATCCCAGCTTGTTAATTTCGTGGGTTGGATGCTCAGTTGCTTCTTGCTGGTAAATATAAGAACGTGGCATTGTAAATTGCATTATTTCTTAAAGCACTGCAACCGCATTGATGTTGTGGCAAGTCCTGTGGGCAGCCAATTCAAGGACCTAAGGTAAAGTTACATTGCTATATCCGCCTACAAGGGCAGCTGAGCAGAAAAACTGAGGCCTGTAACCAGACCTGGCCCAATCAATGCTCAACTAATAAACTTGGACTTGAAGGGTAACATAGCTATATCTGCTTTGGACATGAAAGAAAAAATAACAAGTCATATTTGTGGCAGAAAGAAAACGAAAAACAACGTAGGCAGAGGAAACTCTCCCTACATCGACTAAGGAAAAGGAGACACATTGGCTCAGAAGAGCCGTGAGTCCCCTCCACCACAAAGCTACAAGCTCCTGATGCGTGCAGTAAAACACATCAAAGGAAGGCCAAGCAAAAGGAGGGCAGCGCGTGCTGCACTCTGCACCATCATGAAAGCCTCCATCTCTGCTCCATATTCCTCCCCTATTCCTCCCACACCTCCCTCTACCAACCACGACCCCTCTTTCAAAAATTTCACTTCCCGGAAGGGGGGGGGGGGACCTCTGGCAAATTTTTTCCAAATTTCAGCACAAACAATTTCTCCGTGAATCGCAGGTGCCACACACAGTGTCATGGAAAGAAGGCCATGCTTGACTCCTCCAAGATCAATAAAAACACGAACCATTTTGACAAAATGCAATTTGGCACACCCTCAAGCTCCTGATTGCAAGCAAAAACAACTTCAAGAGCCTCTCTGTGCCCATGAATCTCCCTCCTATACCCCCAGGAATCTGCATGCCCTCCACTGGAATCTCCATGCTGGACCATCCTCTGTGCTAGACTATCCTACAGACCACACGACTCTTGCGTGGAAATATCATTCAGAGCCCCAAAGCTCTGCTAGGTATGCTGTTTCTGATGGTTATGCCCCACCTTCCACAGATAAAAATGTTTATAACAGCCATATGGTGCAGCTGGGCATGCCCCCGAGCCGTAGTGAATTATATTTTGAGCAACAAGGACATGAAAGCTATCACTGCCAAGTACACGCAATAATCAATGTGGTTGGAGCGTGCATTGTGACGCCAGAATCTCTTAAAAATTACATTAGCATCCAACATAGAAATGACCCCAGCCTAGGCTGGCTCTACGCCTATGAACCTGGCATAGGCTTCTCTGACAATGCACCTATTCAGTGGCTACTTTCAAACAACCTCCGCCAAACTGAAATTTACTCTTTTGGACGTAGTGCGGGTAAACACATCTGCACTATTCTTGACTTACATGCTCAACAGCATGGCTGCAACGCTTTCCTGTGCAGCAGTCATCATCATGCTTTTGCCATCAAAAAGTTTCCAAGGTCAGTGGAGACTGTTAGACTCACTTAAGAATAGACCTATTGATTTGAACACTGCTAGGAACTTACCTCCCTTCACTACCTTCAAGCTTACTTGTATAAATGAAAATGCAGGAGCTCACACCATCCCTCTGAGCCCACTTTACATGGAAAAGCAAGAAAAAGCTTTCTGTCTGATTCACTCCTTCAACATGGCCTTAGGTGAGCATATCATCTCTGGCTCCAATGTTCTCTCTCTCATATCTGTCACATGGAAGACACCCTAGAAAAGCGCAACCTGCAAAAACAAATTAATCTCAATCGTTACTACACTCGTGGACTCGGCAACTTTAATATCACCATTTTCAACCATTACCTAAGCAAACTCCCCTGGAACCAAGATAAGAATTACATACTCCAGCAAGCCCACCCCCACTGCACCACAGGACAAATATCTAAAAGTTTAATTGAAAGCATTCTTTGCAACGCAGCTTACAAGATGCAGTTATCCTTGCCATATACCCGCCTTACCCCAGTGTCATGGAAAACTAGCGATACTATCCTGATTGACAAAAATAAAGGGGAAGAGACAGAAATCTCATCCTACAGACCCATTGGGCTCGCCAACACATTCTACAAACTGTGGACTCGCATGGTCACTAATACACTTTACGAGTACGCAGAAGCACACTCCCTACTGAGCTCCACTCAAGCTGGGTTCCGTAACCAAAAGGACACAATCCACCAGCTCCAGAATGTCATCATGGGGCTTGAGGATGCTAAAGCTTTTAGTAAAGACGTTTATGCCCTCATCGTAGATTTCACTTCAGCTTTTAATACCACTGATCATGACCGGATGCTTTGGATCATGTATGGCTTGGGCTTCCCTACTGATGCCATTGACACGGTCAAAAACCTTCATGAAAACGCTACCACTCAAGTCAGGCTACCCTCAGGAGGAAGCACCAAACAAATACCTGTTGAGAGGGGGACAATCCAAGGTGATACACTATCTCCCTTTCTCTTCTTGCTCTACATGGAACCACTCCTTCGATGGCTCCACGTAGGGGGCCGTGGATACCAACACAGCTGCATCCCAAACCAAAACGCTACGGACACCCACCTTGCTAATATTTTAAGCAGCGCGGCATTTGCTGATGACCTCTTGTGCCCTACAAATACAATCCAAGACCTCAAAGTCCAAGCCCGTAAACTTACTCTGTATTCAGACTGGGCAGCACTGATCATATCTGGCAGCAAAACAAAGACCACCGGTATCCTTCACAGTCACCCCCCAAAAGATAATAATGGGGTAACACCCTCCCAAGCTCTCAGGCATCACCTCCAAGGCAAAATAGACATCCAAGGACAGAAAGCTCAATTCCTACCATCTGATGAACCCTTTCTTTACCTCGGAGTTCAACTTACCATGGATTTGAATTGGAAGCACCAGATCCAGCGTATGATTTGTAACCTTAGGAAAAAGCTTGAAAACCTCAACTTCCCCCAGACCTCCCCCCGTCAAGCCAAAGACATGATTCGCATAGCTATAAGTTCTAGTCTTGCCTATGCCTTTGCAGTCACTCCATGCACCCCAGCAGACCTTATCATCTGGGACAAAATGATTGACAGAACCATTAAATATAAATACAACCTCTCAATCAGCACAGCAGCAGCAATGATACGAGAGGATGTGAACAACTTTGGACTAGGGCGCCCCTCAATTTGCGTTGAATACCACAGGCGCATGGCCTCCGCACTCACATCCAGCCTAGAGGACCCCTCAGCCAGACACCGCTCAGTTAGCCTTAATCTCCTCCACAACCAAATAGCACACCTCAAGGACCTGTCCGTGGACTTTCTTAACAATGGCGTAAAGACCAACATTCGCATAAAAAGACAACTGAATCACTGCATGCGAGCACGCCAGTTAATCAGCCTCCACCTCAGTGAACTCCACCTAAGCAAGGAAGGGGAAAGCATGTTCCAAGATGACCTGAAAATCATTACTAAAGCTCTGTCACTGCATAAACCACCCCCCCGCAACCTCTCAAACCTCATCACATGTATAATACAACCGCTCATGGGCCTTGGTATTAATGGAATACATGACCTCACATCCCCCTGCAAAACCATGGTTATCACAGTGGCTCAACTCCAGGCAAAATACTCCGGGGTGAACACCAAATGTAAAATGGCACTTAATAGACTGGCAGCCCTCATCAACCTTCCAGCCACCGAAGAGCTTAACACTGCTATTGTCCAAAAAATCCTCACCTGCAAGAACACTGAAGCCAGAGTACATGCGGCCCACCGCCGCATCAACAACACCCACATAAGTGGCCTCATTGATACCCAACTCAATGAAGAGTTAAACCCCTCCGTCAGCACCCATGCTCACCCTCAAAGGAACAACAACCGACCAACACAAGTGGTGCCTACACCACAACCACCCTCCACTACGCACTACAGGCATGAGGTTACTGGGCGTCGCCTCTTAAGGACACCCAATTCTCGTCTAGCTCCTACAATAAGTCCTTCTTGCACAAACAGAGCACACCCAACCCATCCTGTGTCACAAAACACCAACCAACCCATTAATATGCCAGCCACACAGCAAATCTGCCCCCTTACACAGGAGGTGATACCTGCTATTGTGACTACCCCCATGGATGAGCCACCCAGTGAAAGAACACGCTCCCAGTGCAGATCCACCCATCACTCCCCCGCTCACCCAGCTCACACCACCATTCCATCCAATGTCCTGCCTCCCACGCAAAATGTCAATTTAGAGACCAATAATGCTGGAACCTCACCTCCTGACAACGCTCCCACCATTCAGGCTAGTCAGCCTGGTCCACACAGTGAAAACCCTGGAAATGGGCCTCCCAGCAAACGCACACGCTCAGCTAAGAAACAAGAATCCAGACATTCACAGCAACACTTGAGCCAGAACACTCAGGGATCTAGTGTTAATCAACAAAATGGCGTGCCTTCCATTCCCCATACCCAACCCAACACCCCAAGCAGCTCAAATACACAGAATAGTATCCAAAGTCATAACAGAAAGAGGAAAGCTTTGCTCCATGTAGAGGCAGAACTTCAGACCCTTACCATCTACCCTCTAGCTCCAAATTGGCAAGGAAACGATGTCTGGAGGTACAAAGAAAATTTGGTGAAAAAGCTGGCTCAAGAAGCCACAGCCAACCACGCTGTCTACTATAATGACATTCACATCACACATATAGACGCATGGAGAATTTACTCAGCCAAGAGAACTGACATGAGCAATGACCCCTCACCCCAACAGAAGCAATACCACACACACTACGAGCCCATGATAATAGAGAAGTGGGCCCTGCCTCTCTTCAAGAAAGCTAGCTTCCAACCAGCAAGCATCTGCACAGCTGCTCGCACAGACATTGAGTGCGCATGTTGCCAGATATGCAACTACCACGGAGGCCTGGAGCCTATCAACTCGGAGCCCCCCTACCTTGACATGTATGTCTGTGATGTGTGCGAACGCACCTACCACTGGAAATGCATGAGAGAACTTGGATGCTATAGCGATGACCAAAGGCAAGAGGTCAGCGCAGCTGAAGCCTGGGCCTGTCCCGCCTGTGCTAGTCTCAGCAACGAAGACAAAATTAATAGAGCACATAAGTCTAAAGAAGAACTGATTAGGGTTTGTTGGTTATCATCATGGGAGCCAGAAGGATTAAAAACCAGCTGGCCCATCTTCGACCAGCGCATACAGGAGTTTGAATCTCAGCTAAGCAAACCCAACCTTCTCCTATTCACAGCAGACTCTGCCCTCTCCAATTTAGAGAGGCAAGGGTTCAACAAATCTGATACAAATAGCACCTGGAGTCAAAAATTAGACATAGAACTTTGCAACAAAATCATCTTTGACATACACCCTACCAATCCGCAAACGGACATCAAACCCACTGGCACTTGTGAGTTCTGGGTCCAAGAGATAGATCTTGTCAAACACAATCCTGAACCTTCGTCAAATCATCCCCCAACAGAAACGCCTGAAAGCCCCACACCATCTATCCCACCTACCCTCACCCTCCCTGATATCTACAAATCAAGAGTGGCCTGCGTCTACAATACAGATGGCAAATGCGTTGGGATAATAACCCCTCATCGCTTTGACGTCCTTTTCACAGCTTTCCACAGGTCCAAAGCAGAAGGTCTGCATGATAACATCTGCCCCCACCAGCAAGTTTCGCATCTGAGATTCTGGGGCTCCTAGCCCGCAAGACCAAATTGGAGGACAAATATCAAAGCAATAAGATTAAAGATTCCTTCTCACGGACCCTCCCACCTCATATTCACTCTGCCTTCCAAAAATGGGCACATGTCACCCAAGAGGAAATGGCTTCTCCCCTGGACTATAACGCTCACTACCATCACTACTGGAGTTCTGATCCCCGCGACATTCTGTTTGGTGCCCACTACAATTCTCTTTCCTCGAGATTTTCCGGGATGTCTATCTGCCACCCTATCTATGATGAGAAGTCCATGAAACTAACACTACGACATGCTATCTACTCTGCCATCCTTAACACGGAGGCTACAGCCACCTTCATGCTTCTGCCAGCAAGTTGCAGGCATATGATAACCAACCCCTACTCACAACTCCTCAATGCCTACCCACACATTTGCTACAAGCTCGGGACCATTCCAAAAAACAAACTTACCTATGACAAACCCCAATCCTGGGTCTGCCAGGAAACTACCCTACCCAAGCATACCTGGGATTTACAAATAATCGCAGTCTGGAATACGGCTGCAAGAGTCCACTTGAATAATCAGAACTGTAATTGGCTTCAGGATCTAGCCAAAGCCATCAGAATGGAAAAATGTATTAGAAATGTTAGTAACCACCCCATCCAGAATATAAAACATAAAGTGATGCCCGGGATCAGAAAATGTGAAAAGCTCCCCCTAGACATGAAACAGATTTCCAAGGGCCCCAAAAGATCCGCCCCAGACATTACTGTTAATGCTCCTTGTCAGTCTCATCCCAACCTCCAGTTTAAAGTTGCAGATTGGAGATCTTGGGCCTACACAGACGGCGGTTGCCAGGTCCAGAACGGCAAGACAGTTATAGGGGCAGGTGTGTACCACCCCCTGACTGATTCACAAAAAATAGTTGAACCTAATGGCGCTGGAATTACCAATACCATAGGAAGAGCTGAGCTCGCTGCCATTGCTGCTGCGCTCACTCACGATTACACACATATTGCCACAGATAGCCTTAGCTCACTTCATCAACTCAGAAAGCAAATTCTGTATCCAGAATAGCATAGGCATCATGTGCAAGGAGATGTTTTGAAGAAGATATCAAAACTTGCCCGAGCCTCTCAAGATCACATCTTTTTCTACAAGGTCAAGTCTCATGCTGGAATAGCTGGGAATGAATGCGCAGATCAGGTTGCTAAATACCAGGCCTCCCTCAAAGATGGCAACCTAACTGATACTGGAATCCCTAGCGCTAGCCCAGGAGGAAACCACTTCCACAATACAACCTGGCTGGCTCGGGAAGAGACAGGTTCTAGGCCATCTCAATCCCACCCTTCTTCTCCTCGTCTAAGGCTCCTCTCAGACCTTAAACATGCTCTGAAATCCAATATGCATGATAAGCACAAGCTGGGCTATGCTGACAGGAAGACAGGCTACTACACTTACTACCAGAGCTTGCTACCTCAAGTAAGCAAGAAAATTAGCAATGCCTTTTGGAACATGCCTGGTCTCTCAACTCGAATGAAACGCACTGTCTTCCAATACCGCACAGGCACCCTCTACAATCAGAAACATGCGGTCCGATATAAAAGATCCACTAGCCTGACATGTCCCCTACCTGATTGCCATCACATGGATAGCGCTCTCCACATCCTATCTGGCTGCCAATGCCCCGTCATGCGTAACATGGTAACTGAGCGTCACAATATTGCTTGCAGGATGATCTTGAAATTGATCAGTGAAGGCTCTTATGGGGCCAATCTTGTGCAGTTGGATGCAGGCAACAAAAGCCGTTTGGTCCAGCACGACCTGCAAGTCCCTGAGCAAGTCTCTGATCGAGCTGTACCTCCCAACCTCTTCAAACCCAAGGTTTCTATGCAAACCAGACGCAACTCCAGCCGCCCTGATGCAATCTTGGTCACTCCTCACCTAACCAACCCAAACAGACCACCTACTCCACCCTCAAACCGGGTACTGCGCAGTATGGGGAGTAGCACAACTCCAGCCCGCCATATTCACTTAATAGAAATCAAGTACTGTGAAGATACGGGGCCTGGTGCCCAGCTAGAAGCCTCACAGCAACAACACTGTGAACTGTGCAAACAACTCCAAGGTACAGAGATTACTATCCACCCTATCCTCCTGGGTGTGGGTGGGACTATCTACAATGCCCATACCCTTGATCAATTTAAAAAATTAGGGATTGACTCACAAAGATCTGAAACACTTGCAAGAAAACTCCATGCCCATTCTGTACAATTTGCGCACAAACTTACCTCTACCAGACGTGCCATTGAAAATAAAAGCACTCTTCATAACACTGGTGCCCTGGAGCAGCGTGCTGCCAGAAACCCACCTGACCCACACTAACTCCCCTCTCATCTTCTGGTAAGGGAGACTCACGGCTCTTTGAGCCAATGTGTCTCTCTTTCCTTAACTGATGTAGGGAGAGTTTTCTCTGCCTACGTAGTTTTTTTCTTTTTTTTCTTTTTTCCTTGCCATTGCCCATGCAAATGGCAGAGGGCATGCTGTTACTCTCAAAAGGAGCAAGGTACTGACCATTCCACTGGAAGTATTTGTGAGTGGCACCTCTTAGATTATTTAAATAACCATCCTGAACCCCTTCTTACAGACAATGACTGGCGTAAGCTTCAAGGTAGAATACTTATCCTTCAAAGAGGGAGTGTCTGGGACGACCTGGACCCTAACTCTGACTTACACCGAGCAGACAGCTCTGTCCCTTTTGACCCAGAATCTTATGACCACGAAAGCAGACCTATCTACATAGACACTACCCCAGAACCCCTCTCATCAGTTCCAAACTCCCCACCTGCCCGCACCACACAACTGATAGATAGTTGCAAAAACAAAGCCCCCACCCAGCCCATCTTACAACCTATCTTTACAAATGATACCCAAGATAGCAATCACCAAGAGCCTCCTGAAGCTACATTAAACACGCTTAAAATTATGACCATGAATGTCAGAGCTCTCTTTAAAAGCCACTGGGACCTCCGCCATACCATAGCCACCCCAAATCCAGATATCTTAGTCCTCACTGAAACCAAACTCCGCAGAAATAACAAACCTCGTGCTTAGATGGAGAATCTCCTTAAGAATTACAAATATTGGTCAGCTTTTGACTGGACTGGTGGCACCACAATTTGCGTCCGTGACACTATAGCATTAGCCACACAATGCTCTCCAGCCTGCCTTAACGCTAAAGGAAGAATTGCCTCTGTCATACTCCAGAGAGCCAATGCCAGCAATCTTCTACTGCTGGGCACTTACTGGCCCTCAGGTAGCTCTCAGGAAGCCCTCACTAGCAGAATTGAAACGCAAGAACAAAGAGCGTTTTTGTTTTCAATGGCACATCTGGTTGAGGTAATTTTGTGCGCATATTGCACAGAGTGGGCATGGAGCTTTGTGCAAGTTAGACCTGGTAGGCCTGTGCAGGTCAATCCCTAGTTTATTTTAATTAATTCAAGGTATGGGCAGTATAGATAGTCCCACCCACGCCTAAAAGGGTTGTGTGGAGAGTGACCTCAGTACCCCAGCACCGAAGTTGTTTGCACAATTCGCTGTGCTGTCGCTGGGAGGTGTCAGATGCTGTCATGTTACGGGACCCTGGTCAAAAGGCAAGGAGGGCGTTTGCAAGGAGGAGGTCCCAGGATCGATTCCTTGTGGCTTGGGTGAAAAAAAATGCCCTCTATCGGTGGGAGTCATTGGGAGGCTCTTTCCTTAATGCACGCGGTCGAACGGCAAGCGTACATCTTTCTTCTTCTTTATTTGTTGCTGGGAGACTTCTAGTTGGGCACCAGATCTCGCATCTTCAAAACATTTGACTTGTATCAAGTGGATTCACCCGGCCTCAGCACGCTAGACCCCCAGGCCATCCCAAGTCACGCTCCTCCCAGCAGCAGCAGCAGCAGCAGCAACCATCCACCACTCCTCTCGCTCCGGTGGGCTTTACAAGGGATGCCTGGCAGGTTTACCTGCGGGCGAAGGGCCGCAGCGCCCTCTGCCAGCGGCTCAGCACCCTCTGCCAGCGGCCATCTGCTTGGCCACCTGGAGCCCAGCCAGCAGCGGGAAGTTGTAGGAGAGGCCTGGGCTTGTAGGATAGCCAAGCTCTCCTACGAGGGGCACTGTGAGGGGCAGCGCAGATTGTCTTGCTTCACAGAACCTACAAATCCCTGAACACTCAACAAATAGAACCTTCCCTAAGTGTATTTTTCCTCGTCGATTCCCTGACAAACAAAGGCTCAGTTCTAGTCGCCCTGATACTTTATTAGTTGTGGGTGGTCATACCGTCTTTGCACCAATGTGGCGCGTTTTGTTTTGTTTCAACGAAAAAATGCCAAGGACCAGTTCCAGGCATCCATTGAGAAGTATTGGGTGGCGCAGGGGGAATAAGGAGAACTCAGCGCCAGTCACAGCCACTCCGCCTGCTTACGAGGTCCGTCACCCTAGTCAGCTCCTTCCAAAACAGAGGCCAGAGTGCCTCTGAGGCACATCCAGCTTATGGAGGTCAAACATTGTGAAGATATCAGGCCCAAGAATCAGCTTGAGGTCCCCAAGCAGCAGCATTGCGACCTCTGTCACCATCTTTCAAGGGCCTCAGCTCAAGTCACCCTCCATACCGTTCTGTTAGGTGTACCGCGGGTTAATCTAAACCCCTCACATTTTGGAACCTCTTAAAGCCTGAGGGCTTGGTCTTTACACTCATACAGACATCAAGCTTGCTCTGAAGCTTCATGCCCATTCTGTCCAGTACGCTTAAAATCTTGCTAGCACTAGAGGTGCTCCTGAGAAGACTTCTTACAACTCTCATCACCAACTTGAAGATCAGGCACGGGCTACTGCTGATAACCCTTCTGATCCCCATTGACTCCTTTTTTTTTCCGCTTTCTCTTGGTGAAAGGGATGCACAGTGCCCCGGCCCTAGGTATCCTCTTTTCCTTATTTAATGTGGGGAGTGTTCACACGGCCTGCATAGTTTCTTTTCTTTTCTTTTCTTTTCTTTTCTTGAGGGGCAGAGTGTTCTCTCAGTAGGCGGCCTGGGCGAGGGTTAGAGTTCTGTTCTGCTAGGATGGGGTCCGGTCTGCCTTGAAGGGAAGGAGAAGCCAGGGAGCCTCCCTGGCCCAGGGGAAGAGCTTAGGGGCCTGAGTTGTTTTTTTTTATGATCCTGAGCCTTCCGTTTGTAGGAGCTTGAGTGTTTGTGAACCTTGCATTACCAACCCTTTAGGAGCCCCAGCTTTGCGTGCTGGTTTTAATTCGTTTCTAGGAGCCCCACCACTGGAGATGGCATCTCATACTGGGATCACGGCCTACGCGGTCTTTGGCCTGCGTAGACTTTTCTTTTCTTTTCTTTACTGGGTTCAAACTTTGCCCTTCCTGGCTCCTGAGATCCTGATGATGATCCCAGGTCCTCTAGGATCCTGCCTGTGTTTTTACCTGTCTAAGAGCCTTAGCACCTTTTGCTGGTAAAAACTTGCACCTGCATCTCTCGCTTCCTTTTTGATTGCGCCAAATCTCCCTTTGCAGAGGACCTTATGGGACATTGCTATGTCCTTGGGCACATTAATGGAAAAAAGTGGATGTGGCGGCTTTGGACATCCATTAGGTTGCCTGACCAGAGTTGTGTTACTTCTCATCTCACCTTTACCTCTCAGGCTGCGTAATATCCAAGGGAGAAGTGGGTTGTCTGTTGCGGTTAGTAGGGTAAGGAGAGAACCACATAGCTCCAATATTGGCCCAAAGAGCCAAAAATGGAGGTATTACGCGATTAGTGACTTGCTCAGAGATGTGAAGGTCATGCTGGGACAGATGGTCTACGCTGCCTACATCCATATGCACAAGGTTTGAATCACAAAAGCCTATACCAACCACTTTCAAAACCATTCTGCTGGCAATGTTGTGACACTCAATAACTATGTCTCGGGGCAATGGGGCAACCTGAGAAAATGTGGAAAGCTTACACATAGGATGACATTCTGGGAAAGGGCATATAAGGCTAGCATATCTTCTGAAGCGGACTACATGTTTTTGATTGTAGAGTGTTCCTGTGTGGTCACGGTATTGGTGGATTGTGTGTTTCATTCGGGTTGGGATACGAGGTATTTTCCAAAAGGCATTGCCAATGCCCTTTGTAGGTAGTGAAAAATCCCCTCATCAATTAAGAGGTCAGGGGCGCCCCACCATGGCCCTTGCAGCATCCCTCCCTGCAAAGAGCCACTCTTCACGTGGTTGCTGCCTCTGTACAGAGGCGTGCACATGTGCATGGTTGACGTGCAATTGCTTGAACAATACAACTTTAAGCTGTGCTATCGGTGTGCTTTGCAAAACCGCCTTTTTTACAGGGTTATTGAGTCTGCGTTTTGCACAGTATTATAATCCAGAAAGATTATGCATGTACCAAGTCTTAAGCCTCTGCTTGCTGCTTTCATGAATTATGATCAGCATGCATGCGATCTTGAGGCGCTCAGTAATCACCAGCTAATGTTGCTGAAAATGCTCCCGCTTTCACGTCTCTGTCAATGACAACACATTTTCAATTTCTTAATCTCAAGCCATCATGGATACCGCAAAAAATGATGAAGATTGGATGACCCCAGATCACTCCTTGGGTTCAGATCAGCTAAAAGAGCTCCAAATTTCCAAAAATCACCCAGTTTGGTGCTGTGGTGATCTAGGAGGGAAATTTGGTGGTAAATAAAGGGCTCAAGATACAGCAGATTAAAAATGCGCTTCACTTACAGCCCAAGCTTGGAAAAATGCCAGCCAAGGGGCAGCTCCGTTGGGAGCATGGACTGAGTAGGTTATTCTGAGCCTCTGCCTTCTCTACCATGCCAGAGAACTTTCCCTAGTAATTGTGTTAGCTACAGGATCTTTTTGACAAGCTCAGATGGTACCTTGTCTTGTCCTGGAAACTGTGTTTTTGGCCAGTGGACTTTTTTGAAGCTGAGTTTTGCAGCCCGTAACGTGACGGAAGCGCTAGGCCAAAGGAATCAGGCCAGTTCCGGTGGCCGGATACCACTATGGCACCTTCCTGTTCCTATATTGCGGAACGGGTGGACTTGCACCACATCCTTTTGGCTTCCTGCGCAATCCGCCCGCTACGATGTTATGTTTTGTTGTTACATTCTCCCCCCCCCCTTCATCAGCTCCATGGTTTAACCACGAAGGGGCGATTAAGGCGTGTCGCCAACCAGTGTGTATTTTTTTTTCCGCTACCAAATGTAACGTGACGGAAGCGCTAGGCCAAAAGAACCAGGCCAGTTCCGGTGGCCGGATGCCACTATGGCATCTTCCTATTCCTATATTGCGGAACGGGTGGACTTGCACCACATCCTTTTGACTTCCTGTGCAATCTGCCCGCTACGATGTTATGTTTTGTTGTTACATTCTCCCCCCCCCCTTCATCAGCTCCATGGTTTAACCACGAAGGGGCGATTAAGGCGTGTCGCCAACCAGTGTGCATTTTTTTTTCCGCTACTAAATGTAACGTGACGGAAGCGCTAGGCCAAAAGAACCAGGCCAGTTCCGGTGGCCGGATGCCACTATGGCACCTTCCTATTCCTATATTGCGGAACGGGTGGACTTGCACCACATCCTTTTGACTTCCTGCGCAATCTGCCCGCTACGATGTTATGTTTGTTGTTACACAGCCAGCTCTTTTTCAAAGAGGGTCGGACCTTATTTGAAGGTTTAGGGTCTTTCCTCATGCATGTCCATTCATGATAATGGAAGACTTGCAGCATAGCTGCTTTGAGTGCTGAATCGTGCATCATGGAAAGGAGGAAGAAAGAAAGTAGCAGTGTGGCCAAGGAGCACCTGGTGGAAAAGAGGTAAATACAAGGATTAAACTATTACACTGTTATAATGGTAAAGGATGTACATATTAAAGATCGGCATCGACTTTGTCTGATGGCTTGGGTAGCAGCATGTGCAATGCATCTAGCTAGACTTATAATAAACTCATTGTGTGGTTTTTAAGCCCCATCATGGGACAATAACTCGTTGCTGATTCAAATTTCAAACAAATCCGTGAGGACCTTGCGTAATGTTACGTGTTCGTAGTCTACCTAATAATTATACTTACATTGCTTTAGCGTAGAACCATCTTGCCTTGGGCCCCAAAATTTTGAAAAATGGTGAGTATCCAGTGCATCAAGAGAGGAGAGGGACGCAGGCAGTAACTGTGTTGTGTGCTGTAGAATGTGGCAAAACTCACCCAGGTTCCTGTAATGCTTGTACACAGTCTGATCAGCCCGCTCAGGGCCCAGGACTGCTTGAGAATGAGGAGGTCGAAGAGGAGCAAGAGGAACAGGTTATTGATGACGAGGAGGAGGAGGGAGAAGATTTGCTGGACAACATGGCACAGTAAGTAGTATGGTGCAGTAGAAGGTGTGCCTGCGGAGCAACAGATGAGGTAGAAAAACATGCTTGCGCGCAAGCAAGCCCATTCACTGCCCTGCAGCCTGCTTCACCAACTTCAAACTCATATCAGTAGCCCCATGCTAACTCCACAAGTGTGTTGCCTTTTGCAGAGACTACCGGCCCATGGAGCACCTGGACACCTATGAGCAGGTGGGCATCGACGAGGAGGAGGAGGACGGGCTGAACGAGGAGGAGCAAATCGCAGCTCGTCTAGCAGCAGAAGCACAGCTCGAGCGGCGTGACAGGCGAGAGGGCGTGCGAACAGGGCGAGCCCTCCCAGCTGCGCTTGCAGGTGGGTGTCACAAGTGACAGCTGGGAGGCAAGTTTCTGCTTGGGTCATGTATGGAGGTGTTTTTTCCGATGGTTGACCTTGCCCAGACACCATGAGAACCCCTGAGCTCTTTCCTCCCTGCCAGCATTGTATCTGTGTGACAGATGGTCTCCGGATGGACATGCTGCATTCGGGCATCAAGATGCATGTTCAGGATGTGCAGACATATGAACTGCTCAAAAGTCATGAGAGCAATCAAACACACATTTATAAGTGTGCTCATGCGCGCATGCATGCGTGTACACACACAAAGGGTGGGCATTTTGCTAATGTGCGCAGATGCCATGCAAGGGCTTTCCACTACGTAGTATTAGCAATGAGCACGCTTGCAATTTATGGTCACACTGCAACCCCCAAGCCACCCCCTTGAGTGCTGGTTCTATTCCCCCTCCACTTCTTAGGGTATGACTCAGAGGGAGAGACAGAGGATTTTGAAGATATGCGCAGACGGCGTCAGAGACGTGGTTCGTTTGGGGCCACTTTTTCGGAGGACGTGGAGGTACGTGCCATCAATTCATTCAAAATTCATTCAAAAACCAAGTGTTTTCTGATCTGGTTTCCTTCGTTGTGCACTTCACTACTAAACAAGTTGCAAGCTTATCATTCTTCTCATGGGTTTGAAGAATATGGAGATGAAAATGATGATGGAAGTGATACTTTTAGGTCGTCCCCATGAGCAGCCCCTCCAAAGCCAGGACAAAGCGTCCCACCTAACATATTTGACCGAGTCTTAGCATTCTCTGCACCACTCCAGAACCTGAAAAGTGTGTCAAGTAGCCAATATTTTGCTTTTCTTCCTGAAGTTTTAGCAAGTGTACAAAGGTGGGCTGAGGTACAGTGGGTGGAGCATGCCAACTCTTCAGCAAAACTTAATGCATGGGCCATGAAAGCATGTTTGGCATGCTCAGGGATCACAAGGTTACATGCAGGAGGCATGAATGGTTATGTGAAACTGGTAGTAAGTTTGGGGAGGTCCTTCAAGACTGTATGAGGGAGAGCCAGGAAGGGCACAGAGCGCCACTGGAGGGTTTTGTGCACTGGCAGTACTCAGGAATGCACGGGTGCATGTCAGCTCTTTAATGCGTGGTCTTGCAGTCCCCGTGTGCATACAGCGCAATGCAGTACAAACATCCTTGCAACAGCTTTGGTGCAGCATATGTGCACTTGATATCCACCGCGCATGCAAAAAACATACACTCGCACCAAAACCCACTTGCAGCCAGTGCATGTCAACATTGAGGAGACCCGCGGCCGGCTGTCAGAGTGGATTGCCCAGGAGGAGGTCGCTGGAGAGGTGAAGCGCCGGTTCCGCCACTTCCTCAAGTGAGCGTGAGATCAAGAACTGAAAGGATTTCCTATGTATATTGAGCTACATATATAATGAGGCGGAAGGCTCTCAGACTTCCCTCACTCTCCTTGTCTCAGGGAGCAAATGCTAAAGGGTACATGAAATTCCGCCCAAGGGGCGGATGCTTGGGGTTAATGAATGAGATTTTATTGTCTGGTACATCGCTTGCCTCATTGATTCAATGCTTGCCTCATTAAATCAATGCTTGCCCCGGCGGCACCCTGGAGGCAGTCAGATGTGTTAAGGTTGTCCTAGCATTTCACTAGTCTATGGTGTAAAGAACTTGCAACCTCAATTGATGTTGCGCGCACTCCATATTAAACACGCAAGTGCATGCTGTCATTAGTTCCACCTGTTTGCCCGCCTCTTGATACTGTTTACATTGGCATGGCGCCAAAAACACATCAACAGGACCTTCACAGAGGAGGACGCGGAGGCCGCAGAGGGTGGGCGGCAGGGGGATGGAGCTGCCAATGGCGGTGGGCCGAGGCCACCGGGCCGTTTGAGCCGCGTGTATGTGTCCAAGATCCGTGATATGATGGCAGGTGTGACCCTGAGTGATGACTGTGATGATAATCTGGGCACTCATAGCGGGGAGAAAGGGCAAAGTGGGGCAGTAGATGGCAAGGTGCGGGTGTATCAGGCAGCAGAGGGTGTGTGAATGGCCGTTTGTTAGGAGTATTTGAATTGATCATAGAAGCCTGGCAGCTGCATGATGGCCCCTATGGGTGCTCTCGTTAAAAGCAGAAAGGAATGGGGTTGACTGGTCTGGCTTGCTCAGTGATTCGTGCTGCGAGCACGTGTGCCGCAGGTTGCAGGCACTGGGAATGATGGATTTGGTAGCCTAAATGTCAAGGCGTTTTTCCAAGCACAGAACTTCATGTTCATACAGCCAAGCACAAAAACAACGCACGACCCTCTTTGCTGCGCCTTTTGCCTACCCACAGCCAGCCGCTGCAGCTTGGAGGTCAGGTACTCCCACCTGAGCAGGCAACACCCCCTGCTGTCCATGTGGTTGGCCGAGGCACCCCGCCTCATGATAGACCTCATGAGCCAGGTGCGCACGTGCATATGTGTGTGTGTGTGTGGGGGGGTGAATGCGTGGTCAAATACGTATACGTAAACGTGCGAGTGTGCATTCCCCCTTGCTCATTTCAGTTGTGCCTGTGCTACTTTCATTGCATGCATGCTCATTTTAAGAACGCCTTCAGCCCCTTTCTTGAACCCCACCTGCTTCTTGTCACTTGTGCTGCTGCTAGCTTCCCTGTACTGTCTGTGTGTGCTGCACTGAAACTTGCAGGCGGCACGTGAGGTGGTGCTGGAGATGTTTGAGGGAGAGGACGACTTCTACATGATTACAAAGCGGTCAGAGTTTGAGGTGTTTGTGCGCATCGTGGAGCTGCCTGTTGCGGACAAGCTCCGGGATCTGAGGTGTGTTCCTGTTCCAGGCAGCTCTATGAGTCTTTGGGGTCGCATGCTTGGGATATTTTGCTGAGGTATCCTACATGATTACAAAGCGGTCAGTGTGAGGTGTTTGTGCGCATTGTGGAGCTGCCTGTTACACACAAGCTCCAGGATCTGAGTTGCATCGCATCAGGCAGCTCTAAGAGCTTTTGGGATCATATTATTGGGATCTTATGCTGAGGTCCTTGTCCGCGCCGTGGGGCTGCCTGAATCAGACAAGCTCTAGGATTTTGAGGTGCATTGCACCATGGGCTCTCCTGCCAGGCCTCCCGCTTCTGGTGCTGTGTAGACTTGGGGAACCGGCCTGAAGAGACAGTGAGACAGACTGAACAGAGGGACACCTTTGCTGTGCATGCACGGAAAAGATGTTCCAGTGGAATTAAAATGTTTTTCTTGGTGCCCCCTGCCTGTGACTTTATGAATATGAGAAAGCACCACGAGGACCTTAGGGGAGCCAGCAGGTGTAACCGCTGTGACCTGACACTCCACATCCTGCCGCTTTATCTTCGGTGGCGCAGCACCTCACATATGTCACTGCCAGCAATGAGTGAGGTTGTATTGACTTAGAAAGCTTGACTTTCAAAGCTTTCCCCCGATTCAAGGCACCTGCTTGTTGTGGTGGACAAGGCCACTTGGCTTTGACTCTTTGAGCCGTTGTTTGAGCACCATACAATGGAAAGGAAACTGACCCCAAGGCCCACTGCACCCAACCGCAGGAACTACCACCTGAATGGCCTCGTGCGTGTGCATGGCGTCATCACACGCCGCACCTCCGTGTTCCCCCAGCTCCGCGTTGTGAAGTATGACTGTGCCAAATGCGGCTACCTGCTGGGGCCCTTCATCCAGGTATGTTGTGTGCCATTAAGCATCATCAAATTTGGTGTCTATCATGGTGTGCTGCTCTCGCTCAGATGTGGATCAGTTGTATTCATTGCGAGCAAACAACACGCCTCCAGCCACAGACCTCTTGACCTAGCGCCTGCTTTCTGGAAGAAAAGGGGCATCAGCTGCACCATTGCACTTAAACTACAACAATACAATACACGCAGCTGCAACGCTACGTGCAGCTGTAACAAAACACACACCTGCACACTCCTACACACCTGCACGGACGCATGCAGCTGCAGTGGTGCACCCAGCTTGAGGAGAAGCCATGCCTTGACATGCTGCATCCCGGCATTGAGCATTGAACTCCTGTGCTTACATCCTACAGACATTCTACATGTGTAGTCCTGCTCTTCAGCACAGCGGCGGACAGCTTGCATACTCAAGCACAGAGGCAGAAGCAGGTGCTGTACAGGATGCCAGCAACACATGAAAGCAGGGAGACAGAAGCAGGTGCTGTGCAGGATGCCAGCACACATGGAAGCAGGCTTCCCTTGCACTCTCTTTCCCACATCTCTGATCCAAATCCTCGTCGCCCTGCTCCCCCTTGCGCAGAACTCTGAGCAAGAAGTGAATCCCGCCAACTGCCCATCCTGCAGCTCCAAAGGCCCTTTCACGGTGAGTCTGCCTGGGAGTGTCGAACCTACATTTCAAGGCAGGTGGAAACATCTCTTGCGCTGCCTCCTTGAAAGCTGCCATAGCATGCAAGGACTCAGCCTTGTCCATGTGGGTTGTTTACAGCAGTGAGTCCTGGACTTAGACGACCCTACCCTAATGCCCTTCCAAACTAAGGAGGCTCGGCAGGGCATGCTTCAGTACGGAAGCCGAGCTTGGGCCGGCCCCTCAGGTTTCAGGAACACCAAGACTGATATTGGGTTACCTGAAGGGAAGGCCATGATCGGTCAAAATGCCTGGCAGCTGGTCAGGAATGGCGATGCCAATGGAGCAAGGAAAGCCATGCCTTGATTGCACGCATGTTGCCCCTTGGCCTTTTCCAGCTCCTGAGTTGAACTTGTGGCCGCCTGATGCATCACAGTACACACCCCTCTCGCCTGGCACCCCTCTTGCCTGGCACACAGCCCAAGGCCACTCCCCGTCATGCTGACGTGCAGGTCAACAACGCAGAGACCATTTACCGAGACTACCAGAAGATCACGCTGCAGGAGAGCCCTGGCACAGTGCCTGCAGGGCGGCTGCCTCGCCACAAGGAGGTGGTGCTCACTAACGACCTCATTGACTGCGCACGGCCCGGGGAGGAAGTGGATGTCACTGGTGCGTGCATGCCCCAGGGACAGGTTGCCGCGCACTGTGCATAAGATGTGGGGTGCGCGGCCACAGGGGTATCGCAGGGTAGACAGCCTCTCTTCTAGCTGCATCGAGAGCAGCAGGGAGGTGTGTGTAGGGCGCAGGTGCCTGTTGGGCATCCTACACGTCATGCAAGCTTCTGGTTTTGTGTGGTTTGCACAACAGGTTTTTCCTGCCATCTCTGGTTTGGATGTGAGGGCCAGCTGTTCTGCCACTTCTTGTGGAGATCTTCAATTCCTCCCTGCATTTGGTTCTATAAGATGTTGAAGTCGCAGCTGTCACTGAGCAACATCCAGGGAACCCCCCGGGTGTGTGTCTGCAATGCAATTCTCACTGCGATGTGCAACCTGTGCCCAACACGCAGGTGTGTTTGTGTATGGGTACGACGCCAGCCTGAACGTGAAGAACTCCTTCCCTGTGTTCTCCACCCACATCGAGGCCAACTACATCGCACGCAAGGAGGATGTGTACTCCCTGTACTCACTCACGGATGAGGACAAGCACAACATCACAACGCTGGCCAAGGACCCTCGCATTGGTGAGTGACCACACACTGAAGAGAACATTACAAAAGCCATCTCGAGTGTACCTTATTTCCTCCCTTATGAAATGCACCATCGCTACACTGGCCAAGGACCCTTGCATTGGTAACTGCAAAGGCTAATTGTACTTTTGCGCAGCCTTTCTTTTGCTTGTAAACACTTTTAGCCAGGTTTTTGTACAGTCTATGTGTGCATGTAACAATCTTCCATCTTGTACACACTACACTCTCATACTTTGAAACCTTTGATGGACTGAGCTGTAGTGCTGCTGCTATTCCTGCTCGCTATCTAAGCGTGCCTGTTATAACTCCTTACATTTGGGCAAGCTCTTGACCTGCCTGTGGGGATGGAAATGAGCATCTGGCGCAGTCGCTTCTCATTTTGGGCTGCAGGCTCAATATGCCTCAATTCTGTCACGTTCTCTGTGAAGTGCAGACATGATGGGCGCAATAAGAGAAAGGTAGCCCAGTGTGATCCTTAGTAGACACTTCAACCGCTAGGCAGATATGGCTTACTATGCTTGCCACTTTATCTCCCCTTTTCTCACACATATGCGCGCGCGCACACACACACACATACCTACACAAACAAACACATGTGTGCACGCATTCATGCAGGGGAGCGCATCATCAAGTCCATAGCCCCATCCATCTATGGTCATGAATTTATCAAGACTGGTGTGGCCATGGCACTGTTTGGTGGACAGGTTGGTTCCTCTGCAGTAGCATTGGAGATCAAGCAATCAGAAATTTGCACCGTGTTGCAACTCTGACCCGGCTGTCTTTAATAAGGGCTGGTGTGCTTTTTTAGACTGGGTCAACCTGGATATTCTGACCCCCCAGACGAGCTCATGAGAGTGGAAGCTGCTTCTTTTAAGTGGCCTCCGAGGTTTGGATCCAAGGTGCACATGCTCAACAGCAAGGCAGGGAGAGTGTCTGGCAGAGCATGCCGTGGATATTCAAGTATAGATCCTGGATGCTCGTCCTGTCCCTGATCTGCCGCCTTGTATGATCCTTCTGGTCATTTGCAGGAGAAGCACCCCTCCCCTGCTTACCGACTTAGAGGAGACATCAACATGCTGCTGCTGGGAGACCCCGGTGTGGCCAAGTCACAGGTGCAGTCCGGAACATTGATTTGATGCGCAACATTTGGGAGTTTTTCTGGTGTAATCCGAAGAAGTCTGGGTGTGATGAGGGAGGTTCTGATGAGCTGAGCTGCTCGCAGTCCTTGCTCGCTGCAAATCCTGTAATGTGTTGATGCATTCAGGACTGTGTGGGAGGAACTAAGCTGTGATTGGCAGGGATGTGCTGTACTTCGCCTCTCCAAAAGGGAGGGGAGTCATCATCAGTGTGTAAGCCCCCCCCTGTACTCACTCCTGCGTACGCATGCTTGCCTTCATGATATAGGTCAGTGCTGACCCCAATGATTGCTTGCCATCTCCTTGCCTGCAGTTTTTGAAGTACATGGAGAAGACGGCTGCGCGAGCAGTGTATACCACAGGTGAGGCTAGAACTCATGTTGCACAGACCAGGGGTGTGGGAGTTCAATTGTCATCCCAGAAGTCTCTTGGAAGGGTTGCTTCGAAGGCTTTGGCAGGTGGGCATGAGGTAAAAGAAAGCTTGTAAGCTGATTGCTCACTGCGCGCGTCTGGGCTGGTACAAAAGTGTGCTTGGATGCCCTTAGGGGGGCATTTTTGTTCAAATGTCCTGCATTTGTGCACAGGCAGGTACACAAGCAGGCGTGTGCACCTGCACAGTGGCAAGGACACGGCAAAAATGGGATGTTGCAAAGGGTGTAAATTTGGGAGTCAGCCATGAGCGCCTGAATTTACACCCCAATGCACCTCTTATTTTTGAGATCCAGACTTGGGCTTCCCCTGTTGCTCTCTCAAACAGTGCATAACTTACTTAGTGTACGCACTCTGCGCTGACGCCCTCATGCATTCACAGACATGCTGGCAAGGGTGCAAAGCCTAGAAGTGCACACACACACTACGCTGACACACTCATGCCTCCACACTTGAAATGCAGGCAAGGATGCATAGAGCCTTAGAGTGCATGCACTTGACGCTTACACCCTCATTCATCCACACTGATGTGCAGGCAAGGGTGCCTCAGCTGTTGGTTTGACAGCTTCAGTGCACCGGGATCCCATGACCAAGGAGTGGACCTTGGAGGGCGGCGCCCTGGTGCTGGCAGACAAGGGGGTGTGCCTCATCGATGAGTTCGACAAGATGAATGACCAGGACAGGGTGTCCATCCATGAGGTGCGCACGCAGCGGTTCCTGTCAATTTCAATGGAGCTGAATAAGATCTGTACCCCACACAGGAGCAGCGGGCACAGAGCCCGTGCCCCCCCCCCGACTCCAGCAGTTGACGATGCAGCGATGACAGCAGCCCTATAGTCTACTCTCTTGGATGGCCCAGTGCAAGGGCAAGGTCGTGCATGGGTACAGGAGAGTGGTGACTCTGTTATGTAAGCAGGAACCTCAGCTTTGCCATTCTTTCACCTTGCAGGCCATGGAGCAGCAGAGCATCAGCATCAGCAAAGCAGGCATCGTCACGCAGCTGCAGGCGCGCTGCTCTGTCATAGCAGCTGCCAACCCCGTGGGCGGCCGCTACGATCCCTCTAAGACCTTCGCAGAGAACGTGGAGCTGTCTGACCCCATTCTGTCGCGGTGCGTGCTTGAGCTTACATCAGCAACGTCTGCACAATACACCTGTCAGTGTGTGTGGCCCAGCAATACCTGCGCCATGTCTGCACCGTATCTGCACCAGCAATACCTGCGCCATGTCTGCACCGTATCTGCACCAGCCATACCTGCACCTTAGACCCGTCAGTGTGCATGCAAGGAGTGCATCTGGTTTGAAGTTGGAAGACCAGTGCTGGCAAGGATCAAAGATCAAAGGGCAGGTGCTATCGGCAGCTTCCAGCAAAGCCAATGGGGAGCGAAGCAGAGGCAAGTTGTGTGCATGCCCGCACAGGTATTTCTCCTGTGGCGTGCTTATTACAGGGCATGTGCACACTGTGCCACCTGGGTGCAAGCAGGAATGAAAAGAAGAAGAGAAGGTACAACAAGCAAGGCTAGGGCTCCTGTTCACCAAGTTGTTTCGTCATTTAATTCATGCTAATCCAGACATGGCTGCTGTGTGTCACAACCCCTCTTTCGCCCACACCCGACAAAAGCAGGTCCTGCAGCAAAATGTGGGCTAAGCAAAGCATGCCACAGCAATGGCAGGGTGAAGTAAGTAATTAAGGCAACCCAAGGCAACCTGCTACCCTTTTCCTCTGCCACTGCACAGCTTTGACATCATGTGTGTCATCCGGGACCAAGTGGACCCCATCCAAGATCAACGGCTCGCTGAATTCGTCGTGGGCAGCCACATGCGCAACCACCCCAGCCAGCTGGAAGAGGATGCAGAGCAAGGGTGGGTTACACAAAGGTTGCAGGCTCCGAAAGCAGAAGGCCTCCACTTAAAATGACTGACTGCTAGCCTAAATAGTAAGGGGTGGGTCTTGTGCGCTTATGACCACCGAGCTCCATGATGCAATTTGTTTGTTTGTCAGTCCCTCTTGTGCCACCTTTGCATGCATTCTGGCTGTTGCCATGCCCAACATGTGTGTATGCGAGAGAGAGAGAGAGAGAGAGAGAGAGAGAGAGAGAGAGAGATGTGGCTGCCTCACAGTACCCACTGCGTACTCCGTGCTAAATTGTAATTTGAGAAGTCCAAGATGTTGCTGCCTTTCCAGCCGCAAGTGCCAAAGAATAGTTCTGCTTTTGTGCTCGGCCTCGCAGGGCCGCGCACGACCCACAGAGTGACCCTGACATGCTGCGCCAAGACTTGCTGCGCAAGTACCTCACCTACGCCAAGCAGCACTGCCGGCCGCAGCTGCAGCAGGCAGACTACGACAAGATCCAGCGGGTGGGTGCATCTCAGGGTGTGGGTGTTAGTTATGTCAAGCAACAAGCCGTTGCTATGAGGAGATCCAGTGGGTGAGTGTTTCAGGGTGTAGGTGCTCTTTTGACAAGCAGAAGGCCGGGCTGCAGCTTGCGGACTCCAACAGATTCGCATGGTAGAGGTGTGAATCAGGCTGTGGGTGTTTTTTGACGGACAGCAGCCACCAACAACCCATCCCTAGTTGAAAGCACCAGCACCTGTGCTGCATGGCATGCCTGCTCTTGTGGTACACCAGTCTAACAGCCATGCACAGTGCATCACAAGTAAGTGCCGGTTTGCCGCTGTGACTGAGCCAAGCTAGAGTGCCATGGCTCTGACAGGCTTCAGGCTGTTTTAAGGCACTTAGGCCGGCGTGGTACCAGTGTCTAATTTCCTTCCTTAAGGGCAGCCCTCCGTTGCGGACCGAGTGCGCAGAGCACCTAGCCTGGCCCGATTTGGGCGAACATGCTCAGAAGCAGGCAAAGGTGGTGCAAGGGTTCACGTTTACTTGGCCACTCTGCTTCAAGCCTGCACACACATTTCAAGGGCCGTGCCTCTTTCACCAGCCTCTTGGATCTGGACTGCAGACAACAAGGGTTGACTAGGCACGGACAGGTTGCCGCATCTGCGCAGTTTTCATCAAAATGTGTGGCTTCGCTGCCGTTGCCTGCAATTGTGTGTAGAGCTGAGGAAGTCTGCGGCGGCGTCACGGCCGCACCTGCGCAGTGTTGATCGGTATTTGCTGGTATGCTGCCGTTTCCTGCAGGTGTACATAGAGCTGAGGAAGTCTGCTGCAGCGTCGCATGGCATGCCCATCGCCGTGCGTCACTTGGAGTCCCTCATCCGCATGAGTGAGGCGCATGCGCGCATGCACCTTCGGGAGTACGTGAGCGACGACGACATCAACATGGCCATCAAGTGCGTGGCAAGCAAGCAGGAAGGGTCACCCTGGGGGGTTCAGGGTCTGCAGGCATGGCATGGACATAATGAGTGCTTAAAAAGAAAAAGTATGAAGTGATGGTTTTACCTTCTTTTATCAATGATGATTAGTGTGCAGGCATGGTGCGGAAATTATGGGTGATTTGGGCTGAGGTCGTGCACCGGCTTATGAAGTGCAGCCAAGCAGTGCATTAGGAGGCCCATGTGCAGCTTTCTGACTGTCCCTCAATGTCAAGAGGTGGGCGCTGCTGGCACCCCATCCATTGCCCCAGCGCAGCCCTTGGGGCTTGCTGTCATCACCCTCATCAGCAAAAGTGCCTCGCCTCTACCCTCTGCCTCGCTCGTCAGCCCGATACATAAATGCACCTCATTAGGGGGACCTAATATATTTGCTCTTCACCTTGTTTTGTGCGTGTTTTTGCTATTGCCCACTCACAGGCAGCTGGTGGGCAGCTTCATCCAGACCCAGAAGTATAGTATGCACAAGACCCTGGAGCGCCGTTTTCGGAGCTACCTCACGCACGGTATGCAGTGCCATTTGCGGTGAACGTGGAAGCGCTTTGTGATAGGGTGATGTGACCAAAGTGCACACAGGGCTACCTTCAAGGCGGCCATGCCTGTGCCGGCTGCGTTTTGCTTAATTTTCAATGCCTCAAATCCATTTGCTTATTTCTTCTCTGCCGAGCAGTTTGTGGACACTCCCGGCTTAATGTCACCTTCAGTGCACGGCAAATGCGCACACCTGCATTGTGCGTTTGTAAGGGTGGGTAAAGAGGGTCAATCGTTTCAAAAGAGGCACAAATAGGCTCAAAATAGCCTGTTTGACCCTCTTAGCCACTTTGCCAGACCCTCTTTACCCATCCCTAGACGGAAGCCCTTCCTAGTGCCAGGCATGGCAAGTGATTTTAAGTGCCTCGCCGATTTTGTCACAGGGTCAAACAAACCTCCATTGTCTGTGACATGCATTCTTCCTTGTGTCATGTTCTCAAGTTGTCTGCATGCTTCAGAGGCGCTGGCCTCCACAAGCGCGTCTGCTTGTTGTCATATAACACTTGCACCCTCACCTGGTGTTCATATGCACTGCAGGCTCAGACTTCTACCACTTGTTGCTCAGCCTGCTCAAGGGCTTGCTGCGTGATACTGTGCGCATCACACAGCGGGCCGCACAAGTCATGGGCACCCTCCCTGAGGAGTACAGCATTAGCGTCAGGTGAGGGCAGGCGTGTGTGTGTGCGCGCCTCGTCTGTATATAGCAGTTGCCACCACCAGAGCTGCAACCAAAATATTTGCACACATGCAAATGTGTTCCTATGTGCACGTGCAACCGTGTGCATGCAAAGGAGTGCTCGCAGAGTGTGGTACGTGCTTCAGCATTGGAAAAAAAAGCCTCCTGATGCGGTTTCCCTCTGCTGGCACGTGCAAGTATGACCTGGTCTCAAAGAGGGATTGGATTATCTGTGACTCAGGCATTTTACACCTCAAGGGGCCCATCACTCGCGGCGTGTACATGCCTTGGGCTGTTTGACTTAAGCTAGATGCTTAAGCATGACTTCATGCATAAAGCGTGGGGATGTGGCAAGGAAGTAGACTAGGATGGCTTCTCTGCAAAGCAGCGACTGGCTTTTGCAAGCAGTGGATCCCGTATGCAGTATCAGGATGGGGCTTGCTGGTGTGAAGAGGTAGCCAGCTTTGGAGATCTTTTGCAAAATATTCAAGCCCATCAGCTTTCTGGGAGCTTTTGCTTAAGAGCCACGGCCAGTGGGCAACATGTCCTTCATCTTCAGTTTGGTGAAAGAGAACTGTTGTTGAGGGTCTGGCATGCTCACAATGCTGGCACACTGTAAGCTCCACGCCAGGTGCTCTGTTGCTTTCTGAAAATGAAAACTAATACTTGCAGAGCTCCAGGCACGACACGTGCCTGCTGCCTATTTCTTGTAGTGTGTCCCTTCATCCTAATTACGCACCTCTGTACACCCAATTGCACGCGTGTCAGCAATCACACACACACACACACTGCTCAGGAAACTGGAAGATAAAGCACGGGAGCATGAGATTGGTGACGTCAGGGGTTTTTTGCAGTCGCAGCTGTTTGCTACCAGCGGCTTCTCATACGATCCTTCCAAGGGGGAGATCAAATGCCGTGCAATTTAAGAGGTTGAAAGAATGGCCATGCAAGTATTGGTCGAGTGCAGGTAGGGTCCTGGGATGTGCTGTAATGGAAGGTGTAAGGTTATTGTCTGCTACATGACAGTATGTCCTAGTTTAGTTAATTATGGCTTGTTGCAGTGCGCTGCTTGCTTGCGAGCGTCAAGCACGCGTGAGCCATGTAACGATTGACCCTGGACCTTGATTTGTGTCTGGGCATTTTGCAACTTTTTTTGTACATACGGAGCGGCCCTGTTTGTGTTGTTAGAGGGCAGCAATGTGAGTGAGGGTGTCTCTGGAGGCAGAGTGAACATGACATATTACCGCAGGATGGCTGTGTGCTGTTTCTTTCTTCTCAACTTAAGTGCGCAATATTGTGTTAAGAGGGTCCAAATCTGAATATTGGAGGCGGGAAGCGGGGGGATGTGTGCTTGAGCTTGCTTGCATCGGATATCGTCATGAATAAGCGCAAACAATTTCTCCATTTTACTGCACCTCTCCAGAGGTTCTGAGATCGCTTGGGGTGCTTTGCTTAGGCTTGAGGTGGAACATACAACCTTGTCTGCATGTCATACTTGAACGACTTATTTAACAATGAATGGGAAAGCCTACCCATCGCAAGAAGAGTCCTTGCTTTCCGCTTGTTCAGGCTTAATTTTGAATATTCTGAGATCGTAGTCGGGACACTTCAAAGCAGCTGTGTGAGCTTGAGGTGGAAATACAATTTTTATTTCTTCCTTCAACGCAATATGCTACTTTTGAGTTCCAGCATTGTTCTGATCACTGCATTTGCAAATTATGGATAATGCATTTAGGTGGTGTGCTACTTGTTGGGCGCTGCCAGTCTCGTGGCAGCCACTAACTAAATGAGGGATTTTGCCTTCAGCTAGCGAGATTAAATCACCTGAGACGACCTCAGTATTGGAAGCAGGTGCAGACATGAGTCCCATCTTGCTCTTGAGCTGTTGAACCACAGCGTGAAAATAGCATAAAGAAAAAAGAAAAACTAAAGAGGCAATGAGAACACTCCCCATGTCAAATAAGCTGACACATTGGCTCAGAAATCCGTGTGTTGTGTACAAATGTCAATTGGAGAAGAGACAAGTCCTAATGCTGAGCTGCTCGGCTTGCTGGACTGTGCCAGCCACACAAAAATCATCCACAAATTCGGGAGTAAAATGGTAAGTCTGAATATAAGTTATTTAAAGCCTATAAGTCAGTAGCTTGATTCTGCAACAAATGAATGACGTCCTCAGAGCTTGAGGATAGTAAAAAGCCACTATCCTGACAGACATTGACAGTCTTATTTGAAGAGTTATGTGTGTGACGGGAAAGTCCAAGAACGGATGTGCAAAATCCTCCTGAGAGAAAGCATGGGGATGCAAGAACAAAGGAAAATGGTATGCTTATCATCTTGGAGCACTCTTTGGTCACACCTATCACATTTTGATGTATGCTCCTGCCAAAGTGAAGTCTCCAACTCTCAAAGTGTGTGCATGTAAACGAAAGCACGCTATGTTTCTCAGCATATGCTTGCCTATGACTCATAAGCAGTGATGTCAAGATGCAAATACCTAGGGACAGGAAAGGGCGTGCCATGCACAGACAAAGGTTTCAAAGCAAGTGCAACCTAATGGTGATATTTAGCTACTTTGTTTGTGCTTAACATGCTCAGCCAAGGCATCAGCATTCCACGCACCTCAAATCCTTCTTCTCAAATCAGCGACTTGACCAAACTCCTTCATAATCAGGACTGCTCAGAGCAAACACAGTGAGTAAACATGCATTAATTGCCTTTTATGAGCAGGCTAGCAGTCGCACTTCTTGACTGAAGCCTTCCTGAGGCCTTATCCTTGTACACCTTGTGAACCTTGTAAACATCGTGATGTTGCTCCTGTCTAAGCCCGTGCATGCAGCCATGAACTCAAAGGTCCAGCATTTACAAGAAAGACTGCTCATATCGTTATCTGTTTGCAGCACCTTGCTGAGTGTAGACCGTATTGCTGCGCAGTACAGCATTGTAGAACCTAACTGCTGCACAGAACCAATATAATTGTAAAGGTTCATCATGCGCAGATAAAATTACTACATTCCAGGCTAGCCTAGGCAGCAACCCTTCTACAATATTGCTTGGCTGGCTTGGGAAGAGGCAAGGCCAAGTACACCTGAATCTTCCTCCCCCTCTTCCCAATCTAGTATACTTCCCAGACCTTAAGGATGCTTTGAAATCCCATATGCATGCTGAATAGGGGCTTGGATATGCAGATTACAAGACAGGCTATTACACTTATTACCAGAGCTTGCTACCTCATCATGATGTAAATAAGGACATTAGCAATGCCTTCTGGAACATACCCTGTATCTCAACCCGAATGATACGCAAAACCTTCCAATGCCACACAGGCACCCTCTACAATCAAAAACGTGATGTCTGCTTCAAAAGATCCTCTTGCCTCGTGTGCCCCCTCCCAGAATGTCACCATATGGATATTGCTCTCCACATTCTCTCAGTTTGCCAATGCCCTGTCATTCGTAACATGGTTACTGAGCGTCACAATATTTCCAGCAAAATGATTTTGAAAGTGGTTAGTGAAGGCTCATATAGCTCAAACCTTGTGCATATGGATGTAGGCAGTGCAGACCGTCTGGCCTAGCATGACCTGCACATCACTCAGCGAGTCTCTAATCGAGTTATACCTCCATACCTCTTTGATCCCAGCATCCCTGCTCAAGCTAGACGCACCTCCAGCCGCCCTGATGCTACTTTGGTCACTCTTTGCCCTGCTAACCTGAATAGACCACCTGCCCCCCCCCTCACATCGGGTACTCCGCAGTATGAGACGTAATGACGAAGTTGGAAGCAGCACAACTTGTGGTTGAACTCCAGCCAGGCAACTTCATGAATTAAACATCCAAAACCACCATGTCCACTTAATAGAAATAAAATATTGCAAGGTCTGGTGCCCAGTTAGAAGCCTCACAGCAACAACACAAACACCTGTACAAACAACTTCAAGGTGCTGAGATCACTCTCCACACAATCCTTCAGGGTGTGGGTGGGACTATCTAAACTGCCCACACCCTGGATTAGTTTAGATAACTAGGGATTGACCTGCAAAGGTCTATCAAGCTTGCATGAAAGCTCCATGCCCACTCTGTGCAATATGCACACAAACTTACCTTAGCTAGACGTGCCATTGAAATCAAAAACACTAAACATACTTCTGGTGCCCCGGGGCCTTCTCCTGAGTGCCTAATTGCTGCCTCCAGAAGACAGGCACCGTGAATCTTAATCGGTGTATTACTTTTCACTTCTTCACTTCCTCATGTGATACATAGTGATTGCTGTTAATAGAGGTGGGCTGTCTGTTAACGTCAGCAGGACAAGGAGGAGACAAGGTAGAATCAGGACGGATGGAATGGTGTCTTTCTCGGTCACAGGCACTGACTTGTGTAAACAAACTCTCTCGACCTGCTTGAATTTCCACCGCTGATGCAAAGGACAGCACAGAAATGGAAACAAATGGTTGCATGGATGCCATACACATAATTGTGGCAATGAGCATGTCTGGCTACAGCTGAAGTCACCCTCCAAAAGTCGATACCAAAGGTACAAAAGGAAAGGGAAAGAAAACTTAGTTGTATCTGCCTTTGGAGACATCTTAGCTGGATCAAAGAGATGCCTCCAACCAAACGAGGCCAGGAGTATGATTCTGCTTGTCAGTCGCCTGACCTTCATGTCTCTGTCTTTTTTCTCTGATAAGGTGCCAAATCTGGGGGCACCTTCTATGTACCTGCCCCCAGGGGACGCGTAAGAAAACTCTGCCATCAAATATGTCGAGTAATCAAATCATGAACCTGGGAGCAAGTACAAAAGCCACATTAACTGGAAGACTAACTAATTATTTACTAACAACCATATGGCAATTGGGCATGAAAGAGCACATGTGTATTTTCATAAGTCGTGAATCATAATACGAGAAGCTTCTGAAGCCTGGGGCAAGACTCACGCAGGGCTTGTACACCAACAAACTCAACATTGCCTGAACAGCAGCTGAGCTCCAGAAACCCCAGTGAGTCGCCAAATACTGCCAAAGGGCCTACATCCAGCAGCTGTTTTTGACTGCTGCTTCGCTGACGTTTCAGTTTGAAGTCAGGCACAGACACATGGTCAAGTGGTGGAGGCTTGTCACTCCTCGCCAAATGAGTAATCTGTAAGGGCAGGCAAGCGTTATTTAACGCAGCATGATCTTAAGACCTGACAAATTGTGGTTGTGGTAATCAAAGAGCTGAAATGCAGTTCAAACGAAGCACTTTATATTGGGGATATCTGCAGAAAGCCATCCTGAAGGTGACATCCAAAAAAATATGATTAAATGCCCACAGTCGATTGACGACCCACCATGTCCTGCAGTACATTTACGCTGCAAAATTCAGGAGTGCTTAGGCGGAGGGTTTGCAGAAGAGGCGTGTCTGTTGCCAGGTTGAGCAAAAAATGCTGATCTCCACACCCTCGTGGTACTTGCAGCGAATCTATCTGGAGACTTGTCAGCTGTGGACAGCAGACTGAAGCAGGAGGAAAGGAGTCTGGTGCCAACTGCAAAAACAAAACAAGAAAAAGGTGAAAACCATCGCTCGCCGATAGGCTGTGTGCATGGAGGAGCAACTTCTTGCTTTGGAGCAAAGGAAACGTGTTGTTGCGAAGGCCTCTAAAGGAATGAGCATGCATCATGTTGCTGGATGCTTGTGCTTCTAGTTGCATGGATCTGAGCAGCTGGCCATGCAGTCAAATAGGGCACAAGAATTCACTTGCGCACGCACGCAAGAGCGCACCTGCAGATGCATGCTGCGCAAGCTGTTAGAACGCAGGCTTAGTCCATCCCAAAAAGAGCAGCCAGAGACGCGGATATCTAAGAGGCGTTTGCATTGCGTCAGAACTTCCTCAACACCTTTGTCTACCTGCATGGATGTTTGTAGGATGTCCCACCTCTCTACACACAATTTCATGGTGTGTTCGTGTGCAAATGTTAAGAAACATGAAGGAATCCTGAAATTGTTGTGGGTTTCTCATGCCAGGGGTGCACTGCCATTCAGGCACAAACCGCATAATCTCACTCTTGGCGGTTCCACAGAAGATGGACAAAGAGGTTGCCTTCAATCAATGGACAGGCGTTGCTTGGAACAATTCATAAGCACTCATTGCCATGCCCATGACATAAAAAGACGTTACAATAGTAAACAGACGCTACGACAGTGAACAGGCACTACGACAGTAAACAGACCCCATGACAGGAAACAGACGCTACGACAGTTACAGACGCTACAACAGTAATCAGAGCACCACCTACCGCAAAGCGCCCAGCAAAAGACCCGGAAATTTCAAGGAACATCAGCCTTGTCAAATCCCCAAGGTAAGAGATGTCAAGTGATGCTAAATGGTCCCATTCCCTGCAGTATGTTAAGGCATATAGCAGAAACCTCCTGTGCTGCTTGCTGGTGTGCTCTAGAATCCTGTAAAAGCAGGGAGGAAGCACCTGGAGATGGAAATGTTGTCGATTTCCAGGCTTTCAAGAGTCCGGCAAAGTGGGCAGAAGCTGCACAGAACTTGAAGCTCTTCCTCTGCCAGTGTTATGTTGGATATCTGCGGCCAGAAATGGTGGCCCAAAAAAGGTCTGGAGCGTGGCAGGTAAGGCATAACCTTGCTTTCAACGCAAGCTGTAGCCAGCCAAAGCTGAAGTTATTGTTGACTTTGCCAAAGGCTGTATAAACCCAAGGTGGCAATCACTGCCAGAGCCGGCAATAGCAGCAGATGAGCCCAAATTGTCACACCATTTCCAGGCCAGACGGCTTGGTATCTCACCTATTCTTTTTGCAACAAAGCATGCACTACCATTTCTGTATGTAGGCAAATCTTGCCAGGAAGAACAGTCACCTGTAATGCCTTCAGCTTCGGCAATGAGCTAATCACCTGCGTGATATGGAGGGAAGCTTTTAAGGTGAGGCTTGCAAACCCCAAAGCATGAGTCAGTGTCTAAATTTAAATGCTGTAAGGCGCGTGCAGTCCAAGTTTGCTGGATGCTTGCTTGAGGACATACATAAAAATTGTGACGATGCGGAGAAGAGTAGCATGGCCCTGGGCAAAAAAGCATTTGCAAGGAATGCACGCAAGAGTAGCATGGCCCCTGCGCAAGAATGCATAGGATGCTTGCTTTATCTTTTGAAACAAAACTGGAAGTGCTTTCTTTAAAATGGTCTGACATCAATGCCTGGAATCTACATTGGGCACAAGTAGTACATGGCATTTCAGACGAAAGCTCTGCATGAAGCCTTGAGCTTTACAAAGACAAAGAGGAAAACCACAAAAGTAGTGAGAGGACTCCCTACATCAATTCAGGAAAAGGAGGCACATGGGCTCAAAGGGTTGTAATCCTCCCACACAAAGCCTTGAGCTTAAACCATGGGACTTGCCATTGATTACAGCAATTCTGGGAGTGTACCCTAAAAGTGTGTTTTGTGGTAACTCTGTTTTGGCCATTCCTCCCTCTGTGGTCAATATCGGCCTAGACCGCACACAGACAGTTGAAAAAGACCTCTACATATGGCAGAGTTGAGCCCTCTCTTACATACTTCCTGTGTCAGCCCAGCCATGCCCAAAAATGAGTGTCCTTGCCCCGCAAGAAATCAAGCAAACTGAGTATGCAGAGGGGTAAGGGATGATGCATGGCGCTTCTGCAATAAATAAAGTGAGGATGAGGCATTGTAGGTGAGCCAGGGGCACTTTTTGAAGCAATTTAAGCCATCCTGTGAAATGAGTGCTAATACGCATGTTTTGACCCGAATTAGGCCCATTCTTTGATCTCCTGGTAGGTTTTGAGTCAAGCCTGATTCATTGGAGTGAAAGAACGGGGGAGGTGAAAATCGGTCCCAAAGCACGTAGAGCATGAGCGCATCTGTTAGGCAAGACTGGTGCAAAGCTGGAAATCAGGCAAGCAGAGCAATTAGCCACAATCTGAGTATGAGGTCTAGTTTAGCATGTTACTCAAGTATGCCCTGCCAAGTTTTGGGGCCCAGGCATGCGTGTGCGTGTCGGCGTCCCTAGGTCCTGGTCAAGGCTGGGAGCTGTCAAGGCTATGGACTGAACTGCCACTGCACGCCTCCACCATCTGAAACCAATAGCTTTATAAGTGACATACACATTTTATTCCTTATCAACTTCTTATTCTGGGGGATTTTTTTGTTAGAAATATACTGTGTAGATTTTTTTCTTCCCGGCTGATAAGGCTACCTTGCAATAAATTTCCTAAATTTTGTCATCAAGTTCTTTAAGTCCAAGGGGAAACATTCATATTTTTAAAGGATAAAAATTATGAAACTGGTTGCAAAAGTCTGATCCCAAACCGTGCACCCTGTGCCTCTTGCAAAGATTATAGTTTTTCCCTGCCAAAATTGGGCGTTTTTCCTGGACCTCTGCCCCAGCTGTTTGGAACCTAGGATATGCTCCTGATAGAGTGCGCCCAGTCATTGCTGCTAGTCAGGTAAGCCAGGGGGCGCCTCCTTGAGGAACCTGACTTGGCTGGGATTTTGCCTGCTTTCTGGCCCCACACCCTGGGCATCCCCCGGCACAAACCGAGTTAGCAGAGTTGCTCTGATATATCAAGCTCAAGGTCCTGCATACTTAAAATTGGCTGGTCCCAGTTGGGCAAGAACTCAAACCTACATGGCTGTCTTGTCCAATGGCATGCTTTTTGTCCCCATTTTTTTAGTTCATCAATATGAGGGTTGCATGGTTGGGTTCAGCGACCACAGAGATGGAACATCACTAATGCGAAGTGGTGGAAGTCTTTTTAGCGGAGCCAGATGCTGCAATGCAACACAAGAAGCACAGGAGACTTGTGGCAGAATGACTCCCACGACACAAGTTCACAAGTTTGGGAAGGTCTGATGGGTGCAGGTGTGTGTGAGGGGCCCTGCCACAGGTGGTTAAACACTGGTGGCGTGCACCATGGCATGCATAGGGGCATGCAACGTGACTTGCAACGTGACACATAGGGCCAAAGGATCCAATGTGCAGCCTTAATGCACACATCGCAAGATCATAGTGAGCATCAAACCAGCAGCCCAAAAGAACACGTATCACAAGTAATAGCAAGCCCGAATGCAAATTGAAAGATCACAGTGAGCCTCTGTGCATGTGTGCAGCAAGCAGCACAAGCTTGGACACATGCCATGGCCCGTGAAGCTGTTGTTGCTCAGGCATGTCCAGAGGCTCCCTGATCAGTAATTGCAGGGATGTTCAGGCCCACAGGGTAGCGCAAGAAAGGCATGGAACCTTAAAATTTAGACCGACAAGCCATTGGACTTCACAGTGATTTCTTGGCCAAGCAGCAGGGCGACACAAACCATGTTTGCTCGCTTGTGAAGAGATTCCGAGCAAAGTTGAGAATTTGGACACAAGCACTTTCTTAAAGGAATCCTTATGACCCCAAAATGGACAAGAATCGAGGAAGAGGGTAGGCTGGCTTTCCTTTCACTGTGATCAATTCTGCTTTAATGATTTTTTGTGGAGTGGTACAAAACTGACAGGAGGGGAAACTGAGCACCCACTCAAGCCTGGCAAACACCAACAGAGGCAAGAGACGCCCAAGGAGCACATAGCTTGTAAGAAGCAGCCATGCAATGAAGTTCGGACAAGGCAGATTCCAGCAGTGCTCAGTTGCTTTTATACTGAGCACTGTTTTTGTTTAAGTACTACAACATGTCAGCGTGCAGTTTCCTTGCCAGCATTCATCAGTTGGCTGGTTTCAACCCAATAGAGTGTTGGAAGCAAGGCTTGTGCAAAAAAATCAGTGCAATGACCCTGATGACCTGTGAGTGCTAGCTAGTTATAAGTGCTATTTTGTATCAATCAAAGCAGTGTTGTTCCGTTCAATGGTCTGAGACTTCATAAAGGGATTAAATGCATGCAGAGTTTGAATTCGTTGAACTGTTTGATCACACGTTTGGTCGATAAGGAGGTGGTGGGTGGACAGGGTGGCCGGAAGAGGGGTCAGCAGAGCCCATACAGGCTTGCCCTGACATTCCATCCTCTTGCACTTTCGAGCGGAAACGTTGTAAATGAAGACAAAGAGTCTTGATGGGTTCGTGCGCCATAAGTGTGGCCTTCAGGTGGCCTTCCAATGGCCTTCAACTGTACTTTGCAGGGTCAATTTCGCAGAAGAGGGTTAAAGCTTGATGGACGACACTCAAATACAAAAAAAATGCATGTGAAGATTGACTTTGATTAAGTGCGGGTTCGTCAAACGAAATAACACTATATTAAAGGTACACACATGTTTCCAAAATGCACCATGGCTTGGAGCTTCAGCAGCTGCCTCTCATTTGTGATTTGATATCCACAGGCGAGTGCAGTGGTCTCGGACATGGCAGGTAAAGGTTGAGCAGCCATCGAATTGTTCAGCAGATTTTTGGCAATGTATACCCAAAGAAGACAATGAATGCGGATCAGAGGGGGGTACCTGGAGAGGTACGCTGCTTGAAGGGTGCTTCCTTTGGATAAAAACCTAATTTATTCATCTATTCATTTCTTGGAGACTTCATGGATGGAGACTTTGTTCCAGGGCTACATAGTGAAATCAAAACCATCGCCTTTATTATCGCCATCAATCATCACTATTTTTTGATCCGTTTAAACCCCCAAGCAACAGAGGCTAACCCAATGTCCCAGTGTCTGCTCAGCCCTTCCCTCAGCTCCAAACATGGACAGCTCATGCAAGGCAGCAACCAAAATCCATGCTTTTCAAAAAGCACGCACCGAGATTGTCGACAGCATTGCGCTGCTGAAAGCCCAGTGGTTGAGCCTGACCCTAGTAAGGTTGGGGAAGGCGAGGGTTATGCTCTTGACCATTGCAGAGCCTGTGTTCATGTACAGCGGTCTGCAACTTTGGTCGAGAGCACGAGCAACTTGTTGATGTTAAAACAATAATTGTCTTATTGGCATTGCACAGGCTTTGAGGCAATTCATCCAATTCACCCAATATGCTTGTGAACTGCTACGCCTATGCAACACACATTCCCAACTACAAGAACACATGAGCTCGTGATTCCAAACAGAGCAAAACAGCGAATATTTAAAGAATGTTCGCAAATTAAGTGGAAACAGGTATGGACCTCAAAGGACAACGACGCCAATGGCGCTGTTGTGCACATCTTGCTTATATTCTTAAGGCCAGCAAACAGACCAGAAGGTGTCGCCCTCTATGCTGATTCTTAGAGCATGGACGCAAATCAATCCAGCTCCAATCCCTGACTTGCAGCATCATGTAAGTCCATCCAGGCTTGACAGGCCTGAATGGACCACAACTCTTGCAATTGCTTGTTTATATACCATGCATTCATCGCTACCTTTTGGACCACATCTTTCCCAAGTAACCCCACTCACCCGTCTTGCTGCTTGCGTAGTCTGCCAAGTGCCAGCCCTGCAGGATATGATAATTATTAAACACAGGCTGTCACCGTAACAGAGAAGACACCACGCCCTCTCAATCCCATAACGCATCTCGGTGCATGCATCAAGCATAACTTTTCATGGACAAAGCAAGTATTGCTTATGAAGCAACGCCACAACTAGGCCAGCATTGATGAAAGCCTCAGATCCACGGGTTGTATACGTGTGCGTGTGCGTGTATGTGTGTGTGTGTGTGTGTTCAATTATAATTACCAGAATGCCTGTTGGAGCTGTTACATGATCATGGAGAATCCCGTGATAATCCCATGATCATGGATAATCCCCATGGGATGATCCTGCCAAAACCCGCTTTGCCTCATGGCTTACTTGAACCTCTTTAAGTCAAACAATTTGGGGCACCAGAAAGGCACACCTGTAAGTCTAGAGTGTGGATCATCGGCCAACAGCCTCCCTGGCCTTCTGTGTGCATGCCAGCATGCAACGATTCCAGCGTATCAAGCAGCAGTTCTCCTTTGGCCAGCTCTGATTGGAATAAGAAGGTTGTGTATGTCAGAGGTTGTACAAAGCCAGTGAGATGGACTAAAATACCCCACCCTTGCAAGATTGCAAGCGTTAGTCGACGTCAGGCACACAAACTTGCAGGATCACCTCTCTTTCCATGTAACAACGAGTAGGGCGCTCGGAGGCAAAGCACAGTTAGGCGGCAGGAAAGGGGGGGGGCAAGAACGGCAATGCAGAGCGGTATTTGAACAGTCAGAATTCCCCGATGCAGGGATGAGAGCAGAGCAGGGCTCTGCCGAAGCTTCCTGTCAAGTGAGTGTGTGTGTGTGTGTGTGTGTGTGTGTGTGTGTGTGTGTGTGTGTGTGTGTGTGTGTGTGTGTACGTGCGTGTGCGTGTGTGTGTGTGTACGTGCGTGTGCGTGTGTGTGTGTGTGCATGCGTGTGAGAGAGTTTGCCAAGCAGGTCTACCTGCAAGTGCGCAACAAGTTCCCTCTGCTGTAGCTGTCCAAGTGCTTGTCTATCAAGCCCAAGCAATCATCAGGAAGATTATCAAATGTACTCGATCCAGAACTGTTCATAATCACAAAGGAACCCTTAGCAAGGTTCCCCAATGTTGTTAAATCCAAACTACGGTGCATGTATATATAATGTACGAACGAAACGAATTGAACAAGTGCTAGTCTTGATCTGAAACCCCAAAAAATAAAGGGACGAAGTAGTTCATCTGGAAGGCATCATGGAAAGGCATTATGATTGAGGAACCTTCCTAGAAAATGTATGCAAAATCTTGGGTACGATGCTGCAAGGCAACATTACTCGACCTAAATCAACCATAACATGCATCGTGATAGTGGACATCCAGAAAAGAGATGCAGAGCCCTACTCTCTTTAAAAGTCCATATTATAAACCCTGTATATGTGAGCCCTATTGCAGCGAATCAACTCCAGAACTCGGCACATGACCATTCCTTTTTTTTGACTGAACTTGGAAAGGTTTAAGTTGTAAAAGCACAGCTGGCATGTGGTAATGAACACTTCAATGTGGCAATTAACACTCGAATGTTTTTGGTTGTTGGCTTAGTGTCACAGATTGTGTCCTACTAGGAAAGAAGTAGTACTTCTTTGTTTTTAGCACGCTAAAACATTGCAAACATAAATGCATATCAGCCCACTGTCTGCGGCAGCCAGTTCTCTCCATTGTAGCTATTGTAACCATTGTTGGTAGGCAGGTGCGGCTGTGTGACCTTCTCCTTCCTCAGCGCCAGCCACGGCCACTCCACCTACTTCCAAGGTCGCTTGCTAAGAGGAGGTCCCCATATCGATCCCTGGTAGCCCGGGTGGAAAAGGATGCCCTCTAACGGTGGGGGGCTCTTTCCTTAATGCACGCAGCCGAACGGCAAGCGTAGATATTTCTTTCTTTCTTTCCAAGGTCCGTCACCCTAGTCAGCCCCTTCCAGGACAGAGGCATGTCCATCTCGTGGAGGTCAAATACTGTGAAGACACCAGGGCCAAGAATCAGCTGGAGGCCTCCAAGCAACAGCACCGCGATCTCTGTCGCCATTTTTCAAGGGCCTCAGCTCAAGTCACCCTCCATACCATTCTGTCAGGTGTGAGAGGGGTCATCTAAACCCCCCAGACTCTGGAGCTTCTTAAAGAACTTGGTCTTGACACTCATACAGCCACCGGTGGTCTTGACACTCATACAGCGCTGGTACCAGGCTTGCTCTGAAGCTTCATGCCCATTCCGTCCAGTACGCTTATAAACTTGCAAGCACCAGACGCGCCCTTGAAAAGACTCCTCTCAACTCTCGTCACCAAGATCAGGCATGGGCTACTGCTAGTAACCCTCTGATCCCCATTGACCTCTTTCTTTTGTTTTTCTTGGTGAAGGGAATACACGGTGCCTCGGCCCTAGGTATCCTTTTTTCCTTAATTGATGTGGGGAGTGCTTACACTGCCTGCGTAGTTGGAACAATCGGTTACCACCGATCGGACATTGCGACTGTCTCCATGACATGCGTGACTTTTCCACATAGAACTAAGACACTGCGAACGTTCTTGTAATCACATAGGATGATTTCTGACTACCGTCACATGTGGTATCCACTGAGCTGACACTAAGCCTTCTTACCCCTCCACATTGATTTGGGCAAGCGCGCGTTAAGAAACATAGCACGTTTTCGCTTACATGCTCATACTTTAAGAGTTGAGACATCACTTTGGCAGGAGCACACATCGACTTGTGATAAATGTGAACAAGGACTCCAAGATGAAAAGCATGCGGTGTTCCTTTGTTCTTGCGCTTCTGTGTGTTCTCTTCGAAGGGCTTATGCACAGTTATTTTCTTACTTTCCCTCGTCTCATAGAATTTTTCTGGACGATTCAGGCACTTTCTACTATTCTCAAGTTAGCTCTGAGGATGCTATTCATTTCTTGCAGAAGCAAACTAACGAGACTTATCGTTTTATTTCTGATCTCATGGATATTTTTTGTGCTGTTGGAACAGTTAAGCAGACCGAGCAGCCAAACTACCTGGCTGAAGGTCAAATCTCATTGTAACTCATTGTAACTCATTATTTCCGATCTCATGGATATTTTTTGTGCAGTTGGAACAGTTGAGCAGACCGAGCAGCCAAACTACCTGGCTGAAGGTCAAACCCCATTGTAACTCATTGTAACTCATTACCCCTCCACATTGGACTTAATTGGTGGGGAATGCTTACACTTACTGCAAGTTTCCTTTTCTTTTCGCAATAAGAAAAATGATAAAAAAAATGATCACTTGTTGGTAGGGCAGATGAAAGCTCTCCCTACATCAATTAAGAAAAAGTAGACATCTCGGCCCCAAAGAGCCTGAAGTCCCCTCCACCAAGTACTTCAAGCACAGAGAAGGCTAGTGGGGATCTGGAGGATTACACAAAGATCCTGGCTGTGAGGGATAGGTTTACACCCTCTGCACTCTGCACACAGGATTGAATGCCATTTACTATGCTTTAATGCTGCTGTGAATCAGTTTAGAATTTGAAAAAGAAAATCAAGAGGTTTGAGTTCAATGGCCAGGAACCGAACAGGAAGTATCGCATATTGACTAGGAATGAGGACAGGTCGTCAAATCTTGCCAGCTCCAGACGCTCCGTCACAGAATTTTGTACACCACACCATCACACAGCATTGTCCTCCACAACCAGCATCAGGACCGTCTCCTGTTTCAGTTGTCAGACCATGCAGAAAAGCAGCTGAACCTGCTCTGCCGAGCCTCGCGTCTCAAGAATAGAGAAAAATTCAATTGAAATTTGTGTGACTCAAGAAAATGACAAATATATATGATGTTTACTTATACAGCATATGGTGGAAAAATCTTCAGGCATTGCATTGGTATGCTAAATTTCAGCTCAACCCCTTATCCATGTAGCCCACAAGGCACAGAGGTGCTACATAACGACAGGCATGCTCTATTGTCCAGGAGCTGATAAAAGCCAGCAACTTGACGCAGATGGCGCCTTCTTTTGGCCATGAGATCAAGGCTAGATATAAGGCTTACATCCTGCATCGATCTTACACAAACACAACATACATACAAGCGTGGCTTTGCACGCAGGTCATAGATAGCTTTGTGCTCAAGACCACACTTGACATGATTTTTGGACCTTGCCTTCAGGAAAAAAACCATGCTAACACACATGGCACAACCAAGCAGACTCTCACTGCAGCGAGGCTCTGTCACTGACGCATGTACAAACCTTATCCTATCAGAGCAGAAGCTAAGCCTCCTTTCAGAAAACCTAGTTGAGAGCATCTCTCCATTTTCTATTGGACAGGTGCAGGTATGAATGGAGGTCAAAGTGCAGAGGAATTCCATTCAGCGAGGCTTGAGGGGATGCCAGGATAGTGGTGCACTGCAGGCGTGGAGCGCTCGTAGCTGCAGTGCAGGTGCCCTGGACGCGATGAACTCTGCTTGTTGGCGCCCAGCCTCACCGCGTAAAATGCGAGCTGCCAGCCGCTCTGCATTTCAAGTGCTGGATGAAGAGCCCAGCTCACGCGACCTAGCCTGCACACATGTTGCACGTGGCGTGGCCAACCATGAGCCATGAGGCATGATCCACGAACCCCTAATCGAATGAGCCACGGGAACCATGAGCCATGAGGCATGAGCCACGAACCATGAGCCATGAGGCATGAGGCACGACAAAGAGGATGCTTCGCTTTCTGAGGCGTCATGCGACTTAATACACATCCATGCAAGCAAGCGGTCGATGTGCACCAAAGCCCACGCAGGAAGCAATGCACTTTGGTGCCCATGGAGTCCAGGGATGCATGCAGGAGCACCAAGCCAGGAACAAACAAGGAAACTAATCAAAGCAGGGGCTCTTGCCCCGCTCACCTTCATCATCGATTCTGCCAATTGCCTGAATTGGGCTGCTGTGTGCGCGTCTTCGTTGTTGGCATGAGCAGACATCTGCTGAGCCGCTGCACAAGCAGACACACGGGGAGCAATGTTGGTTAGCACGCAATGCAGCTGCTCTGTGGAGGCCTGTGCCACCGCCTGACACATAGTGCAGGTCCAGAGGTGCTGTCCTTGAGCACCACGAGGGGTGGCATAGAGAAGTTTTCTGGCAGCATTCAGGGGCAGTACAGAGTATAGCACTCTGGCGGCATAGAAAAGCATCAGGCAGCACAGGGTAGCATCCCTTTTATCACCTCAGTTGCTGTTCTTGCACAGCGCACAAGTTTGTGTAAGCCCACCCGCATTAGCACAAGTTTGTGCGAGCACGCAAGTTTGTGTGAGCGCACAAGCTTGTGTGAGCCTACAATTTGGCGTGATGCACAAGTTTGTGTAAGCCTGTCCTCAGCCGCCGTTCATCATGGTGCGCATGCTACTGTTGGTCCATCTCTGCTGTTGTCTTTGCACAGTACAAATGCAAGCATTTCACACCCTACAGATGTAACCTGGGCTCCATGGCAGGTCCATAGATTGTATGGTGGCTCACTTACGGTACCTCTGTAGTTTCCTTACGTACTTTACTGTGGCTCCCTGCACCCTGTAAGCCTTTGACAGCAACCCTGGCTTATTCAGTCCCAGTTGCTTGCCCTGAGGTCATGCAAGCATATCTGATTGCATTATTGCAAATCCTTTGTCTTGTGCTCCAGCCGCACACAAGTGCCTGGACCCACTCACCCTGTAAGAGGAGCTCAGAGCATTCTGCGATGTCTTCGCCTTGAAGGGCCTGCAACAACCAGGTGCAAGCATATGTTTGGAGAGCCTGTGTTGGGAGGGCCTGCAACAACCAGGAGCAAGCATGCCTGTCAATGCCACAAAGTATGAGAAAATGTGGGTAGGGTGATGCATTCTTTCACTCACATGGACAGAGCAAGAGTGCTTGCTTCTGTGCGTGTTCTTTTTTCTACTTGCCTGTTAGAGCACACGCGTCTCCAAAGGAAAACATTCCTATCCATGTTTGTGCGTGCTTGTGCACATGCATGTATTCAATCTCTGCTGTAAGCCGGGTGTTTCACCAGCATAGCAGCATGTCTATGAGGGCACCGCTGGGGCCCCGGCAGCTATGCCATAGTGTGTGCATGCGGCGTCAAGTATGCACACACAAAGGGGAAGCTTTTGGTTGCTGAATGCACTTTTTTTTAAAGCGCCAGACAGTTTGGGCGGCACCGCCTCCAGAACTGGTCTTGGATTTGAGGTGAGGTCGACATTGCATGGCGCTTGCCTTATTCATGACTTTACGGTATAAAAAGTGCACTTGGTCGTACGGAATCATCAAGCTTTTCAGCTTCGGCAAGCAGCGGGGTGTTCAAAACCCCCACCCTCCCTCCTTTGCAGCGTCTCGGCCCATTAACGTACAAGCGATCCTGCTTTCAGCAACACTCACACCATACACCCACAGCAGAGTGTGTACAGATGTCCTGCCCACCGGGTTGATGCTTTGCTCTTGCAGCAGTTGTGTGGATGCACAGGGTGCAGCGTAACCTATGCTGATAAAATAAGGTGAATTTATCGTTCAATTCCATGCCCTTTAAGACCTCTTACACACAGCATTTGGCAATAGCCATTGCGAGCTGGCAACAACGATATTTTTGGGCTTGAGCAAAGTTTATGTTGCTGCAGCCTTGACCAAGCCCCAAAGCACGAAAAGAAAGAAAGAAAGGCTATGCAGTCCAAGCCTGGCCGCGTGCATCAAGGAAAAGTCACCTGTCCTGAAAGGCAGGGCCCCACCTCGTACAGCCTTGACCAAGCCCCAAAGCACGTGTTTGCACTTTGCGCTACTTTTTTTTGTCTGCTCTAAGAAGCCAGAGTGCTAGCAAGGGGACCAAAAAAATGGGAATGCTCAACGAGGACAAAAAGTGAGGGGTTGAAAAGCCAGCGTATTTCACAGGACCAGTGCTCTGTTTGTTCCCTCAGCAGCCCTCAGACAACAACAGGCATGCTTAGGACAAAAAGCACGTGCTAAATGCAGAGAGAAATGTTCCACACCAACCATGGCGTCCGTTCTCATCAGCAAGAACAAGAGTACAGGAAAGGTGCGGCAGCAATGAGGCAGGCAGCTGGGAGGCTGTGCATTGCTTTGCAACAATTCCCGCAGAGGACAGGGAGCAATGCATGTAGCCTGTCAACCATTGAATGAGAAATCCAAGTTTGTGGGTGACATGCCCAACTTCCTTGCTGTCTTTTACCTCAAACTTGGCGGAGTCAGCCACGGCATGCAGATTAGTTAAGTTGCAAGGCAGCAGGTAGACCTTCATTCAGCTTGCTGAGTCCTCTGTGCGCTGCACTCATGATTCACCCTTGGCACTACAACCCCCATTCCTGGCAAAGGTTATGGTCAGCCTCTCAGCTGCATGATTCCACTTCAACCGCGAATATACTCTTTCAAACCCACCAGCAGGTCCTCAGGGCTCAGTCCAGACAGCTCGTCCTGAGGTAAGTCATGGAAAGCGCCTGAGTCCTCCTGCATACCATGCATTGCATACACAAAGTCGCGCAAAAAATGGTTTGGTTAGCTTTTCCTGCATTGTGCATGCATTCTTGGTTGGGCGAGGGTCGCTAAACATCTTCAACATTCATGTTGGTGGCGACGCTTCCAGTGTCGGGCAAGTAATGTGTGTCCAGAGAACTGGACAGACAGCACATCAGGAGTGTTTTGCTAGTGCCCATAAAGAAACAAAGAAAAAGAAAGAAGAATAAGGAAAACAAAGGCTGTGCCAATCACAGGTAGCCACGTGCTGCCAGGTTAGCCCCGCCACATACATGGAGCATGAGAGCGCCCACCTCTGAATTTGTCACTCCACATGCTTAAGACACAACACACAAGCGTCCATGGCGTCCTGGCCCACAAATGCCGCTCTTACCTAACAAGATGTCTACAAACCATGCGCACAAACAACTCTGCTTTTGGCTGACAAACGTCCCACAGAAGCAGGCCATGGGTCAGATGCCCCAAATGGGTCGGTCAAATACCCCACAAAAGCAGAAATAGGTCGAATGCGATGGAACAATGGAACCCATCATCTGTGGAGCCGCTCATGCCCGATTGATTGGGTGCGTCCAAACTTGTTGGTCAAAAGCAAAAGCAGTCAGTCATGAGGCAGGATGAGTGGGTCCGAGTTGGCTGGTGTGAAGTGTGAAAAAAGCATTTAGCTTGAGTGGCATGAAGTGTGGCAAAGGTAATCAAATTGCACATACAGGGGGGAGGGCAGCCTGCTTGTCAGCACATGCAGCTCAAGGTTGAGGCTCTTGTTTGTTTTGGATCCAGTGATGACCCGCAAGTTCAGTCTGTTGCACACTGGCTGCACAACACCCGTCAGCTGGCATGTTTGTGTGCTTGCCAACCTCTAGCTGTGGCACAGATGTTCCATGCTGCGAAGCTCACAAGCACACCCCCCACCTGCTGGCTAGACTGACTACTGGCAGCGTCCCCTACGCAGCAGTTGCCCACAGAGGTGCACTCGGTGTAGCTGCTTCCATCCTCTGACTTGAGTCCGTGAGTGGGGGCCTCCATCACCTGCACCTGGACACGCGCGCAAGTATGGATGAATATGCATATGCATTATGCACACGCATGCATGGGTGGAAAAGGGACAACACAAATGGATGCAGGCACACAGGTGTTGGCATGGATGCCACATAAAGCACAATGCACACACGCATGAGTGGAAGGCACACAAGTGCAGGTGTGGATACCACACAAGCTGGTGACAGAGACAAGAGGTAAGCATGCTTTCGTGGTCTTGGTGTGTGCGTATGTGTGACATACATACACACACACACACATATATATATATATATATATATATATATATATATATAGAGAGAGAGAGAGAGAGAGAGAGAGAGAGAGAGAGAGAGAGAGAGAGAGAGAGAGAGAGAGAGAGAGAGAGGGGGAGGGCGGGAGGGAGGGAGGGGGGTAGGATATTGCCAATGCACTGGTCACAGCCAGTTCTGTGCACTGGGAATTTCAGGGGAATCTGCTGCACCCACCACTGGCTGTTTAATGCCGTAATTTATGGCGCTATTTGTCACTAATGCAAGCGTTGAGGTAGTGCTTTCTTGCTATCAAAGAAAAATTTCAAGACATCGGACGTGCAGGTGGCGAGAAAGGTTCTGTACTCTGTGGAGCCCATCTGAAAGGTGCAAAGTAATCATCAACAAAAGCCATCTTTTTTTGAGGAGGCCTGGCCTCTTGTGGCCCGTATTAGGTGACAGCTTAATAATAAATGCGGAAATAGATGAGCATGCTCATTTGTTGCCCATGAGTGCAGTGCAAGAGTGCGCTGCAAACCAACACAGTGCGAGAGTGCGCTGCGAGCACTGAGAGTGCCAGCACAGTGTTTGAGTGCGCTGCGAACAAAACAGTGCGAGAGTGCACTAAGAGTCTCACGCAGTGAGCTTTCCAAGCCGGTGGTGAGCAATTGACCACGTCATTTAATCTCATTGTAAATGACGGTGCTGTGACATCCATGGCATCAATTTCCTTTAAAAGGGTTTAGGGTTGTTCAGTTTATCACCAGTGCCAAATTAGACAACCCTGCACGTGTACAGCATTGGTCACAACTGTGTGCCGAACATAGTCCACTCCTCCTTGCCTGCGGGTCCCAAAGCAGCAGGTCCTTCTTCTTAGCCAGCACCTCCAACAGCAAATCATAATGTGCTGCGTCCAGGCGGGCTTGCCGGGCACGCAGGTCGGTGCAGCATGGCGTTGAGTCCAGCAGCAGGTGGGGCAGGAGCAGAGGCCCGCGCAGTTCCACAGGCGCTGAAGCCACCAGGGCTGGCAGCGAGGACTACAAGGCACACGCGCGAGTGTGTGTTGTGTGCGCATGTGCGTGTATGTGTGTGTGTGTGTGTGTGCTGGGAAGGGGGGGAAGGGGGGGGCTGATGCCTGCCTGTCTGCCTCTCTCTATGTGTCTACGCGTAGACATGGCTTCCCAGCAGGTTACAGGATTTCTGAAGACATAAAAAAAATGTAGGTTACAGCATCGTTCGAGATCAACAGCCATTTACCCCAACTGGAAGAGAAGCAAAGCCTAGATGTTCAAGACAAAGACCCATCAGAGTGGACTTGCGCCCCACCAGGACCAAGGTTTTAATAGACTGTTGGATAGACTAGGCCCCAGACCATAAAAGCCAGCATTGATCCCCCAAACAAGTTATAGCAGTAATGCAACCTGAACATGAAGAGCTTGAGGCGGGGTCACGGCTCCAAGCAGCTACATTCAGGGTAGCTGTCGGTCGTTTTGACTAGAAGTCTTTTGTTTCTATAACCTGTGACTTGAACTTACTGTGAGACAGGTTTGCTCCTCTTTTGCAGACTTTATGATGGCCTGCAGGGGTTGAGCAATGAAGAGCACAAGCCATGAGCGGTAAATATGAGTACACCGTCCAGACTAAAAGAGGTGCATACATTTCAACCATGTTTATTTGTCATGCGGATCGTGGGCTCATATGGACAGTAGCTGACCTGCGATTGAGCTTATAAAAGTTGTGCAATGTACCTCCTACTATTGATCGAGTGAATTACCCAACTTAATTTTGAAACCAAAAATCGGTATGCGATTGAACAGACAAAGAGCATCCGGTGAATAATTATGGCTCATCCATGTGTGGTCAGGAGATTACAAAGCAGACTTGATGAATTTTATGACAAACCAAAAATAGGTGTTGTAAACCTGCCATTCCTCCAGGTCCGCAACTCCAGCAGCAGAACGGATGAGAGATTGGGAGTTGCGAGAAAGATGGAGCACAATTAATTAAAGCCTACCACGGAGCAATGTTTGCATTAGAAAGCAGCACACAGTACCGTCAAGGCCCTCAAAAGATGCGTGAGCTCTCCTGTTATAAGAAAAGCCAAGCATGCACAACTTCTATCATCCGTGCCGCCTCTCCCTTGTTTTAAAGTGCGGATCACCATCAGCAAAAGCAATCAAAGCACCAATGTGGAAAGGAGGGTGCTTATACAAGAGGCAAGGACAAGAATGGCCGCTTTTGGCCTCTCAGGATCACCGCTGGAGCAGATCATACCCGTGCACACAGTTCAAACATCAACGGAAGTTGGCTGATGGGGCCTGCATTGCTCGCAACCCTTTTCTGTCTCCGTGGGTGCCGTCAGGAGACCAGCAGATATGCCAATGCAGCAGGCGCACAGCACGAATGTGCAGGTCATGACCTGCTGCGCGTGCAACTTCATGGCCTGCTTTGACCCTCGCCAAAAGCCACTTTGTATGTAATGGCCACAGCTCGAAAACCTCCCCTTACCGGGTCCATCTTGTGATTTTCCGCTGTCGTTGCGTCGGTGCTCTGCCACCAGTAGAAGCTGCCCTCCTTGTCCACAACATCGACAACCTGCCAAAAGTGACGAGGCTGGCGGCAGTTCTCGTACATGCGCAAATCGCACGCGTGCAGCCTGCAAAGCCACAGGCAGCCGGCACATGAGCAAGGATCTGGAGTGGGGTGCAGGTTAGATGTAGAGGTTGATGCGAGCAAAAGACGAGGCAAGCGGAATGCTCACACCAAATCAAACCTGTCCTGTCCTCTAACACTCCCAAGTCAGCGACATTCTGTGCAGAGGCATGGAGAAAGCAAGAGGCACTGCCTGTACGAGGGGAGTGGTACAGCACAGATGGAATGCCCACGGAGCCGGCCAGCTGGCCAGCAGGCATCAGCTCAACCTTTGCCTAGTGCACCATGCGCGAGGGCGTGCACACAAGCACATCTGACACTGGCCAGCAGGCATCAGCTCAACCTTTGCCTAGTGCACCATGCGCGAGGGCGTGCACACAAGCACATCTGACACTGGCCAGCAGGCATCACCTCAACCTTTGCCTAGTGCACCATGCGCGAGGGCGTGCACACAAGCACATCTGACACTGGCCAGCAAGCATCAGCTCAACCTTTGCCTAGTGCACCATGCGCGAGGGCGTGCACACAAGCACATCTGACACTGGCCAGCAGGCATCACCTCAACCTTTGCCTAGTGCACCATGCGCGAGGGCGTGCACACAAGCACATCTGACACTGGCCAGCAGGCATCACCTCAACCTTTGCCTAGTGCACCATGCGCGAGGGCGTGCACACAAGCACATCTGACACTGGCCAGCAGGCATCACCTCAACCTTTGCCTAGTGCACCATGCGCGAGGGCGTGCACACAAGCACATCTGACACTGGCCAGCAGGCATCACCTCAACCTTTACCTTGTGCACCATGCGCTCATATTGAGCAATGCTCACGCATGTTGCACACGCAAGGCTGGAATCAAGCACAGTTTGAATACGGGCAAGTGCCTGGCTTTCAGACGCTCAACCACATGACACACACATACACAAAAGGGCGTGCACACAAGCACATTATGACACACGCACCAGCTGCCCTGGTTCAAAACCAATGCCGGGCCCGAGCACCGGAAGATCTCAGCGTCAGTCGCCTGCAGGAAAGGAGCAGTCCCACAGGTTTGAGGCTACTGAAGCAAAAGGCCAAAGTCCCCATGAGCCTGTTGCGCCACATTTTTTCTGACTGCGGCCTTAAGATTTCAAATTAAAACAGACCCGTGTGTGACCACTGCAGCATGTGTGCTTAGGCAGCCCCCCCCCGAAAAAGGGGAATACTGTGTAGGCAGTGCAAACACCCCTAACATCAATTGGGGAAAAGAGGATACCCAGGGCCGAGGCACCGTGTTACCCCTCCACCAAGAGAAGAATGGAAAACCTTTTAGGGGCTCAGGAGGCACCCACAGGACAAACGCTGCCTGTGGCATACTGCACAAAATGACATCTTCAGTGCCTTTGGAGAATTTGCAATCTGTTGTATTAATTCTGTCCATTGCTTAAATAGGCTAACCCTGATAGGGAGCACATTGACATTGGAACTTACAAGCACAAAATCAACCACAACATGTAGACGAGCTGAAGTGAGTGCCCAGTGAAGAACACTGTAGGATCTAAAGATCATCCACCTCTTAAAATTCGACCCATGTTCAAAACATCACTCCCAAGGCAAAGTCTACAAAATTGCAAACCACAACCCCAGCAACGTAGATGGACACCGGCCTCAGCTGCTTGAGCCTAAGGGTCTGGACAGTTGTTCCTCCAGCGCAGGTCACAAGCGGGATGCACTTTATCCTGTACATTCACAAACACCTCTGATCACACAGACCACTGCGCCAGCCAGTACATGACGCAGCAGCTGGCATGTGCAGCAAGCAGCTCACAAGTGCTGCATGCACAAAAGTGCATGGAAGCGATTCAACCAGATGTGCAGGTCCCATTACTTCCGTTGACATCCATCCATGAGGGTTCACCCACCTGCATCACCACGCTTGAAGTTTCTAGGCACCGCCAGGCACTTTCTGCCAGCGAGGTATCCCTTCTCAGCACCTCCGCCCTCGACTCTGGGTGCAGCACCTGCAGCATTAACACACAGTGTTTCTGGGGTGGTACAGGCCCTGATTACAAATCATGGTACAGGCCCTGATTGCAAATGGGGTGGCTCAGGCAGTGGTATAGGCCTTGAATGCAAATCACTCCTGGTGATCTGCAGGGTGCTTAGCAAACGTGAGGCACGCAAAGGGAGAGCACGCACAGCAGCCTCCACTTGTACCCAGGCTTCATGACAACTTTGACTAAGGCACAAGAGGAAAAGGGGGCAAGGGTTAGTGAGGCAGGCGTGTCACCAGAGAGACCCGTCATCAGAAAGACGTGTTATTGAGGCAGGCGTGCCACCAGGGAGAGGAAGGGAGGGTGAGCGGCTTCAAGGCAGACATGTCACCAGGAAGAGAGAAGGGGTGCGAGGGGCAACAAGGCAGGCGTGTCACAAATTGATCCTCAGTGCTCTCCAGAAGCAGGCATGTATTTGTCACCAAAAAGTGACTGCAGGTGACTGAAAGCAGACATCATCCCTAGTACATGAAGAGATTGTTACACACAAGCTGCACACAACAGGCAAATGAGGGAAGCGCCACAAGCATCGCTTGAAATGTCGGCAAAGCCAGTCCTGCAATGTATGCCTTATGCATAGCTTGTGCCTTGTGCACGCCATGCGCAATGTATGCCTTGTGCACGCCTTCTGCCTTGTGCGTTGTGCATGCCTTGTGCGCGCCATGTGCAACGTATCCCTTGTGCGCGCCTTCTGCCTTGTGCATGCCATGTGCAGTGTATACCTTGTGCATGCCATGTGCAATGTATGCCTCGCGCATGCCTTGTGCGTTGTGCATGCCTTGTGCGCGCCATGTGCAATGTATGCCTTGTGCATGCCTGCATGCTTCGCACTTTGGGTGCGTGCCATGCCCTCAATGTTCATCGCTTACCTATCCCACTCAGGCAACTTGCACAAAGCCATGCACTAGAAGCACAAAAATCCACTTACCTGGGCAGAGGCACAAGCCCGTGACGCACCTTGTGTTGGAACTGTGCTTCCTCTGGTGCATGGTACATCTCAGTTTGAGCTGCTTTGGAAACAAATGTGTTTATTTTTATGCAGCTTGTACCCTGGGCATGACGCACCTTCAGTTTTAGGCGTGTCTCCTCTTCGGCATGGCTGCCATCAGCCATGCCTGATGCTTCTTTGAGGACCCCCTCCAGCACAATGCCCAAGCCGCAGCCTACAATCCTGACCTACAGCGTGTTGCCAGAGAAGCCAATGCGCTCGACATGTTGACATAAGGGTCTGTAGTGAAAGGCTTCACAAACTAGCAGCCCCAGGACAGTGCCTGCGTAGATCACTTTCAGGAGCCTTTGGTGCAAGGGGTTACAGTCAACACACAACCAAGCAGTCGGCCTGTCTTATGCCTCAACCCAGACACAAAAACAAACATGACTGTCCAAGCAACTAGCATGTCCATGTGTTACAGGGTATGTACACCTTATGAAGAGGCCTAAAGAAATCGGCCGCCTATTGCCACGCAGCACAGTAGGATGGATGAAACCCAGACTGCCCAGGCAGGCGACATGCTCCAGCTCAGAACTACAGCACAGTGTGCCGTCCCTTATAAATTCAGACTCTGCCGGGTCCACCATCTCCTCATGATCAATTAATGAACCCTGACAGAGCTGGGCACACCATCCCCTCGTGATCTACCATTCAATCTTGACGGCTGCCTTGTATGCATATAGCAATTTGTGGAGCTGCAAAGGCGAAAGAGGTGCTTGCCTTTCACCAGCAAAAACCACCATCCTAACACCAAAAGCAACCAATGGCGCAAGAGAGCGAGCATCAGTGACATGCTAGGAGGTGTCATGAAGCGTAGCTTTGGGACGGCACGCGCCCATCTGTGCTGTGCTGTGCAATGGTGATCAATTCGTTATCATAAGCTCAAGAGCTATCAATGGGTATGTTCTTGGTCGGATTGGAGGAGGTGGGCTATTGGGGGGTTGGCTTTCTGAGACCCTTCCTCCACAAGTTCCCACCATGCAAGATACGTCTTTGTCATGTAAGCAACACTATCAGAAACCTGGGCCCTTTGGGTGCAATTCGATGAAAGGGTGGGGAGCTGTGTGCACGATCTGAAGTCAGTCCACACGCGAATGGGTGAGGGCTGCACAGGGTTGGAATGTAAAGGTGTGTAAAGCAACCCAGAACAGTGGCAAGGCACGCTGTCCAATGGCATGGTGCAACCAAGACTGGCACTTAATGGACATGCAAGCCAGTTGTGGATAACTAGGAAGAGAACGGAAAGGGTTACGCCGTATTACTTTTAGATCATCCCGCAAAACTAACGTTTTTGAGGGGTGCGGGATGAGTGCGGGACGACCTAATAATAACTATTTTAGGGGCTGCGGGAAAGTGAAAATATAAACATATTAGAGAATTTCAAGGATTGACAAGGGGTACTACTGGCCCTGCGAGATAGTGCGGGACTGTAAAAAATATGTAATGAGAGGGGTACGGGAGTGGTAGCTAGCTGTACCTGTGGGTGCCTACAGAGGGCTTGCACAGTGCATGAGCGCCACAAGTCTATTTTCGCCCCATAACTCACTGCTGCATTTCGCGCTTTAGCTGTGGTAAGTATGTAAATGGATGCTCAGTTTGAAAAGGAGACAACCCTTGTTGTTTCTGTCAGGGTTGGGGCACCGGAAGAGGGTCAGGGGTAGATGGGAGGACTAAAAGGCCAAAACATATTTACATCTTTCGTGAGCGTTCTGTTATGCCTCCTGAGTTTGCAAATGTTTTGGGGTTCATCAAATTGCTGACGCGCTTTACCTGGGAAGGGCCACCGTTGTAGCAGCCGTTATAGAATCACATGGCTCATGCTAAACTGTATACCCAATGGCGTGTAAAAACCTGGACCAGACCAATGCTCATGCACATAAGGGTGCCCCTGAGCATATCCCTCATAGCTGACAATACAACACAACACCTTGTCGCTGGTTGACGAGTGCAACTACCATCATTCCAAGAGAGTGTACTCACAGATTTCACCGCCGCAAGGCAGGAGTTTCCATGCACAGATATGGCAGCATACGGGCAGGCCTCGAAAAAGCATTGGACAATCTGTGTAACCACAGCTGTCCCGCTCACTGCAATGGCCGCGAGCTTTGGGCTCGAGCCGCATAAATGCAGATGGCAATCGTCCAACCTCAGCTGCCCTGCGTGTGTGAGTGTGTGTGTGTTTGTGTGTGTGTGTGCGTGTGTGTGAGTGCGTGCATGTGTGTGTGCGTGTGTGTGTGTACGTGCGTGCGTGCGTGTGTGTATATGTGTGTGTGATTGTGTGTGTGTGTGTGTGTGTGCGTGCGTGCGTAAGCGTATGTTGGCGCAGGCACTTGGGAAAGAAACACTGATGAACGCAGTAGGTAAGCAAAGGGTCATTGCAGAGCTTACCTTGGCATTGTACGACACCGCCACCAGGCAGCAAAGACAGTGCGCAATCGCACATGGACACGACAGACTCGCACTCCAGAAATTCTTGCAGGTCTGTAGCCAGCTCTGGGTGTAGCTGCTTTATCTCTTGAGAGTGGGGGCACCTGCGGCAGCATGCATGCATGCACGCAAGCATGGGCATACTCCACAATTTTAACTGTGTAACAGTATATACACCTCCTTATTCCCAGTGTTGCAAGAGCAGGCAGGCACATCTTTTTACAAACTGGTGCTGCAAGTTCCTGTAATCAACCTCAAAGAGGCCTGCAGGCATGCTCTCATCCATTTTTCTGCACCCTCCCTCTGAGGGTATCCATATACAAGGGCTGCAAGGGCAAGTGCTTGGTAAGGTTCAACCACTGACATGCCGAGGGTTGTCAAACAGGTGCTGCAAGGACGAACTGCATGCAAGCATGAGAATGGCTGCGTACAGACTCAGTCACATGGACACTTGCTATTGCAAACTTGCAGTACACTACTGCAGCAACACCAGATGATGCAAAGGGTTCTGGTTCCAGAGCACAAAAAAGGCAAGCCTGCAAGCAGTGGAAGGCTGAGGGTAGAGGACGACATAAGCGAATCGCAAGCAGTGGAAAATACCAGGCACACCGCATGATAGGAGACCATCCAAACAGCCACATTTAGAAGCTGCGATGGCGCAGCCCACGCACCTGAGACCTTCCAGAAGGCAGTCAGTGATGGAGCAGTCCCGCAACAATGTCTCCTTGACACATTGCACTTCGACACCTGCGCACATCCGTGGAGGTACCTGTGCTGCTCATCTGGTGAGGGGCACGCCATGCTCAGGGCAACTTATGTGCACTCACATGCGGCGCACACAGAGGCTCCCTGTTTGTCCTGTTGTTTCCGGGACATGTGACAGGGCTGTATGCTCCAAATTCTTTGCTTGGAATGCTCCATGTGACAGGGCTGTATGCTCCGAATTGCATGCTTGGAATGCTCCATGTGACAGGGCTGTATGCTCCGAATTGCATGCTTGGAATGCTCCATGTCACAGGGCCTTATGCTCTGAATTCCATGCTTGGAACTTCATGCACAAGGTATCTAGAAATGTGGCAGAGTTTGACGCTCCAGATGGCCCACTTCCCGACAAGACCAGCCAGGCATATGCAGTGAGCAACAAATTGCCACTCATGTACAGACACTAATGACTCCCACTCATACAGCAAGCCGGGCCTATTTGGCAAGCATCAGAAGCCACCCATGTACAGCCACAACTGCCACCAATGCCACAAGTGAACAGCAAGCCGGGCCTGCTTGACAGGGAGCCAGGTTGCACAGCACACGCATTCCTCTCGACTTCAAGCATCATGCCTGACGCATTCCTCTTGACTTCAAGCATCACGCCAGCTAGGAGCACAGGAATCTGTAGCCAAGATCGGGAGAGCATAGGAGCTGCATACCTTTAACCCAACCTAGTCTCCTGCATCTAAGTTGTGGCATTCCCCAATGCAAAAGCACCTTTGCGATCAGAAAAGGGTGAGGGAGGCAAGGAATAACTTCCATCTGAATGGGCGGCTGCTCGTTAACCAAGCCATTTCTCATATCAACCTCCGTCCACGCTCACGCTCCTCTGATGACATCAGCCTGCTATCACCTCTCCATTCCGTTCCTGTGTGTCTTCCCTCTTGCAAAGCATCAACACCTCATTACTCAGCACTCCAAGCCTCTGTTCTAGTAATGCCAAATGCTCTGACAGGTGAACCTCTGTTCTAGTAATGCCAAATGCTCTGACAGGTGAACCTCTGTTCTAATAATGCCAAATGCTCTGACAGGTGAGCCTCTGTTCTAATAAAGCCAAATGCTCTGACAGGTGAATTCTGCAGCCCTTGGAGTTTCCCGAACATATGGGAATGTCTGGATTGGGCCATCCACCAGGCGGCGATAAATTAATTGGACAAGGCCATCCACACGGCAGCATTCGTGACCACATTAGGCAAAAACAAGTCTCGAGGTCTCCAGCAGAACCTTGACTTCCTCCACACAGAGTCTTGCAGATCATTGTAAGATATGTTGGCAAGTGTGTGCGTTGCCCTCAGCAGTGACCCAAGCAGCTTTGCACACAAAAACCATCTATTCCATACAATGTGCACGTGTTCCTTGCAACTCCCCAGGTGGGTGCATGGCAGGAAGCACTCCTTCACATTTGCGCTGCAGCGTCCAGAAGCGCACTGGAATGGACATGAGCAGGTTGCACACCAGATTCCTGATCATGACGACATGTGCGGCAAGCAGCCTCAGCAAGCTCCAACATATGACATATCCATACCATAATGCTCTTGAAGGTGCAAATGGGCTGACTCAAATCCCAAGGCCTGAGCCCCTACCATTAAAACAAATGCCCCAGGTGTGCATTGGCCATGCTATTCCTCCAAGGTTGGAGGAACGGCTGCAGGCCGTGCTGCTCGTTGCGACATGCTAATGCACAGACCTTGGCTCTGGCTTTATCGAGGTTGCTCCATCAAAAAGCAAGGCACTGAGCATGCAGCCATGTGCACCTTTTGTGTGTTTGCATGTGCACCTTTTGTGCATATCCATCTGTGCCATGGCATCCTCACCTCTTCCTCCACCTTCGAAGCAGCTTTCCCGGATATCCACTCTAGTACAGGCTGCAGCCACAAAGAGGGAGCACAGGGAGCCATGCCCCGTGAAGCTGCAAAGCATGGGCAGAGGAAACTATGCGTTAGTGCAGATGCGTTAGGTTTGGTGCACTGGGCAGCACCAAAACAGCACAGGCTGCAGCCACAAACAGGGAGCACAGGGAACCATGCCCCGTGAAGCTCTCAGAGCGCATGGGCAAGGAAAACAAACACGTTCATATTTGCACGTGCATCTGGTGCACAGGGGCAGCACAAAAACAGTGGCCTTGTGAAGCTGCAGAGCACATGGGCAGGGGAAACAATGTGTTTAGGGGAAACATGCCTTTGGTTTGGTGCACTGGGCAGCACCAAAACAGCACAGGCTGCAGCCACAAACAGGGAGCACAGGGAGCCATGCCCCGTGAAGCTGCAAAGCATGCGGGCAAAAAAATAAACGCACTCATATTTGCACATGGGTTTGGTTTGGTGCACTGGGCAGCACAAACACAATGGCACAAAGCCTTTTATGCCAGGGGATTTGCGTAGGAGGCAAAGACTTGCACAGGCAGACATTACAGGCGCCCTGCACAAAAAGCAATCTGTAAGAACGGGCATGCAGCTCACAAATTTGCAGCCACTGGTGCTTGGGCACCTCCTCAGGTCCGAGGAGGGAAACCTGGCGTACAAAAATCTGCAGGCATGAGCTTCGTCTATTGTAAGCTTCTTTCATCTGCAAGCATGTGCTCCCAGCAGGAGGAACAAGCAGAACACAAAAAAGCTTTTCCGCACCACAGAATTTCTGCAGGATGACAGATCTGCAGTGCTGGAGATCCACGCCACACAGCCCCACGCAGCGCAACACAACCCCCACAGATTTTGGCAGGATGGCTTTCCACACCACAGAATCTCTGTAGGATGAGAAACCTGCAGTGCTAGAGATCCACGCCACGCAGACCCACGCAGCGCAACACAGCCCCCACAGACTTTTGTAGGATGGCCTCCTGCACCCCAAAACTCTTGTAGGATGACTAACCTGCAGTGCTCGAGATCCACGCCACGCAGACCCACGCAGCGCAACACAACCCCACAGAGCTGCTGGCCCCGCGAACTGCCCAACTGGGGTCCTGAGCATAGGCCATGCTGCTCCTGCTGCGCATCCCCTGGAGACAAAACAGTGCGCAAATCAGCTGCGTGCTTGTTACTGCTGTCAAACACCAACTGTGGTCCTGAGCTGAGGCCATGCTGCACCTGCGGCACATCCCCTGGAGACAACACAGCTCACAAATCAGTGCTGCGTGCTTGTTACTGCTGTCAAACACCAACTGTTGTCCTGAGCTGAGGCCATGCTGCACCTGCGGCACATCCCCCGGAGACAGCGCAGTGTAAGGTCCGTGCTGTTTGCTTCCACTGCTATCAAAAAACACCTCCTGAGCATTGGCCATGCAGCACCTGCTGCGCATCCCCCGAAGACAGCGCAGTGTAAGGTCCATGCTGTGTGCTTTCACTGCTGTCAAACACCTGAGCATTGGCCATGCAGCACCTGCTGCACATCCTCTGGCGACAGCGCAGTGTAAGGTCTTTGCTGTGTGCTTTCACTGCTCTCAAAAAACACCTCCTGAGCATTGGCCATGCAGCACCTGCTGCGCATCCCCCGAAGACAGCACAGCACCAAACCTGGGTCAAGCCAACCGCTGTAACGCTGTTCAAGGACTCTTGAAATGACGAATGCCTTAAGTACCCACCACATCGCATGCTCTCAGAAGCACTCTGCCCTACCTCATGGTTTGTATATGCGCACATGGCGGCGAGTCCATGCTGTATGTTTGTTCATGCTGTTAACTAGTGCAAGTGCACGACAAAGATGACTCCTTGCCCTTGTCGGGGCTCAATTTGAATGCAGGCTTGCATATCAATATCCCAAGTCATGAGGAATGTGTGTGTTTTGTGTTTGTGTGTGTGCAGGTGTGCATATGGTGCGTGTGTGTGTGTGCGTGTGCGCGCGCGTGCAAGGGTGAGTGCGTGCGCCCTTGTGCAAATGCGTTGTCACGCTTCAAGTGAGCACAAGCAATGAACAATAGCACACACGCATACGCATGCATTTCCAGAGTGACATATACCTCATAGTGACATGTACCTGTGTGGATGCCCTTGGAATGCAAGGCATCAGAATCTGCCTGGCTATAGGCTTTCAAGGCTGGCTTTGTGAGCCCAAAGCACTTACACTTGCAAACTTGCTGAGTTTCTGAGCAAGCACAAAGGGGTGCACGATCTTCTCTTTTCACACACACACACACACACACACACACACACCTACCTGCAGAGAGCAGACGACGCAGTTCCTTGTCCTGTTCCTCTACCTGCTTCCTGTTTGCCACCTGCAAAGGGTGCAGCACAAGGTCAGTTATCAGAAGAAAAGCAATGATATGTACAGGCGCGAGAAGCAATGATGAGCAGGAGGTAGGAAAAGCATCACCTTTGATTAGGAGGCGCATATCAACAATTCCAAACAAGATCGGCAGTACCTTAAAATGATGAACAGGAAGCGCATGTCAACGAACAGAGCAGCCTTTGCAGCAAGCCTCATGGGCACAGGCGTTAGCCATCCTGTTCATGAGGAGGAAGCATGAGCGCATATGGTATGCAGCCTAGACCAACTGTTTTGGGTATCGACAGAAATGTATCAGAACCTGGTCTCCTAGCCCACCACACCTCTGCTTCTACACACGTATCGCCATCTTAGCATGAATTTCCATGCATCCAGTGGACATGCACAGGCTTGTCTGCAGGCTCAGGTTTTCCAGCAGGAATGCACCGGTGATTTTGAATCCTCCAGCAGGCTTGAGCCTACGATCATGGATGCCCCAACACGCTTGAGCCATGAATCCTGGATGCCCCAACACGCTTGAGCCATGAATCCTGGATGCCCCAACACGCTTAAGCCATGAATCCTGGATGCCCCAAGACGCTTGAGCCATGAATCCTGGATGCCCCAACACGCTTGAGCCATTGATCCTTGATCCTCCAGCGGGCTTGAGCCTGCTATCCTGGATCCTCCAGCGGGCTTGAGCCATTGATCCTGGAAGCTCCAACATGCTTGTTATTCTGGATTCTCTGACGGGCTTGAGCCTGTGACCTTAGATGACTCCAGCAAGCTCGTGCCTTTGAGCACACACACTCACTGCACTACCACAGCCTAGCTCCTTCTTCTCCTTACCCAAGCACGTCCAGCGCAATCGCATGACAGTCCAAATGGCAGAGGGCGCGCGTGCAGGCCCACTGCTACAGTCTACTAGGGGAAACACAATTATTTACTGCAGAACCTGCTGCCCACGCCAGTTGATCTAGCAGGGGCGCACCTGTAGGCCAGCAGGCCTCAAGGGCATCTGCAGGCTCTCCAGCAACTGCACCAGCTGCTGAGGCTCTAAGAGGTTCGCCAGTGCTTCCTCATCGCCAGCATGTTGCCCTTTGACGAATCTATCTAGGGCAGCAGGGATGAGTGGGTGGGTAGCTCCTGCACGCTGCTTCAGATACCTACGTACCACCAACACGGACACATCATTCATGTTACTTGTTCAGCATGAGTACCAGCACCAAGCCTATCAGCATGACTTTGTCGCTGCCGTTCAATGTCGTTCATCTGTAAACCTGCAAGTCAGGCGCCTACATGCCAGCAACAAGTGTGGACACACGTTCTCCAAGTACTCATGAGTGGGGGCTTGTGTGAGCACGCCCCCCAGTGGAGCAGTGAGCAGGCATTGTGCAGGCAGTGTGCAGGCATTGTGCAGGCATTGTGCAGGCCACCACAGAGAAGCATGTTACTGCAGCAGATGCAAGCTGCGGGTAACTCTTGTGAGCACCGATGTATGCCCTGCAAAAGCTGCACACATGGCGATACATTAAGCACACAATAATGTACATGTACATATATTTACATGCACACACAGACACACAAACACACACATATCATACATATATACACTTGAGAAGTACAGAGTATGTTCAAAGGTTCCAAGTAGCTCTAAAGGCGCCCAATGATTGTGCGGGCTGCCCTGAGGCGAAAATCAGTTGAAATTTGACCAAAGTTTTAACAATTTACGTGCCTTTGCCCCAAGCGCAGTGAGTGTTACCTTAAATGCCTTGTGAATTTTAAGCAGAGGAGGTGGAGGTCGTATATCTGGTTAAACACATGCAATGTAGCATTGTAAGTGCATGTGTGTGTATGTGCGTGCATGCGTGCATGCGTGTGTGTACGCGTGTATTTGTGTGTGTTTGTCTGTGTGTACGCGTGATCGCACACGTGCATGCCGCACAGGCTGTACTTCACTGATATACACATGTATATAAAGCACAGAGACGATATATACAGCACACAGCGTAACACTGCACCCTGCAAAAGCTGCACATGACATGTAATAGCCCAGAGCCACACCCAAAGGCTAACACGCATCAAGTTGGGCCTCATTGATGACCGAGGCGGCAACTGCTTGGGGCAGCCATGAGGTTCAAAAAAAAAGGTGCACTGCACCCTTCCAGCGGTGCTCATGCTGAGGACACACAGCACCCTCCTCATGCCTCAGATGCCTCAATTCTATAGTCCCACCTGAGCCTGTAAGCAAGATGCTGCGCAACAGGTGGGCATTCCTCTGGATGCATGGAGTCTAGATAACCAAGAATGAGGTGCTCCCTCCAACGGAGTTGATCTGCAGCAAGCAACGATGTTAAATGGCTTGCTTCCGCAAAGTCTTTGACTGCCAACCCTTCAACTCCAACTTTCCCTTCCCGACTCTCTCACCAGCTCTCAGAAAACGTGTCAAAACCAAACCTCGCATGGGCAAGTGCATGGGCATGATGCTCACGAGCAACTTTTTGGGCAGCACAAGGGCAGGTTGGATTGTTTCTTGAGCGCCACAAAAGCCAGCCATAATTTTGTTCAAGTCGTGACTCAATCCATTTAATATAATATGCACAAGCTAATGCATTGTGCACATGCAGCAGGAGAAGATGAGAGCAGACAGAGGCCATTAAAACACACAAGGCTGAGGAAAGGAATGGATCCCAGAACACAAGTATGGAAGGCACCAGAAGGCATCAGAGATTCCTTGTGGATAAGAGTCCCACAAGAAATGCTGCTCGCTTGGCTTGGGGGGTATGTTGTACTTAAGCACATATAGAGATTTGCTTCAGAGCATGCAACAAGACGTCATGTCCAATCCATGCTTCTGATGCACAACAAAAATGCCATCAGCACAAAGCAGAATTTAAGCGCTTGGAGACGCAAGCTGGACTGAAGCTGGAATCTAGCTAAAAGACCTGCATCACTGTAAAAGACATAGTTTTCTGATGGGCCCACCTATTCCAACTAAGTTATCCACATCTGACGTTTGGGGCAATAACTCGTTTAAAACTTTAACAAACGCTGGCGTTAGTTGGCACGCGGGCACAAGCTCCATTTGAAGATGACGTATCCAAAGAGACAGCGACCCTTCCTGCAACCAGTTACAGGGTGTGGAGGGCACCAACTCTGATACACTGCCAGGAAAAGCAGAGCTTTCATCGACAGGCTTGCCTCTCAGCAAGCACAAGATAGCCAATGGCATACGTACGTACGTACGTCCGTACTATCCATCCAGATGATGGAGGCTGCATCCATCCATCCATCCAGATGACGGAGGCTGCATCAATCCATCCATCCATCCAGATGACGGAGGCAGCATCAATCTATCCATCCAGATGACGAAGGCTGCATCGATCCATCCATCCAGATGACGAAGGCTGCATCGATCCATCCATCCAGATGACCAGGGCAGCATCCATCCAAATCACAAGCTGCATAAAAGACCACTTGCTTTCAGCTCCTGCAGGCATTCAAGCTTTTCAAGCCAGCCGCAGCACAGTCCTGGATCTAGCCCTTTCCAATTGCCGAGGTAGCACGTGGAGAGGCAACTTCTTATGTGCTCATAATTTCAGCAAAAACAAACTAAATTGGTTTGTGCCCCAGAAAGGAAAACACACATTTAAAACATAGTTGCCCCCTGCCTTACTACCCTCAACTGGGAGCAAGCTGACGTACAGCTCTTTGACAAGTATGCGTCTTTTCTGTCAGAGCGTAATGCTTTCTGAAATCTTTTATAAGGGTGCACGATGGTGCACGGTGTGCAATGGATGGCTTCAGTGGCCTTAAGGCTGGGATCAAGGCTGCAAAATGGGGCTGATTGAAGTGATAAAACTCCTATTGGCTCCCAAGGGGGGTTTGCAATGGATGGCTTCAGTGGCCTTAAGGCTGGGATCAAGGCTGCAAAATGGGGCTGATTTAAGTGATAAAACTCCTATTGGCTCCCAAGGGGGGTGTGCAATGGATGGCTTCAATGGCCTTAAGGCTGGAATCAAGGCTGCAAAATGGGGCTGATTTAAGTGATGAAACTCCTATTGGCTCCCACGGGGGGTGTGCAATGGATGGCTTCAGTGGCCTTAAGGCTGGGATCAAGGCTGCAAAATGGGGCTGATTAAGTAATAAAACTCCTATTGGCTCCCAAGGGGGGTGCACAATGGCCGTGCAATTAAAGTATGCAATGTTTGGGTCGCACAGAGGTCACACATTTGCAAGGTGCTTAACCCTTCTTATTTCTCATTCACCCACACTCATGCACCTGGAAAGAGCAGCCAAGGCAGTGCGCACAGAAAAGCTTAAAACCAGAAAAAGAAGCAGGGCGTTGCATGCCTCACTTTTCCTCCATCCGAGTGTTAATACTCCATAAAAGGTCGGGCGTGCTTCACTCTAGGCACAAAGAAAATAACCAGTCTCATCGTAGGATCGGGCTTGCCTGTGGCATGCATACCCTGTCCTACATGTCATGTTGAGCTCAAGCAATTTTGTGGCCTATGCAGAAGATTTGGCTGTGATGATGTAAACTCACACTTTGGCCTATGGAGCGACCATTTAACTCTGCGCCTTGCCCTCTTTGAGGCTTTTCTAGTCTAAGAGAGGGCATTTGTGGGGAAGAGATGATTTGCTGCCTCTGATAGTCTCATCCACTTTCACACGAAAACTGCAATTGAGCGCTGAAGCGGCTCCTTCCCACCCAGCACCCCATGACTGCAGGACAAGCGAGCAACAGGACTGCAATCTCCATGACTGCAGGACAAGCGAGCATCAGGACCGCGAGCATCAGGACCGCGAGCATCAGGACCGCGAGCATCAGGACTGCAAGTACAAGCGAGCAGCAGGGCTGCAAAAAGATTGAGGTCTTCACTCCTCCATGCTCCACACACTCAAAACCACAGCCAAGCACCTTACGTGCGTCACGCTGCATGTCACTGCATGTCACACTGCATTGTTGCCTGGTTGCTTGGATGAAAATGCTTGCTTGGTTGCTTGGTCACTATACTTGACACCAAGCACTCAACATGCGTAGCTGCACGTGCCAACTCACCCATTTACAAGTAAACAAAAGAGCAACCTCTCTGCTCCATGACACCAGGCTTGCACAATGCTTTGGAGTAGGCCACCTGCATTCCATGGGGTCAAACCATGTGTCAGGCATGGTATAGGGTGAGCAAACAGTAGCAGAAGCAGGCAAGCAGGCAAGCAAGCAGTGAATACTTGTATGAGGTATTGTTTGCTACCTAAGAGAGGCATGGGCATTTGCATTGTTTGCAAAACTCAATGGTGAGCAAACAGCTGAGTGTGGGAAGGATGCAGGCTAACAGGTGAGCATGCAGCTCCAAAAATGCACGGTTTGCTCTAATTTTGAGCAAACAGCTACATGTTGTTGCCGACTGCAGGCACACCTTGACACTCCGTCAAATCAACCCTTTGAAGCGCAGCTACACTCGCTCCTCATCAAGTCACCAGTGCGAGTCTCGGGCTGTAGGCCACCATTGTAAACCCCTTGTAAACCCCTTCACTACACTCGCTCCTCATCAAGTCACCAGTGTGACACCACTCACCTTTGGAAACCAAAAAAAACCAGTTTTAGATGCGACTGCTGGCACCATTTATAGGCAAATTTGTCAGGGAGCAGGACGCGCCCGATGACAACGATCACCAGTAAATGATCCTGCAGGCATGGAGTGTCAAGCGGAATTTTATACACCATTTATAGGCAAATTTGTCAGGGAGCAGGACGCGCCCAATGACAACGATCACCAGTAAATGATCCTGCAGGCATGGAGTTTCAAATGGAGTTTTATACATGTCAGGAGGGTGGAGCTCCTGCGGACCTGGATGGCACATGTTGACCCCTTTAAAATTCATGAGTCCAGAACCCTGAGCTTGAGAACTATTGATTGGTAGATAACTAGTACGCGCGCATGTGTGTATGTATGTGCACGATCAGAGGGGAGGATTGAGGGCGTTTCTTGCTATTGGAATGCACTTAAAGGTAATCACCATTGGCAAATTTTCTTCCCACACTTGTCCGGGCCTGCTGGAGTCACTAACTTAGTAACATAACACTAACCCTGTTCCAGGGCGCCAACTTTCGACGCTGTTGATTCTTCTTGTGCTTTTGGGACGACCATCATTAAAACTTGGGGGAAGGTGCCCCCTTGTGCATGTGGCGGATAGAGAGAGCCCTGTGTGCTGACTTGCTGGAATGGGGTCGAGTGGCATCCATCATGAGACCTTAGCATACAGGAGTAGTACAGGCGTGATACGAATATGTTTTGCACCATCAGATGGCTGTGAGAGGGGGTCCAATTCTCGCATCTCGGGCCAAAACAGGGTCCCGAATCCTCCCCCATCACGACCCCCTGACCCATAGAACCTGCAGAACTTCATTAGAAATTAGAACAGGATCAAGCGGAGGACAGGCTGCAGTGTGAGGTGCCCAAAAATGGATGAACGCCCGCTCTGGCCCCAGGCGTACTTCCTGCACACACCTGAAATCGCAGGTAGTACAAAAATAAATCATATTACATGAGGCCAACATTGGCCCAAAGTGGCACCTCCCTTGTGCTTCAAAATTTGACTCCTCCTCTTCCAAGGTACTCTCCTGGAAGCTTCCTGCGCATATGAATATGTATTCTTTACCATTTGCGGCAGGATTGAAGTGTTCAACAAGTTTTTTCCCAAATCTGTTCTGGCCGTATCTAAGGAGTAAATGAGTGTTCCTTAACGAAAAGTATTAGGAACTAGAGAATAAAAATGCAAAAATGAATTTGATTCAGTAACACGCATCCAGTCCTTTTACAGTTTGCCCCTGGAAGTCCCACACACTGGTGCCCCCCATTTGGGAGCCCCCATCCAGAACTTCAAAACAACTCCAAGGATTGTGAGCACCGTTGAATGGCTTGGCTCAAGCCCTCTGTTGGTTGGCATCCTTTTCAGAATTGGAGTGAAAAGGGTGGGTTCAGTGTAATGGCTAGAAGCCAGTGCCATGGTGCCTGGCAGGAAGGGTGTGCATGAGCGTAACACAGAATTGGCCCCGTAACCCTACTGCTACTTTTTTTTGGGGTGCTGAAGGATGAGGGACTGAAAGAAGAGCAGATTGGTACGCTTATTGTTGGAGAAGGAGCACTGGTAACTGGGTGAGGGGTCGGGGGGGGGTGTCAGGAGGGTTCCAGCCCAGATATTACACAGACCTTCCATCAAAAGTTTGTGACACTCTCGTGCTGGTAGATGAAACCATGTGCAGTCATTCTGAGCACAATGGTTGAAGGACGCACTTAGATCAGCCAGGCTAAGCCAGAAATCGAGGAGTGTTTGCCGTGCAAGAAACTAAAGACATTGGAAATACATATTTAGGAGCGCTTTACTTGCCAGGTCGACACTCATGCGTAAATAGAAAGTAGAATTAAGGGGTGAGCCAAGGGCATTCTGGGGGGCATATATGGACATTTTGGGCCATCCTCTGTGAGAACGGGGCCGAAATGGACATTCTGAACCACATTCTTCCCGTGTTGAGGCTCCTGAGAAAGCTGTTACTCATACCTGAACTTTTTAAGTGAAAAGAAGGAAGAATAGAATTTGGTAACAAGGTGTTCAGAGCATGAGCGTTGTCTTTGGCCACAATCAGAGTGAGGCCAACCCCTGTAGGCCAACCCCTTGTAACCCTTGATCACCAACCCTTTGGCCACAATCAGAATGAGAGGTCTTGCTCAACATGTTGCCTGGGTACATCCTGCTAAGCTTCCTGGGTATATCCTGCTAAGTTTCCTGGGTACATCCTGCTAAGTTTCCTGAGTACATCCTGCTAAGTCCAAGATTTTAGGGGAGGACTGGCGCATTCCTAGAGCACAGTCAAAGCTGGGAGCTATCTCAACCTATGAGAGTTGGCTCAGTGCTCCAACAAATACAAGCACACTGACTGTTTACATGCACCCTGACTGCATGAGCTTGCCTTTAGCTTGGAGTTTTGATTCTGCTAGGTGGTATCTCACATTTTGCGTGATGCACTCTAAATATCTCACTCAACTGAAATCTGACAAAGTTCATAACAAGCTGTAGGAGTTGCGTCCTCATCCCACAAACCAGGTACCAAGCCTTAGTTATCCACATCTCCCTGCCAAGATTGGGCATTTTTTGGACCCCTGCCCCAGCCCTCCGAGCCCCCCAAACTATGCCCCTGGTCAAAAACTTGACCATTGCTGCCTTCTAGCCAAGCCGGAGCAAAGATTCTGCCTGGCTCCTGGCCCCACACCCTGGGCACTCCCTGCCAAAAGAGTACGCAGAATTGTTCAGGGAAGCCCAGAGGAAAATAATCTGCACGCTCAATTGGTTGGCAGCATTGAGGCAAAAGTGCAAAAAACACATGGCAGACCTGAAACCGACCTTTGCCACCTATCAATAATGCTTGCATTGCTTCCGCTATGCATGCTCGTCCTCCTCAGGATAGTTCCACCAGCTGTGAATGGTCGTCAACCATTTGCAGAGACCGCAAAGCAGATGCCATGACAGGAGGTAAGCAAATACTTTACTGCAGATTTCCAGTAAACCACTGCTGAAATGGAACTCCCTTGCGTTCAGGTATTCATGTTGCGTTCAGGTATTCAGCATCAGCTCAGATCCACGCCCTGATGCACTCTGTAGATGCCTAAACATACATGTAAGCATGACGCCACAACGTCCCTCACCTTGCTGTCATTCCGCCTGAAGACTCTTTCAAACATTTCCTCGCCCAGCAAGTCCAAGGACTCTCTTGATGTTGATTCTTCATCATCCAGGACCTGCACATGAAAACATCCAGGACTCTCTTGATGTTGATTCTTCATCATCCAGGACCTGCACATGAAAACATTTGAAGGGACCATCGTCAACATTGCCTCAAACAAATGCTGGCAACTGTTACATTGAAATGCTGGCAAATGTATAGGCAACAATACACAGCCTTGGACATCCTTGTTGCCTTTGGCAAGGCTCAGCAGTATGATGCTGGCAGATGTTGGCGATGGTCCCTTCAATTGAAATGTTTGAAATGTATAGGCGACAACACGCAGCCTTGGACATCCTTGCTGTTGCCTTTGGCAAGGCTCAGCAGTATAGATTGTAGCTCTTGATCTCAGGACTTTAAACATGTTGATCTTACATGGATTAACGCGTGCCGTTCAAAATTAAATGACATGCCCCTGCAATAACTTTGAAGTTCCAATGTTTCATCAACTCGCCATGTTTGGACCAAATGCAAGCTGGTCGCACCTTGTCATTCCGCTCCTGAAACATAATGCCATGCCATCTTTATTTGACAACCTAAAAAAAACTGAATGCAAGTGCAATGCACTTTGCAGAAGTTGCTTGCAGTCAGGCTGCAGGCGTTGCGTCAGACTAGACAGTGTTATGAGGGCTTGCACTTGTATGCTTCCTCAACACTCAGCGTTAGATCTGCTGGCTGCTACGCAATCTCCTACTTTTACTGCAAACTCTTAGCTTGCTGCTGCTGGTGCTACTCTTTGGGGAGGCAAAACGAAGGCCCAGAAAGCTGCCGACACCCCTCTAATATCTTGGAAATTTTCATTTCTAAGAGCTGTTAGCTAAAATATAAATGAAAATTTCCGAAAGCAAATCCATCCACTGATTGATTGCACTGTGCTTTCCCACACCTCCTAAACTGAAATTTCGTTGGAATGATGCACTTTCTGCATGGTTCTTGGAGTAATCTCTATACCAGCTCCCTGGTCAGTGACGTTTGCATATGTGTACGTGTGTGTATGTGTGTGTGCGTGTGCGTAAGGGTGTGCGCGCGTGTGTGAGAGAGAGTGTGTGTGTGAGATTGTGTGTGTTTGTTTGTGTGTAAGTGTGTGAGCATGGGCGCGTGTGCATACATGCGTGTGTGTTTGTACATTAATTGCATTTTAGACGCAAGCATGCATCTGCATGAGTTTGCAGTGATGCCCTAAGCATCCAGTGGGAATTTTCAAGAGGCAAACCAAAAAGCATGCAAGAAACCTGCATGCTTAAGAAGGAGGAGAACGGAATAATACAGACACAGCTGCTATACCTACCAGCATGGGCGCGCCGCGCTTTTCCACCGCCTGAAGGATTTCTCTCTCCTCATCAGAGCAATCATGGCACTCCAGCAGGGACCAAGCAAGCAGCCGCTTGCCATAAGGTGTTTCATGCCACAATACCACTTTCATACAAAGCAGCACGTCAGGGTGCCGATGCAGTGCAATGGGCTCACAACTGTGTGTGCAAATGAGCGCGGGGTAAAACAAGTGAGCACTGCACAACATGAACATGGCTACATGGAAGGAAGTTAATGAGGTAAAATGTAATCGGACAACAATACTGTTTCTGCGGATGCATACCATTGTGCGTGTTCAGAACATACAAGCTGGCTGGTACAAAGCAGCCAGGAACACAAATGCTTTGTGGAATTTTTAACTGCTGACCTCAGGGGAAGGCTGATGGAGCTCCTTTCCCTTCCATTGTGTAAATAAAAATAATGAACAAATGGGCTGTTGAACACTTGCATTAAAATCTCTGGGCTCTAGCCAGGCAAACCCACATGAGCTTGTACAATTCAATATCAAGAAGTCCATCCATCTTTGAGGCGGTTTTAAAGGATCAGAAACCTCCACACATGGCTCCATGGACAGTATGGAAAAAGACATGCACATGATCATATTGATGCGAGCAGGGTGAGGGTGTGAGAGAGAGAGAGAGAGAGAGAGAGAGAGAGAGAGAGACAGAAGATAGGAGTTTGCATGTCCCTAGGCACTAAATTCAGGCAAGCAATCAAGTGAGCAGACACCTCCCACAGCTACTTGCTACATATATTTACGCATACATATATATATATATATGCATGATGATAGACAGAATATATATATATGCATGATGATAGACAGAAGATCCCGCACCCAGGGGCAAGCGCCTCCCTGTTGTAGCAGCTCAAGGAGCATGACTGCTGAATGAGATTTTTCAAAGCGAAAATCATGTCAGGAGTGAAGTCTTCAACAGAGCTGCCTGGCTGCTGATGGGGGGGGTGAAAGCCATGAGGGTCCTGTGCTCCATGTTGGCTTGCGCCAGGGGCATGGCAGAGCGAATCTAAATCATGACACCTGATGTGCTGGGCCAAGGCTGAAGACAAAGACAGAAGGGAAACACCAAAACACAGAGAGGTTGTTTGTAAGTTTGTAGCATTGATACAAATAGCAAGCCGGAAGAACACATGCCAAATGGTGGTTGCAGGTCCTGCACATGACAGCTGCGTACCTTCAACAAGGTGCAGCAACCACCTCAGTTTTATTCCTCTCATATCATTCCATAACTGGGACCCCATTTTTGCAATCTTGATTAGTCTGTCCACTGCCAAGCTGCGCGCAGCTCTGACCCGGTGGGCTTTGCTAAAATCTTGGAACAGCTTGAACCCACACTGCCAAAACTCCTGGAATGCTGCGCTCTTCAACAACTGATGATTCAACTCATATCCCTGAGCATCCATGCCACGAAGAGTATTGGCAAGCAGCTCATATGCACAGTGCACATTGCTGTCCTCACACAAAGCCTTTTTGGTAGCTTGCAGCACAGATTGAAAATTGACTTCCATTTTTAACAAATTACTCATTCCTGTCCTTAAAGGTGTTCATGCCGTTCGGTCAAATCTATTTCTCCTCCGAGGCCAGACCTGAACCACGCCGCTCCCTCTGAAATCAGGGAACTACTTTATTGTTAGAATTATTTTTTCAAACACTTTGACCAAGCATCCGGGCTGGTGCAGGCAGATGAGATGAATAGAGGGTCCCATTCCGTTAAGGCGGGTTCGACAGAAGCCTTGTAAATCGCGCCAAGCTCATTGGGGCCCCCGGACCACCTTTCCCCCCTTCGAGTGCCCTGCCAGGACAGAAAGAATACCACAATCAGGTCAGGTGTGTCTACAGTTTCAGCGCACTCACTGTGTTTGTGTTGTTTGTGTTTCGTATGATGAATGCATGAGGTGCTTCCTGTTTCTCAAATCCCCATATAACTGTGCTATGGGTCCAGGTGGTGTGCTAGAAACCCTGCAGACCTGGATCCACATTCCTATTAAAGATAGCAGCTTTCCTTTGAAGGGGTCTGGGTTGCAACCCAATTGGCAACAATAAATGGGGTGCACACAATAGGCACCACATCGGTCTTAGCTTCTATATTACTATTGGAGCCCTCAGCAATCTTATAACATAATTGTGTTGAATCCCTCAGCAAAGACAGGTATGGCTTGTTTCTTATTGGTATGGTTGCCTGCCGAAATAAGAGACTCCTGGATCAGGGCATAGAAGTCCCTGAAAGCATTTCCCGAGCTGATTTTTTCCCTGACTGAGTTTTTTCTAATAATACTGGCTCCCCCGCCACTCCTGGAGCCTACAAATTTTCGCTATCTGGAATACTGCAGCAAAAATCCGCTTGAATGAGAACAATCCAACTTGGCTCACTGGCTTAGCACGAGACATCCCTGAAGCACGCTTGTGGAAGACAAGCATGAAGATGATCCAGTTTTCGATTGAAAATATGAAAATTGCAACTTCAGACACCCAGGCATCGAGACTGGTTTCAGGAAATTTAAAGCAAAACCCTCCTCGCCACTAACAGCACCTAGCCCATATCTGGTCTGAAAAGTCCAGAATTGGAAAGAGTGGGCATACACGGATAGCAGCTGCCATAAACACCATGGAAGACAAGTGATAGGAGCAGGAGTCTACTACCCTGATGTTAATAGTCTAAGTTATATCCAACCAAATGGAGCAGGAATCACGAATGCCATTGTAAGGGGATTTGCTGCAATAGCAGCTGCCATTCTCCACAGCCACTCTCACATCGCCACCGAAAGCCTTTCTTCACTTCACCAAATCAAAAAGCAAACACTTAATCCAAAGCTTCACCGTCAGCATGTCCAAGGCCGTATTTTAAATAAATCATACAGGTTGTGCGCAATGCACTTACCCCCGTCTACCTCTACAAGGTCAATTCTAACGCTGGTATTGCAGGTAATGAATGCGCAGATGCCATTGCCAGACACCAGGTTATTCAGGGTAATGGCACCCCTGCAGTCATATGTCATGCAAGATCAGCGTCAGTCACATCTTAAGCGTTCTTGGGAAAGCATATCACTGTATTACCTGCTTAGAGAACAGTAAATTTGCTGTAACGGTGATTTAGCACGACAACCCCATGCCCCCTACCTCCGAACACACCAGGCACTGACTCCTGTGGCTCTGGAACTAAAAGCAGGATGAGGCTGCTGAATTGAGCGCAGAACAAGTAAGCAACACCATCTTCTGCTATGACCATGTCATCCTAAGCATTCTGGGCTGGCAACATTTACGGAAATCCGAGAGATCCTCTCAAGAGAAGCAGCAAACTCAATACAAATTCCAATGGTACCCTGTAACAATTGAAAAGTGGACCTTACCCTTTTTCCAAAATGATGGGCTGAAAGTAGCTTATTCAAAGCATGTACCTAGAAGGAATAAAGAAGACCCGTGCTGCCAACTCTGCTGGAGCCCTGTGAGTAAACACACCCATGAATCTCAATGCTACGAAAAAATGCCCACCTGTGATACCTGCTACCGAACTTACCATTGGGGCTGCCTCATGGATGTCAAAGCATGCTCCCAAAATGACCAGGCACTGAGCAAACCAAATGAGCACTGGGACTGCCCTGTGTGCGCCCCTCTGTCAGACTCCCAAAAAGTGGAAAGGATCAACTTCTCTGAAGATTGTGAAATGACACTGCGGAATGGCATCATGATGATCCCAAATGGGAAGCTGCTGACATATGTTAAAAATGTATCCAGATCTACATGCCCATGTGCAAGCCTTTGAGGAGGAAAGGCTGGAACACACAGTAGACCCCCGGAATGATGAGGTAGATCTGGACAATCTTGTCAACCAAAGCTTTAAAAGCAATCCTCAAAGCCTATCAGACTCCACATGGCTCTCAACTACTGGATGCGCCATTCGTAAGAATGTCATTTTTGACTTCCAACCTACCAACCCCCAGACAGATAACATGCCAACATAGAAATGTAAGATTATTGTCACAACTGTTGACCTTATGAGAGAAATCCAGCAACGTGACCCATCCGATCAGGCTACAGTACCTACACATATGCCTCAAGTGTTCACTTGTGAAGCTGCCTGTACCTATAACACTAATGGCAAATGCATTGGCATGCTCACTATGAAAAGGCTCCAGACCCTGCTTGAAGCTTACGAAGCAGCTAAAATGGCAGGCATGCACACCACCATCCAACCACCCGTCCAGGATACAACAACAGAAATTATGGAACTGCTCTCACGTCTCCCTCCCTCAATGCTTTGACGTCCTTTTCACAGCTTTCCACAGGTCCAAAGCAGAAGGTCTGCATGATAACATCTGCCCCCCACCAGCAAGCTTCGCATCTGAGATTCTGGGGCTCCTAGCCCGCAAGACCAAATTGGAGGACAAATGTCAAAGCAAAAAGATTAAAGATTCCTTCTCACGGACCCTCCCACCCCATATTCACTCTGCCTTCCAAAAATGGGCACATGTCACCCAAGAGAAAATGGCTTCTCCCCTGGACTATAACGCTCACTACCATCACTATTGGAGTTCTGATCACCGCGACATTCTGTTTGGTGCACACTACAATTCTCTCTCCTCGAGATTTTCGGGGATGTCTATCTGCCACCCCATCTATGATGAGAAGTCCATGAAACTAACACTACGACATGCTATCTACTCTGCCATCCTTAACACGGAGGCTACAGCCACCTTCATGCTTCTGCCAGCAAGTTGCAGGCATATGATAACCAACCCCTACTCACAACTCCTCAGTGCCCACACATTTGCTACAAGCTCGGGACCATTCCAAAAAACAAACTTACCTATGACAAACCCCAATCCTGGGTCTGCCAGGAAACTGCCCTACCCAAGCATACCTGGGATTTACAAATTATCGCAGTCTGGAATACGGCTGCAAGAGTCCACTTGAATAACCAGAACTGTAACTGGCTTCAGGATCTAGCCAAAGCCATCAGAATGGAAAAATGTATTAGAAATGTTAGTAACCACCCCATCCAGAATACAAGACATAAAGTGATGCCCGGGATCAGAAAATGTGAAAAGCTCCCCCTAGACATGAAACAGATTTCCAAGGGCCCCAAAAGGTCCGCCCCAAACATTACTGTTAATGCTCCTTGTCAGTCCCATCCCAACCTCCAGTTTAAAGTTGCAGATTGGAGATCTTGGGCCTACACAGACGGCAGTTGCCAGGTCCAGAACGGCAAGACAGTTATAGGGGCAGGTGTGTACCACCCCCTGACTGATTCACAAAAAATAGTTGAACCTAATGGCGCTGGAATTACCAATACCATAGGAAGAGCTGAGCTCGCTGCCATTGCTGCTGCGCTCACTCACGATTACACACATATTGCCACAGATAGCCTTAGCTCACTTCATCAACTCAGAAAGCAAATTCTGTATCCAGAAAAGCATAGGCATCATGTGCAAGGAGATGTTTTGAAGAAGATATCAAAACTTGCCCGAGCCTCTCAAGATCACATCTTTTTCTACAAGGTCAAGTCTCATGCTGGAATAGCTGGGAATGAATGCGCAGATCAGGTTGCTAAATACCAGGCCTCCCTCAAAGATGGCAACCTAACTGATACTGGACTCCCTAGCGCTGGCCCAGGAGGAAATCCCTTCCACAATACAATCTGGCTGGCTAGTGAAGAGGCAAATCCTAGGCCTCCTCAATCCCACCCTTCTTCTCCTCGTCTGAGCTACCTCCCAGACCTTAAAAATGCTTTGAAATCCCATATGCATGCTAAACACAAGCTGGGCTATGCTGACAGGAAGACAGGCTACTACACGTACTACCAGAGCTTGCTACCTCAAGTAAGCAAGAAAATTAGCAATGCCTTTTGGAACATGCCCGGTCTCTCAACTCGAATGAAACGCACTGTCTTCCAATACCGCACAGGCACCCTCTACAATCAGAAACATGCGGTCCGATATAAAAGATCCACTAGCCTGACATGTCCCCTACCTGATTGCCATCACATAGATAGCGCTCTCCACATCCTATCTGGCTGCCAATGCCCCGTCATGCGTAACATGGTAACTGAGCGTCACAATATTGCTTGCAGGATGATTTTGAAACTGATCAGTGAAGGCTCTTATGGGGCCAACCTTGTGCAGTTGGATGCGGGCAACAAAAGCCGTTTGGCCCAGCACGACCTGCAAGTACCTGAGCAAGTCTCTAATCGAGCTGTACCTCCCAACCTCTTCAAACCCACGGTTTCTATGCAAACCAGACGCAACTCCAGCCGCCCTGATGCAATCTTGGTTACTCCTCACCTAACCAACCCAAACAGACCACCCACTCCACCCTCAAACCGGGTACTGCGCAGTATGGGGAGTAGCACAACTCCAGCCCGCCATATTCACTTAATAGAAATCAAGTACTGTGAAGATACGAGGCCTGGTGCCCAGCTAGAAGCCTCACAGCAACAACACAGTGAACTGTGCAAACAACTCCAAGGTACAGAGATTACTATCCACCCTATCCTCCTGGGTGTGGGTGGGACTATCTACAATGCCCATACCCTTGATCAATTTAAAAAATTAGGGATTGACTCACAAAGATCTGAAACACTTGCAAGAAAACTCCATGCCCATTCTGTACAATTTGCGCACAAACTTACCTCTACCAGACGTGCCATTGAAAACAAAAGCACTCATCATAACACTGGTGCCCTGGAGCAGCGTGCTGCCAGAAACCCACCTGACCCACACTAACTCCCCTCTCATCTTCTGGTAAGGGAGACTCACGGCTCTTTGAGCCAATGTGTCTCTCTTTCCTTAATTGATGTAGGGAGCGTTTTTATCTGCCTACGTAGTTTTTTCTTTTTCTTTTTCTGCTCTCACGTCAAAAGGCTCAACAAAAACATATCTCTGCCAAGAGCAAAAAGGTTTACAATTTTAACACGCTGATCACACCTCCCCACATTCGATCAGCCCTACATAAATGGTGCATGGTCTCAACAGAGAGATCCTCCAACCCTCTTGAATTTGACGGTACCCTCAACATTTATTTCATCACAAGCAACCAACACCAGGTCTTCGGGGTGCACACAGACGCCCTCTCTGTACACTACAAAGGATTCTCCTTCTGCCATCCCCCTCATGATGATGAAATTATGTTCAGACTCATGCGCCATGCAGTGCACTCCTCCCTTCAAACCACAGATCCAGTTGCCACCTTCCTGCTTTTGCCCCACTGGAGAGGCTTTGGCTGCAACGCTTACATGAGTTGGCTTAACCATTATCCAGGTCTTGCAAAAGTGCTTGCCTAATTCCCTGCCGGAAACATCCAATTCCAGGCACCCCAGCACTGGCTCAACACCATACCTAACCCCAACCTGCCTTCTTATCCTATGCAACTCATTATTGTCTGGAACCTTAATGCTAGAAAAGCGCTGGATGGCACAAACAAAAACTGGTTCCAATTCCTCAATCGAGATGTACCAGAAGCCCACTGGCTATCCCTGGATACTCCAAATCCTGCCACGCCACTGCATACCCACCAACACCTAGAATCAAACACTTGGAACAAGAGAAAGATGGATGCCTGCCGAAATGAGAGACTCCTGGAGCAGGGAATAGAAGTTCCTGATCATATCTCCCGGACAATTCCAGATTGGGTCTTCCCTAATGGTACTGGCTCCTCTGCCCGACACCAAAGTCGCCCTGATGCTGTCTTTGTGCGCTCTATCCCAGGTGGATCTCACCACCTTGGTCCTACCAAAATCCCTCCTCAAGATAGGGACATTCATCTTATTGAATTTAAATTCTGCCCTGATACCAACTCTTTATCCACTCTGGAAGCTGCAACTACTCAGCCGCTGCATGCCAATACTTTAATAAGGCTCAAATCCCGCAGCTCAAAAAACCCTAACAGGAACAACAAAGTGACCTTGCACATCGTCTTAGTTGGTGTGGCAGGCACTATTTATAATGACTACACTATTCAACCTCTTATCAACTTGGGTTTAACCAGGCAGAGGGCTCTTTATCCACTCTGGAAGCTGCAACTACTCAGCCGCGGCATGCCAATACTTTAATAAGGCTCAAATCCCGCAGCTCAAAAAACCCTAACAGGAACAACAAAGTGACCTTGCACATCGTCTTAGTTGGTGTGGCAGGCACTATTTATAATGACTACACTATTTGGTGAGGCCCTAGCTAGTTAGGGGACCTTTCCTTAATGCACGCAGCTGGACCTGGCTTGCGTAGTCTTTTGTTTTCATTACTACACCATTAAACCTCTTATCAACTTGGGTTTAACCAGGCAAAAGGCTAAATCATTAGCATCCAAGTTCAGTTGCCACGCTATCCAAAGATTAACAACTACAATTAACACTAGACACGCTCTTTGTTTTCACGGGGGCTTCTGGGGGTGGGGTTGCTGGTCGCGCGGCAGAGGAGAGCAGGAGAAGATGAGTCCCGCGGGCGTCCAGGAGCATGGCAGCCAACCCTCCGGATCCTCATTAGCTCTTGTTTCTGGCTTTCTCCTAGGCTAGCTTAGTCTAGTTTAGGCTTGAGGGCCCTTTGGTGAGACCCTTTCTAGCTTGCTAGTCAGGGAACCTTTCCTTAATGCACGCGGCCTCTTGGCTGGCGTAGACTTTTCTTTTCTTTTCCAACACCTAGCATCAAACACTTGGAAAAAGGAGTTCCAATCACTTTCCCCTGACATCCATAGCTGTTCACACGAGTGCCCTCAGGCAAGGGCAGCCTTCCTTCCTGCTGACTACAAGAAAATGTTCACACCTAAAATTAAGGACTGGAGAGAAATCACCTACACAGATGGCAGTGTGATTAAACACAAAGATGATAACTCCCCACCACTTACTGGCTCAGGTGTTTACACTCCGGGAAGGGACACTGCTCCACCCTCCCAACACCTGCAGCTGCACATAAAACCCAATGGTTATGGACCTACTAACACCATCAACAGAGCAGAACTTTCAGGTATTCTTGTAGCAGTCCAACAAGGGCAAATTGGCATTGCCTCTGATAGTGCATCCTGCCTCTTCCAGATTTCTTAACAAACCCTTAATCAGATGCGCATGAGGAACCAACTCCATGCACAACTCACTCAGGACATCTCAAATTTGCTAGAGCACTCTCCACACCCCGTTCATTTCTATAAATCTAAAGCCCACTCTGGCATTATTGGTAATGAGGGGGCTGATGCCTGTGCACGCACTGCAGCACTCACGGGTACCACGGATATTGCACTTCCAGATGCCAGGGACCCATTCCACAATAACTACTGGCTCTCATTGAAGACCTCTCACGCACAGAATTATGGCAGGCACCGCTCCCATGCCTCCCCAATCCGGTACCTCACCAGTCTGAGCAACAAACTTAAATTATTCATGCATAAACAGCACAAGCTGGAAGTGGTGGGGCCCTGCCTTTCAGGTGACCTTTCCTTAATGCACGTGGCCAGACTTGGCAAGCGTAGTCTTTCTTTCTTTCTTTCAACACAAGCTTGGCTCTGCTGATACCTCTGGCTACCATTTCAATAGATGGAAGAGGCTCAAGCATGCCATACAACCAAATTCCCCTGTCACCACCGCTAACACTGAAGCTCACAGTCCAAACTATCAACTTGCTAACAAAGAGACCAGCAACCCCTTTTGGGAATCCAAAGATTACCCTCAGACAACAGACTAATGTTATCAAATACTGCACAGGGACAATCTACACACAAAAGCATGCCAACAGATTCAACAAATCTTCCACCTCCGTAAGGTGTCCGCTCTGTGACGACACGGAAAGTATTAATCATATTGTCCTCAGATGTTAAATACGACCATGAGTGGTATGCATACCAACAGGCACCATGAAGGCCTTAGCCTCTGTGTAAAAGCCCTTAGTAAAGGCAGGTTTGGCTCATCCCTTATTGGTATGGATGCCTGCCGTAGTGAAAAGAAAAGAAAAGAAAGACTACGCAGTCCAAGTCTGGCCGCGTGCATTAAGGAAAGGTCACCTGTCCTGAGAGGCAGGGCCCCACCACGAGAGACTTCTGGATCAGAGCATACAAGTCCCTGAAAACATCTCACGAGCCATTCCAGGCTGGTTTTTTCCTAATGGTACTGGCTCCTATGCCCAGCACCAGAGCCGCCCTGATGTTATCTTTATGAGATCTATCCCAGGCAGACAAGCTCACCTTGATCCTTCTAAGATTTCCTCCTCAAGAAAGGGATATCCACCTTGTTGAGCTCAAATTCTGTCCAGACACCAACCCCTCCGTCACTTTGGAAACTGCAACTGCCCAGCATGTCCACACACTAACCAGACTTAAAAACCCGCAGCTCAAGAAACCCAAACAGTAATAACAAAGTGACTCTACGTATCATCCTGATTGGTGTGGCTGGCACCATTTACAATGAGTACACAGTCAAACCTCTTGTCAATTTAGGCCTAACCAAGCATAAAGCTAAGTCCCTAGCTTTCAAGTTGAGCTGCCATGCCCTGCAGAGATTAACCACTATCATTAACACCAGACATGCTCTTTGCTTACAGGGGGCTTCAGGGGGGGGGGGGGCACTGGGCGCGCGGAGTTGGATACCAGGAGAAGGAGAGTCTGGGCGTCTCAGGGCCCTGCTGACAACCCGCCCGATCCTCATTAGTTCTGTCTCTTCCCTCTCCTAGGCTAGCTGTAGCTAGTGCAGTTTTAAGTAGTTCTGTTCAAAGAACTTAAGCACAGCTATTTTCTGACTTCCCCTCTCACAGAATTTCACTGTGACGAACCAGGCACTTTCTTCTATTCTCAAGCCAGCTCTGAGGATGTTTCCCAGCAGTTAATGGTAGAGGCACGGATAGGATGAATGTTTTGGCTCCTTACATTGCACGTCTGTTTGCTGCCATGATGGAGAGGGCTGAGATTCCTGCTTGTTGGAAAGTGGCTAAGATAAATCCTCTTTACAAGAAGGGCTCTGTGCTGGACCCAGGGAATTATCGCATGCTCGCAGTAAGTGGCACCCTGTACAGGCTGTACGCTAACGTTCTCAGGGAGGTGGTCACTGGGTGGTGTAAAGATAAAAACAAGATTCCAGACACTCAATCTGGTTTCTACCCTGGCCGTAACACTTTGCAGCCCATTTTCACTTTGCGGCACTTGCAGCATGCTGCTCAGGTCAAGCGCCCAAATGCATCCCCAAGGCTGCATGCAGCTTTATTGATTTCAAGCAGGCATACGATACAATTCCTAGGGAAGCTCTTTGGACTCACCTGCAGCGCATTCGTATGCCTGCGTGCCTGTTGGTTGTCATTAAAAGCATGTATGCTAATGGTGAGTACATCTTGGTGGGTGGCTGCAAGCAAGCTCGTGTGCGCCCCCATTTTGGAGTTAAGCAAGGCTGCCCGCTTTCCCCCTTGTTGTTTTCCTTGTATATCAATGGCGTGGACTGCTTGGCAGAAAATGTGCAAGGGACTATTAAAGGCACTAGGGACGTTCGAGTCACCCACATGCTGTATGCAGACGATCTGTGCCTCACTAGTAACCTTCCTGATCAGCTCCAACTGATGTTAGATAGGCTACATATGTATGCTCAGCGGAAAGGGTTGGTGATTCATACTGCCAAGTCTGAGATTGTGCACTTTAATTCAAAGGGCGATAATGTGCCAGTTTTCACGTTAGGTGGAGCTCGTTTGGCATGTGCAGATTATTTTCGATATTTAGGCATGCTGTTCACAAAACAACGCAACCCGCAAGCCACCGCTAAGTACATGTGTGCCCCTTTCCTAGGTGGTTGTAGACGGATTAGGCAATTCGCATCTGAGCACCGCCTGACAGATAGGCCGCATACCATGCTCTGGCTGACTAAAGCATATGCTCTCCCTGCTAGCATGTATGCATGTCAGATTTGGGGCACTAGATTTATGAAAGAAGGAGCTGAAATGGACTGTACTTTGCAAACTGTACATCTGTGCTTATTGAAGTGTATCCTTGGGGTAAAGCGCACCACTCCTAATTGGTCTGGACTGCGCGAGTGTGGGCATGAACCTTTACAGTTCTATTGGTTTCGTGCAGCAGTTCGGTTTTACAATGCTTTACTGCGCAGCAACAGCACTACACTCAGTAAGGTACTGCAAGCAGATGTTGAAATGAGCAGTCTTTCCCATAAATGCTGGACCTCAGAATTTTTGGCTGCCTGCACAGGCTTGGACAGGTGCAACGTGTTTACTCATTGTGTTCGGTCAGGGCAGCCTATAATCACGAGGGAGTTTGTTGTTGATCTGAGAAAAAGGCTGCGAGGTGTGTGGAATGCTGATCCCTTGGCAGAGCATGGTGAACACACGAACAAATTAGCCAAGTATCATCACTGGATGGCACTTCCTTTGAGACCCTTGTCTGTTCATGGTGCGCCCTTTTCTGTCCCCAGGTATTTGCATCTTGATTTGGGCAAGCGCACGCCTAAAAAAAACATAGCACACTTTCGTTTAAATGCTCACACTTTAAGAGTTGAGACATCACTTTGGCAGGAGCACACATCTGCTTGTGATCGGTGTGACCAACGAGGACTCCAAGATGATAAGCATGCCGTGTTCCTTTGTTCTTGCGCTCCTGTGTGTTCTGTTCAAAGAACTTATGCACAGCTATTTTCTGACTTCCCCTTTCACAGAATTTTACTGGACGAATCAGGCACTTTCTACTATTATCAAACTAGCTCTGAAGATGCTATTCATTTCAAAGAAGTTCTTGCAGAAGCAAACTAATGAGACTAATTGTTTTATTTCCGATCTCATGGATATGTTTTGTGCAGTTGGAACGGTTGAGCAGACCGAGCAGCCAAACTATATGGCTGAAGGTCAAACCCCATTGTAACTCATTATAACTCAAGCCATCTCTGAGGATGTTTTTCATTTCTTGCAGAAGCAAATTAATCATACTTATCGTTTTATTTCCGAACTCATGGATTATTTTTATGCAGTTGGAACAGTTGAGCAGGCCGAGCAGCCAAACTACCTGGCTGAAGGTCAAACCCCATTGTAACCATTGTAGTTTTGAGGGACCCTTGGTGAGGCCCTTGCTAGCCTGCTAGTTAAGGGACCTTTCCTTAATGCACGCAGCCTTTGGCTTGCGTAGACTTTTTGTTCTTTGAGCTGTTGATTGGCACTTGTTTCAACCAAAAATGCCAATAGCGCTGGCCGATCGCAAGAAACGGTTGAAACAACCATGGTTATTTTGTAATTAATTGCAAGGGACTCTTCTTTACTGCACGTGGCCTTTTGGCTAGCGTAGACTTCCCTAAGTTGCCCTTTCCTTCCATTTCCTCATGAAAAGAAAATTCAATGCTTGCCGTTAGGCTGCATGGGAAAGAAACATAATCAAGGAAATGTCATTACTGCACCTTTTATTAAAGGCGCTGTTGTCTTACGGCCCAAACTCAATGGGCGAGGTACAGAGAGTGTCAATGTTTTGGAGCCCTTCGTGGCTAAGCTTTTCAAGTTGCTCCATGACAAGGCACGCATCCCTGCTTGTTGGAAGTATGCAAAATTAAGCCCACTGTATAAAAAAGGGCCCCTGCTTAACCCGAACAGCTATCGCATGTTGGCAGTCAGTGGCACTATGTATAGGATGTATGCCAATGTTGTACGTGCTTTACTAACTGACTGGTGCCAGGAGGCTAACAAAATACCAGATACTCAGTTTGGCTTCTATCCTGGCCGTAATACACTTCAGCCTTTGTTTATTCTTCGCCATCTGCAGCAGGCTGCACGCACTTTGCGACCAAATAACTCGAGTAGATTGCATGCGGCATTCATAGATTTCAAACAAGCCTACGACACTATTCCTAGGGAGGCTCTCTGGCAACACCTCCGCCGCATCAGCATGCCCACTTCTTTGCTGTCAATTATCCAAGACATGTATGCTGCTGATGAGTATGTTTTGAAGGATGGTGCAAAAACTGCACGTGTGCATCCTATGCGAGGTGTTAAGCAAGGGTGTCCTCTTTCTCCTCTCCTTTTCTCACTTTACATCAATGATGTTGACTTGATTGCTGAGGATGTGAGAGGGGCAGTAACTGGCACAGAGAATGCTCGCGTGACCCACATGTTGTATGCTGATGATCTCACATTGCTTTCCAATGAGCCAGGTGCTCTTCAAACCATGTTAAGCAGGCTGAATGTGTATGCTAGGAAGAAGCATCTCGTTATCAACACCTTAAAGTCAGAGGTTGTGCACTTCAACTCAAAAGGAATCAATCTCCCTGTTTTTACGATTGGCAGTGACACTCTTGCTCATAAGGACTCGTTTAAATATCTTGGCATGATGTTTTACAGGACCTTGAACATGGCTAAATCGGCAGAAAATGCAGCTCGTGCTATGCTTACATCTGCTTATAGGATTCGTCGTTTTGTACGTGAGCACACACTTGCAGATAGGCCGCATGCTTCCTTGTGGCTTGCAAAGACGTATGTTATTCCAGCTGGTATGTACGCGAGTCAGGTGTGGGGCACAGGTTTCATGCAGGCTGGCAAAGAGTTCTCTAGTGCTCTGCAAACTTTGCATCTGAATTTCTTGAAAGGTACCTTGGGTGTGAAGCGAACTACCACTAACTGGGCTGTTTTGAGAGAATGTGGGCATCAACCACTGCAGTACTATTGGTTTAGAGCTGCAGTCAAGCTGTACAACAGCATGCTTGGTACAAATAGTAGTACTTTACGCCGTGTTATGCAAGCCGATTTGAAGTTACAACCTAAGGATGACAAGTGCTGGACAGCGCAGTTAATTCAAGCCTTCCAAGGTTTGCGTGGTTCTGAAATTTTTGAGCAGGCTGTGAGGTCAGGAGGTGCCATTTCCATGAATGATTTTAGTGCAGACTTGAGGTACAGATTGCAAGGAGTTTGGAGAGAAGCCGAGTCAGTGGATCCAAGGGAAAACAACAACAAACTAGCTACTTACCAAGCTTGGTTTGCTACTCCTTTTGCTTGCAACGCTCGCCAAACCTATGCACCCTTGCCTTGGTATCTTTTTTTGGATTTGCCTAAGCAAGTTATGCGTAATGTGAGCAGGTTCCGGCTTCGTGCTCATACTTTGAAAGTTGAATCGGCTGTTTGGCAGGATGATGGTACCTCTGTGTGTGACAGGTGTCCTTGCAACCAAACTCAAGATGAAGCACATGTCCTTTTTAACTGTACTGATGAACACGTTTGTTCTCTGCGCCGCAAGTATCAAATGCTTTTTGAACCTTACTTCCAGGATATTGTTGAGATGCAACCTTTTTTACTGCATCAAGTGAGCTCTCAATTTGTTTATCAGTTCCTTCATCAGCGAAACGCAAAACTTTTCCTTTTTGTGTCTGAGCTTATGGATTTATTTTTGGCTGGCAGAGACCAGCCACAAGCCGATCAGCCAAACGACCTGGCTGAAGGTCACCCCCCATTGTAACCATTGTAATCAAGGAAAGGATTGAAATCAACGAAAGGGGGTGGGCCACCATCAGGGCTGTAGCCCAAGCCGCCCCAAAGACTAAATCCTGAAAACCCAGACCCCACGCGAGCGCCAAAATGCGTGCAGCGCTCCTAGTGTACATGCTTAAGCTAGAATTGTCTGGATTGTATCCTTAATGCATGCGGCCTTGCTTTGGTCAGCCTCGCCTTTTCTTGTTCTCTCTTTCTACTGTGAAATTATCATGAGAACACATGATCAAGAAAGAGGTCTCTTGAAAAATAAATCCATAAAGAGGGGGACACTTGTCTACTGACTGGTCCACGCGAATCAGTAGCTCGCTCTGACACAAACTGCACAAACCCTAAAAAACATAGCTGCAGCTTATGGCAGCAACAAAACTGGCAACGTGTCAGTTGCCCAATGTGAGAAATTTCCAAAAATGGCATAAATAAACTCCTCCCTTTTCTACACACTGGCAGTTGGCTCACAATAAAAAAAAACAAAATAGACCAGCAAATCAAGTTTGACTGCACACCAAAGGCAGTCCCCCACAAGGGCCAACACCTCAGGTGCTAAGTAAAATATTTGCACAAAAACCAAGAACCCACCACACATGCACATTTGCAGCGCAAAGCTGGCTCACTGGGCCTCAGCACGAGGCTGCAGCTCCTGTGGCTTAGCTTGTGCGTCTACGCTGTAGCGAGCACGCAGCAGTAGGGAGTTGGACACAACAGCCACTGACGAGAAAGCCATCATGCCAGCAGCTGTAGAAGGTGTGAGCGCCACTCCGAAGGAGGGAAGAAGAGCACCTGGAAAGAAGCAAGATTCAGGATGCAAGCAAGCTGGCTATCACTTTGATGATGAATGATCCAGGACGAATTTAGAAGTGAGCAAAAAAGACATCATCAGAGGACCCAATCAATCAGAAGACACAAGAGGAAGCAAGGTGGTGTAGAGCACAGGGGAGTGGAAATGCCACCTTGCTGGTTGTGCTCATGGAAGTAGGCAGGGCAAGACAGAGGCCATAATTTAGGAGGACATGCATCAAGCCACATGTGTCCCGGAGATATTTCTGACTGCGTGCTTCATGGTGTGCCACAGGGTCAAACAAACCACCTTCATTGTGTGTGATGTGCATTTTTTACAGTTTCAAGGTTGCAAAGTGCATCATAGGCTGTATCACAGAGCCAAACGAAGCCACCAGCCACACAATCCATCGCGGCTGAACAAAGCCAAGGAAGGTCAGAGGTTAGAAACCTACTCACATCCCCCCCTCCCCATTCTTCACACGGCCCTGGAATTGTTGTATCAGCTTGACTTGCTTACTGTTTGCACCTGCCCATGTTTTGTCAAGTGAGCTCTTGACCTCTCGCTATTACTACGCCTCTAGCCTGGCAGTCAGACGCTTTGACTGATGGCTTTTCTCTTGCAAGAGCTTAGTAGATGTGCATGAGCTGCAGACTTAAGGGGGCCAGTAAGTACTATGGCTAAGCAGGTGAGGGTCAAAACCTTCAGAATGCCGACGTGTGTGTGTATGTGTGTGTATGTGTGTGTGTGCGCGTGCGTGTGTGTATGTGTGTGTGCGTGCGTGCGTGTGTGTGTGTGTGTGTGTGTGTGTGTGTGTGTGTGTGTGTGTGTGCGTGCACGTGCGAGTGCGCTCCAGGTGTGCATAAGAGATCGTGAACAGGGAAGCAACTTTGTCCAGGGAATTAGAGGGGGGAAAGGTGAGTTTGAGCTCAAAACACACAAGCTCAGGCAATGGGAATGTTTGACTTAAAACTCATTGTAGCCTCTAAGCAATGCGCATTGTGCACAGGTGATTTTGGCATTGCAGTGCTGAGGAAATAGGTAGCAGGGCAGGGATACGTGGGCAACAAACAAGGCATGCATGCGCTGTGGTACGCAGCTGCACCAAGATGCTTACCAGCAGCAAGAGGGATGCCGACGACATTGTAGGCAAGGGCCCAGGTCAGGTTGGCTCGAATCTTGTCCAGCGTGGCTCGTCCCAGATCTAAAGCATCCAGGACCTGCATCGACGTATCAATTTTGTGTGCATCTTTGTGCTCAAATTTACATCAGGCAAGGTATGGGGCTGGACAAGTCAGCTCAAAGTGATCACATCCACATGTTGCATTTAAACGCGCATGCTGCAGTCTATCTGCAGGCCAACAACTAAAAGAAGCATACAGCATAACCCGTCCTTTTGCATGCCATCTGCTACAACCTACACCAATCCTGACACTTGCATCCAGTACAATGAGTTACAAAGCAAAACAAGGCTTTTAACCAGCACAAGCACCACAAGTATTCACAGGGGACCAAAGGGGAAGAAAGCAGCAACAAGTAGGGGCTCAGCTTAGAGGGCATTGAGTCTTGCTAACTGATACGGAGACCAGACTTGCACATCATCATGCAATGATTTGTTGGCAAAGAATTCCAAGTATTCACTCTTTACATGTCACATATTCAGTGCATTACGTATCAAATCTTAAATTTTATTACATTGAGGAGATTGCCAGCTGTAATCATGGGCATGGTGAAAACCTTAGCAAAAGTGTTGATGGTGCGCACAAACTTCAGCATAGAATTTAGTGCCATGCATTGACGCGTTTCTTCCAGCACATCCTGCCTGGTGCTATACAAAGTACCATGTGTGTGTGCAAGGGGGGGGGGCATGCTCATAGCGTAGCTACCTGCAGCACTTGAACAAACATCAATGGTGCTCTCTCGCAACTCTTTCTTATCGCGCTACCTCTCTATTATAAGGATTAAGAGATGAATGATGAGACTCGACAAGTTTTGCCATAATGTAAAAGGCATCGCTGGCTCCGCACCTGATGCAGGCGGTCGCCCATGAGCACCACTTGAGCAGCATCCCCTGTGAGTTCAAGTGCATGAGGGGATCATGCATGAGCAAGCAGGCAAGACAGAGAGGTGGAAGCAGGAAAGCTGTACCCAGAAACCGGGGATGGAAGTCCTTGTATTGGCATGTTTGCTTTGTGGGATGGGTAGGGCAATGAGGGATGACCATGTGTAAACAGGCCTGCCTGTACCTGGTGCACTCCCAGTGCTGGGGATGCTTTGCCTTACATTGGCATGCGTGATTGGCGGAGGTCCCAGTGCTGGGGATGCTATGCCTTACATTGGCATGCGTGATTGGCGGAAGTCCCAGTGCTGGGGATGCTATGCCTTACATTGGCATGCATGATTGGCGGAAGTCCCAGTGCTGGGGATGCTATGCCTTACATTGGCATGCGTGATTGGCGGAAGTCCCAGTGCTGGGGATGCTATGCCTTACATTGGCATGCGTGATTGGCGGAAGGGGACGGGCACTGAGGGATGGTCAGTCTGGAGGCATGCTTGGTAAACATGAGGGAAATTAGTTCTATCTAGTGGCAGAAAACCTACCTACCTAGCGGCTTGCTTTCAAAGTCATTCTTTCACCTTTCCTTGGCATTCTACTTATGATCACACGCCTACCATCACCGTTTTCCACAATCTTTGACATCTTGTCTGCCGCATCCAAGCCACCCTTCAGGGCAATGCCCACCTGAGCAGCATCCTGATCATCCCTATTTGCTGCATCCAAGCCAAACTCTAAGTCAAAATCCTTGTCAACCCTACCTGCCGCATCCAAGCCACCCTTTAGGGCAATGCCCACGTGAGCAGCGGCCAGCGCAGGGGCGTCGTTCACACCATCCCCAACCTGCAGATTATACAGGCGCACGCATCCACAAGGCAGGTGAGCAGGGATTTGGTGCACATCCTGCAAGCCTTACACACACACGCACGCACACACACACACGCACACACACACACACATACACACACGGATCGGCCATGGTCAGTTAGATATGGTAAGGTGCAATCTCAACGCACATGTTTTGCAACAATATAGTGTCCTTGTCTGTGCACGTGTGGAGGTGTGAAGGGCAGGACCTGATTCTTGAGCCTGCCTGCAAAGACCGCATCAAGACTTTTGCTCCTGCATTCTGCTCCATCACATCAAGGGCTTTTGCAGGGCACACCTGGTATCTCAACTAGCCTAGCTCCCTTGCCTCCCTCCTGGTTACAGGCTACAAGCCACCAAGTCAATTCCAAGCCCTTACCACCTCAACCAGAAACAGCGCAGCTTGCATTTGCCTGGCACACAGCAAGGCCACAGAGCATCGGCCAGTCTGTCTTCGCGTAGCAGCGCATACACACCTCTGATGGAATTCCTTCATTCTATGGAATTTGATGGAACCTACCATGGCCACCAGGCACCTGCCACTGCCTCCCGCCTCTGCTTCCTGACGCTCTTGCAGCGCATGGATGCGCGTGAGCTTGTCACGAGGGGAAAGGCCCCCCACAGCGTTGCTGGGCACCACCTGCAGGTGGAAGAACATGAGGCATGCATCAGCATAAGACGATGGGACCACCTGCAGATGGAAGGACAAGGGGAATGCACCAGCTGAAGGCCTGCATGCATGGCTTACCCCCTCTTCCCTCAATGTCACCCTCATAAGCACATGCTAAGGTGTGGAGAAACATCAAAAGGTCTCTCAAACTTCACAGTCGGCTGCGCTTACGGATGTTTATTGGAATTGGCTTGGTATGGATGCCACCCACATTGCATAGGATGGGGATCCCTGCCACACTGTGAGGCCAGTCGGCAGAGCTGTCAGTGGGTTGATGGCTGTATGACACTCACCCCTGCTTGAGATGCAGCAGCTGCAACTGTGGTAGGGTCATCTCCTGACAAAATATGTACACTGCGAGCATGTCGAAGAATTGAGTGCGCATGTTGAAGAATTGAGTGCGCATTAGTGCCAGAGGATGGTAAGGGCATGTCAAACGTGCACGCCTGCGGTTCAGTTAGTATTTCTTCCTGAAGACACAATTCCAAGGCAGGTAGGTAGAACAGGCTTGCAGTCAAACGGCTTTCTCCTTTCAACCTGAGTGCGTGCGGCACCCAAGCCGAGCGTACAAGGCACAAGGAGAAAGCATGCTAGCACATGTTCTCACACAGACATACAGTGGCTGTAAACCCTTATGTAAAAGCATCAGGCCAAACCAAGCCACGTTGCCTGCCTCCACCATCCTCCCACTCACTCAATGCCCATGTCCCTCAGCCGCTTCACGCTATCGCTCGCGTCAGGCCGCAGGCTGTCTCTCAGACCCAGCACGCCCACCACGCCCTCCCCTTCTACTCCCACCCACACAGATGAGGCTCCAGCCTCAGAAACCAGACCCTGTGAACTGCTGCTGCTGCTGCTGCTGCTGCCACCCTCGATGCTACTTTGCCTGGACCCTTCACTGTCAAGCCCTGTGCTGCTGGCGCTGCTGCTGGCGCTGCCCTGCCCTGTCGACCCTTCTACGCTCGCCTTGTGGGCAGCCACCTCCGAAAGCGCCACGTCCCAGGGGACATGGTCTGCACCGCCCCTATGGCCATGGCCATGCGTACCGTGCGCAGCCACCTGCGACTGCACCCAGTCATGCTTCCCTACCGCCACAACCTTGCCATCCAAGCGCGCCCGCACGCCTGCACCCGGCTCTGTGGTGGCATCCTGGACTGCCTGCAGGAGCAGCAGCAGGCCAAGGGATAAGGAGGAGGTGCTAGGGGGTAAGAGGACCGAGCAGAGGGGGAAGGGAATAGGAGGATGAGACAGGTGGAGGGTGTCTTGTCCAATTTGTTGTGGGGGCTGTTTACTGATGGGATGAAAGGGGGTGGACTGTTGTGGGTGTGTTGTTTATTGGTGGAAGGTGGGGGGGACAGGCCCAAAGCAGCGACAGTGTAGGCAACATTAAATCTATCAACAAGAGCAACACCTTCCTTGGCACCACAACCGGACAGTCACCCTCCTGGGACCCAATTCCTGGCATACATACCTGAACAGCCAGCCCACGTGCGTTTGCCTCTCGGGCAATGCCGTCGGCGATGGGGTGGCGAGTGACACTCTCTACAGCAGCAGCAAGCTGCACGACACCATTGCTGTCATATGTGCTGCCAGGTCGCGCCGCCACAGAGCTCACATGCAGCTTCCCTGAGCGTCAAGGGCAGCGGAGACAACATGTGTGTGTGTGTGTGTTGAAAGCGAGTTACACAGAGCAAAGCACAATAGTTATAAGATGCAGGAAAGAGTTTGCACAATGACCATGCAAAATGGAAACAGAAGAGAGGATACAGCACGACCAAACAAAAATGGTGGCGAGGCTGGGCATCAATGAAACCCCAAACTTCCTGACTTTTACAGAAAATCAGCTTTCCCGATACATACACAAACACACTCTTACGCCTCGAGTGCTGAGCCCAGCACTCAAGGCCCCCCCCACGAACAGCCCTCACCCACCTTCTGTGAGTGTGCCTGTTTTGTCCAGCACCACTGACTTCACGTTTGCCAGCTTCTCCAGCACAGCACCGCCCCCTCGCAGCAGCAGGCCCCTCCGGGCTCCTGCAAGAACCATATTATTTCGCCAGACCAACAAAACCATCACACTGCATCGCATCAAACAATAAACACCCGACATGATCTTGTTTATTCAGGTGGGCCTAGAAGGACCTGAGCTTGTTACACTTGCTCCTGTGAGCTCAGCACACTTTTGCTGTCTTGAGCTTTTTGTGCTTGCTGCTGAGCTTGGCGCACTTGCTGCTATCGGTCTTGTAAGGTAAACGAGCAGATAAGCATTCGCCCAGACGCAGGAAAATCGAGGACACACTTGGTTCAATCACAAAAATCGGTGCAGTAAGATTGGTACGGGGGTATAGGCTTACATCTACGCCTGCCTAGCTCACCTAAGGGGATGCCACAAGCACTGTGGTGGGCGTAACAGGCCAAGGGCGCAGGGGCATGCCGCCATAAGCACATTCACAGCCAACTTCAGGGCCACCAACAGGCTTGTCCTACGCCTGCTCAACTCACCTGAGGAGGATGCCACAAGCACTGTGGTGGGCGTAGACAGGCCAAGGGCGCAGGGGCATGCCACCACCAGCACATTTACAGCCAACTTCAGGGCCACCAACAGGCTTGACCTACGCCTGCTCAACTCACCTAAGGAGGATGCCACAAGCACTGCAGTGGGCGTGGCCAGGCCAAGGGCGCAGGGGCATGCCACCACCAGCACATCCACGGCCAACTTCAGGGCCACCAACAGGCTTGACGGGGAGGGCGGCTCCACTCCACCCCAGGAGGACCCTGGCACATGTAAGCAAACAGAACCTAAAGGTGTGGGATTGCGACGATCAATCCTCAGTGTGCTACAAGAATGTTTTGTGTGTGGTGACAACAGGGAGGCACGCAGGGGCGGGTGGATGCTGGTGCAAGCACATAACTCTAGGGCAGGCAGCACCAGGTGCAGGCATGGTGGCTCCAGTTGTCATGTGATTGACTGTAACATACGAGCCATGCAGCATGGATGTGATGCATGGACAGTGCTGTTGGCCCAGCCGCGCCATGGCAGGAGGCACCCACCAAAAGGTGCACGCATGGACAGTGCTGCAGGCCAGGCACGTTGCTTGAGAGCACCCACCCCTCACTTGTGTTGCAAGCAGGGTGCTTCTCCAGTGGTTGGTGTTAAGTATTCAAATAGAACGACAGTCCATGCAAAACAATGACTGAATGCAAAGCAACACAGTTACACCCACATGTGAAGTGACACAATGACGTCATTAAGTAACACAGGACATGGAGAGGCTTTCAAGGCAGGCCTCCACCGACAGCAACAAAAGTGCACGTGTTGTCCAGAGTAAAAGAAAGGCAAGCATGCATGGCCACATGTCTTCAAGCTCACCTGCAGCACTGCCCATTTCAGCGCTCATTGCTGCCCAGTCAGCCATGCTGTCTGCAAGCACCAGAGTGAGAAAGATATTCCAGCACCAAGGTGAAACAGGGATCTTAGCCTTCCCCCAAAATCCTAGCCCCAGCATTTTACATGCCAACCCCAGCTGTCCAGTCAGCCCTGGTGTCTGCATTAAGGTGGGTGGAGCAGCACATGTAGCCCATCCCAGAAGGCAGTCAGCTGCATCGATTCCAACTTGACACCCTCCGGGATCTTGCGTTGCAGTTTGAACACCGCTTATAAACTGAGCGTAAACCGCAGAAGATTGCCTGTAGCATTCAGAGTGGTTTCGCTGAAGTTCTTTTCTGTTCGTTATCAACGCCATGCCTCCTAGTATACCATGGCCAAGCATCCTTGCCCATCCCAACTCCCCTCTGAACCTGTTCCTCAAAGTGATTAGAGTGATGACTTAGCCCCCACCAACACGTTCCTCAAAGTGGTTGGGGTGATGAATCGAGTGACTTCCCTGCGCTGCATAGGAAGTGGAGATCATGCATGTGCATGCACTCCATGCAAATGCTTGGCACAAAGGCCCTGCTTCCCCTGGCTCAACCTTTTTCAGGGCTTGTGCCATCCGACAAGGCTCCATTATATTATTTGGATTTTCATGTGTAATGCAGAGGGGGGTCACCATTTCAATGTATTATTTGGATTTTCATGTGCAATGCAGAGGGGGGTCACCGTTTCATTGTATCATTTGGATTTTCATGTGTAATGCAGAGAGGGATCATCATTGTGTGGGACTTCTTGAGGCTATACCTCAATAACGCATGGAGTAACGCACGTTTGGCGCACTTGTTGCAGCCTGACCACCGATTGACCCCATTCCTTTGCCGGTGTGTCCAATTATTTTGTTGTACAGGTTGTGGGGTTCAAAAGGTCGCGATGGGGGAGGACGATTGACCCCAGTTTTGCCTGGGACTGAAGAACCCTAGTCCATCTCCCAGCCATTGGATGGTGCAGAACTTGTTCATGTGATGCCTGTAGTACTCTTGCATGTTCAGGTCTCTTAATGGGAGCCAGTTGAGCCCATTCCCACACCTCAGCGTACAGTACTCTCTTTTCCCCTCACCGCCACATGCACATGGAGACACACTCTTCTCCCAAACTTCAGATGAGGATTGCCCCAAAGGCACACAAAGAACAAACCTGCATCGAAAGTCTGTGCCCTGAAAGTTCTAGCGGGCCCAGAAAATTCTGGGAGACACACAGTCAAACAATGGTGACCCCCTTCTGTTTGTAATGATAAAAATTCTGGGAGACACACAGTCAAACAATGGTGACCCCCTTCTGTTTGTAATGATAAAAATTCTGGGAGACACACAGTCAAACAATGGTGACCCCCTTCTGTTTGTAATGATAAAAATTCTGGGAGACACACAGTCAAACAATGGTGACCCCCTTCTGTTTGTAATGATAAAAATTCTGGGAGACACACAGTCAAACAATGGTGACCCCCCTCTGTTTGTAATGATAAAAATTCTGGGAGACACACAGTCAAACAATGGTGACCCCCCTCTGTTTGTAATGATAAAAATTCTGGGAGACACACAGTCAAACAATGGTGACCCCCCTTCTGTTTGTAATGATAAAAATTCTGGGAGACACACCGTCAAACAATGGTGACCCCCCTCTGTTTGTAATGATAAAAATTCTGGGAGACACACAGTCAAACAATGGTGACCCCCCTCTGTTTGTAATGATAAAAATTCTGGGAGACACACAGTCAAACAATGGTGACCCCCCTCTGTTTGTAATGATAAAAATTCTGGGAGACACACAGTCAAACAATGGTGACCCCCCTCTGTTTGTAATGATAAAAATTCTGGGAGACACACAGTCAAACAATGGTGACCCCCCTTCTGTTTGTAATGATAAAAATTCTGGGAGACACACAGTCAAACAATGGTGACCCCCCTCTGTTTGTAATGATAAAAATTCTGGGAGACACACAGTCAAACAATGGTGACCCCCCTCTGTTTGTAATGATAAAGATTCTGGGAGACACACAGTCAAACAATGGTGACCCCCCTCTGTTTGTAATGATAGATTTCACGTATATGGCGTAAAGCCGATAAGATGTACTGTGTAAATTCATAGCAAGACTTGACCAATGCTGGGTCACGCAGACATGGCAAAGCGGCTGCAACTTCTCACCGCCAGCGCAGCCACCTGCATTGGCCCCCTTCATGCAATACCTAACTGCGACCATCACTTCAATGCAACACCCACCAGCACCTATCTCCACCTCACAAAACCCACCTGCAAATATGCTGCTGTCTAGGACCCATGGGAAGGCGTTCACGCCAAACAGTGACCAAAATGCGAAGGTTGCGGCAGACGCAGTCATGACTCCATAGCAGAAGCGGCCTGCAACAGCGTCTGCCAGACGCTGCACAGGCGCCTCGTTGATCTGTGCCTCCTCCACCAAGTGTGCAATACCTGATGATTGATATTGGTTAATGTTGATTGGTGTTGGTTGACAGTGATTGGTAATGATTGTGAAGGACACCTGACATCCATCGTTCATGATTTATTTTGACCTGCATATTCTCCACCATGTGTACAACACCTGGCAGGGATGAGTAGGGAAGGTATGTGGCGATGTTTAGAGGCATTTAAGGGTAGGCATGTGGGGAATGGGACAATGGTTTGGCCATGCATGAAGCCCTGCGGTACATGCAACCCTGCTGGAAAAGTTAGAATCTCAGAAGCTGTAGTGAGGAATGATGAGCTTCAACTCCCCAATCCTAGCCTGGCTCAAATTTCCTAGCCCATCATGCATGCAATGTGACCTTTAAAGCACAAGCAGACAAGCAAGACCGCCCAACAAATTGTGGAAGTGGATGAGATCAGTGAAGAAACAAATCAATTTCCTAACATAATGTAAAGAAGAAAAAATGTGTTTGAAGGGGATGCAGTCATCCCTTCTCTGGGGGGGCCTTGTGCTCAACATCATTGCTCGCATGGCTGACAGACCATAGAACGGTCATTGCGCAAAGCCCCTGAGAAGGGAGGGACAATTGTCGATGAATTCCTCTACCTCAATAGGCTTGGGACACAAACATGCAAGTAGCAAGCCCCTGCGACGGAGCAATGTAAGAAAGCCCAGACTAACCTGCCAAGGTAGAGCGTCCACCAGTAGCTGTTGCCTTGATATCCAAGGGCCCCTCGAAATTTATTGTTCCACCCGTGACATGCGACCCAGGTCCCTGCATTGCCACCGTGGAAAAAAACAGTTTGAGATCCACTCGAGCTTCAATTACTTTTCAAACAGGCAGGCAAGAGGATTCACCTACCATAGCTCATTTCAATCGAAGCGCAGCTTAGCATTTTCTCGATGGATAATGAAAAGGAGCAGTCCCATTGATATTAGTTACATCTAATCGAGGGACTCGGGCAATCAGATCTGAATTCTTAGGGACCCTCCTCCTTAATTTGTATGGGGCAGAGTTTTACAAGATTCTGCAGGGCACTTACCTTCGCAACAAGCCTAGATTCACCCGTCAGCATGGACTCATCTGCAGCAGCACGGCCTGACAGCACTACTCCATCCACCGGGATCTTCTCGCCTGTCCACGCGACCAGCCATGACACATAGCAGGTAAACATGAGGGCATGTGCATGCAAGGACGTGGGTGCCTGCTTGTCTTGTCAATCAAAGTTACATTTCACTTGCCAATCGAAGCTAATTTCAGTCAGGCAATAAAAGTAAGCACTCTTTTTGCACAGCAACGGCAGGTGAGTGCACAACCAGTAATGGCAGGTGGGTGCATAAATAGCCGCGCTTCTGGGTGCCGACACACGCGTGGGCACGCCTGCCTGAAACACCCAACGCGGATACATGTGTGTCACGACACCATACCTGGAAGGACCCTCAGGTGGTCGCCCGGCCGCAGCGAGGAGGTGGGCACTGTGAGGCACTCCACTGCGCTGCTGCTGCTGCCTGCTTGAGGCTGCGCTGTTGCTGATGCTTTGGCAGCTGCGCCAGGGGGAGCCCCCGGGTCCAGCACCAACCGCGAAGTGGCAGGGATGAGGGAGGCCAGAGCGGAGAGGTCGGAGGCAGCCTTGACCTGGAAACAGAAGAGCAGTAGAAGGGATAAGCCAGAGATGCAGTACAAGAAGAGCAGTATGAGAAGAGTAATAGAATTGGTAAGAGAGGTGTACGAGAAGAGAAGTGTGTAAAGAGTAGGAGGAGGGATGAGGGAGGCCAGAGAGAAGTCGGGGGCAGCCTTGCCCTGGCAGCAGAGGAGCAGCAGCAGTAAGTTTGCTGGGCTTTTGGTACAGTGGATTGGTAGGGAGATCATGCAAGTGCAAGGGGTCTTCTGGAAACAGGGTGTAAGAAGACTCACTCTTATTCTTTTAGTCTCAGGTGAGTTAGGGTGAGTGATAAATAAATTTTTTTCATTACAGAATTGCCCATGCATCTCCTATTCAAACATGCTCAACAAGTGGTCTGCAAGCAATCTGCTGCAGGTCCAGTGTCCCTGCACCCACATGCAAGCCTCTTCTATCTCTTTTTTCCAACCTAGACTGCCTCTGACTGAGGGCCATTGCCTGTGCCGATAGTTATAGAGAAGCGCCTCCCAGCAGCCAAGCTGATGCAAATTAGATGAGCATTGCTCAAGGATGTGCACTGAGTAATCACATGGTTGCTAACCTACAACACACACACACAGCAGACACACACACTTGAAAGCTCCCATCTCCCAGCTGCCATTAAAACACTGGTGGTCCTTCTTTTGCTCTTGCAAAGCAGGAGATGAGCGATGGCCACCGACAAAGAGCGCGGCACACGCGGACGCCCAGCTGTCAGGTGTCTACCTACCTTTTCCCTGGTTTCAAGGGCCCTGCCCAACAGCACAAGCACAAGCAGCACTGGCTCCTATACAATATGCACATTAAAGCATATCTTTGCCCTGGCTTTGAGGGCCCTGCCCAACAGCACAAACGCGAACAGCATCACTGGCTCCTCAAAAAAACGCACATCAAAGCATACCTTTGCCCTGGCTTCGAGGGCCCTGCCCTACAGCACACGCGCAAACAGCATCATTGGCTCCTCTAATAAACGTACATCAAAGCATACCTTAGCCCTGGCTTCGAGGGCCCTGCCCAACAGCACAAATGCGAACAGCATCACTGGCTCCTCCAGGAAAGATGCGTCAAAGCCGCCCAGGACGCCTGCGGGTAGCAGGGCTGAAGCAGTGCCCACCTGCAGGAGCAGAGCAGTGCAGGAGGGGCAAGTGATGCACATCCAAGCAGTGTGAGATATTTTGGTTAAGCCTATGACTCATGCCTATGACTCATGGGTGGTAATGAAAACGATGTGGCCTGCCTGTGCAGCTTTCAGGACCCCAAGGTGCCATCTACTTCATACAGAGCTGCTCATCTTGGAATGCATGCTGTGTGTGCACAAATAAAGCAGGTGGCCAAGTCAATTCAACTAGAGGACCAATTAAGCGGGTCTGCACTTGCAGACACAGCATGTCCACTGCATCAAGACACAGCTGCTTCCTCAAAAGCATTGAGCAAACTCCAGCACAGTTCTCACCAGGAAGGAGGTCGTGCTGCCCACAGCCACTAAGGAGTTCATGTTGGGGTTGCCATTGGACAGGGCCTTAAAGCCCTCCAGAATCAACCTGAGCAACACAAATGCGTGAGTACGAACGCAAGCAAGGTTGAGAGCGCAATTCACACATAGGCATGGTCGAGGGCCTTGAAGCCCTTCAGGATCAGCCTGAGCAACACAGGAATGTGGGCACACACACACACACACATACACACACACACACGATCAAGATGAAGGGCGCAATCGGAAGGGATCCAAATTTGAGTGCAAAGAGCTGACTCAGGAGAACTGAGGGTGGTTGCTTGGGAGTGCTGGAGTACAGCGTTGCAGATGCATGGACACGTGTGCCCTCCTGCTCTTTTGCGAGTGTGAGAGGGTGTATCTTTTTACTGGGGAAGGAAAGACAAGGGATTCCAATGCTGCAAGGTACTCATCGGGCTGCCTCCCTCACTTTGCACTCGCTCACTTATCCAACAAGCCTGTGCAAGCTTGCTTGCCTTCTGGACCAACCGCCTGGTGGCTGTACATGACTGTATTTTTGCAAGTGCATCTGCTTGCTGACAACATTAGACAAGTTGTTGCATTCCCCATGGTAACTACCAGAGATTCAGACACCAGAACAGGCCTCAGGAGCCCCTCACCCCCAAGCCTTGCGTGGTCATGATGCAGCTGTTCCACCTCACTAGACTTCTGAACCTGTCAAGCCTATGAAAGGGTCTCTCTCTGGACTTTAAACAAGCTTGATACTTTCTCAACATAAATCACGCACCCCCACACACCCGCACGTCTCCAAAAAAAACAGCGGCGCAGCAACTCACCCTCTTCCTGTACACAACAGGGCTGCAGTCCCCAAGCAACTCATGCAAGCAACTCACCCTCTGCCCGGACCCGACAGGGCTGCAGTCCCCAAGCAACTCATGCAAGCAACTCACCCTCTGCCTGGGCCCATCAGGGCTGCAGCCCCCAGCAGCCCACTGAACCATGGAGTGCCCAGCGCCACCAGCAGGGGGGAGTGTGCGAGCTCATGCAGGCCCTGCGGTGTTGCACATGAATGTACCAATGCTGGCGTATTAGCAGTCTGGACAAAGTCTCATGCCGCGTGTGTGCGTGTTTGCCTGTACGCGTGAGGGTCAATATACCCCTGCGCTTACGTTGAAGGGGTGATGATGAAGGGGTGCTGCAGGCAAGCAAGCTCCTTGCTGGCTACGCAAGGGCACATCAGTGTTAGCTGATGCACAGAGGGGTGTGCTAAGCGACCCGTCATTTTGCAGGCTGACCGCAACCCATCATCAGTTCTAACATTCCACCATCCATGCCTTCACAAGCTACACGGCTTTGTGCATATGCCATGCCAATCAGGCGTCTGCCACAGCCCTGCAACGATGGCCCAAGAGAAGCACATGAGATCTGAGATGGAGCAAACGGGCCAGAGGGCTCAGGCTTTGCGCACATGCCATGCCAAGCAGGCGTCTGCTGTGGCCTTCCTACCCCACCAATGGTAATCACCATGCTGCTCCCTTGTCCTCTGCCATGCACTCTATACGCGCACACAATGCAGCCTTGCCAGCATGGCAGGCAAACATGTGTGGCAAGAGAGCAAGAGACAGCACACCCAACACAGACAGATTGGTTTTATGTTCCTCCCAGGCACACATCACTTGTTGCACTTCCAAGCTCTGCTGGAAAAGCATGGTTTTGCAGGGACACTTGGCATGCAGGGCCCCTTCTCACCACCATGCATCACTTGCAGGCATGCACAGGCCCATACACTTCTAGAACTGGGCATGATAGACCATGTGGTGCCCATGCTCCTGCCTAAGAATTTATGTTAATTATTGCACAGGAAATGGGCATGTCCCCAACAGCACAGGAAAAGGTGAGGTTTGCACTCACCAGCAGGTGCAGGATGTGACCTGCATGGTGGGCTGCACTGACGCCGGCAAGCCCCCAAGCTGTAGCCAGCGAAATGAGCGCAGAGCGTGCCTCAGCCTCGCCTGTAAAAACAAGCAAGAGCTGAAAGGTTATTACAGAAACATAATGTAGCAGCACAGGAACAATGCAGTTGCGGCCAGTATGGGAAGGGCTGCAGCGTGGAGAACTGCGAGTCCCCCATGGCATGGCATTTACAGAAGACTCTCAATCCAGGTGCATACCCAAATTATTCAAAAAGGCACAGCAACACATCCGATATTGGCTACTGACCTCTGAAAATGCGAGTCTTTTTAAATGAAACCAGGGAATGTACCTAATGAGCTGCACCATGCTTGCACAGGGAACCTGCCCCCACAACCTGAACGCTTGAGCACCTTAGAACTCCTAGATTTCGTGACCCTAGGTTTTTGCGAGCTCCCAAAATTAAAAATTGACATAATAACTCTGTGACCCAAACCAATCCACAACACCCTTTTTTATTCATTTCTGTACAAACTTTTCAGCACTTTTTGGTTGAACTTTCACTAGATAGACAAGTGAATTCCAGAAAGTTTGATGATCCAGGTCTATGCACTGTCTCTGCTGTCCATTGCTGGACCTCCTCTAGATCCCTGGTCTCTTGCTACCACCCTCATTGCCACCATACTCGTCCTCCTCTTAAGTCCCATTGAGCGGACATGGCGTCCACATTGTTCTCATCTGCCTCCTGCTAAAGCTGTTAGGCAGAGCTGCAGGCATTACTGCCCACCTGGGCAACCCCTCCATTCTGTGCGCTGTTTTTGTTGCACCCGCCTCCCTTGCTCACCTCCCTGCTGCCCCTGCCTTCCCTGTCCCCTGCTTTGCTTAACATCAAGCAGGGAGCCATCCTCCTTGTTGCAGGGCCTTGTGAAAAAGCCGTATGAAACTTAACCATTCGAGCCTTTGACCCTGCCCAGGATAAGTCTCCTTTTTTTGTTGATGCTTGCAACTATTCCACGGAAGGGCCTCATGATTATCAATTTGTCTGCTCTTAAATTGAAAAGCTTTTTTAGGTATGCGTTGCTCATAATCATTTGGGTCACATACCAAAAGGATACCACACAAGTGGTGCTTTTTCCCCAATCCATATCCAGGAGCAGATGGGTGGGAGCAAGTCCTAGGACAAAGGCACAAACTGCTCTAGATACAAGCATGGCCAGGTGAAGCGGTATGTGAGAGTCGCACAAAAATGTCAATGTCACCCACGTGCGGCGTTCTTCTCATTGGAGCGGCCTATGCTGTCCAAGCCCTCATCCTCCTCAGCAGAGCGGACCTGCGGATGCATAAAGGGACAAATCAGCAGGGGGAAGAAAGAGCATGCGGCCACAATCGGTGCAGTGTGTGAGTGGGTAGTCTTCACAAGAGCTCTCATGTGGGAAATACAGGAGCAATGAGGCACCCTGAAACTTGTTCTCCAGTCTGTTGAATGGGAGCTGCTCATTAGATGTGCGCGCTTGCCAGCCCCTAGAGCAAACCTAATGCATCAAGGAGCTGAGTTGCAGTGGTTGTGCTTGACATTGCATGGCATTCTGCAGCAATGGTGGCTACGTAGGGATCGCTGCAGGGCGAGGTTACTGTGTCTTTTCCTCCAGGCAGCTGCATCCTTCCATATCACGTGCATTGCCATGTCTGAAGGATGCAGTCGAGAACTGCAGCAACCCCTTACAGGAGAGCTATCACAAGTCTGGGGGACTGCCCAAAAGCTGCAAAAACACCCTTGCTGTTCTGCTGTGCTGTGGGTACTGTGAGTGCCAGCACCAACCTGGGAGGGGAAACCTTTCTCAGAAAGCATGGCAGCAGCTGAGGGTCCCAGGGATTCTGGAGAGCCACCCCTGCAGCACAGAATACCAGAGGCCAATGAGAAGGTAGACGCGTGTAACAGGACATAGGCATGCGCCGTCTGAACAGCCATAAGCTTTTTTGAAAGCATGAAATGCTACATTGCTGCCTAAACACTCAGGAGGGCCATGCCATTATGAGCAGCAGGGCGAGAGGGATGACATGAGCACAGTGCCGATTATTACATACAACAGCCGCACACCGGATCATGAGGGCATCACCACCAGGATGGGCATCAGGCAGCATTCATAAGGAGGAGCAGCATATAGGTACAATGTGTGCGTGAGGATGAACCTAGGGGTGAAGGCTTGTATAAGGGGGCTCAGAAGGCAATCCCTCGAACAGCGTTCACGGCATGAAGTCTGATTGGACTACTTGCCACAAGCACAGCTGTGCCCAAGCCCGCCGGCATGAGCAACGGGGACGCAGACTTACAATTGGTGCCCCCATGCTATGCCTGAGTTGCTATGTGCTATGTGCTACTACATACCAACATTGAACATGGTCACAAAGAGTATGTATTCACTAATACACATACAACACGCACGCACACACACACACACACACACACACACACACACACACACACACACACGCACACACACACACACACACACACCTGAAGCGCACAGCAGCTGTCTCTGTGAGCAGGTTCACAGCAGCAGACTCCACGTCTGGCCGTGACTCCAGCATCTTCTTCACTGCCGCGGAGCAGCCCCCACACTTCATGCCCCCCACCTCCAGTATCACAGCCTCAGACACCTCCTGCGGGGAGCTGCTGGGAGGAGCTGCAGGGATGGCAGACAATGTGAAAATAATGGAGAATGCCAAGAGGGCTACGAGATGCGGGTCCAGTATGTGAAGGGTTGCTGTGCGAAATGAGTGGGCGGGAGGCAGTGCCGAAGGAAGTGTTGAGAGCCAGCACGTGAAAGGTTGCATGCATGAAAGCTCGGCCCAATTCCTGCTTCCTAACACAATGTTGTGTTACACAATGTAAGGGAGCACGTGTCAGAGATAGTTGTGTGCGCATGTGCATATGGAAGTTTCATGCATGCTTTACCACATGGAATCGCATTACCACACTTAGAAGTTTACACAGTGGATAGATCCGCAGGTACACTTACCCCGCTCGAGCGTGGCTACATCTGCTGCGGCCCGCACTTGGATACAACCTCTCTTGGCAACACGCTGGAGGAGGGAGGGTTGGGGGGTGATCATGTGTCGGGAAGGTTGCGCATTGGCGGTCCACAGTCCCCTGGTCCTCCTGAGGGGCGCCCTCTCTGCAAATGCTTGTCTACATGCTTGCAGGCTCCTGTTTGTGGGCTGGCCAAGCCTGCATGTCCCTAGTCCCCCACGCACACAGTACCGAGCCAATGCCATAAGTGTGTATTCCTATCTGTGTACTGCACTGATGTTGTTGTAGGTGTAGGTCAACTGCTTGAGGCTTAATCTGCAGTAAAATTTTTCAAGTTCACAGCTTAAGTTAATGTTAGGTTCATGACCGTGGATTACCAAATTCGAACACAAATCGTACGAATCTGTTCAACTGAAATGTGATTACACGTCATCGTTTCTTCCTTTTGTGCCCATAATTTTGTATTTATTGGAATTTGAGGATTTTGACAGCTTAGGCTACAAGTGGTTCTTCAGCCGGCGATCTCGTTCAGCTGAGCCGGAGAATGGCAGCCAGAAGTGAGATGCTAAAGTAAGACAACTAACTGATAATGATGTTGTTGTTGATGACCCTCTCCTCCTATCATCACGTAGGTTTCCATGTGTGCGCTCATCTCACTCATTAATATTGCCGTTGTTCCACAGGTCGTCTCTGAAGCCATCAAGCAACAGAACCAGTGCATGCCTCCTGGTGTGGAATACAAAATGAACCCGATGTTTATATTGTCAGATCTGACAAGCAGGCGACAGAGCAGGGATCACAACAGAGGGAAAAGACTGACAAAGAGAGCATGGCCCTAAACTCACTATGTCAGTCTTTTGGCTGTGTGTGTGGGGGGGTCTCCCTCCTCTTCCTACGAATCTGACAAAGGTTTGGATGCGGAGCATGCTGCGCATTGAGAACCAGATTAAACATCATACATCCATCCGCGGTTTGTATGCTCCTTGAGCCAAGGAGGACGAAAGCAAGAACATTTGATTAGGAGTCTGGGGTTGTTGGCTGCTTGCCATCCAACCCTGTGCAGTTGCCTGATGGTGTGGCAATTGGGATGAAATCAAGCCCTCTGCCTTTTCCAGTTGAAGGAACCTGACCTGAACCCATTACCGAGCACATGAAATCTAGACCCTCTTAAGTCGCCTCAGAATTTGACCGGGAGAACGGTGGCACAAATGGGTTGACACACGGAAAATTTGGGTGCATGACAAAAGGGCACAAGTAGCTGCTAACTTTGCTGCGTTTGCCAGCAAAAACCAGGCAGCCTCTAAATTAACCAGGTGTGACTAGCGCTGCCACTTCGCTCCAGAAACAGACCCTGTCCGGTAATTCCTTGATCAAGCAATTGACTGTGATCCCTTTCTTGGGCCTGGCCACTTGCAGCTGCCACTGTGAGAGGAACCGCAAAGCAGCGCCGGAAGAAATGGAGCAGTCGCGGCTTATCCATTGAATGTCCTGTGCCTGAGTGGTTCTTTCATAAGTTCGACCCTAAATTCTATCCTGCTATTGAGAGCAAAATTGCCTCTCACAGCCATGCTCTGGAGCCGGGTGCTTCCAGTAACCCTCCAGATACCCATTAGCACGTTCTGTTTTGTAGCTTTGTGGTGGAGGGGACTCACATCTCTTCTAAGGAGAGTTTCCTTTGTCTTTGGCCGTGTGATTCGACACAAAGATGACTCTCCACCACTTGTTGGCTCAGATGCTTATAAACCGGGCAGATACGCTATTCAACCCTCCCAGCAGCTACAACTGCATAAAATGCATCCTTGTAGCACTCCAACAAGGGCACACTGACATAGTAACTGATGAGTGCATCCTGCCCCTCTCAAATTTCTAAATAGGTCCTTTATCTGATGCGTGTGACCCACCTACATGCAGAACTCATCCAGGCCATCTGAGATATGTTAGATAGAAGGCTCTTATAAAAATAGAGCCCATCCTGACATCATTGGCAATGAGGGCGCTGATGCCTGCACACGCACTGCAGCAGTTGCGGACCTCACGGGCATTGCAATTTCAGGTGCTGGGGATCCCTTTCACAACCTCTGCTGGCTTTCATTGAAGTCCTCACACGGACGCAACGATGACCCACGTCATTCTCACACTGCCCAAACCCACTACCTCACCATTATGACAGAAAAACTTGAAAACATGCACAAAAGACACAAGCTAGGATCTGCTGATACCTCTAGAGTAGCCAGATCTGGCTACTATTACAAGAGCTGGAAGCTCACAACCCACCCTCTCAACTTGCCAACAAAAAAATCAACCATCCAAAGATCACCCTTGCCAACAAAAGAAATCAGCCATCCAAATATCACTCTTGGACATCAGTTAGCTTATTGAAACACATTGCACGGACGTTGTAACGAAAACACGCCACTAGATTTAAGAAGTAATCCACCTCTGTTCGCTGCCCATTATGCGGCGAAATAGACAGCATTCACCATGTTGCCCTGACATTCATCCTAACCAAAGTATGAATGGGATGCACACCAATCGGCACCATGTTAGCCTTAGCTTCTGTGTTTAAACCCTCAAAAAGCAGATGTGGCTCATCCTTATTGTTAAGGATGCCTGCCAAAATGAGACTCCTGAACAGGGCATAGAGGTCCCTGAAAACATCCCACAAGCTATCCATGACTGGCTTGTACCTAATGGTACTGGCTCCTCTGCCCGGCACCACAGTCGCCCTGTTGACGAGTCCAAAGGGTCCTAACTTGGCCATTTGGGGGGGATCTGTCACAAGAAACTTGAAATTTAAGCCTCCCTAGCCCCACCCTCCCAAACCTTTTTATGCAGTCCTGTTCTATGATTATAAAGGTGCAATTATGCATAAAACGTTTTTGGAAGAACCGGCTCAGTACGTATGCGTGGGTGCTCAAAAGCGGGAAAGGGGGGCAATGTGGTGAGAAATGGGAACTTTCTAACCCATTCAATTCGTCAAATTCGATTGCGAGCCGCGTATCTGTTCAACCGAACTTTGGTTACACGTCATCGCTTCTTCCTTTTGCATCCAATGTTGTTTTGATTTATAATAAACATTTGAGAACACCTGCAGCTTAGCCTACAGGGTTATTTCCAACCAGCGATCTCATTCAGCTGAGCCAGTCAGAGAGGATGGCAGCACAGCCAGAGGTGAAGTTGAGAAAATGAATTGAGCTTGCTGGTGTTGATCCCCTCCTCATCCATCTCCTCCTTCCATCAAATGCGCGCTCCACTCACTCATTGCCGTTGCTTTCACAGGTCGTCTCGGAAGCCATCAAGCCACAGAGCCAGGACATCCAGCCTGGGTTAGAGTTCAAGATGGATCCAAGGTGCACTGTGCTTTGTTATCTGTAGTCTGAATCAGATATGACAAGCAGGCGACAAAACAAGGTTCGTGACAGAACAGGCTCGGGGAAAGAGTTTCCGTGCGCCGTCCCTCTCCTCTTCAAATCTGGAAAAATCTGACAAAGTTCCAGCATCAATAATCTGCATGCTTGTGTAAAGGGGACCAATGGCTGCTTGCCATTTAATGCTAGCTCAGTTGCCTTTTGTGGCAGCTGGTTGGGATGGTGTCAAGCCAACGGACAGAAAGCCCTTTCCATCCAAGAGAAATACTTGGATGATGACAAGTAGGCTTTGTTGATGAATTGATGCTCACAGGTGCTCATGCTTTCTTTTTGGGGGGTTAGATCATTCCTAAACATGCCTTCAATCCAGAAATGCCATTCCAAACCGTGCCCAATCCTGACACAGTACTGGCCTGAACCTGTAAAAACAAAAGAAAAGAAAAGAAAAGAAAAACTGTGTAGGCAGAGAAAACTCTCCCTGCATCAATTAAGGAAAAGGAGAAACATTGGCTCAGAAGAGCCGTGAAACCCATAATATAGATCACGAACTACTTCGTCTTGATTGTGCAGTATTAACCTGAACCAGTTTACAGAGAATTAATTAATTCAAGGCTCTGTCCGATCACCTTGGAACGTGATTGGGAGAAAGGTGGCACAAAGATATCAACACAGTACTCTCTCTCACTTTAGAAAAGAAGTGCGCGGATAGTTTCAGGTTGTAGGAAAATCACCAGCAAAAAGTCACAGCCATCTTTATTCCAGCCAGGCACGGCTGCTGCTGCTGCTGCTCCTGCCACCTTCATTCCAAAAAGAACCCTGCTGGGAAATTCTTTGATAAAGCAATTCAGTGTAATCCATTCTTGGGCACGGCCACAAGCAGCTGTCCCTGTGCTCACGAGCGATAAGGACCTCAAAACAGCGCCAGAAGAAATGCAGCAATGGGCGGCTTACCCTTTGAGATTTAAACCTATGATTCCATCCTGCAGCTTCATGTACTTCTCCTGCCTGATTAGTAAGGACGTGCGCATTTGTCTCTGCCACCTTGAGCACAGCGTTTGACAGCATCACTCACAGCCATGATATCTGTGTTGCACCATCAACCCTGAGATCCCTAAAACACCCCCATATCGTAGGCCTCAGAGCATCCGCCCCAGTTACAAGGTGAGCACCATTGATCTTCTGAAAAACTCTGTGTGGCCTGCATTTGACCTGGGGCCATACTCGACTCATCTGGTCTGTTCCTTATGTCCATGCAGGGTGGCAAGAAGCTGGCAGGGAAGGTGGCTGTGATCACAGGTAGTCGACTTTCTGTCAGATTTACAAACCACAAGCTGCATCTCCTCTCTTGACATAATTTTTGCTTATGTACACCTGACCTTCCTTTGTAGGAGGTGACAGCGGGATCGGGAAGGCGATTGCAATCCACTTTGCCAGGGAGTCAGCAGCTGGAATTGCCATCCTGTACAAGGTGTGCTGTGATGAAGGCCCATATCATTTGCTTATGAGCGGAACATGATGCAGGCATACTAACTATAGCATGAACAATGAATTATCACAACGATGACATGAAGCATGCATACATTCATAGAGGTTAACGTTGGGTTTTTAAAAACCATCGGAACTCACATGGACAGCAATCTCCCTTATCAATGGACCGCGTGACATGATGTACATGATGCACCTTGATTGTACAATCAATCCCAGTGCTGTCAAAGCAGAAGGACAGATGTACTTCCAACCCAACAACAACCCTCTTTTTGCAGGATGAAGCCAAGGATGCACAGGAGACAGTCACCCAAGTCAATGCAGAGGGCTGCCCGTCCTGCTTGGCAATTGCTGGAGACATTGGAGATGCAAAGGTCAGGCTTGCTGCAGCTTTTGGAGCATTTTTGCTGAACAGGATGACGTTTTGCTTTAAAACTCTAATTATTTGCACGTCTCATTTCATGTCAGGTGTGTGAGGATGCCATCGCATCCGTGATCAAGGAGTTCGGAGGGCTGGATGTGCTGGTGCTCAACGCAGCTGAGCAGGTACGAGGGAGAACACCTTTTGGAAGGTGCTGTTGGTCCTGTGAAACTTTTTTGCAAGGCTGACAATCGAAAGTTGCTGTTTTTACGTAAACATGAAAAATAAGCCTTGCTTCTCTTGGAAATAAATATGTTCTGTTCAATATGAGGCTGTATAAGTCTATCGTAGTTTGGGTAAAGGAGACATCTGGCACAAGATGCTCAAAAGAGCCCCTTAGGGGCCTTTCTGGCCTTTTTTTGATCCTATTTGGGAATGCTCAACCCTCTTTACCCACCCCTAATCCTCGTGCAATCAGTTTTTGCCCAAATTCAAACGTCCTTTTCTCAGCTATCGTATGTAAGTTTGCTATGTGCTTGTGCTTCTGTGCAGCACCTGCGTGATGTCGTCACAGACATCTCTCCTGAGCAGCTCCAACACACATTCAAGACCAACATCCTGAGGTAGTACGTTCCCTTTCTCAGCATGGTTAGAAGGAGCCTGAACATTTGATTTGCTGGTTTTCCACACTGGGGTGGCAAGTGGCTCCAGCAGTCAACTTTTGAAGCTAGAAATGGGCTTCAAAATGAGTGTATAAAACTACCAACAGTTCCAGCCAATCATTGCGGAGTGAATCAATTACAGGCTTGTTGGACTGTGACAGATCTAGGCATGGTGTCCATAAATCAACTTCTTTCTACATTTTACATCAGCCAAGTTTTGCATTCTGGGTTCTCCTACAATTTTGTAGCATGTTCTACCTGGCAAAAGCTGCCATCCCACACATGAAGCCAGGGTCTTCCATCATCACATGCACAAGTGTGGTGGCATACAAAGGTGAGGCATTGAAGAAAATGAAAAGAGGAAAACAGTTTTGTAGCAATGAAAATGCTACTTACATCAAACTGTAAATGTCACAGTGTGACAGGGAGATACATTGGCTTGAAGAACCACTGGCCCTCTTCTAAGAAACAACAAACAAAACAATTAGGGATTTAAAGGGTTTCCTGCAGCACCTGGCTCTAAAACCTGCGTAATAACTGTTTATGCAGAGGTGAGGCAGCCAATGCTACCATATGCAGGCTTAAATGGCGTGGTGGAGGGGACTCACGGCTCTTCTGAGTCAATGTGTCTCCTTTTCCTTAATTGATGTAGGGAGAGTTCTCTATGCCTACGTAGTTTTTCTCTTCTTTTCTTATATGACTGAGGAGGATACGTAAGCATGGGGCTGGTTTCTTCACGACAGCATTGTCCAAGGGCATGTGTTTCTCATGTTTCATTTATCTTGAAGCAAAGCAACATGTTGATGGACTGCAGGCATGAAGCAGAACCTGGACTATGCATCCACCAAGGTCAGTGTTGCAGAAAATTTCAAACGGGCTGAGGATGAGTGAGGCTGGGCGGCTGCTTTTGAGTGTTTTTCAAAGAATGCTTTGCTTGGAGACGCAATGCTGACATAAAGCTGAGCGGATGAATGCAGGGCGCGATTGTTACCTTCACGAGAAGCCTTGCCCAGCAGCTTGTGGATAAGGGCATCCGTGGTGAGAATCTGGACAGTGGATGAATAAAATGTACACGCTTTTCAAGCGATAGAATTTCTGCTGCTGATTGGGTGGCTGTGCGATTGCGGGTCTGTGAGCTGGTTTTTGGGTATTGTGTGCACACATGTATGGAAGGTGGCACCCTCTGTCAAAGCTCATGAAGTACTTTGCTTCTTGTGCAAATACCTCATCTTCGCTTGAAACTTGCTTTGCTTTTGTACTTTTTTACCATCTACAACTCTACCATGTTAACAATGTTGCTAAAGAAACACTTGCCCCTTCCTCTGTGCAGTGAATGGTGTCGCCCCAGGTGCGTGCGACCGCTTCTCCTGCAAGCATTTCCTGTATTTAAGTGCATGGTGTCGTGGTTGCTCATCCAACACACATGCACAAATGTTGCATGCGGATTTTGCTTCTCTGCATTTTCAGTAATCCATGCACCCTGCTTTTCACTAATTCTTATGTAAATCGTGGTTTCAGGGCCTGTGTGGACACCTCTGATCACGGTATGTAGACACACCACGCCTCACCACGTCCTTTTCAGCCACCGCTGTGAACTCTCATCTGCAGCAGCTGGGGAGGCATTTAGCTTGGCATTTAGTCTCCATCTGACATGCAAAGCAAACAGTTAAATACTGCCCAAATTGTTGGTCCAAGGCCAGGCATGTACCAGATTGTGCTTGCTCACTTTTCCTCCGCCAATGTAACAGGCATCTTTTGATGAAGCGGGCGTGGCTGCGTTTGGCAAAGATTGTCCCATGGGGCGGGCAGGTGCGCTGCTCGTATCATTATTTGACCAGACTGCTGAGTCCACCATGGTTTTGCTCCCTGTTTATCTGTCAAATCTGCTGTATGAAGTCCTGCGTCCATTGCTCTTGGCATAGAAGTTGCTTGTCATCAAAGTTTGGCAGAGCAGGCCACCGGAGATCTCGTCGTGCTGTATCATTTGGCACTTTTGCATGCCAGGTCAGCCGTCTGAGATCGCGCCTGCTTTCGTCTTCCTTGCTTCAAACTGCTGCTCAAGCTACATAACAGGTGATCTTTTTACGCTGCCCAAAGTCCCAAATCCCTCTGTGCATACCGTCCCTGTGGCTGGGTCCCTGTACTGATCCAGGCAGCGATTGTCTGTAGAGATGCGCCCATGTGATGTGAACACTTGTGCAGCATCCTGGGATTTGGAAGGAGTGCAATGATAAGCTGGAATTAGCACACCTGAAGGTGTGCTGTGCAGGGGGAATGGGGTGCCGTGGGTGGGTAGAAGAGGACTTGCATGCAGCATACAGACAGGCATTTTTTGCATGATTGATGCAAAAATTGGAACCAAGGCCTTGGTGTGGTGTGCCAGGCTGTGCATGTGTGCTTGCACGCATCTTCAATTGCAAATGCATGATTAAAAATGACTAATGTCATCCCATGCTCACGCTCCTTGGTTATGTCCTGTAGGCACCATTTTGCACCCAAATGGAGGTGCTCCTGTGTGAAAGATTCACTCCAACGATGCTTCTGTTGTCCTCTGGTGTGAACACCAGAGCAAGGAGGATTGGCTCCGGAGCAAGAATGGCTGCTGCAGCTTAATAAAAAAGAGGACACCAATGTAATTTGGTTGCTTTTCCAAATACCTGTTTTGTAACTCTGATTCAGATTTGCAGCTCTTGAGGTCATTGCCACTTAAAGTAGGGCTACAAATGTGCAGAATAGGAAGAAGAAAAAGGATTCCTTTCTCTGCCTCAAGGATTGTTATACTGCTTTATAAATATCAAATTCTGCTGAAAAAAGCTGCTGCAACGACCCCAAGCAAAGCATTTCCTGTAGGACTTCTCTCTTGTAGGACCTGGCTCAAGAGCTGTATTCAACCCTCAATTAAGCTGACAAGTCTTGATTTTGGGGGACTTTATTACTTGCCAATCCGCCAGTGGCTCTCAAGCTTTTTTTGGTTTGATACTTGGCGAGTGCTGCTTGGTATTGCAGCCTCCCAACATTTGTTGGAGTTGAAAGAGAAAAGAACTAATCACTCCTGGCAGGCACCAGAAACTTTCTGTGCATCAACTAAGGAAAGAGGATAGTAAAAAAAGAAAAGAGAAACTACTAGGCACAGGTAACTCCGAGTTAGGAGGTAACTCTCCGTACATCAATTAAGGAAAAGGAGACACATTGGCTCAGAAGAGCTGCGAGTCCCCTCCACCACACAAATGCAAAACAGTTAATGCTAATGGGGATCTGGAGGGTTACTGGATACACCCGGCTCCAGAGCATGGCTGTGACAAGTATTATTGTTTCAATAGCATGTCTAGTGGTAACAAGTTTGTTTGCATGAATAACAGAACGGGCATGGAGTTTTTGAGCAAGTTTAATTGCGCGTTGGTGGTCAAGTTTCAGTTGTTTAAACGGGTTAAGGGTATGCTCAGTGTAACAAGTAGACTGTCCTGCATTTCCTTTGACAACAACTTGAAGCCTTGGAGCATAATCTACCTTGTGCCACAAGCAGTGCTATTTCAAACGCCAGACCGCAACAGACATGATTTGTTATCCTTCCTCAAATGTTTGGAGTTTTTATCTGATCCAACAACTTTGAAACTTGTGAGCATACCTACCTCGTGCTCTTACAAACACCAGACTGCGACAAACATGATTCTGTTATCTCTTATTTCAAGTCCAAGTTTTGTTAATCGAGCATTGTTTTGGCCAGGTCTGGTACAGACCCCCTTTTGGGTGTTGGTGGGACCTGCTATACTGAGCACACCCTTAACCAGTTTAAACAACTGGGACTTGACCATCAACGTGCCAATAAACTCGCTCGCAAACTTCGTGCCCATTCTGTCATGTATGCCAACAAGCTTGTTACCACTAGGCGTGCTATTGAAAGCACGAATACTTTTTGCAGCCAGGTCATGGAGGCGCGTGCTTCCAAAAACCCTCCAGATCCCCATTAGAATCTTCTTTTTGTAGCTCCGTGGTGGAGGGGATTCAAAGTTCTTCTGAGCCAATGTGTCCCCTTTTCCTTATTTGATGTAGGGAGAGTTTCCTCTGCCTACGTAGTTTTTCTTTTTCTTTTCTTTACAGGCCCCAGTGTTTCCGCTCAGCTGCCCTTGTAGGCGGCCTTTGTAGGCAGATAAAGCGATGCAACCTTACCATGTCTTTCCTTTCCAGTCCAAGATTTGTGAGTTCAGTTTTTTTTGGCAAGGGTCTGGTTCCAGGTATATGTGTTTCTGCTCAGCTGCCTTGTATGGAGATATAGGTATGTAACCTTACCTTGACTTCAAGCCTAAGTTAGGCAAGCACATGCTGATAAAAATGACCCGCTTTTGGCCACATGCACACACCCTGAGAGTAGAGACCTCACATCAGCAGGAGCATTCATATAAATATGATAAGTTTGGCAAAAGAGAATGAAAAGAAGAACTACGTAGGAAGAGTAACTCTCCCTACATCAATTAAGGAAAATGAGACACATTGGCTCATAAAGAGCCGTGAGCCCCCTCCACCACGAAAAAAGAAAGAAAGACAAAACTAATGTGGATCTGGAGGGCTATTAGAAGCACCTGGCTCAAGAACCAAATGGCTGTGGTAGGCACTCTTGTTTTCAACACCGCGGCATGTGGAGACTAGTTAATGGGCATAATAAACAGAATGGGCATGGAGTTTTTTAGCGAGCTTAGTGGCACGTTGGTGATCCAGTCCTAGTTTCTTTAATTGCATCAGGGTATGTTCAGTGTAAATAGTTCCACCAACACCCAGGAGGATTGGGTAAATAGTTTTAACTTTAGCGCTGATAAGATTACAAAGGTTAGCATGTTGCTGCCTAGCCGCGCTTAATTGATGCTCTGGCCTTGTGTCTTCACAGAACTTAATTTATATGAGATGCACATGACGCTTGTTCACATGGAGTTCATACGGATGCTTACTGCGGCTAGCTCTGGTTGTCCTCCTAGTGGACCTGCGTAAAGCGTGTTGAGAATGAATAGAAGGGACACTGTGAGAAGTAGGCTTGGCATTACAAGGGGTATTCAAAATGGCATCGGGTCGATTTGAATTTAGTATTTCCCTTTCTTGAATGTTACGAGGGAACAAGTAAGCAGGTATTGTTCTGTTTGAGGCATGTGTAGGGAGTTGCAAGTTGTGTTGTGCAAGTTTGAAATCACTCTCTATGTCTGTGTAGACAAGGCCTGCTCCCACAGGGCTTTTGCTGAGTGCTTTTGTAATCATTCTGCCTGCAATGTTATGGCGTTCAGTTTTCATGTTGGAGATGATGTGATTCTGGCAGCCTGAGAGCATGTGGAGAGCACTGTCCACCTGATGGCAGCCTGGAAGGGGGCACATTGGGTCAGTAGACCTTTTAAAACGAACTGCATGTTTTTGATTGTAGAGGGTGCCTGTGCGGTATTGAAAGATAGTACGTTTCATGTGTGTGGATACACATGACGTATTTCTGAAAGTATTGCTAATTTTGTTTTCTACATGCGGTAATAAGTTTTGGTGGTAAGAGTAGTATCCTGATTTGGCATTGGCATATCCAAGTTTGTGTTTAGAATGCATGTGGGATTTGAGAGCATCTTGGAGGTTGGGGAGATACGTGAGCTTGGGAGCAGGAGGGGGACCTGTACATGTACCTGCGGGATGCACTTTGTTTTCTTCCTTGGCTAGCCAAAAAAACATATGTGAATGGATTCATGCCGGCATGGGCCTTAACTTGTAAAATTGAAGTTTGGTGTGAGAGTTGCTAATGAGAGATGAGATCATTTTAAGGATATCTCCTTGGATATGCCTCAGGTGTTTCTCAGGGTAAAGAATTTGTTTTTGATGGAGAGAAGTGAGGCTGTCTGATGCAATATTTGTGTATTTGCTGGTGATAGCAGCAGCAATTGCTGCCAATTCAGCTCGGGTTATGGTATTAGTAATTCCAGCACTGTTAGGTTCTACAGAGTTCTTGTTATCAGTAAGTGGGTAATAGACGCCTGCTTTGATTTCTTGCCTACCGTTATGGACAAGGCAGCTTCCATCTGTATATGCCCAGGTCCTCCAGTCAGAAACTTTGAGGGTGAGGATAGAACTGGATTGGCTGGGCACTGAGTCTATATCTTGGATACTTATGTGTGAACTTTGAAGGTGTTTGGAAACGTGTTGTCTGTCAAGTGGGAGGCGTTCCAGTTTACTGAAACCTGGCATATCAGCATGCCTGGGATTTAGGACAGGATGGCTGCTGACATTCCTAAGCTTCCACTCTGTGGTTTCTTTAAGATCTCCTGCAAGGCCTTGCAGCCAGTCTTTGTTATGGTTGTCGAGGTGTACTCGACCAGCTGTGTTCCAAACAGCTAAGATACGAAGATCCCAGGTATGCTCAGGTAGTGGTCCCTGTTGGTTAGGCCAGGATTGTGGGGCACTGTGGCCAAGTTTATCACGTGGGATGGTTCCGAGGTCGTAACAGAGGTGGGGGTAGGCAGTGACAAGTTTGGAGTAGGGATTGTTTATCATGTGCCTCCCCCAAGCCGGAAGGAACATGAATGTAGCAGTGGCCTCTGTGTTGATAATGGCGGAGTAAATGGCATGTTGCAAGGCTTGGGTTATACTTCCCTCTTCATAAATAGGATGGCATACTGAGAAGCCTGAGAATTTTGATGAGAAGGCATTATGCATGGCACCAAAAAGAGTGTCCCGGGAGTCCGCACTCCAATAGTTCTGGTATTGCGGGTTATGGTCAAGTGGGGAGGCCATTTTTTCTTGAGTTACCAATGCCCATTTTTGAAGGGCAGTATGGATGTGAATTGGGAGGGCTCGTGAAAAGGAGTCCTTAATTTTTTTGCTAGAGTACTTTCTTTCAAGCATGGATTTGCGGAGAAGAAGTCCTTGCATTTCAGTGGCAAAGCTGCCTGGGGCAGGTGACATATTCTCGTGCATGCCAGCAAGCTTGGCCCTGTAAAAAGCCTTATAGAGGATTTGAAAGCGGTTAGGGGATATCATACCGACACATTTGCCTTGCGTGTTATAAATGCAAGCCATGTGTGCCTTGCAGATTTCTGGAAGAATGAGGGGGGGTGGAGTAGGAGGGGAATGGATGTGAGATCCTGTTTGTAATGAAGCTGGATGAGGGGATTGCTGGGCTGTGTACTTCACGAGGTCAACCTCGCGCAGCCAGTATTCGCATGAGCCTGTAGGTTTTATGTCTGCTTGGGGATTAGTGGGGTTGGTATCAAATGTGATTTTGTTGCGCAGTTCTGTGTCTAGTTTCTGCTTCCATACATTGGTTGCATTAGGTTCTTCATATCCCTGTCTCTCAAGATCTAAAGAGGCTTTCAAGACGGAAGGCATGCCATGCACCTTGTTCTTGTGTACCCATGCATTCTTAGAGGCACTTTCGCACATCTGTTACCTGATTCCCCCATGCTCTCGGAACTCTTCTGGATAATTTACTTACCAGGCTGTATCGGCGGTTACCCTTCTTGAAGCATTGCAATGCATCTTTGACAGTGGATGCTGAGAACTGAAGTACAAAGCATAACATGAACACAATTGTCATGGCCCCTTGGACCATTTTTCAGAGCGATGCTGTTCTCAAATTTTCTGCGCTTCTCATGGAAACATGAAAGTGTTTTTTCCTGCCACTACAGCCTCCGAGTCATGGAGTTTTTGTGCATGACTTTGCATGCTTGTTTCTTGTAGAGCGACAGTGCGTGTGATTCTTACAGTTGACACTTCTGAACTGAGCTCAAGGCTTTCAGTTGACATGTACACACGCTTGGTTTGGTTTGGTTACAGGCACCATTTTGCTTCAGCTAAGCTGCCCTCGTAGGCAGGTACAGCTATGTAACCCTATCCTGTCCTGGATAAGTCAGACGCTTTTTGCTATTTTGAAGCCAGTTTTGTGGATGTTTCTACCATTTCTTGCTGAAGCAAATAAATGAAACTGATTGTTTCATTTCCAAAGTCATGGATATCTCTTGTGTGGCTGGCACAGTCCAGCAGGCCGAGCAGCCAAACTACCTGGTTGAAGGTCAAACCCTATTGTAACCTTGTAACTTTGTTGTGGGACCTGCTGTTAGCGCCAGCGCTGACAGTCAATTCTTTCCTCGAAGCACGCTTGCTGTGCCCAGCATAGGCTTTTTTCTTTTCAAACCCTTTCCTTTTCTCTCCTCAACCTTCCCTTACTGCATGCAACTGTACCTGTCAAGCACATTCCCACTCTTTTTCTTTTCCCTCGTTAATTACATACACTCACAGAAATGCGTCATAGCAAAGCCCATCCATCTCAAACATAATCCCAATTGCAAGCACAGCAAGAAAATTCCAGTTGAAGGAAAGAATGAAAAACAAACATCCACACCGCTTAGATGTGCTTCCCTGTAAACTCGCGGTGGATGTTATCACAATGACAGCTCGCCAGAGTCCACGATGGTGATCTTGGAGGATGGCTTGCCAGAGCCAGAGCCCGCTGCCTCCACCTTCATCACAACATCCATGCCCTCGAGCACTGCAGAGCAACAAATGCCACGACATGAAAGTCGGTAATGACAGCTTTTCAGGGCTATCAAAATGACTTCATGCATACAAGATGGTGATGGCAACGAGTTGCTGTCAGCTCGTTTCCTAACACCTTAAACCTCTCCAAAAGATATCAATGTTGTTGGGTAGGTATGAGCAACCAGCTGTATCAACAACAGCTGCATCAACAGCAACATTGTAAAAGTATGAACTGATAGCCCACAAGCATTGAGATATGCACCAATTTTCCAGAGGGGGGTATCTGAGGCCCTAAATCAGCCAATTTTTGCATGCTCCCTGCATGTGTGTGCCCCAACTGGGAATTTTCAACCTCAGCATCCTCTGGCTTCTGCAACAATAAGGTTTCAAAGTTCCCAGTTGGGGCGCACATGCGTGAACCCTAGTTTCCACCACCACTAAAACTCTGTATCTGACCACCCACTGCACCAAATTGGGTGCATTTTAGTAATTAGGGTCCTTGAAGCAAAAAAATATCATCGCAAAAAAGGGAGTGAAAAGACCCAGTGGTTGGTGTAATGAGGCGATTTCAGCCATTTTCCCGAAAAAAGCAACGATATAGGATTTACGTGCCCCATGTGAGCTTCAGCCCTGTCTATCCGAGCACAGAGGGCGACTTACACAATTTTGAGCAAATACTCTGGTAGCTTGTACCGCCAGCTACACTTTAAAGTTGTCCCAATCAGATGTAGTGGCTGTGGATGGGCGCACTTTAAATCCGAAAAAGGAGCATATTCGGGCATATCCTCAGGTAGCCCCCCCTGCAAATTTTCTCAACCATTCACAAAGACTTGAGCCATTCAGGCCCATGCATGACAGCACAAATCATTCAGATTCACAACAAAACGCAAGACGTATGGAGGTGAAAGCACCACACAGTTGACACAAGTGCATTTAAGCACAGCATCCAAATCCACATTACTGGCCACCTTGATCATGCTGCAAGTTCCCAGATATGGCTTTCCACACTACCTCAAAACACCAGCGCTACACCTCTACCACACTCACCCTTGCCAAACACCACGTGGCGCCCATCCAGCCAGCTCGTGACAACAGTGGTAATGAAGAACTGCAGGCAGAGCAGGGAAAAACAACATGGGTTGGACAGTGAGAGCTCGGGCCCAGTGTGTTTGGAGCACCACCAGATGAAAAGGGTCCTTGGAATGGGCAACAATGGGGCAAAAACACAAGACGTGACAAATAAAGCACATTAGCTAGATTTTTCTAGTTAACGACGTCATGGTGCAAGAGCTGACAGGTGTAGGCCCAATGCCAGTGTGCCGAATGACTCGATGCCATGGATGCGCAGATGGAACATTCAAGGCAGCAAGCGACTTCCGGGGGAAAGAGGAAACCAGTGAGCCCAGGTCAATGGGGCTGAAAGCTCTGATACACGCAGACATCCACACAACAAGGTATTACAACACATCCAATCCTGTTGGTGCTGAGCAGTGTGTGATACTAGATATTATTAGCATTTGCGTTGCACGTTCCAACAGTGAGGCAAACCACCTCTGGCTCGTACATGATGCAGCGGGCATGCCCAGATTGGCATTCATTCACTGGTACGGCTGCAGTGTGGCGCCCCATAAGGTGCAAGCTCTAAACAACAGCTATGGGTGGGGTTGGGTCCAGAGGGTCTGGCAAAGAGGTAAAGAGGGCCAAAGGGGCAAGTCTAAAGCCTGTTTGAGTTACTTTGAGCCTCTCTAGTGAAATGCTCAGCCCTCATTACCCGACCCTAGCAATGCACACGAAGCAAATTTACAGAGCGTGCATGTCTGCAAACACAATTGTCACCTGGCTGCCGTTGGTGTTCTTGCCAGCGTTGGCCATGGACAGGTAGCCAGGGGCAACGTGCTTCAGGGCAAAGTTCTCGTCTGCGGCACACATGCACGTGTTTGTGTGTGCGTGTGTTTGCGTGTGTGTGTGTGTGTTCTTGCACTTGCGCGCGTACATGTGCATGCCCTGTATCATCATACAAGAATTCGGGAGCCAAAAACAAATAAATAGATTGAGTGGCAAGCACGAGCAGCATCATGCGCACGCAGCAGTTGGCATTGCATCTTGATAGTGTACCTTATAAGCTTTCAATACCTACTAGCTTGTGAGCTGTGGTAGCAGGCCCTACTGACTTGCTTGTGGAGGTGGCTAAGTTTGGGCAATGGTACTCAAGCAGGTCATACCTTCAAATCGTGCGCCATAGATGGACTCGCCACCAGTGCCGTCGCCCCTTGTGAAGTCACCTCCCTGTGGGTTGGCACAGACAGGAGGTAACGCTTTTAAATATGGGATTCAAGAAAAAGACGCAAGGGATGAAAGGTAGCTCAGTGCTTGTAAAACCACCGCGGAGTTCAGGATCAGTGGAAAAAACAAACGCAGCGTGCCGTGGGGAAAGGGGATACAACTCAATCGTAGCCCTGGAAGCACATTTTTATGGTCTGGCTTTGTCGTCATGGTGCGCTTGCGGTGCTGTTGTACAGATTACCAGCCCGATCTACTACACGATACAGGTGCATAACCCTTCTATGCTATGTCCAGGAAAAGCATCACAAGAGGAGTCAAATCAAGCAGCTGCATTTCGAGCGACTGCTTTGCACAGGTGAGAGCTTTCAGCCGCTGACTCTGGCTTGACATTTTAAAGTTAAGCCTATCCAACCAGCCTGCTGAGACAAACAAAAACACACACATGGCACCCGAAGTGTGACCTACAGCACGACACCTGACAGCATCTTACGCAGCAGAGAGACAAAGCCGCACCTGGATCATGAACTGAGGGATGACTCGGTGGAAGCTAGAGCCTGTAGAGGCCAGAAAGGACAGGACGAGGGGATGAAGATGTGAGGGCTTACAAACGGAATGACAGACAACTGTCTGCCTGCCTTGGGGTCACGTCAGCATGTGCTGCCCTCCAGCTTAAGACTAAATACAAGGTTGGTGGCATGCAGTGGCATTGCAGGCGCTCCAAGTGCAGAGAAGAGGGGATTCAAGCTAGCAGCGCACAAGACCATCCCCGTCAGATAGTGATGAGTGCTCTTGCTGAGACACTTGAGTGCGCACTGATCATATGAGCGTAGCAGAGCAAGCGGCACATCGGCGCAGCCTGTTTCAAAGCAGGCATGGCAATATGTAAAGGCGCACATGCATGCACATCATCACGCACCCTTGTAGTGGAGAGGCTTGCCGGAGCTGCCTACGCCCTTCTCGCCTGTACAAAGCAGGGAAAAAGTACAGATCGTTGATGGGGCGGGAGTCGCAGGCCAGGATGGTGTGACAGCAGGGTTAAAAAAAGGAGGCAGCAGCAGCAAGCACTCAGGGTTGCCTTGCAGTCTTTGAAGCAGTCTTGGGTGCAGTCTTGGTTACAAAGTTCTAACTCACCAGTGCACAGAGCTCGGAAGTTCTCAGCTGTCTTGGGCACTGCCTTCCCAAACAGGCCCATCACAATGCGGCCTGCAGAGGTACACACCATGGGACAAGGAGGAAGTCCTAAACTAAAGTCTATGCTGGGCAACAGCCAGCGTACATAAGGAAAGACCCAACAGTCAGCGCTGAAACTGAGAGTGAGCCCCACCAGGAGGACGCCCTCAGGAGGGTGTGCTTGGAGGACAATTGCAACGGCAAGCACTATTTTTCCTCTCCCGCTTACCTGCAGGCTTGCCACCAATTTCGATGTCAAAGAACACCTGCAGGCAATACATAGGGGTTTAGGGAAGTTGCCAGATGGCTGTTCATTTAGTCCATTTTCAAGTGCTTCCTCAAACAAAATGCAAAGTGCGCTCTGTTCTATCTTCTGATAAAAGCAGTCTGGGCTCTGGGCTACAGTATGTGCACTTATGGTCATCGTGCTCATCGCTTGCTCTCTTTTGAGAGAGTGAGTCTGCATCAGGGCATGACAGCAGGATAGAGGTTCTTGCTCAAATTCTACATACTCAGGGCACCCTATTTCTTCACAGGCATAATGGCACGCGGTCTCTTTCACGGAAACACAAGGCCCATACAGCGCCAATTGCGCCCAGGGCCATGCAGGGTGTGCACATGCAAGCATCAATGATGCATCTGCATGCAAACAGAGAACCCCACCTTGTTGGTCACCTCCTCAAGCTGTGGCCGGGTCATCAATTTGCATGTTCCAAGAGCAGGGCACAGGCGTGTGAGGAGATGGGGATGAGAGGGAAGGGACTAAGAGCTGCTTGGAGTAGTGCAAGCACTCCGTGTTTACGCACCTCGGCACTGTTGCCAGCCGACTTCTTTGCGGCATGAACCATGCTGATGCATCCCAGCACCAGTGCGCATGCAACAGCGAGGACAGAGAAGGACAACTTCCTGTTCATCATCCTTGCCATTTCAGGGAACGAACAACCGGGAAATCTATTTTAATTTACGGGTCCCTTGATAAACTTGCTAAACACCAAACCTCTTCAGTGCGATCAAGTGTTTGTTTCCCACGGGCCTGGTTTACAGTTTCAAATTTTGATAAATTTACACCTCGGTTTATTAGATCCTGCTTGGGGGCAGCGAGCTCCTTCCAAACACTAAACATGTTGCACGATGATTGGGGACCGGCTCTGGATGCCCCTGTGGTGAAACCAACACCAGGTGAATTTCATAGCTCAAGTATGGCAAAGTGACTTATGATGCTACTCTACAGGAATTCCCCTGGAGTTCAGTGACTGATGCGAATTGTGTTGTCCTGATCTTCCACCAGGCCCACCTGCAAAGGAGGCCAGGGCACCTGCTTCTGTATCCACCAGCCAACAATGTCCGCTTGGGGAAGATCCTGTTTACCTGGTACACACGCGCGCACACACACACACACACACACACACACACACACACGCACGCACGCACGCACGCACGCACGCACGCACACACACATGCATGCATGCATGCACGCGCGCATGCGCGTGCACACACACACACGACACGCGCACGCACGCACACATACAAGACACGCACTCACAAATATACACATATGCTCACACTAACTCATGCACACACAAGCGCACGCACGCTCACGCATGCACAAATGTACACACATACACACACAAATGCTCACAAAAACACATACACACACTTATATGCACAAACGCACACGCGCCCACACGCACACGCACACAAGACGCACGCGCACGTTCACACATTCACACACATTCACACGCAAACACATGCTAACACACGCGCACACACACATGCTCACACAAATGCACATGCAAACGCACACACACGCACACACGAGCACACACACAAGACACGCACAAACACACACGAGACACGTGCACACATACACACGCACATTGTCACGCACGCACACACACATACACATACACACACATGCTCACGTTCACACATGTACACACACACAAATTTTTCACAATATACACACTTATACACACACGCACACACATTCACACACACGCATACACACACGTGCATGCACACACACGCACAAAAAACCTTCACGCACACAAACTCATGCTCACACACACATACATACACACATGCTTACACGCGCACGTTCACACATGCACACACAAATGCTCACAAAGAGACACATTTATACACACATACACAAATGCTCACAAAGAGACACATTCATACACACATACACACACAAATGCTCACAAAGAGACACATTTATACACACACACTCACAAGTTCCTGCTTGCACGCAAGCACATGCGCATGAATACACCCATGCACACACATAAGATATAAAGGTGTATGTCTTCACTCGTCAGTCAACGGATGTGCATTTGCATGTGTGCAGCTTAGCTCATGTATTTACATGATTGTTCATTCATAGTGAACAAGCATGCTTGAATGGGTGCACTCCTTTTTAAAATGTGCATCAAGATCAGCAAGCAAACATGCGAACGGCTGGTCATGGATCTGGGTATTGACAGTGCCCGGTTCACGGCTCAACTAGCCATGCTAAATTTGGCTCCAGACGTCTTGTGGGTAATGTTCATGGCATTGCATGTGCATGACCACATACCATCTAGCTTGGATTGTTTTCAGAGGGTTTGTTTTGACAAGGGGAAGAAGCCTCGAATGTCTTTTGCAGTTGAAAACTGCTGCTCCGCAATCTGGAGGCTCTGACGAGCATTTTCCAGACGCCCACTTGTGCTTGCCCATCGCCACCATGCAGGCTGCCTTGCAACAAGCTGCATCCTGCTCTGGCTGCGATACCCCATCCCCTGCCGCATTCGTGCCTGGCTCCAGTCCTTGGTCCCCTTCCCCACCAGGTTCCTCGACTCCCGCACCTTCAACCCATCAAGGTGCCAAGAGCGGTGGGAGCAAAGGCAAGCGCACAGGCCAGCAGAAAGGAGGGCCCCTGCTCGCTTCTGCCCTGGCTGCCGCTGCTGAGTCCTCTGCCTCTGCATCTTCTGCTACTGCTGCTGGCAGCTCACAAAAAGGGCCTGCGGCCTCATTTGGCACTGGCAGTGAAGCTGTGGGGGCTGCAGTGAGAAAGCCCGGCCATGAGCGAGTGGGTAGGGGCCGGGTGGGTGCACAGAAGCAAGCTGCTGCTGAAGCAGCAGCAGCAGCAGCAGCATCGCCGCTGTCATCATCAGCTCCTGCAGCTTTCGGAACTGCAAGTAAGGGAAGCCGGCGGGCTGTGGCAGTGATTGCTGCAGGGCAAGGTGCCTTGGACACTCGAGAGAGTGGCAGGAGCAACGCCAAATCTACAGCCAAGCAAGGCCAGGAGCAGCAGCAGCAGCAGCTGCGGCAGCCACAGCAGCAGGGGCAGAATGACGGTGCTGGCAAGTACTGCCGCTTCCCTGAGTACCTCCCTCAAGAGCAGCTTCAGATCATGTTCAAGCGTGGCCTGGCCTTCAGGGGCCGATTCAGAGTGAGTCCGGCGGGGGAATCAGTGTCGGCTGGTTGTGTTGCTCAGCAGGTAGTGTTGTGCAGCTTCATCCATCAAAAGCATTTCCCATTGAGCAATACGTAACAATTTCTTGCTAAGCGACTCTTAGTAAGAGCCTCCTTGGCTTGCTTGGTGCCTTATTGATGTGTAAGATGTTTTTGTGGGGAAGCAAAGATCATCTTATTTTTTTTCTGTGTTGTTTGGCATAAAGGGTTTGCTTCCAAAAAGGCGAGAACAGAGGAATTGATTGGTTGGCAGTCACCAAAGACACCCTGTTACACAGGTGGCTCAAGCCTTGTTATAAAAGTCAAGTTTAACTGCCAAGTCTTGCCACAGATCCTCCACCGTCTTCCTGTGTTGCCGCAAGCCCTGTGCATCCCTGCTTCCGTGCCAGAGTCAGGAATGTACGTTGGCCAAGCCTGAGATGCACCTCTTCATGAGAGTGCGTTCCACTGCATGCCCCTTTGTATGCAGGTCAATGCTGGAGACCGGAATGAGGCTTACATCACCATCCCCGGACTGCCACACGACTGCATGCTCAGGGGGGAGCGCGCGCAGAACAGGTGAGGCTGCTGATGATCTTTTTTGGCACGTGCAAATACATGCTTCGTTGCTTGCATACACGGTGCTGCATGCTCAGGGGGGAGCCCGCGCAGAACAGGTGATGCTGCTGCTGGTGTTCAACTTCACAGACAAGCATGCATGCCCATGGGTGAGTGCACGAAGAGCAGAGCTGCTGCTGTTGTTTTTGTTGTTGTTGTTGTTGTTGGTGCTGGCGGTGGTGCTGCTGCTGTGGTAATCCTGACGAGCGTGTGCGCGGAGAAGAGAGGACATCTGGCCTGCCAGCTCCGCTGTTCTATGCATAGCGATCAGGCGGCCTGCCGCGAGTCCTCGCTGTGTGCAATAGAAGCTTGCCATGCTTGGTTTGGGGAAGCATGCATGACAGCTGGACCATGTGGTACTTGTTCTTGGCAGCAAATGAGTTGTATGACTTGAATATTCAAAGGATGTGTGTTTTATATTGCACGCCAATGAGTCCCTTAGGTTGGTATGACGAACCTCTCTGCTTCTTGCATGCCAGGCGCTTTAACTCAGGCATGCTTCTCTTCAATCTTCAGCTGGAAGCTTTGAGTGTCTTCATAAAAATACACGCACACGCTTTCATTGTTGGCTGTGTGCACTCTTATCCAAAGCACAATGAATGTTTATTTCATTCAATTGCCATATCATGCCTGCAGGGCCATGGAGGGTGATGAAGTGGCAGTACAGCTGCTGCCGGTGTCACACTGGTTCAAGAACTACTCAAAACTTCCTGAAGGTACCAAGGAAAAGGGCTTGGACATCAAGGTGCGCTTCCTGTGCAGTTATGTGTACACATGTAAGAGCCACTGTTGCGGGCATAGATAAATCAGGATGCATGATCAAATCAGGAAGCAAGGGTGCTTTATTTTAAAGCTTAAAGCTTGTTATTTTAAGTACATTATTACAGAGATGTGTAATTAAAGAGATGTACAAAACCTTACAGCAGAACTGGAAACAAAGCCTTGTAAGCACATAGGAAACAAGGGAGCGGCCACCTGCTTACCAAACTTCTTTTTCTTTTTGAGTCCGCGCTAGTTGGTATGCGCCACAAAGTCCTCCACAATGGGCTCCTCAAAGTCTTTATCCTCATGCAGTCCTTGTAAGCAACATAGGAAACAAGGGAGCGGCCACCTGCTTACCAAACTTCTTTTTCTTTTTGAGTCCGCGCTACTTGGTATGCGCCACAAAGTCCTCCACGATGGGCTCCTCAAAGTCTTTATCCTCATTTAGTCCGTGTTAGTACCATTTTGGGATTTTGCTCTGCTGTCATCCATGAACTACCGTACATAAATTATATCATTACGCAAAATTATCTTTTTGGGGCTGTGCGTACGAATGGCAGCTGGCGAAAAAATAATTATTTTGGACGCTGCATGTGTGCGCAAATAAGTGGAAAATTAATTTTTAGGAGATGATTGAGCAAAATGGCGAGCAGCAGCATGATGCAGGAAGGGGATGGCAGCGGTGATGAGGAGAGGGAGGAGGGGAGTGGCAGCACTGAGGGTGGAGGGGACTCTGATGACTTGGAGTAGGATTTGAGGCCAAGACCTCCAGGATTAGGCTAGACTCCATACTAGGTCTTATTGTGAGTGAAAAGTGTAAGGTCACTGAGGAAACCACTGTGAAGAACAGTTGCTAATTGATTTGTTGGGTTGGGTTGAGGCCCTTTTGGCACTGCGTAAACATGCGTATATGAAAATCTGAACTTCTGTAAGGGGTGGGTAAGTGATGCGTATGTGAAAAACTAATTATTTTTGAAAAGGGTGCGTAGTGAGTACGTGTAAGTATGGTACATCATGTGTCCTAACATGGCACACAGAGATTTAGGTAGTGCGTGTGCATGCATGTACTCTTTGGTAGCTCTCACATTCCGTATCCATGCAGGATGTCACTCCTTGGCGTGATCCATGCAGGGTATTGCTTATTTGTGGCTTTGCAGGACATCGCTCATTTGCAGCTCTCACATTCCCCGTCCATGCAGGATGTCGCTCCTTGGCGTGATGCGCAGAACCCTGAACAAGCTCTGGAGGCTGTTAACTGGGCAGTGGATCAGGTAATTTAAATCGGGAGACTTGTGTTGCACAGCCCAGATCCCACTCACTGGCCCTGTTGTAGGCTCTTTCATGCGTTCAATGAATTGGGCAACACATCCAAAGCATGCTTTCTCCTGGGCTTGGGAAGCCTTGGATAAAAGCCTTTGTTGTTTAACTTGTTGTTGTATCTGCTTGCTCATGCTCGTGCTGGCATGGTGTTGGCGGCACTGTGTGCTTTGGGTGTGCAGGAGTATGTCCTTTGCAGCAATTAATGAGATCGTGGAGGGATGGCTGCCGAGGGAAACCGGTCTAGTTAGATCAAGGACAGCAGAAGAGAAAGAGCCAAACGTGGTTGGACCAGGCGCGTCCTTGCAGGAACATGAACCATAGAGCGTGAGCTTGGCCGCTGCCCAACCTTTCAGCCAAATTATTCTCTAGTCCGGTCCATGTGGCCCTCTGTAACCCCCTGTGGCCTCATACACGTGCCCCTCCCGAGGCAAGCCCCACAAGAGTTTCCCGGTTCTGTGGCCTTGTGTGATTTCCTGTGACCATTCATTTGCAGGCCCCGCCCAAGGCTCTGCGCATCTGTGGCCAGGTGGTGGCCATTTTGGAGCACAGCTCCCGGAGGGAGCAATTAGTGGGCGTCATCCAGGTGCGGCGATCCTTCAAATGGCATGGAATGCATTGTACTGCTTCCTTTGTTCTTTGTGTCCTTCAACAGGTGGAAGCTAGGCTGAAAGCCTGCTTGGATCTGTGAGTTTGATGTTTCTGCTGGTCGGCCAAGCTTTGTCCTGCTTGAGACCTGGATGCAGTGGGTGGCCTGGGCTTGCTTTTGGGTGGCAATAGGTGTACACAGTCTTTTGGGAGGTTTAGGCATTGCTCTAGATCAGCCTTTGAATGCAGTAGGCAACTAAATCTGGTCCTGTGCCCCTGGTAGTTGCGGCCGGAGTAGGAGGGACAGTTGCTCTTTCAGCTGGATTTTCGTTGTGGTGCACCTGGGTCGGCTTGGGCTTGGGGGTTCATTTGGGGAACCCAGGTTTCAATGGTACAGCCTCCTGCTCAGCTGTTTTACCTTTGTATTTTGGTGATGATGATGATGATGATGATGATGATGATGCACCTTGCAGGCTGATACATCTGGCCGAATGGTTGGAGGCTCCTTGCTACACTTCTTTGTACCCCTCTCTCCTACGATGCCAACGTGAGTGCTTGCCCATTCTGTCCAGATAACCTGCGCAAAGAATTTCTTGTCTGCCTTGTGCAGCTGAATGGTTTACTAGGGATGGTCGAGTTTGGGGAGTGTGCATGCCTTTCCCAGCCTAAAATAGTTGAAAATAGAGGTGTGATGCAGGGTGTGATGCGAGCAAATATGCTTGCAAAAGGAGGGATGCAGGCTTGCTTGATAAGTGTGCCTGCAAAATGGAGGAGTTAGAAATGGAAATTTATTTATTTCATGTCACGCTCTGTTCTGAGAGGCGGGTGGCATGGCTGTTTCACTGGAAACTCCAGGCACAATTAGCCTGCACTTAGAGCTTCTGGGATGGGAAAGATGCGGCACAAGGGCAAATGTGACAGAGTGGTCCAAGCCTTTCCATGCGTGGAGGGTACTGGACCGCTAAATCGTGGTTGAGTCTATTTTGACCAGCAGCTACATGGATTGTCCTGCTGCTGCCATTGTATGTACAGGTGTGTTGTGGCCGCCACCTCTGTGAGGGGGCTGTCTGAGGAGCTCAAGGCTGAAGCAGCATGCCCACCAGGGGATGATACTGCATCCAGGTGGGCGTTTGCAAGGGGAAAAGTGCACTGCAGTCTGTATGACACGGGTACAATATAAGAGGAGCTCAAGGCTGAAGCAGCATGCCCACCGGGGGGTGACACTGCATCCAGGTGGGCGTTTGCGAGGAAAGGAATGCACTGCAGCAACACACGTGTTGTACAGTGTAAGAGTATTTTCAAGGGCGCATGAGCAGTTGAGAAATGGGGAGTGAGCACGGACCGCAGCATACTGTCGTCCTTGTTTCCTGGCTTCCTTTGCTTTCCGCAGCTGTGACTTTTAACATGCTTGGCCCTTATTTCGGGGCACGCGTGCCTCAGTCTTGCTCCATGTGCATGCATGAGCGCACAGAAAGCATAGAAAAGACTGAATTTTTTTCATACTTATTGCACCCATACACACGCATCTGCATGCATCACAATGTGTGCGCTGCAGGACGCTCATCTCTGCGCGCATAGTGTCTTGGGGCGTCAACAATGATGCGCCCCTCGTGGAGTTGCGGCAGGGTTTAGGCCAGGTGTGCTTTAAAATTAGGCCAATGCGTGTTATGGCTTTTGTGCCTTGCTTGCCAGCCAAGGGCAAGAGTCCACCTTATTCTCTTACTGAAACATGGCACTTGTCGTGTGACAGGTAGTAGCTCTTTGTCATAAGCAGGAAGTAGCTATTTGTCACAAGCAAGGTTAGCTCTTTGTCATGAGCAAGGCTTAGCTGTTTATCATGAACAGGAGGTAGCTGTTTGTCATGAGACATACAGCTGTCCTTCCTGTGACAGGAGGTGTGCTGGCACTCAGCGCCTGCTGCAGGAAGACCGGGGGGGGGGGGATTCGTGTGCTTGTGTGTAGGGCCCTGTGCCATGGTCTGATTGCTCAAAGGGTAAACAGGGGCGTGCACATGCTCAGTAGCAAGAGCGAGTGTTGTTTGATGCATGCAAGTTGCATGTGCTCTTGCCAGAAGCACCTATCGCCAAGGGCACTCTAATAGCTGCGCAAGAGGCTCCTGAACCAAAAGAGTGAATTGCCTTCTTGATGGATGGAAGGAATAGATGCGCTTTAGGCAAGGGATTTGGTAAGGTCCTGACTGCATTAATTTCAAGAGTGAGGCCCAGATCATGGCTTTTCAAGCCTTGCTTTTTGGATCCAAGGTGCTCTATGACTCGTATTGGACTCTTCAGTGACATGTTAGACATCACCCCCCACACACATACTTCACCCGAATTGTCCACCTCCATATCTCAGCATATTCACAAGACATCCTTCGCTCTGTTTTCCCCCCTTTGTTCAGGCTGGTGAGATTGAGACTGAGACTGCAGCCATTTTGGAGATTGAGGGTATCCGGCGCGATGATTTCAGCTCAGAAGTGGAGGCCTGCTTGCCGCCTACCCCATGGATAGGCATCACTCCAGAGGACCTGCAGTTCCGGCGTGATTTCAGGTGAGGCACTGTTGCTAGCACACACTGAACTCTTGCACCTGCTGCGCTTGAACATCCAAACAGCGTCTGCTAGCAAGGCTCTTTCCCCAGACCAACCTTCCACAAGGAGAGGGAGGGTGGCCAGCAGCAGAAATCAAAATCGACAGAGCAGTGGCAGGAATTTCTCCTCGGTCCACTTCATTGCTGTACCCAACGATTGATGCCCAAATCAGTGGCCCACGCTCAAGTGTTACTCATGATGCCGTCCTTTTCTCATGTGGGCCTTGTACAACAAGCAAAGCTCTTTGCTCATGCTCCAATGGATGGCTTTCCCCTGTGGTCTTTTTGTGGCACCAGGAATGCGCGCGTGTTCTCCATCGACCCACCCACTGCCAGAGACTTGGATGATGCAATGCATGTAGAGCCAGTAGAGGGGGTGCCTGGCAGATGGCGAGTAGGGGTGCACATCGCGGACGTCTCGCACTTCATACCCCCTGACAGGTGTGGTCTGAGCTCGTGAGTGCGTGCACGTGTGCCATCATGCAAGTACTGATACAGGAATATGGAGGAAGGTAGCTTGCCTGGAGCTTATTACAGGTTGACTCAAACAGAGAGGTGTGGTTCCAATAGGCTGAGGATGAGAGGGAATTGTAAAGAATGGTGTCATGAAGGTTGCTTCATAAAAGGTGCTTCCTGGCATATTTGATCGATGTATTGCTTGGCCACTTTTATTGCCTGCCTGCCCCAAAACATCATGCCAAAAGACAGAATCTGAAACCAATTTCACACTTCTCTGGAGTGCTATGAAGTGAACCAAGCACCCTTGGAGTGCAAATGATAGTTACTCCTCATGAGTCATACATGCTTGATCGACTTGATAGCATCATGACGCGCTTGCATCCCTCCTTGTCTGTTTGCTTTGCTGTTGTGCAGGGCTCAATGTTGCTGCATTGCCCTTCCAAAACCTCTTTCCCATAAGCCATCCTTGTAGTATGCAGCGCGCTTAGCTGGCAGGAAGGCCTGCATTTGACCCCTATTACTGTGATGCTTCCCAAAACATCATGCACAGCTCACAAATCCTTTTTCTCTACCATTCTTGCATGAGCAGTGCCCTGGATGAGGAAGCTCAGGAGCGTGCCACAAGCGTGTACCTGGTGCAGAGGGTCATCCCCATGTTACCGCGTTTGCTCTGTGAGGAGCTATGCAGGTGTGCGTGTGTGTGAATTCATGCAGGTGTGTGGGTGGGGATCGAGGGTAGTAGAAGCTGTGCAGGTGTGGGCGTGAGGAGCTCTGCAGGTGTGGGTGACTGGGTGGAAGGTTTGCCAGGGGGGGTTGGCTGGGTGTGGTTGTTTGAGGTACTACAGCACAGCACCTCATCCCCAATACTGGGATGTAGCATGTGTGAGGATGTAGCATCTGCAAAAGCAAGTAGAGAGAAAGAAAGAATAGGAAATGCCATCCTAATGGGCCATGTCAGTGTGATGCAAACTGTAAGAGTGTGCCACTGCTTTTTTAATGCCGGCGTGAATTGGGTGCGAGTAAAAATGGAGATGCGTGAAGGCGCAAAGCAGTGTTACCGACACACACACACACACATGCATGCATGCATGCAGCTTGAACCCTGGCACCCCTCGCTTCTCGTTCTCTGTCGAGTGGGAGATGGACGAGGAGGGCCGCATTTATTCCCAGTGGGCCGGCAAATCCGTAATCTGCTCATCTGCCAAGCTGGCATACCCAATGGTCCAGGTGCGGTTCAATGGAAGTAGTGGCATGAGCGAGGCGTCCTCTGGGTTGACGCTTGTCACTGCACTATGTATTCCTGTTATGAAGTTTTTGAAGGTTTACCTGAAGTCAGGAACTGTCAGGAGGGCTTGCATGAAGGCTCGTCTTGTTCTCAATGTACAATTCAAAAGGCGTCTTACCAACTGCATGGGTTACTGCTTCAAGCACCAGCCATTTGATTATACATCATCCATGTATTGGAGCTGCGAAAGGAAGCGCTGTTGCTTGCATCGCACATGCTTGCGCCTTTTGGAGCACTTCTTTCTTCTAGCTTCCATCATCCTTGACGTGCTGCTGACGTCGGCCTTGCCCGACTCTTTTCTCGCCTCACTGACTGTTTGAAGCTTCTTCCAGCAACGTGCCAACTTGCCTGCGTCCTTTGTTCTGCAGGCCATGATTGAGGGCCGTTTTGACCCAGCAGAGTGTTCCGCGCAGCTGTACGGGGACCAGCCATGGGACAAGGTATTGGGCTATTGCAGCTGGTGCTGTGGAGCATGAATTTACCTGTTTTCATGAATCAGTGAACGTCTTTGTCCTCTGCATAGGCGAGGCAAGACTCGTAGGTTTTTGGTTTGTGTGGGCAGTGTTTGAACAGCGTGCTTCACCCAACTTCCTGTGCATGCTGTCTCAGGGGTTCTGGCCAATGCCCTGCAGCGGATGGAACAGCCCTACAAAACGTCTTTTAAAGAATAAACAGCTAGAGAACTTCTCACTTTAAAGAAGATGTGCCTCTGGCAAAGTGCTTAAAGTGCAAATGCACTCGTTTGCGTGCGCGCGTATGCATGCACAACACACACATTTTGCAAGCAAAATTGCATGTCACAATCTAAGCCTTGGATGAAGGTTTAAGCATTCCCTGCAGCCTATCATAGGCTTTTTTCCATAACAGGAAGCGAATTGTCTAAAAGACATTCTCTCTGTACCAGATTTTTCTTTTCGTTTTTCTTGCCTACCATGGTGATGATGTAAAAGTGAGAACATGCTCATGAAGGGCTTGCACACTCATTTTTGCAAGCAGCAGCAGCAGCTGTTGCTTAGGCAGTCAAGATGAACCCATTGGTGTACAAAACAGGAGCCTTCCATTCTACCGCTTATGTGTCAAACACGCCTATCACTTCTGGGCACCTGGATCCTGGACCTATGCTCATATATCATCTATGCTGTATGACCATCCAGATTTTCCGTGTTCCATCCATGCTCCTGTGCTCGCAGATCGTCCAGGACTGCTTGACGCTGAACAAGATCGCTCAGGCGCTGCGAGCTGCACGCTTTGCATCTGGCGCGGTGCGGCTGGACAACGTGCGCGTTGCATTTGGGCTGGACACAAATGGCAACCCTGTGTCCTGCGGGCAGTATGTGCAGCAGGTACGTGTATTTGTGTGTGTATATGTGTGTGTCATTAGGTTTATGCGCTTTTTGCTGACGAACAACAGGTCCAATACTGGCGCTCATATCATATGAGTCATATGCTGCTGAGGTCACATTGTTTTCTACTTCTTTCTTTTATTGCAGGAAGCCAACAAGCTTGTGGAAGAGTTCATGCTGCTCACCAACATCAGCGTGGCCAAGATCATATCAGCAGCATTCCCAGATCGTGCCCTCCTGAGGTGGGTGCTTGTTTTGATATCCTGCGCACAATTGACAAATCTTGCGAGGGTAGGTCTGGATGAGGTGTAATAAAAGGAGAGCTCTGGGCCTTGCCTGTCCCTCCTGTACCCAAGCTCATGCCCATGCTGCTTCCCATGATACGTACAAGTGCCCTGATTTATGCGCCACGTCTCTGCATTATGAAGAGCCCTGCCTGTTCTGCTTGAGTGGCTCTTGAGCCAGCACATCCTCGAGTTCATAAACAGGAGCACCATGAACTACTAGGGGTGTGGGGGTGAGAGGCATGCATCCATGTGTCAGGAATGGTTTGAGTACTGGCTGGGCTGGCCCAAATCTATTTAGTATTAGCTGCCCACTTGGAGAAGGCTTCCAAGTTGCGTGGAGCTAACGTTTTTGTGTGCATGTATGTGCTCTCACCCTCATCGTGTTCCATCATACACTGCCACCACCCTTGCACATGGCGTTCGCACCTCCTGTCATCTGGGGGACAGGAACCACGTGCGCCCGCAGCAGAACAAGATGGATGAGCTGCTGGCGCTGTGCCAGGCGCACGGCATCCACATGGACATCTCTAGCTCAGGCGCCCTGCAGGCATCCCTGAATATTCTGAGAGAGGTGCGCTGCAGGCATCCCTGAATACTCTGAGAGAGGTGCGCTGCAGGCATCCCTGAATACTCTGAGAGAGGTGCGCTGCAGGCATCCCTGAATGCTCTGAGAGAGGTGCGCTGCAGGCATCCCTGAATACTCTGAGAGAGGTGCCCTGCAGGCATCCCTGAATACTCTGAGAGAGGTGCGCTGCCCATGAGGTGCACTGGGCTGAGTAATCTCCCGCTTTGAGCTCTGCAAGCATTGCTGAATTTCCTGACAGGTGTGGCTGTCTGTGAGGTTCACTCAAGTAAATGATTTCCTGCTGTGGCACTGCAAGCGCTGCTGAAAACTCCTGTGACAGGGATGTGCTGTGTATGACATGCATTGGATTCAAAGAGGGTGGGTAAAAGTTTGCGGGCCTATGTGCGCTAAAGTGCATGAGATCGCTCACTTCCTGGTAGTTTGGTCATCTCCTCTCTGTCGTTCTGTATCTCCTGGTTCTCTGCCACAACGTGGCAAGGCTGACTGTTTTCCACTCTTCCTGTTTTTTGCCTCGCTCCACTTCACTGCTTGCTCCCTTACTTATTCTATTAATGCAAGTTGAGGGAGTTTTTTGTACAAAACTTACTACACATCATCATTACAGCTCACTAATCCATACTCCATATGGCTACAATACAATTCTTGGACGCTGCCAATGAAGCTACTCAACTTGTATGCCCCGAGCCATTCTTTCAAGCTTGCACTTCCTCTTGCTCTGGTACTTGCAGTGCAGCAACCAATCTTGCGAGCTTGCATAACCATCTTGCTTTTGAAGAGGCATACATGTAGCGACCAAGGGGTCATCGCCACCATTGCTATAACAATGGCCACTTGGCCCATGCAGCTGGCCAACTACTTTTGCATCAGTGCTTGCACACAACCTTGCCCTAATACTTTCACACATGGAATGACCAAGGGGTCATTGAAGCCCGCCACAATAATGGCCACCCAGTCCATGCAGCTTGCCAACTACTTCTGCACAGGCGCTTGCACACAACCTTGCCCCACTTGGTACTCGCAGACATGCAACGACCAAGGGGTCATCGATGCCATCACAATGATGGCCACCCGACCCATGCAGCTGGCCAAGTACTTCTGCACAGGCGATTTCCCAGATCCAGACGATTGGAGGTGGGGAGCATGGGGAGCAGGCGCTCGTGTTTGTGTGTTGAACTTATGCATGGCATTTTGCTGCGTCATCGATCGTCTGTTGTACGGAAAATACGATTGACCTCCATGAGCCATGTGTCATAGACCATCTCCCTCTCAAGTCGCTGACTGTGTGGCGTGCCTTTTCCAGTTCAGCATTGGTCCGGTGAACAGCATTTTGTAGTGTCAATCCTCGTGCAAAAAGCAGTCCCCTGATCTTTGCTGTTGGCATCTTGCATCCTTTGCATTGTACTCATGAACACGAAGAACCTCCAATGTCCAATTCATTTGACATGCCATGAGCAAACATGTCCTTGGCTGATGACTGCCCCCAGCTTACTGAGCCACTGATCAAACAGCTCTACCCTACCAGCTCCATGTGAGCCCATGCCACTTCTTTCTTGTGTTCCTTAGATGACGCAGGGAGTGTCTCACTACGTGCTTTTGCTTATCTTTATTCCTTTTTGTGCGTGTAGGCACTATGCGCTGGCTCTGCCTGAGTACACACACTTCACATCTCCGATCCGAAGGTACGCTCTTGTGAAACATGCATGCAAGCTGCAAATGTGTGTATTTAACAGAGTACTGTATGGAAGCTTGCTTCAGAAATTGAATCGACTCTGGAGCAGATGAGCTTGGCTCTCTTGAGGGGCAATGTGCAGGATTTGTGGAGGGTGGCATATGCTGGAATACAACCAGGATGCACTGGCAACGCGCTGTGTATGCATAACCGCTGGTCAGTGCAATACAACCAAGATGCGGGCAGCGCGCTGCGTATGCATTGACGCTGGTCAGTGCAATGCAGCCAGGATGCACAGGCAACGCGCAGTGCATGCGCACAGGCAACGCGCTGCGTATGCATTGACGCTGGTCAGTGCAATGCAGCCAGGATGCACAGGCAACGCGCAGTGCATGCGCACAGGCAACGCGCTGCGTATGCATTGACGCTGGTCAGTGCAGAACAACCAGGATGCACAGGCAACGCGCAGTGCATGCGCACAGGCAACGCGCTGCGTATGCATTGACGCTGGTCAGTGCAATGCAGCCAGGATGCACAGGCAACGCGCAGTGCATGCGCACAGGCAACGCGCAGTGCATGCGCACAGGCAACGCGCTGCGTATGCATTGACGCTGGTCAGTGCAATGCAGCCAGGATGCACAGGCAACGCGCAGTGCATGCGCACAGGCAACGCGCTGCGTATGCATTGACGCTGGTCAGTGCAATGCAGCCAGGATGCACAGGCAACGCGCAGTGCATGCGCACAGGCAACGCGCAGTGCATGCGCACAGGCAACGCGCTGCGTATGCATTGACGCTGGTCAGTGCAGAACAACCAGGATGCACAGGCAACGCGCAGTGCATGCGCACAGGCAACGCGCTGCGTATGCATTGACGCTGGTCAGTGCAATGCAGCCAGGATGCACAGGCAACGTGCAGTGCATGCGCACAGGCAACGCGCTGCGTATGCATTGACGCTGGTCAGTGCAGAACAACCAGGATGCACAGGCAACGCGCAGTGCATGCGCACAGGCAACGCGCTGCGTATGCATTGACGCTGGTCAGTGCAATGCAGCCAGGATGCACAGGCAACGCGCAGTGCATGCGCACAGGCAACGCGCAGTGCATGCGCACAGGCAACGCGCTGCGTATGCATTGACGCTGGTCAGTGCAGAACAACCAGGATGCACAGGCAACGCGCAGTGCATGCGCACAGGCAACGCGCTGCGTATGCATTGACGCTGGTCAGTGCAATGCAGCCAGGATGCACAGGCAACGCGCAGTGCATGCGCACAGGCAACGCGCTGCGTATGCATTGACGCTGGTCAGTGCAGAACAACCAGGATGCACAGGCAACGCGCAGTGCATGCGCACAGGCAACGCGCTGCGTATGCATTGACGCTGGTCAGTGCAATGCAGCCAGGATGCACAGGCAACGCGCAGTGCATGCGCACAGGCAACGCGCTGCATATGCATTGACGCTGGTCAGTGCAATGCAGCCAGGATGCACAGGCAACGCGCAGTGCATGCGCACAGGCAACGCGCTGCGTATGCATTGACGCTGGTCAGTGCAATGCAGCCAGGATGCACAGGCAACGCGCAGTGCATGCGCACAGGCACCGCGCTGCGTATGCATTGACGCTGGTCAGTGCAATGCAGCCAGGATGCACAGGCAACGCGCAGTGCATGCGCACAGGCAACGCGCTGCGTATGCATTGACACTGGTCAGTGCAGAACAACCAGGATGCAGGCTATATGCTGTGTATGCATTTACGCTGGTCAGTTCAATACAACCAAGATGCAAGGTACGTGCTGTGTATGCATAATTGCCAGTCTGGAAGTTGTCTGCGTCTGCGTAGGCCACCAATCCCTGGTTTCCCTCTGCTTCTGCCAGTCCTTGGCAGGCCAGCTCAAGATTGTGGTCATAAGGCAGGGAATGTTCGACTTGCATGCATTGCACAAACCTGCCTGGAGGTGGTGTAAGCTGCCTCACGCTCTGTTAGCCTCAGGGCAAGCTTGTGCCATGTGTGCAAGCCTAACATTCCCTGCCTTGCAACCTCCTGCCTCTGCAGCTTTCCGGAGCACTCCTTATATCAGGCGCTTGATGACCTTTCTTGAGTGCTCATTGCCATGCAGCTGCATTCAAGTTTAGCAGTGCAGCACAATTCATTGCCTGTGTCCAAGCTGAACAGGACAGCACAGTCCATTGCCTGTGTCCAAGCTGAACAGGACAGCACAGTCCATTGCCTGTGTCCAAGCTGAACAGGGCAGCACAATTCATTGCCTGTGTCACCCCTGCCTTCTCCCCTCCTGCAGTTGCCTCGGCCCTGTGGCATCCCTTCCAAGAGTGATCCTTTGCTAGGGTGCAGGCAAACGACCACAATGAGAGAAAGGTTGCTCTGTTGCTGTTGTGGCCAATAACATTTCCATGCATCCACGTGCTGCAGGTATCCAGATCTGGTCGTCCACCGCCTGCTTTCAGCGGCCATAGAAGTGCAGCAACAGCAGCAACTCCTGCAGCAGCAAGCTGTGAACACCGACGCCATTGCGCGCAAGCACCGGCTAATGGACACGCCGCGCACGACCTACGTGGCCGAGCACTGCAACGAGAAGCGCCTCACTGCACGGAATGCGCAGGTGGGCCACCTGTTTGTCCTCTTCATATTATTTTATTGTGAAAGGTGTGGAATGCTTGCTTGAGGACCACGGGGTTGTGCTGCTGCCGTCTGCATTGCATGTGCACGCCTGGAGGTTATCTGCACACTGTTGTGTGTGTATTCATGCTCTTGCAGACTCTGCGCTGTCCCATCCATGCGCAGCAATGAGCTCCTTTACTTGCACCTTCCTGCATGCGCGCGCGCGCACACACACACACACACACACACACACACACACACGCACACACATACACACACACACAGAGGATTACTGACACTCTTGTAGGTCCCGCCTACGGAATGGAGCACGCTGTCTAAGCTGTGCCTGCGCTGCCCACCTGTGCTGCACACTTAATGGAACCCTCCAATGAGATTGACACCCACGTATTCATCCGTACTCGCAGGACGCATCACTGAAGCTGTACCTGTGTTGCCTGCTCCGGCGAGCCCCTGTGGTCACAGAGGCCATTGTGACAAATGTTGGGGGGAACCGCTTCTTTGACGTGTACCTCACCAGCTACGGCATGAGTACCCGGTAAGCCGCTCCTCTGTGTGTGTGTGAATGTGTGTGCGTATGTGTATGTGTGTGCGCGCTGGATCATACAGCTTGCTTCACCTTTTTTTTTGCAGTGCAGTACTAGTTGAGCCTTTTGCTTTGCCTGTTTCTTCTTGCTGCTTTGCCTCCCGCTTCTTGCTGCGTTAATCCGCACTATTAAGTTTGCGTATCGTTTGGTGAAGCTCACAGCAAGATGTGTCTTGAGAGGAGTACATGCGGTCATACTGCTAAAGATGTCTTAAAAGGTAAGGCTGCTTTCAACGCAGAAGGAGTTCAGAGAGCAGATTAGTGTATAGCTTAGGTAGCATCTGGAAACAGCCCTACTTGGTGGCCAGGGCGTCCACATCTTCCTTTGCACAGTACTCAAATGTTCACAAGGCCAGCCAGGGAGCTGGCCTCACGCAAATGTATTTGCAGCCTTGTCTTCCCTGTCTATTTCCTGCTCGGCATTCAGCTAAGCTTTGCAAATGTGCAGGATCCAGTTTGAGCCGTGCACTGTGCAGCATTGAAGCTGGACAGTGTCTCTGGCAGCATCCAAGTTGAGCAGCGCCTGCAGCATCTAAGTTGAGCAGTGCTCTGTGCAGCATCCGAGTTGAGCAGTGCTCCGAGCCTGCAGCATCCCGGTTGGGCTCATTTTTCCTGTAGCATCTAGTTTGAGCAGTGCTTTGTGCCATCCAAGTTGAGCAGTACTGTCTGTGCAGCCTCCGAGTTGGGCTTTGCTCTGTGCCTGCCGCAACCAAGATGAGATGCGCACTAAGCATCATGCAGTTGGGCTGTGCTCTGTGCTCTGTGCAGCACCCAACTTAGGCCGTGCTCTGTGCCTTGCGCACAGCATCCAAGTTAAGCTGTGCTCTGTGCCTGCAGCATCCAAGTTGACCAGCAAGGAGTGGACCTGGACTCCCAGTGGAGCGACACCACCCGCACCCTCACCCTACAACTCAAGAACAGCTTTAGCACCAATGGTTGTGGAAATGGTGGCGGCAGCACCACAGCCAACGGTGCCGCACCCGTTGGCAAGCAACCAAACGGCCAGACAAGGCGCAAGGGCTTTGGGAACAACAGCCAGGCAGACAAGAACAAGCAGCAAGGAGGGCCTGCAGAGAAGTACGGCGCATGGCTGGAGAGCCTGCCTGCACTGAGCAACCCACTGTTGCTCAGCCCAGTGTCCTTCCCGCTCACGGTGTGTGTGTGTGTGTGTGTGTGTGTGTGTGTGTGTGTGTGTGTGTGTGTGTATCAAGGGGGGGGGAGTGTATTGGTTGGGGGTAGCACAGGGTTTGCAGAGGGGCTGGTTTATTGGTTTATTGGAACCACCCTGCTCACCTTTCCTCATCCTCATGAGTTGGGCATGTTGCGTTGTTTGATCAGCAAGCACTTGACAGTTCATTCGGCTGCAAGGAAATGTAGGGACAGTCCCTGTCAGGATTGCACTCTTGCCTGCCATCAGCGCCCTTCCCATGCAGCCGCTCAACATTTGAACTTCTACACCGTGCATCATTGCTCAGCTCATGAAGGATGTTCTCCCCATGATGCTACATTTCATGTTCTCCGCGCTAACAAGCTCTTCTTATACGATAACAGGTGAAGCTGTTTGAGCATCTCCCTGTCATTGCCACCTCTCCCCTACAACCTGGCAAAATTAGCCAAATTGTGTGCCGGCTGTTACTTCACTCAAAGGTGAGTGCGTGCAGGGAGGTACATGTGTGAATGTACTCTCACTGCTAGGATGAGGCGCGACAAACTAATATTTTAGTGCACTCGTGTTATAGAAGTGTTTCTAGGGTCCGAATATTTCACAGTCTATAGAGTCCGGCAATGAAACAAAAGCGGGAAGGACAAAGCAAGCTTGCTGTAGTGTGCTAGTCCACAAAACCCCTGCTGGGGCCAAGCGCCACCAGGGACATGCTGCAACAAGCTCAAGGAGAGCTATGATGTGGTAATCATGTCAGAGCAGGAGCCCAAGGGCCATGCATGCTGAGGTGCAAAGGCTGTAGTTTTTACATGAGCCCCAACAACAACTCCTCACAGACATACAAGCAGTGCACTTCTTTGTGCAAATGCCCTCTTAAAGAAGAGGAGGTGATTGACCTGTATGATGGTGATGAAGAAGCAGACCCCAGCCGCTTTGCCAAGCGCTAGTAGTCATCTCACTTCGGACATGCCGTCAGCTAAGAAGCAGGCTGCTGTCAACATGGACTTGCTCAGCTTCATCAAAATCTCTGGGTTTCCCTTCAGGCGGCCTTGTTTGGCTAGTTACCACACATGCATTTTCAGCTGAAGCTTTGGAGATGCCCTGTGTTGAGTGTTTGATTGGGCGGCTCCAGTGTGGGCAACTAGAGAGTAGAACAGCCGCTTGAACGAGGCAGCCATTGTGCGATTGCGAGCGGCATGCTTTTGGAGGTACCCTGGATTCCATACTTGTTTGGGCAGCTCCAATGTGGGCAAGATGTACGGTAAAATAGTTTCTGGAACAAAGCAGCTATTGTGACTCTGTGCTCGTGTCATTCAACATCTTCCTGCTCATTTTTATTGCAGCGACTTGACCAATGAAATCTTTTGGGCGCTAAACCACCACCACACCCATTCTAAGATTTATTTTGATTCTTAAGGCTTTTTATGTAACAACTCAAGTTATATTTTGAAATTGTGATGTATTATAAACCGCATCCTATTCATTGCCAACATGCCGGGGGGGACGCGTATATTTGAACTGTATCCTGCCTGCGCAAAGTGTGTTTGGCCTGATGCATGACCTTCACACGGCTCAAGATGCAGCATTTTCTCTGTTTTGTATTGAAGCGCGCAAAGGAAGAGCAGAAGTTCAGGAAGCGGATGGATATCTGAGGTTCTGAGTTAGACCATGCTGCAATTTCTCCTGCCGCCCTGCCTGCATTGGCCGCAATCTTACATGAGAGTGCTACTGTTGCTGCTACTGCGCTCCAGGACTACACGCCAAATGTGCCGCCCCCTCCACCAGACAGCCTGCAGCCGCTGGTGCCCACTCAGGAGGCCTCCCCACCAGCCACGCCTGCAGCTGCGGCAGCATTAACAGCAAGCGCGGCGGCAGGCAGCGCTGCGGTGCCAAGCACCGCTGCTGCTGCTGCTGCCGAGGAGGCTGGTGGCTTCAGCATCCCATACGCTGAGCTGTTCAATGATTGAGGCATTCATTGGCAACCCCGTGGTTTGTTCACGTGTTTTCGCTGTTTGGCGCTGCTGCTGTTCGCCCCACGAAGGCGGCATACCTGCAGAGGGTGAATGGTGCAGCTCCTTCGGGCTTTTTGATCCATTTCATTCCAGCTCTTAGGGTTGTTTATCCACTTAGGGAAGGAGAAAGAGGGGGGGGGGGGGAGAGAGAGAGAGGTATTTAATCAGCACTTGCTGAGGACTGAAACTTTCAGCAACCGCCTGTGCACCCTCTCATGTATTTTGTATGCATGTGTATTATAGCAAGTACTTCGATATGCAAACAGGTTGTGATCTTATGCCTTTCATATGACAGCTTCTATTGTTCGATGGCATCCTTGTTCAAAATTATTTTGCAATATGCCGCTTGAACCAAACTCGCATACAATTCTTTCCAGAAGTTTCAAAGGGGAGTTTCTCAATTCCATTTTTTTCTATCTCTTTGTTTAATTTCTTTGTTCCATTTGGCTGAAGGGTCCCAGGGCACAGCCATTTAAACATACAAGACATGTGTTAATGGTTACAATGGGGTTTGACCTTCAGCGAGGTAGTTTGGCTGCTCGGCCTGCTCAACTGTTCGAATTGCACAAAAAATATCCATGAGTTCGGAAATAAAACGATAGATCTCATTAGTTTGCTTCTGCAAGAAATGAGCAACATCCTCAGGGCTAGCTTGAGAATAGAAGGAAGCGCCTGATTCGTCCACTGGCAGTAAATTTTGTGAGAGGGGAAGTCAGAAAATAGCTGTGCATAAGTCCTTCGAACAGAACACACAGAAGCACAAGAACAAAGGAACACGGCATGCTTTTCATCTTGGAGTCCTCCTTGGTCACACCTATCACAAGCAGATGTGTGCTCCTGCCAAAGTGATGTTTCAACTGTCAGGATGTGTGCATGCAAACGAAAGCGCGCTATGTTTCTCAGCATGTGCTTGCCCAAATCAAGATGCAAGTACCTAGGAACAGAGAAGGGCGCGCCATGAACAGACAAGGGTCTCAAAGGAAGAGCCATCCAATGATGATACAAGAGACGTGTTGAACAAGTCCAGCATTCCCAAAACAGCGCGATGCAGTGGGATTCCTGAGCCATATCATGGGTGGGGTTCATAGGTTCAAGTCAGACCTGTGACGGTGGGGTCGACTGCGGCCTTTCCTGATCAAGGAATCCTTAATGCAGGCACCATAATAGCATGCGCCATAAAATCTCAATTCATTAGTTTTTCCTCAAGTAAGTAGCTTTGTGTACAATGCAAGCGAATCCCGCGCATCCTTTTTCTAGAAACCTTGCAAGTCTTGCATTGCAAGATCAAGCTTGGCGTCATATTTAGTACGATTATGTAAAACTTTGCCTTGTCCAAATTAAACTCCAATGGACACTCTTTCTCTATTTCCTGCTGCTGTGCCCAGGTAACAGGAAGAATTAGCAACTGGAAACGTCCCCCCTCAGGCTGTCAGCTTTCCATCCTCACGATGCTTGCAGTATTAAAAATGCAAACAAGGAGCACTCCTTCTGGTAAATCTTCATGGGGGATTAGGGGCATAGGCTGCGGGCTAGGCCCTTACATGGTTCGGTGTCCTGCTCCTCATCAAACGACCAAAATAACAGATTTGCAAGCTTGATGGGGTTTCGATGGAGGAGGATCGAAAAAAGAAGCATCGGAAAGAAACGCATGAAAATGAGCGAAGTTGTGGCCTTCTAAACAAAGTCGTCGTGAGATTGTAAATTTAGACCGCCAACTAGAGCGATAAACACCATGCCCTCCAGCGAACTGGTCTCCCTGCTGTCCTCAGCGGTCTCAAAACCTGGGACAGTAGGTACAAGGTGTGCGTTAGTTCCTCGTCTCGTTGATCAGTGTGTCATTCAAGAGAACTGAACAGGACCATCTCCTTTTTCTCCTTTGCAGCGGTGGTGTCCTTGCTCTTTCTGTACATTGCATCATGGTCAGGCAAGGTAATAAGTGCTCATGAAAGCATACAACACACATATGCACGCACGTACTCACACACACACACACACACACACACACACACACGCACGCACGCACGCACGCACGCACGCATGCACACATGTACACATGTATGCATCATGTCATGCAGGTTTCAATGTAGTAGAGAACCCAGATGTAACTGGCAAAAGGCTGCGGCGGTCATCTTACATGTAAGCCTTGTTCAAATCCTCCTTGTGTGAAACCATTATGAATTCCCTTCTATGCTTGTTACCTTGGCTTTAAAATGCAACGGCGTGCAAATGTTGCAGTAAAAGGTACCTGGATGGTCCACCTAGCATGTTTTATTTGATTGGTTCAAAAGTATGGAGGAATTTACAGCCCCCACCAGGAGGGCTCTGTGCCAGCAGAAAAGCAACGTATAACGCAGCAGCTTTAGCTCCTTCAATTTCCAGTTCCAAGCACTTCAGCTTCAATGACCCAGGGTTCCAGCGGTTGCAAATGGTGTTATGCGATGCAGGCCCCCTTTGGATTGGCAAGCAGCAGGCCCTAACGAATGGAATTTCTTATACTCTTTGGGTGGCAAGTGCCATCATTTTAAGCTGGTCGTGGCTCTGCATGAAAAAACTGGCAGGTGAGATAAGTAGAGGCTTCTGATACCCGCGCACAAGCGCGGGGTGTTTTAATTTACACATCTTGCACAGACTTGATAGGCACAGGGGGAGATGCCAGGACACTCAAGAGTTAAAATTCCTGGACAATCAACCCCTTTTGATGCGATGGGTTTCTCCGAAGGGTTCAAAATTCATGGGCGTGCTTCCTCTTCAATGCCACGGATTAGTCAGTAGCATGGTTGCTGGGCCCTCTGCTACTGGCATGGTCGAGAGGGCGCATTTGGAGGATAGTCACTCTGCTTTCTTGTGCTCCTCGACTGCTGTTGCTCCTCCTGCTGCTGCTGCTGTGTGTCTGTGTGTGTGTGTGTGTGTGTGTGTGTGTGTGTGTGTGCAGTGCCTAAACGCTTGAGGCTTCACAGCTGATGAGGTTCATGCTCAGATCCCATCCTTAGGCAAAAAGTTGGGCCCTTGTGCATTGTTGTCATGCGCAGGACATTTGTGCATGCGTGTGTCGTGCACATGTGTGCACATGCACAGTATTATGTGTCTCATGCACATGTGCGCACGCGTGCATCATGCACAGGACGTTTTGGCATGCTTGCTGTCATGCACATGCTTCACATGCTTGCTATCATGCGCAGGACGTTTGTGCATGAGTGTGTCATGCACATGTGTGCACATGCATGGTCTCATGTGTGTCGTGCACATGCTTGGAATGATTGCTATCATGCGCAGGACGTTTGTGCATGCTTCAGAAGACGGGAACCCCAACAATATCCAGGTCCTGGGCCTGCAACTTGAGAACTATGTCAGCCCTGACAGCAGCACACTGAAGACGCAGGATTGTGAGTGATGCGGGACAAGCTTCCCACCTCTGCTCCCGTGCTGTATGTAGCGCAGTCTTTACTTAGCTTAGCAGGGCGCACGTAAGGGCGCCGAATGTGGCTGGACTCAAATGCGCACACAAGGGCGCTGAACTCGGCTGGACTCAACTGCATTTAGACACGTTGTGTTTCACCCTCAGTTTCGGCAAGAAAGCCTTGAAGGCAGTGTTTCCTTGCATGCAGTCCCTTGGATTTGCCATGCGTGTGAGTGGTGCTCATGTCACACCTCTGCTTACGCCCATGTGTTTGGCCCTCTGTCTTCCGCATGGCCTTGCTTTGTTAGGTTTTGAGTTTCTTGTTTTTCACTCCCCTCCATTAACACTGGCAACGCCAGGGAACAAGGTCTTGGTGCTGGACAATGAGCAAAAACTGAACGACCTGGTGATTACGCACATCGTCAATCCCTTGAAAGAGAACTCAGAAGACCTGGAACTGCCCGACCCTGTGCACGGGTGCGTGCCTACTGGTGTGCTGTTTATGGTTACTATCACGTCTAGGGTACAGGGTGTTATATTTTTAAAGTCCTGGGCCTGTGCATGTGTGCGTGCCTTCAGGTGCCGGCCCTGCCCTGCTGGTGTGCTGTTAAAGGTTACTATCACATTTAGGGTGCTGGGTGTTACATTATATTTGTAAAGTCCTGTGCCTGTGTACGGGTGTGTGCTTATCTGCTGGTGCGCGGCCAAGGGTCGCTATCACGTCATATCTGCTGCAGGGTCACTTGTCACATCAGATTGTAGTATGCTCCATTTTTAATGCAAACGTGCAGCGCTTTTTCCCTTACTTGTAGGTATGGCCTGTACCTGAGCGCTCCATCACTTATGTTCAAAATGAGTCTTTGATATGGTTGCTTCAACAGAGCAGGGATCAGCTTTTCAGTGTGACACAACAGAATGCATGTTACTAACTGTAAATGCAGCGCGTGCGAGTGCCCAACTCAAACACACATGAATATACACACATACACACATGAAAGCGTTTGGATTTATGTAGAGGATGAGCTGCAAGGGCTGATTGTACAACCTATATGGTGCTCACATTTAATTCTTAGACAATGATTTAAATGAAGCTCCTCTGTTGAGGGAGTCAACCGATTTGTGCCACCTTTGCTCTGCACACCCACTATTTAAATTCATTTGTGTGTGTTGTGTGTGTGCCACTGCTGCTGCAGAACAAAAAGAATTTAAAGAAAGGAGCTCACACAATTTGCAATCGTGCGCACGATGCTTGACTTGACCGTAAATCCACAGAGCTTCCCTGCATCGTGCTCATTACACCTTGTTGCTCCGTGCTCGTGCCTCTCAGAGACCCTGCAGCATACGCATTTGCTGGCAGGGAGGAGGGCTGGGGGACATCCCATGGCGCTGGTCGCTACTATGTAGGCGCTGGCATCGCCTTGGCGGTTGCTGCAGCAGCTATTGCCGCGGCTTTCGCCCTTCGTCGGAACCCGGCCCAGGTCCGGGTGCAGTGATCTTGGTACTAAGCATTTATGCATACAGTGCCCGGGATGCACATGCCTCTGTGCATAAGTCCACATGTAACAAAACAGAAAGGGATGGGGCTGCAGCTGCAACCCTTGCTGTGTGCCACTGCCACCTTGTAGCTTCTTTTGCAGCACTTCGCATGTGCTGCTGCATGGGGATATGCTTGTCAATGGAGGGACTTCAAATGCATTTCCAGGCAAGGATTGGCATCGTGGATATGCATGGTGTTAGAGTTCTGGATTCTCAATTTGCAAGTGTACCCCTTATTGATGGAGCTGGGTTTGCAAGCAGGGTCAGTGAAAAGGGGCCACATGCAAGTCAGCACGCTCCATGCTAGAGCACAAAAGATGCACCATATTGTGCCCCTCCTATTTGTGTCCAATTTGTCCTCTGTTGTGAGCGCTTCTTCCATCCTGCCACCATCTAAGCTGGTTGTCCCACGGGGCCCAGCATCACTGCCTAAGTGTTTTGAATTTTATTGTAAGAACAATGTCTCCTACATGTCACCTTAAGAGATCCCGGCTGCTCGATTGCTGCATACATGGAAGCTGGACTCGGTTTGGGACTGCAAACTGTTGCCGAGTCCATGTTTCAAGGCAGTGGTTCTTCCTTTTGCTGTACAGGAGCAGTACATTTACACGAGGTTTGGTTCTGAATTGTGAACTACTTAAAAGTACCATGTTTCAAACCAGTGCTGTACTCTTTGTGCTTCTTTGTTCCTGCAATGGTCGCTGTGTTTTTTTATCAGGCCAAGGGCATGTGTGTCAGGGCAAGCCTTGTATTTGTTGTGTGTGATAAGGGACTGCATTTGACTGTGATGGGAGACGGAAAGACCCCTGTTTTCCAGATTGATGGCTTTGGCATGAGAAGTAACATTTTTTGTTCTGGGCCTTGAAGTGGTGAATGTGTGCGTGCATGACCAGAATGGCACAGTTTGCAACCTGGCGCGTGAACTATTACTTCGCAATCTGGCCTGAAGCCCATTAGATTCCCAAAATCTTGCAGGCGTCCTCTTGAGAAGTTTTGATTTCCGCTTCATCTCCAATAAGGTCAGTCTGAGGAGTAGTGCAAGCAACATAGCAGTACTAGCAACATGTTTAATCCCTTAAAATTCCTTTTTCTTCTTTGTGGAGGGGACTCATCCCAGTGACACTGTTTTGGCCCTTGGTATCTTTTTTTGGTAACAGACAGGTAGCTGGTGAAGGGATTGTTATGCTGCTTATGTCAGCTCTTCTCTTTTTATTTAAAGAAGTTCCAAGCCAACCATGGTTGTGACTACTGCAGATGCTTGTCTGTGCATTTGTGTCTCTTATACACGGACACTAGATGTTCTCCGTTGGCTCCGAGCATGTCTCGAGGAGTCCTACATTAATTTAGGCTGGGTCTTTGAGCCCTTTTGGCAAGGCCCTAGCTAGCTTGCTAGTTAGGGAACCTGTCCTTATTCCACGCAGCCAGACCTGGCTTGCATAGTCTTTTCCTTTCATGGAATGGTCTCACAGGCCCCCTTCCAAAATGAAAGGGAAGGAAAAGGACAGAAAGGAAATGATTACACAGCTTAAAACCAGCTACGTACAGTGTACCTGCCTACGGGTGGCCTACTTGGTAGCTAAGGGAAGGGTTACATAGCTGTACCTGCCTACGGGTGGCCTACTTGGTAGCTAGTAGCTGAAGGAAATGTTGTTTGTAATCTGAACAGACCATCCTAGGCTATATGGCTTGATAAGATTTAATTGCATGGGAGTACCTTTGGCCAGACTGCTTGCTGATTTGCATGTGAATGGTCCAAGCCACTGGCAACTTGAAGGTAAGGTTACATCGCTGTATACAAGGTACAAGTTACAATGGGGTTTGACCTGCAGTCTGGTAGTTTGGCTGCTCGGCCTGCTCAACTGTCCCAACTGCACAAAAAATATCCATGGTTGCAATGGGGTTTGACCTTCAGCCAGGTAGTTGGCTGCTCGGCCTGCTCAACTGTTCCAACGGCACGAAAAATATCCACGAGATCGGAAATGAAACGATAAGTCTCATTTGTTTGCTTCTGCAAGGAATGAGAAACATCCTCAGAGCTAGCTTTAGAATAGTAGAAAGTGCCTGATTCGTCCAGAAAATTTCTATGGGAAGAGGGGAAGTCAGATAATAACTGTGCATAAGTTCTTCGAAGAGAACACACATCGCTGTATCCACCTACAAGGGCAGCTGAGCGGAAACAAGGGTTACAAGGCATATAAGGGGGGTTGGCCTACAGCTCGAGACCCGAGGTTTGGATAGGAATCCGCTACCTCTTTACAGATTTTCCTGGGAAATCCTGGGAACTACAGGATGATTGCTGTCAGTGGGGTGATGTACCGTACTGATGCCAACGTGCTAAAAGACTTGGTGACGGATTGGTGTATCCAAAAAAATAAGGTCCCAGACACCCAATTTGGTTTTTACCCCGGTAGGAGCACTCTGCATCCACTCTTCATCCTGAGGCACCTAAGACATGTTGCAAGAAACTCAAGCCACGGCAATCACCTAGGCTGCATGCTGCCTTCATTGACTTCTCTCAAGCCTACGACACTGTGCCCCGTTTGCAACTTTGGGACCATCTACAACGCATTGCCATGCCTGCATTACTTCTCCGGGCAATTAAGGAAATGTACCAGGATGATGAATATATTCTGATGGATGGGGATAAAAGGGCAAGTGTGCGTCCAACAAATGGAGTCAAGCAAGGTTGTCCCCTGTCCCCTCTCCTGTTTTCTCTATACATCAATGATATGGGCAGAGATATTAGTGAAGGTATCAGAGGTGCTGTGACAGGGGATGGAGTGAATGGCGTTTCATACATGCTATATGCAGACGACTTGAGATTAACTACCAATGACCCAGGTGAAATGCAAGTTATGCTGAATAGATTACGAGCTTATGCAATGAGAAAGGGGCTGATTGTCAATACATCAAAGTCAGAGGTCATGCATTTTAATAGTAGGTCGTGTTCTTCTCTGCCTACTTTCATGTATGGAGACGTGGCTCTTCCAGAGAAAGAGCAGTTTAGATACCTCGGTATGCTTGTGGACAAGCACATGAATCTGAAGGTGTCTGAGGAGCATGCAGTGCGGCCTTACATGGCTGCCCAGCAAAGGATCAAGGAATTTGTGCATGAACATGATCTAAAGAATAGGCCGCATGCTCTGATTTGGCTCTCTAAGGTGTATGGCATTCCGGCTGGGATGTACGCGTGCCAAGTGTGGGGTACAGAGTACTTACGAGAAGGCAGTGAATTCAAAAGCCATTTGCAAAATAGGCAATTATGCTCTCTAAGGCGTTTTCTAGGTGTGAAAAGTACTGCCACGGACTGGCCAGTATTGAGAGAGTGTGGTCAAGAGCCCTTCCAGTTTTATTGGTTTAGGGCTACTGTCACATTTTTCAACAATATGCTCAATTCTAACAGTAAAACATTATGCCAAGTGCTGAAGGCAGATTTACACCTTGCTGATATGGATGAGTCTTGTTGGTCTGCACATGTGTCAAAGTCATTTAGTGGCATACGCAATGAGGAGGTGTTTAAACAGAAATTGCTGAGTGCTTCCAAGATTCCCATGCAGGATAATTTTAGGGGATTTGAGGTACAGACAGCAGAAGGTTTGGAGGGAAGCAGACGCCCTAAGTCCCCGAGAGGTGAACAGAAAAGCAGTGACTTACCATCGTTGGTGTGGGAAATCTTTGAATCAAACACCACGCACACCCTTCTGTATCCCATCATATTTATTTAAGGATCTGGATAAAGGAGTCATGAGGAATGTGAGTAGGTTTAGGCTTCGTGCCCACTGCTTGAAGGTTGAGTCCTGTAAATGGTTGGGTGGTTCAAATATTTGTGATAAGTGTGGATGTGCTGAAGTCCAGGACGAGAAACATGTTCTTTTCTATTGCAATTGCTGTGAGTTGTGAGCTGCGCAGAAAATACAAGGACCTGTTCATTGATCTTTGTAAACCGTTACACACTTTTGCCCAGCTTCCAAACACTGTTTTTGTTCCTGTCTTGGCGAGCTTTCACGTTGTGATTAATCTTGAGGTCAATGCTTTTCTAAATCAAGACTCGCACAGATTTTCAAAATTTGTCTGAACTGGTTTCAATTTTTGATGCTGGATGAGAATGTTTCACCAGCAGCCGATCAGCCAGATTTTCGGGCTGTAGGCCAACCCCTTGTAACCCTTGTAACCCTTACAGATTTTCAAAATTGCTGTCAGAATTGGTTTGATTTTTGATGCTGGATGAGAATATTTCACCAGCAGCCAATCAGCCAGAGTCTTGGGCTGTAGGCCAACCCCCTTGTAACCGTTGTAAAGAAAAAAACAAAATCTACGTAGGCAGCGAGAACACTCCCTACATCAATTAAGGAAAAGTTTTTTTCCTACTAGGAAGGAACAGGTGATACATTGGCTCAAAGGGCCGTGAGTCTCCATCACCGGAGGGTAAGAGGGAAGCTAGTGTGGGTCTGGTGGGTTTCTGGAAGCATGCGGCCCCAGGGCACCAGAGTTGTGTTGGGTAATTTTGATTTCAATGGCACGTCTGGTAGAGGTAAGTTTTTGCGCATATTGCACAGAGTGGGCATGAAGCTTCCGTGCAAGCTTGGTAGCCCTTTGTGTGTTAATCCCTATTTTTTTTTAGTTGACCCAGTGTAACCCTTGTAACCCTATGCTGGGCAACAGCCAGCATGCAAAAAGGAAAGACCCAACATTCAGCGCTGGCACTAACAGTGAGTCCCACCAACTATAAGCACAGCTATGAGCAACCAAACTTATGCGGATCCGGCGGGTTGTCGGACATCTTTCCAGGGATGCGTTTTGACTGAAGCTTCTCTTGTACAACCTGTTAACACTGTAGGCAGATATAATGATGTAACCTTACCTTTTTTTGGTGGAGCAAAGCAAGGCTAGGCCTGTGTGTCTCACTGGTGCAATATGCATAGCAGCTGGTTTCATTCCTACCCGCGGTTATCAAGTGAATCTGTGACTAGGCTAGGTCATGTTACCGAGCCCTGGTCAAGTGCGAGGAGGGCGACAGCAAGGAGGAGGTCCCCGGATCGAATCCTTGTGGCCGGGGTGGAGAAAAAGATGCCCTCTATCGGTGGGAGTCTGTGGGAGGCTCTTTCCTTAATGCACGCGGCCGAACGGCAAGCGTAGATCTTTCTTTCTTTCTTGTGACTAGGCACGGTTTGGCGGTGAAGATGCCTGGATTCAAATCTATTTAGAGCGGTGGAGCTTAGTTTGCACCCAGAAGACTCTTTCAGATGTTTTTCCTTTTCTTTCTTTTTGACATGCGCAGATCACGTTCTGCATAATATGTGGGTCTGGCAGCACGAACTACTGGCTGCTTCTCTTTTCTCTGCGGCATAAAAAATATGCTTCTGGATAGATTGGGTCTAAAAAAACAAGCAAGTTTGAAGGACAGCTGCGCTTAACGCAATTGCATCCCATAACTTGAAGAAAGTGCTGTTGACAACTTGCGGGCAGGAATGAAATGTGCATGATCCACCCTCACCCTAACATCTGCTGCACAAGATCACAACCTGTAGCTAGTGCTGGTGACTCTGTCCCAGCTCCAAGTCTAGCTTCACAATATTCATCTTTGTGGATGGTGGTCCACGCAGCCCAGTAATGTAGCGCAGCTTCTTTGGCATTGTCTGGCCCTTGTTCACAGGCGTTTGTACTTGTGCTGCCTTCGGCACCCAGACCTGCAAAACAAAAGCAGTTATGGAGATCTCTTTGCAGCGTGAAGTTGAGGAAGGTTCACAACAAAGTGCTTTCCTGTTGCTGTTGCATTTTGTACTTATAGCTAAAATACCTCTTTTTCAAGAGCTCAGAAATATTTCCAAGGACAAATCCCTGGTTTACAAACCTTTTCCTACTCTATGAAGGGGCCATTATGGGAATTGAACAAAAGCAAACCAACCCAATCTCCAGCAGGTACCGCACAGCAAAGCACCATGTGGCAAGCGCCAAGAAAGGAAATGCACGAGCACGCTATTTGCCGAGCCTTTTGGGTGAGAAGCACCCTACGGGACCCCTTGATTGCATCAGAAAGAGTCGTATTTGCTCCCTGAAACAAATCACTCACTACCGACGCTAGAAGCAGCACCTTCCTAGAAAAGTTCTGTTTGTTTCAGGTTGGCCGAGTGATGCCATTAGTTGTCACTTTTGTTGTAACCGTCAAAGATGCTTCTCAGGGCATTGTGACAGAAAACGTCACATCTGATGATTGGATTGCTTGAAATTCGCAGTGCAAGACCGCATCCAAAGGGTCCAATGTCATGTATGCAACCTCAAACTGCCATAACTATGCACCCGATCTGGTATCATGATGGAAAGTAGCGCATTGAAAAGCATTTTATTAACACAACAGTAAGGATATTTTAAATCATGGAAGTAATTACATAGTGAACCATGCAGCGGCGGCGTGCAGCAGTGAGCAGCAGCAGCAGCAGCAGCGTGGTGGGTGGTGTGGGCTAGCAGAGGCTTGCGGAATGCAGCTGGTCCTGGGGTGTGGAGCGTGCACGGGATGCTGGTGGAGTGGTGTAGGCAGCGACGAAGAGGGGCCAAGCACCGAGCGGAGGCATGGGAGGCATGGATGATAAGGCAAGTGGAGGGTGGTGCCTGTGGTCTGGGGGCCGGGCAAGGCGTGCACTTTATGTGTCGGCACTAGTGCTCTAAGGGTTGTTCCACAGGCTTCTGCGTGGTCAGCAGCTGCTAGCAGCTAATTAAGCTAGTTTGCCAGAATGCAGACTTTAGTTGTGCTCAGCAGACAGCTGCTGGGCATGGCTTTCCTTGGTTGGAAGGCTGACAGTGCTGACTCTGCTTGTTGTTGAAGGTCTGGAACTCCAGTCTTTCAGCTATCATCCTGCTTTCTTTTCTCGTTGCTGGACCTGTCTTCTTTCTCTGCCTGCCGTGCTTCTCTCAGTCTGAACTTCATGGTGGGTGAGTCATACGATCTGTGCACCAATGTGGCCCCCTTTCCTTAATTGATGTAGGGAGTGTTTCACTGCCTACGTAGTTTTTCTTTTTTTTCTTTTCTTTTTCTTTTCTTTCTACATAGTAAATGAATTATTACGAGGCCCTCTCACAAACTGAAAATTTTGAAAAAATGAAGTTTGAAGGACCCCGCTAAAGTGTTACAAGCATTTAAATATAAGAATGGAGGCGCATCCTGGGGAGGGACAAAGGTCTTTAGCTCTGGTGTGGCTTTTCAAGAGGCCCCACACTCAAGAGGATGGCCCCCTGCTCAGTATTAAGCAAACCAGGTTCACACCAGAGGTACAAGCAGGGATGCAGCAGCAGGAGCTGGAGATGGAGCTCAAGGCAAGGGCTGCAAGAGTCCATTCCCTAGCTGTCAGGCCTAATTTGCAGCAGGGTCCAGGAGGGGAAGGAGAGGCAAGAAGGGAGGCCGCACCCAGAATGGCAGAGGCGCGCCCTATTGAGAGGGGTCTGCCAGAGAGCTAGCAGATGATGACAGTGAGGAGGTTGTGTCCACTGATGAGACAACAGGAGAGGAGGACTAGAAGGGTGGCAATGATGTTGGCGGCAAGTCTTGGGGGAACCCCAAGGAGGTCCAGCATTGACAATAGAGTGTGCAGGCCTGGATCGACATGCTGACTGACTTCACTTATCACTCTTGGTGGGTTTGCTGCCAAACCCCGCTAAAAATTGTAAGTGCGTAAAAAAATATGTAAGAGGGCCTAATTGTATGGAGGGCCTTGCAAATTAGTAAATTCCGCAGAGAGAATTATTGATTAATTATACAATTTAGAGTCGCGAAGTCAAAAAGTTCCTGCGGTACTTCCATATTGGCACCAGAATTGGGGCCCGATCTAGGCCAGGTCAAATTTTGGGTGAAAATCCAAGCAAACTTTGGAGATTTGACTCTGACTTCTGAATCTAGGCCTGATTGGGGTGAAAGAGATGGCTTTATGACCGCGTGCCCGGAAAATTCAAAATTGATCTCCTGTCTGAGGATCGAATTTCCAGGTCCGTTGTACCCAGTGGTGCATTGGACCGGGGAATTCCCCGCGCGCGCGCGCGCGCGCGCGCGCGCGTGTGTGTGTGTGTGTGTGTGTGTGTGTGTGTGTGTGTGTGTGTGTGCGCGTGCGTGCGCGTGTGCGCTCCTGTAGGCTTGCCCATGGCTCTGACTGGCTCTCAGACATGCCTTCTGCAGCATCTGAAGTTAATTTGCAGCCTGTCAATCCGTCTGAAGCATTTTAGAGGCTGTCTTGAATTTTCCAGTCTGCCTGAATTTCCACGCAAGGGGGGGGGGGAAGGGGGGGGGGGGGGCGCATGAAAGTTCCCCCATCTGGGAAATTCATCTACCAGGTCCAACGAGGGATTTCCTGGGCCACCACCCGGTCCACCAAATCAATTTCCTGGTCCCAGTGGAAATACAATCAGCGCAAAAGAATGTGAAAAATTTTCCGGGAATTGCTCCCTGAGTGAAAACAGAGATGAAGGCTAAGAGGTCCACCTATTCCCCCAGACATTCCGCCCACTCTGACCCAGCCAGACCACCAATTGACCCCATTTCTTTTGCACTGGTGTCTCATATATTATTGCTACAAACTTGAGGGTAAATTTGCCGAAATGGAATAGGGAGGAAAACTCTAATTTTTCACCACATTGCCCCCTTTTCCCCTTTTGAGCACACATACTGAGCCAAAATTGTCAGAATCATCTATGCAGAGTTGTGCCTTTATAGCTATAGAATAGGATTGCATAAAAAGTTTGGGAAGGGCAAGGCAAGGGCGGCTCAGAAAGGTTTTCTGTGATAGATCCCCCATCCCGAATGGCTGAGTTAGGATTCCCTGAACCACACCACTTACATTGCAACTGATGGCATTTTATCAAGCTTCCCTATGAACCAAACTCTGTGGCTACCTGGAGCTGATCTAGCCCCTTGTTCAGGGATATGTTCTAGTTCCTTACATTGTGGTGGACGCGGCAGAGGAAAAGCACACCCACATCTGCGCCCTTGAGTCCATTCACGGCTTTGTGAGATTACTAACTCTGACGGTGGGCTTTTCACACCTTAGCCTATGGCATTGGAGTCAATTTTAAATAGTTACTAAAAATCTTCATACAAAGAATGTAGATGTGATGTAGACACCCTTCGTCTCCTGTTATAACATGGTATTGGAGACAATTAATACTTTTTTCCACACCACTCATGACAAGGGCATACATACATGTGTGATTTTTGATGCATGTGCCCACGTTGGGTTTTTGTGTCGACCAACCCAGGATTGTGCGCCCAAACCAAAGAACGGCGTCTCTCACGACTCACATTACTCAGAAATGCCTGAAATTGTGGCTTCGCGCTGCACATTGCCTGTTGAATAATGATTACAATAAAATAAATAAAGGTTGCAGCAAGCAATACCCTTTTCAGCATTGCCAAGCAACAATGAGCATGTAAGTCTGCAGTAACAAGTAGCGCACCTGGGTATCTGTGTCGCGCTTAAAGTGGCTGAGGCCTGTCTGTGTACTGTGAGTGGCCTTTTGGCGGAGGTTGGTCAGCTGCAGCGCACGCCGCCTTAGAGCCCATTCATTCCACTCATACCTGCGTGAAAACACAAATGTATGTGTCTACGCGTGCAAATGTTGGCAAGTATGGGTGTACAAGGTAGCTTTTCCTTTCCATCCAGTGTGGTTGTGCGTGCTTTGGTGCGTGCAGGCTCGTTTGCAGGGTGCTCCAAATTTTAACGAGGGTGCTTTAGTGCGGGGTCTCAATAATTGAAGAGAATGGTAACATGAAGCCCAGCATGCAACCTTCTTGACCCATTTTTTGGAAAGCAGAGCATCAATTTTTACCTTGGGTTGGCAAAGCAAGCGTAGATGTACTTGAGCATTCCCAAACAAACATTGAACACAGATTTGGAAAATCCAATTCGCAAGGCAAAACCTGTCCAATTCCAGAATTGGGTGATAGAATGCGAATTATTCCACGGTCTTGAAGGGAGTTTCTTGCATGGAATGGCAGCAAGCCTCCAATCCTCCTTGTTTAAGCACGGAGCTCTTGCTTGGGGCTGCCTCTCATGAGGATGGCGGCTTCAAATTCCCTGCTTTTTGGGATGGCCTCTGAGCTGAAATTGCTAAACAGAGTTGCTTATTCAAGAATGTAGTGTGCCGTACCATGCTTTGCCCCTTATGCACCTCAGTACTTTATGGGGTTCGCCAGATGGTCAAAGGCAATATAAGGCCTAAAATTAAGTGAACTTTCTTTCATTCCAAATAAGGGGAGTGTTAAGTTATAACAACAGCTAAAATGTCAAACAATCGCATCCCCAGCGTGACTGCGTGAATCCCGAGCTATTTCAAGACATTGAAACTTGCTTACAAATCAAGAACGACAACAAAATGTGATCACATAGAGCGATGGAAATAGGTATCCCTCATACGTTCTCAGGCAAGAAGTACTCACTTATGGTCAATGTGGCGCTCACAGAAGTGGATTGGTGTTTGGCAACCGAAATCCACCTGTAATTGAAAGAAACAGGAAATGACATTTATTCGGTCGCCACCTACCACTTTATAGAAAAGTGCATGCTTTCTACCTTCTCGTGCACTCACCACTTGACAAGCTAACCTTCATCTTTCTTCTAAATATTCTTGAACTCTGGCTTTTGTTACCGTTTCTGTACGCACCAAATGCTCTGCTGACACATTAAGACGCACTTAGGCGTTTAGTGTCTTTCATCTGGCCCTGGTGGGCCAAAAGTGCATAATTTGTTAGCACTAATGATGCCTTATAGTTGTGACCCCAGAAAAACCTTAAAGATGTCTAATGGATGCACCTAATGATGTCCAGTGAATGCAATTCCAGCAGCACCTTCTGCTATCGAGTGGGTTCACCTAATGGTGCCCGGTGAATGCAAATCCACAAGCACCTTATGCTATTATGTGGATGCACCTAATTGTATCCAGTGTCATTGTCGTTTGCCTGAACCTGGTAGGCCTTCGGGGTGTAGCTTGTATGCAACCTTGCACTGCCTGCCTATAACCCATAGGAGTACAACATGCAAGCAACCCCAGCACAGCATGCAAGCAACCCACAGCACTGCTTGCCCTCACACGGAACATTCAAATAACCCATTGGGCACCACCGGCCATTGCACAGCTGCGTAGAGAGACACTGCTCACACCTTTTACTGACTTCACAGGTGTACTATGCAAGAGTTTGTGCTAAGCAAGAGTGTTCCCCCCCCTAAAACCCCCAACAATGACAAACACTGTTGGCAAAATCCAGTGCTGGGAGCTCATGGGTCTTTACAACAGTGGATTGATCATGCATACATTCAAGCACAAAGTGGTCATTCTCTGGAGATCTTGCAGCACCCGATGCCTAGTGCACGCTTGTCCTACCTTAGATGTAAAGATGCTCACAGAGTGCTCTCGCTCTGTCACGTTTGCAACTATTGGTTCCTACCTTCAAGGGGCCTGATACTACTGTCAAAATTTTATGGACATCCAGCACCCCGTACTCAGATCCAAGGCCCAGCAGACGCGCTAGCACAGGCTGGCGTATCACAGCTGCTCGTAATCCTTTATCTGCACAAACAGGAGTGTATGCTAATGTGATGTGAGGCACCAATCTTGCTGCATGACTAGTAAGGACAAACACTGCCACCATCCCGCTGCACTCCTTCAATTGCAGGGACCTTGTTTAACCAATACATACATCAATAGGCTTGGGCAGCACATAAATGGTATGCAGTGTTTGCTGTTCAGGCATTGCTTACCTGTTGCCTGTTTACAGGTATTTGCACTGATGAACATCAAAGATTTGGGGAGGCTTACCAATATCAATTGGGGAGGCTTGCTAATTAATGTTTTTGCAAGCAACGCAAGCCTGGGTTCAGGATTCTTATTTTAATGAGCACGAAGCATGTTTGGCAAGGTGGCAAAAAGAAAGATGCAATGACAAAGTTACATGCCAGCTTTTATGGTTTCAAGCCCCCGAAAAATGGGAAGACAAAAGCAGCTGAAGATGTGAGCATTCCTTGTTCTCAGCAAAAGACAAGCTCACCTATGGTGACAGGATCTGAGGCAAACGCGTCCAGTGCTTCCCAGCCAGCAAAGCAGTATAGCTTGCTAACATCCTCGTCCTTTTCTCCACGCAATCGTACACACCCCAAGGAAGGGTTACCTCTCTGCAGCAGGCCCTGCACAGATTGCAAGGAGGGACAGACAGGACGCAAGCAAGGGAGCAGTGGCTGTTTAAGCTAAGCAGCGCTGTAGGCGGTGACCTGCAGTTGCTCAAAGCCTGACCGCTTGTAAGTTTTCAACATTTTAATGTTGCATGCAAAATTATGCTACATGAATATTACACCACACTTGCAGTTGCTAAAAAGCCTAACATGGCGGGGCAAGGCCCAGTCTGCTCGCTTGTGGGAGGTTTGAGAATGTGCATAACAAAGATATGGGGTAAAAGAGGGCACAAGCGCTGAAGCACTTGAAGTGTACAATCTTGCAAGGCGCCTGAATTAGCCAATCAAACAACACTCACGCACCTGTTTTGCAATGGCAACAGCATCAAAGCCGTTGAGGGCAAGCTGAGTGTATGCAGGGGGAGAGGACTCAGTGGGGACTGTAAACTCGACACTTTCAGCTGGTTGCCTTGGGGGCTGCAGGGTTGAAGAGTGGACAAGTAAGAGCCTTGGTTGAGCGCCTCTTTCCTTAGGAACTTAGATGCTGGCTGCCTAGCATGTTGCTGGGATGCAGTGCAAGTGGAGGTTGCATCCCCATCCTGTTTAACAGGTTCACAAATCTCAACAAATAGGTGGGCAAAGCAGCATTTGGCAATGGGTCCTGGAGTTGGCAGCAAAAGCCTGGTTACCCTGAGCCTCCAGTGCCAAGGACAATGCAGCTGCCGCCTATGCCCGCTGGCTGGGCCAGCACACAGCGACAATTGCCCCTAGAGCCACATCTGCGCCCTCACACACCAGACACTGTAGTAACTTGATGTATCCAAGGAAGTTCAGGATTGGATCTCAGCTCTGCACAGGTGCTCTACATGCTGCGTGAAAGCTGAAAGGCCACCTACCTGCCCCTTGGGCATGGCCTCAGCTTCTTGGGCCATTGCCTCGAGCTCTGCCTCCACAGGCGTCTTCTTCCCTGGCCGCCTGCCCCGCGACGACTGCTGCAGCAGCGACACTCCCACAGCCTGCAGCGTCCAGTGGAAATATGTGGAAGTGTGTGCGAGATCCACATAGAAGATCTATACCGCCAGATGCCAGGTTTATGGAAGGTCAAGGAGAGAGGAGGCAGGAGAGCTGAAAGGATGAGGTGATATGCATGCTTTTCAGGGGCACCGCCTGTCTACTTGTTTTCAGGCAATTTTGACTGGATGCTGATGATATCAGGCACTCAAGGTCCCTACAGTTGTGCAATAAAAGGTTCCCTGGAGCACGATATGATGCCTCTAGGGTAACAGCGTGAGTGCCAGGCTTTCAGGGTCCTTTTGTGGCGTTTTTCCTCATTTTTGGCTCAATGAGTGAACCAGAAAACACTCAATCCCAGACTGCCCAGCCCAACTTGCTACTCACCTGGCTGCGTGCCTTCTCCAGGTCCTCGTACAGCCGTTGCCGCACCACAAGCACCCTCAGCTCTTCAGCCATCGCCATGTGCAAGGCCCCCAGGCGGTTGAACAGCGGGAACACAGCCTCTTTGGAGACAGCATTTGCTCCACCCACCGTGTCTTGCGCCTGTAAACACGCCCATGCACTTGCGCACATTTAGGCAAGAGCACAAGAAAGAACAGCAAGAACGCAGCCTCTTTGGAGACGGCATTGGCCCCACCCTTTATGTATCACTTCTGCTTACACTCATTCACACTTGTGTGCATGCTTAGGCTGGGGTGGCAGAAAGTAACACTTTTGCGTGTCATGTTCAAAGACGCACGCAAGGAGGGGTTGGGCATCTCCCATGGAGGCCTGTTGCTCACACAATGGAATGCATTGGACCACATTACAGCACTCATAGCTCTGTTCTTGTGCACAGCTACGGCGTAATGAAACAGCTCAGCGGCAATGCGCCTTGAACGTTCAGGCGGTGTTTAAGCACTCCTCTCATTCCTGGTGCATCTACTCACCTGCAGCAGCAGGTGATTCAGCTCAGCCTCCAAAGTTTCAACTGTGTCCAGCCCCCCCTGCAGGTCCTCGCGCAAATTTTCAAACAGCACGAGAGCCTGCGCAGCCCAAACGCTTTCTGCCTGCGACACAGCAGAACACAAAAATGAGCGCTTGTTGTTTGCTCACTATAAGCACTCTTGTGACGCACACAGTGAGAGTGAGTGAGTGTGCTTACCTCGACAAGTTGCCAGGGTTTTTGCTTTCCAGCTTCAAGCACTAGCTGCTTCATGCAAAAAAATGAGCACACTCACAACAACGAGGCGGTTGCCTGGGTTTCCTGCAGCACTTACACCTTCAGAAATGCAGCTTTTTAAGAAGACACAGAAGCAAGAGGATTGTCCCCAACCTTCCACTTGACAGTACAAAATAGGTGACATCGAATTGCTTACAACTCCGCCCTGATGTCTCCACTGGGTCCCCAGTGAATCGCTTCCCTCGCCCCATGCATTTCCTCTCACGATCCATTTTAGCCATTTAAAAGCCTTTCTAGACCAGCGAACGCACCTGGGCCCGGTTCTTTTCATCTTCGACCTCTGTCTTCCCAGACTGTGCTTTCGGGCGGCTGCTGCTGATGCGCTGCACAGCAGCACAGCCCTGCACCTCTGTGCTCAGCTCAGCCACATGACGGCCAATGTCACGCAGGAGGCGATTAGCCTGCATTTTTAAATACATGATGGTCTATGTCACACAAGGTGCGTTAAAACTGTGTTTTGAATATATGATGGCCTATGTCACGCAGGAGGCAGATAGCAGTATGTAGAAGTGTGACAGCCAATGTCACGCAGCAGGAGCCTGCGAGTAATATACATGATGGCCAGTATCACGCAGAGGGTGGTTAGCCAGCATGCATAGGTGGGTTTTAAACAAGGGTGTGCGGGATATGAAGTGGTTGCTTTGCTTGCTCAGTGCAATTTGATGCATACCTTGCAGTCCACCCCAACTTGCTGAACAGAGGATTCACAGCAGGGAGGCACGAGGTCAAGCCACAGGGAAAGGGAGAACACACCTGTGGCATGTAGGTGCTGGTGCCAGGTGGGAGCGCATATCCACCACGCCCCACTTCTCGGTTGAACAAGCAAATACCCAGAGTGATCCGGGCCAGCTCTTGCATCTGTAGCCACGCAAGGCTAAAGCATATGAGGCAAGGTAAGCAGGTCTGACAACACCACTGTAGCGCAGGCCGGCAACGCGTCAAAATGTCTGAACACGTGGGGCAGTGGGGCCCATCGTTCGTTGATGTGCAGATGTTGGATAAGCAGTGAATGAGAGGCTTTTCACACACTCACAGATGTGCCACACAGCAGGTGTGAAGTCACAAGTGGTTTCTGTGGGATCCTCCAGCAAGACAAAGTTGTTGTTATCAATTAAACAGCTTACAAACCGATGCACTTTCATTGTCTACTTATGCAGCGAGGCAAGCTTGCTGACCTGTTGCGCTCGGTCTTCCTCAGAGAGCGTGTAAAATCGGGCAAGGGCTGAAAAGGAGAATACGCTCTCCATCGCCAATCGCACCTGCATATGCATATGAGGATTGGATGGGACAAAACAAGCTGTGAAAATAGCAGACAAAGGCGGGCAATGAATGGGGGATTAGCGTGCCAAACATGACCACAGAAAAAAAGTTGAGATGGACAGGATAATAATAGCAACAGTTCACACTTGCAACTGTGCAGCCTACTCATGGTAGCATTAAAAAGCACAGGCACCTCATTTCCTACTTAAAGGAGAACAGGCAACAGCACAAGCACACCTCCTCCCGAGCGATGTCATCCGTCAGCGCTGCCTCAATGCCTGCAGCTGTTGCCACGTACTCCAGCATTCGGGCCAAGATCTGCTCATGAGCCTTTGTGGAATTGTCCCTGGGAGGACGGGCATGTATGACGGCTGCATGCAAGGAGATCAAAAGAGAACGTGTCAGCAGGAGGGAGGAGTGGTTCACCAGGTCACCTTGCCCAGCATACGGCACGTGGGACCTGCAGCATTATGCAAACAGGACAATTTGAGCAAACATTAAGTACCTTTTTCATCTTGACAGCCTTCAACAGAAGACTTGCTGAGGGATGGGCGCCTTGATTTTCCCTTTGTGCACTAGGACATAGTTATGCAGTGCATTTGTAAGCAGCAAGGTAAGCATTCCAGACACTCATGTGGATGGCTTCAAGGGGCATTTCAGCAACTGCTCAACAGGCATGCAGGGCCTGAATAGGATGAACGCCCATACTTTTGATGATCAGTCTAATGAGAGAGCGACAATAAACACCATCTATGCATGTGTATCCTTTGGCGCACTTGGATTACACGGCACATCAGTATCGTGAAGTATAGTGACATTGAAGCTTTCAAGCACCCACTCCTTGCAAACATGTCCACCCAAGCAGATGGCATGAACCCATAGCAACCCTTAACATGTCCACTTATCATGGTGATATGAACCCTTCCGAGCACCTACCTCGTGCAAGCATATCCATTTGCTCAGCGCGCTCCGCTTCTCCAGCCTCAACGAGCTCCTGCTGTTGCTTGAAGGCAACGTCCATCATTACCTGCACGCAGACAGTGCCAGGACCAAAAAATGATGTCATTTCTGGAAGATGGCATGCTCTCCGATGCGACGGCACTTTTCCCCCTGCCTGAGACAGCTTCTTCATGTCACACACACACTCACACACAGCATCAAACCTTCTGCAAAATGTAAAAAGGATTATAGGTGTCATGACCAGGTTTTTTCCTGCCTTTGCATGCTGCTCTGCTCGGACTACCTTACTTCAAGCAAGCAAAGGGCGTAGTATGCTGCACGCCAAAACATTTCAGAATGACAAATACAACCATTTGCTGATCAGACTCTTCCTTACCCTGTGAATGGACAAAAGTCTGATGCGCATGCCCTGGGCAACCTTGGCCATGTATGGCACTAATTAGGGATGGGTCATACTTGCCTTTGAGACTTGCTGTTAGCATACGAACTTGGTTTGTACTCAATTTATGCAGTACTCGTACGTACTTGTTGCTGTTAAATTTCATTTTGGCCATACACAAATAATGTGCGTTTAAAGGAAGTTTCTGCTGTAATCGTGAGTACTCCCAACATGTATGACCCATCCCTGGCACTTACAAAGCAAGCAGATGAGGCCTTGCACCCCCTCCCCTTTCAGTCCAAAAATAGTCATAGTTTTTTCTCCTTGTGTCAATAATACAAGCTTTTTCACTCCTGCCACCCACTTTACAAACTCTTGCCATGCACAAAACACACTGTAGTGTGTAGTGGCTTGGAACCATGCTGCAAAGATATATTTTTTGGGCTTAAGAATACGTTTAAATCTTTAACAGATTTGCAGTCAGGGTGCAGATTCGCACGCGACAGTTAAAATGGAAACTATCTTTTTCCAGAAGTGATGGGTCTACATGAGGACATGAGGAGTCATTTTGTGAAGATGATGACATGAACGGCATGTTTTGGACGCAACTGCCTTGCATGTTCATGCGCAGGTTGAATTTGAGGGCAAACTAAGCTTCAAGGGCAAAAAGAGGGGTCTTGTTACAAAGAAAACTGTTCTGTGTCGGCAAAGAATGTGTGGAGTACATTTGAACACTGAAAGCATTGCAGATCCTCTTTCTACTTGAAGGACTTAATTTCCTAAGAGGTGGGAACGCGCTCAAGGTAATGCAGACAAACCGTGCACCAATTGTCGGTTTTGTATTCCCTAAGACAAGGCTAGCAACCTGTCTATTGTTTGGTTTTTTCTTTCTTGCGGGTTGTGAGGGCCTGCTACCAGTGTCAGGTTGTGCTCTTTTGCCAATCTTCATGTGAGCTCTTCTCCCAAGCTTATGTTAGCGCTCACCTGCATTTTTGTGGCAGCTAGCACCGGGCTCCGCTTTTTGTTGAGTTCCCCTGCAATTCGCCTAGCTAATTGGGCCACCTGTTTAGGAACGAGCAGTGCCAGTAACTGTTTCAAATTCCCATCATCCTAGAGAAGGAGTTCAGTCATCATCCAAGAGAAGGAGTTCAGTCAGAACATTGAGGGAAGTTCTTGCAGGATTGTTTCCGACATCAATACGAGCATGAAAGAAGTATTTGATGCAGAGCATTTTTGGAAGGAAAAGTCTGGTAGAGGTTCTGACACAAATTGCTGTCCTCTCGGGCCTTCTGTTTCCAAGATGCCTTGACTAAAAAGCCTTGACTAAAATCTATTTTCCCTCTACTAAAATACCGCATCAGAGATCTGTACCAATTTGTTGTGCCATGTGCAAATGTCAGTTTATGTGTACCTTGTCAATTTCAATGGAAGCAAGAAAGAAAAAGGTGAAATGGGGATGAATAAGCATCAACAAAGGGGCTCAGCGAACGCCAGAAATCAACAGATCATGTAGGGCACACTGGGGCGCGCACAAGTACTGCTATAAACACCCTTTTAATCTCCCCATCTTAAATTCAATGTGGATGCTTTGGTTTGGCCATGTGTGCATCATCATCATCGGAGCTTGAAGGAGCTTGGCCAGACTCTACGTTACCAATTTGTGTAGAATGAAATATGCATTTTTAACAGGTGTCTTCAAAAGCGAGGACAAACAAACAAACCTCTGAACTCTTCAATCAGTTGTGGTGCCTGTGTTTTTCAACTGCAGGGTGCTTTTCAATGTATCTTTCCAACACCATACCTGTGACAGGCAACACGCTTGTACTTTAGGGTTTAGGAAGCAGCGACACATTTATAGCACGTACATGCCTGTGTACTTGTGTGACAGAGGCACATGCCCATGGTTGGTTAATGAATTGGTTAACAAAAATGGCTTTAGGCATGCTGTTTACCTGCTGTGGCTCCATTGGGCTTGCAATTCCCCCTTCGTCACTGCTGCCTGCTGCCACCTCTAGGAGGCATGCCATGTAAGCAATCAGACTGTTGTCAGCCTGGACTCAGGAAAGGATGGGCAGTGAGGAGTCCTCCAGTGGGTCTCGTGTAACATGGAACGAGAGCTAGTTTGCTTGCATTGCAATAATGAATGCCAAACCTTGATGTCATGCTCACGGCACACCCTGGATCCTTCAGAGATAATCAGCTTCAGGTTTTCTTCCATGGTGCTCTCACCACTGATATGCTTATATGCTTTACAAGTCACCAGGTAAATCCTTCGAATCACTTATACAATCACGACCAAAGTTATATAAGATAAATCTTCATACATTTATTAATTGTTTCCTCCACAACCAATAGCTGCTCCAGAAGAAGGGGTTCTTACGAGGCAGGCTGTGTGTGACAAATCAAGTTTTTTTACTCTACAGTCTTGATTTTCGGAATTGAAATATGGGGTGATATTGCAGAGCCGATTTTAATCGGTTGACCAGGTACCAGGCAGTTTCCTTCTAGAACCAGACCGAGATGGCAGAACTAGACCACCAGCCAGCTCCCAGCACATCCAATCAGGACTCAAGAGAGCACCTCTGGAAAGAGCTGGGAAGGTGTGTGTGTGTGTGTGTGTGTGTGTGTGTGTGTGTGTGTGTGTGTGTGTGTGTGTGTGTGCGCGCGCGCGCGCGTGTGCGTGTGTGTGTGTTTGTGTGTGTGTGTGTGTGTGTGTTTGTGTGCGTGCGCGCGCATGTGTGTATTTTTATATATGTGTGTGTTTCTATGTGTGTATGTATGTGTGTGCGTGTGTGCGCGCATGCGTGCGTGCATGCGTGTGTGTTTGTTCAGGTGTCTGTGTGTTTGTGTTTATGTGTGTATTTATATTTGTTTGTGAATGTGTATGTATGTATGTAAGTGCGAATGTGTGTGTGTTTGTGTGTGTGTGTGTGTGTGTGTGTGTGTGTGTGTGTGTGTGTGTGTGGGCGCGCGCGCACGCTCGTGTTCGTCGACAAATTTTATACATGCTGATTATGCATGGGTCTTACAAAAAGCAGACTCGGGATTGAATGCTCACAACATGCATGCATGCAAGCGGTTTGTCAGTGGAAATGTTCCCCATGCACTTCTTTTGTATGTGAGCAGTAGCAGTGTACGTATGTGAGTGTGTGTGTGTGTTATGTGTGTGTGCGCGTGTGCGCGCGCACTTGTACATACCCACATGCATCTTTTTGTGGGGGATTGGTATCACTGGTAACTTTTGGTACCCAGGCATAGCTTGTTGTAACCTTTTTTGCTTCCTGTTACCGCTAAGATGCTCCCTCACAAGCTGCCTTTACCTGGTGCAGCTGTCATAACGGAAATTTTGTAAATGACCTGAATTCAACTTCAAAGCCTGGACCAAGTGGAGCAATGCCGAGTTTGACAAGAAGCTCTGAACTCATGGGTGGCTACTGAACACAATTGTGTCCATCTGTTGAAACCCACAAGTACCACGACTTCCCTTCTGCAATGCTCTTCATCTAGGGTGTGGGCACTTCTTGCCATTCCAGCTGTCAACCAGTTTAGCAATCCGCTTACACATGCCCTTGTCAGCGATATCCCCAGCCCTAGTCAACAATATCCCCATGCCCTTGTCAACAATATTACCCCGGCCCATCATCTGTGTACCTGCCCCCTCCTCCTGGAACACCCATCAGCTGCCAAACCCGTTTGGAAACAGAAGCTTCCCTGCACCCAAGCACAAAAGCTACAAGTTCTCTGGAGTCTATGTACGTTGATTTCAGCATATTGTCTTGAGAATGGTTACAATGGTTACAATGGGGGGTGACCTTCAGCCAGGTCGTTTGGCTGATCGGCTTGTGGCTGGTCTCTGCCAGCCAAAAATAAATCCATAAGCTCAGACACAAAAAAGAAAAGCTTTGCGTTTTGCTGATGAAGGAACTGATGAACAAATTGGGAGCTCACTTGATGCAGTAAAAAAGGTTGCGTCTCAAGAATATCCTGGAAGTAAGGTTCAAAAAGCAATATTGTCTTGAGAAGCTGCCTGGCAATGTCTCCCTGCACGTTGTGTGTATCAAATTTCCTAAGCGTAATTATTCTTTTGCATGCAGGGATACACCCGCCGGAAAAGCGTTGTTCAAGTTATACGGGGGCAACAAGACGGGCACCAATGTAGGAAACACCTATGATGATGCGAACCGCAAGAAGATGGAGGCAAAGATAGCTGCAGGATGGACGCCGCCACCCAAAGGTGTGTATATATATATGTGTGTGTGTGCGCGCGCATGTGTGTGTGTATACTTATACACAAACACATACACAGACACACACATTGGTTATGTGTCATAAATAACATTGTATGTACGTATGTATGTATGTATGTATGTTTGTGCCGTGCATAAAATGTATCATCCGCAAATAATGTTTTTGAGGGGTGCAGGATGACTGCGGATACTTGGAAAATAATAATTTCTGAGTATACGGGAATGTGCGTGAAGATGAAAGAAAAGTATTTTTGATTATTTTCTAATGTGAGCGGAAATGAAGGCTTCAAAGCGCTGAGGAGCGTCAACAGCTGGGAATGTGAAGCTTCCTGACCCCCCTCCCCCAGGGGAGCAGCAGCAAAAGAAAGCAGAGGCCGGTCAGTCCAAGCTGCTGATCAAGCACGCAGATGCGGCAAATGCAGCTTTTTTTATGAGTGTAGAGGATTGTTGTACAGGATGTCAAATGTAGGAGCAGTGTGTGCCGCTGGATTTAGCTCGCTTTTCTACAGTAGCTGGACCTCAAGCATTATAGAAAAAAAAATTGTTTCCTTCCTTTGGAGTGCATCATCGAGTAAGGGAGCAGTGTGTGCAGCTGGATTTTGCGCGCTTTTCTACAGTGGCTACTACAGAGGATGATTGCCCTATGGGGCTACAAGGGAAACCAAAAAATAAATATTGAAGGAGGAGGGGGATTAAGGCGGGAAACAACATTTTGTTTTCTTAGGGGTGGAATGATTATATTATGTGATTATATTTATGTACGGCATGTATGGGTGTATGCATGTATGTGTGTGTGCATACATGCATGCATGCATGCGTGCGTGAGTGTGCATGATTAAATAAAAAAAGTAAAATCTTGAGTAGGAGTGAGGCAAAGCTGTGCGCGAGTGGAAGCTGAGAACAATAATCGGAGTCTGAATAAAAACTTTTGGGAAGGCAAGCTTGAGACTTTTCTGAAAGTTGCCAAGAACATGGCTTGCCAGAAGCATATCTTTTAATTCCATCCTTGTCATTTTTATAAGGAGTTTTTAAGGAGTGTGCTGTCCTCTATTTCTAAGAGGTACATGTATATATACAAGATATGTTAACTTTATACTTAAATATTTATATAATACATACCGTACCAGTACTGGGAGTATTGCGATTTTAATAAATAATTATTGGCACCCTTCGCAATACTAAGTCTGTTTATAAATTACTTTTTGGAAAGCCTCGCAAAGACTCAAGTTTACAACCCGTTCTCCATCGGGTCCCAGCATTGAGGAGGTTGCAGCAGAAGCAGCAGCTAGACGTGTGGGAGAGGCAGTGCGCGCAGGGGGGGCAGAGGGAGGGGCTCAGGCACAAGGGAGAATGCTGCTGAAGGGGCAAGCAGCCGCGGAAGGGGCAAGGATAGGGGCAGGGGTAGGGCAGGGGGCAGGGCCAAGGGTAAGGGAGGGCAAGGGGGCAGGGGCAGGGGTAGGGCAGGGGGCAGGGGCAGGGGTAGGGGAGGGCAGGGGGCAGGGGCAGGGGCAAGGGGAGGGCAGGGGGCAGGGGCAGGGGTGAGAGGAGGGATGAGTAGGAGCAGTGAACCAGATAGAGACGCTAAAATGCGCAACTTTGTAAATTTTACACTTTTTTGAGGCCTCTCGCAAAGCCTTAATACTCGCAAAATTAATGTTATTATTTTGGGACCTCGCAATAAAGTGTGCTCGCATTACTTTAGTACTGGTACGGTAGTTTCATACATATTTTGAAATGTGTTTCAACCAAGCACCCACTGGAAACACCAGTGGATGCTTAGAAACCCAACATGGACAGGCTTGTTCTTTTGCCTCTCTTACTTGCTATACCGGTATACAGAGGCAGGCTGCTGCTGAGCTGAAAACATACTTCCTGTCCTCACGCCTGTATTTTTGCTGTGTGTTAGTTCATATCCTGCCTCACTCCCTACCCCCCCCTGCCACATGGGGTACCAGTTGTACGCTCTATGGCTTTCATCCTTGGAATTTTTCTCGTTACCATGTGTATGCTCTCATAAATTTTATCCCTTGCAAACTTTGTAACCACTTGAATGCTCCCATGCAGCCACACCACCCCCGCCTGTGCGCCCAACTGTCAGCTACCCCACCTTTGGACGCCCAAAATTCCAGATGCCTGCGCCTGTTGAAATGATTCCGCACCGGCGGCCGGCAACCAAGATATTGAAGGAGCTGGAAGAGGAGATGGAGCGGCAGAGGAGTCAAAGGCCCATGCCCAAAGGTATGTATGGGCATGTCCTCTCCTTGTAGTGTATACGCTGCTGATATGTGGGGTATATCGCTGGTCAGGCAGTGCAAAGGTGCGCAGCTTGCTGCTGAACTAAAATTGCGCAATCAACAGTATGGTATGGAGTGGATACTACTGCTCGTAATTTTACAGCACAAAGCCTTCAGCCTGGAACTGCTGCACTGTTTGTGCCGTAGAGAGTAGGCCACATCATGAAACTGTAAATATGCAAATGAGAGCGTTTTGATGGGATGGGAATTGGGAAGGCCTTGTCACCGCTGACTGATGCTAGCATACCTCCGGGCTAGGGCCAATCCAAGACCTCAAATGATGGCTCCTGGCTGCGCCTCTGCAGGTCCATTGCTAGATGACAAAGAAAAGGAACGCTTTGCGCTGATGATGAGGTGAGGATGGCGAGCCTTCCTTATTTGACATCATTTGCGCTATCACATTGCTGTGCATGTCGCTTAATCATTTGCGCTAATGATGAGGTGAGGATGGGGAGCCTTCCTTGCTTGGTATCACGTCTTCACTTGCGCTGTCACAACATCCACGCTGCTCGCGTCATCATTTGTGCTGATGACGGTTTCCACTGCACTGCTGCTCTCACTTCAAGCCCTCCCGAGCTGCATCAAGGATCTTCCAAGCAGTTTCCATGATGCAGTTTTGGCATGTGCAGAGAGCTAAGCTTGTCGGCAGCTGCAGGCGGCGTGGGATTTGTCTGTCCGCCTTGGTCAGCCAGGAAGGTCGCAGACGCGAAAGGCTATGACAGGCTTTATTAGACTTTGCCTATTGCCTAGGTTTGCTCATGGACCTGGACAGTCAGAAAGGTTGCAGATGTGATAAGCTGCAGAAGGCTACGATGTGATAGGCCTATGTGTGCTCATCAACCTGGGGTCGTGTGCCAGTGGGTCATCAACCTGTGGCTGTGTACCAGTGGGTGACAGGCCTGTGTTTGCTCACCAATCTCCGGCTGTGTGCCAGTGGGCTCAGCTGCATCATTCCACCTTTTGAGGCATCTCGCTGCACCTGTTGCGTACTTGTGGAATGCCTGGGCACACAGGTATCGTGGGAAGCCGCCTGTGGCCACAGAGAAGGAGCTGGAGGGCTGCCGGATGCACCGGGGGCAGACACAGAAGAGGGGAGGCCTGCAGGAGCTGCAGCAAATGTTTGACCAGGTGTGCTTGTAGGTGCCCTTGCACCTGAGCAAACTTGCGTGGGCTTGCACCTAGCAAAACCATCAATTGGATTTAACCAGGTATGCTCACGTGTGCCCTTGCACATAAGCAGATTTGCGTAGGTTTGCACCCAGCAAAACAAAGCCTGCTGAGACGGTTGCCACGCTGCGTTTGATTGGGCATGAATCGCCGCAGCATGCTCATCACTTGCGCTGCCATGCAAACACACATGCATGCAAGATGAAAGGAAGCGTCAATTTAAGCATGTCCAGTGTATCAGACCTCAAGTGTATCAGACCCCTTGTTGTGTGCTGCTGTACACCAGGCACTTTTAGAATGCGGGTGGCTGAATATCTTGAGTTCTATCAAGAGTGGTTGATCATGTTGCACCTGAGAACTGAGAAGGCGACTCGGTTGCGGCTTGTTATTGGCAGCACCATATCCTATGGGGACCCAAAACTGCCATTCTTTTGGGAGATGGTTGCAGGTAGCTTTGGAGATTGAAGAGCGGCGTAAGTTCTTGGAAGACTTGGAAGCTCGTGGGGTGCTCAAAAGAGAAACACAGCACCAGGTAAGAGCTTCTGACGTTATGGATAAATGTTTCGTGCATGAGTAATGCAGTTTGGTGAGGCCCTTGCTAGCTTGCTAGTTAAGGAACCTTTCCATCGTGCACGCTGGCTTTTGGCTTGCGTAACTTTCTTTCCTTCTTCTTCATGCCCTAAGGATATCTGTTACTCTATTCATGCATGCAAAGAGCACGCTGCCCAAGGCATCAGCCTTTTTCAGGATGTCTCAATGCCCAATATCATGAATTCTTTTACGAATCAATCAGTATTGAAGCTGCTCACCTGTGCATCCTCCATTTATGTGTTTACTTTGCAGGTACGTTGCGAAATACAGCAGCGAGTACAAGACCTTGCAAAACTTGATCAGATGATTTCTGATTACGGAATAGCCAAGCCTTGAGATTTTTTGATGGCCACACTTCCTGTAGAACCCTCTTTCGGCAAGCACCTGAGCACCTGTTGCTCAGTTCTGTTGGCACAAAATGCCAATCAGGCAACATTCTGCCAAATCTTAGTTATGAAGCAGCTTGGCTTGTGTGGTAGTGTATAACTATGCAATCTGTATATTTAAGTTCTGGTTGCCTATTTTTACTATTCCTGCTTTTGTGATATGCACTTCATATCACCACTGTCAAGGCATGCACAACACAGATGAGTGCACAGTGGTTGCAGAGCACACAAGCCACACACGCAAACCGCACACAGCCATGGCTTCACATGTGGCCTCTGTATTGAGGATAGCTGAGTAGATAGCATGACGCAAGGCTTTAGTCATGGCGTTCTCTTCATAGATAGGATGGCAGACAGAGAAACCTGAAAATCTGGATGAGAGGGAATTATGATGGGCACCAAAAAGAGTGTCTTGGGGGTGAGTGCTCCAGTAGTTCTGGTATTGTGGGTAGAACTCACGGTTCTTTGAACCAATGTGTCTCCTTAATTGATGTAGGGAGCGTTCTCGCTGCCTACATAGTTTTTTCTTTTTTTCTTTTTCTTTTTTTTATGCTCGTTGGTAAATATCAAAGACATACATATCAAGGTATGGAGTTAACAGGCTCATAGCTGCCAGGGTAATTGCAGATCTGGCAGCAATTACACTCAATGTCAGTTCGAGCAGCAATTGAGGTAGGTGCATGTTGAAGACCAGCTTTTATGAAAAAGAGAAGTAGGGTTCATTTCTCAAAGTATAAAAGGGCAAAATGGGTGTATTGCTGCGTACTGTAGTACTGTATTACTACTGAGGAACGACCCCATCCGGAATGCAAGGCACGCTGTTATGCCCAGGATAGGGGAATGTGAAAAGCTTCCTCTAGACAACAAGCAAATTGCCAAGGTACCCCATAAACCAGCCACAGACATAACTGCCCCTACTCCTTGTCAGTCCAATCCAAACCTCCAGCTCAAATATGTAGTTTGGAAGGCCTGGGCCTACACAGACGGCAGCTGCCAGGTTCAGGACAGCAAGATAGTTATTGGGGCAGGTGTGTACCATCCTATGAGTGACTCAAAAAATCTAGTTGAACCCAATGGCGCTGGTATTACCAATTTCATAGGAAGAGCCGAGCTGGCTGCCATTGCTGCTGCGCTTACTCATGATTACACACATATTGCCACAGATAGCCTCAGCTCACTTCACCGACTCAGAAAGCAGATCTTGTACCCAGAGAAGCATAGAAATCACGTGCAAGGAGATATTCTAAAGACAATATCAAACCTTGCCCGCACCTCTCAAGGTCACGTCTTTTTTAACAAGGTCGAGTCTCATGCTGGAATAGCTGGGAATGAATGCGCAGATCAGGTTGCTAAATACCAGGCCTCCCTCAAAGATGGTAATCTGACTGATGCTGGAATCCCTAGCGCTGGCCCAGGAGGAAACCCCTTCCACAATACAACTTGGCTGGCTTGGGAAGAGACAGATTCTAGGCCACCTCAATCCCACCCTTCCTCTCCTCGTCTGAGGTACCTCCCAGACCTTAAAATGCTCTGAAATCCCATATGCATGTTAAGCACAAGCTGGGCTATGCTGATTGGAATACAGGCTACTACACCTATTACCAGAGCTTGCTGCCTCATGTAAGCAAAAGCATGAGCAATGCCTTTTGGAACATGCCCAGTCTCTCAACTCGAACGAAACGCACCGTCTTTCAATATCGCACAGGCACCCTATACAATCAGAATCATGCAGTCCGATATAAAAGATCCACTAGCCTTACATGCCCCCTACCTGATTGCCATCACATGGATAGCGCTCTCCACATCCTATCTGGCTGCCAATGCCCCGTCGTGCGTAACATGGTAACTTACCTCGGTTGAACCGAGCATCACAATATTGCTTGCAGGATGATTTTGAAACTGGTCAGTGAAGGCTCTTATGGGGCCAATCTTGTGCAGTTGGATGCGGGGAACACAAACCGTTTGGCCCAGCACGACCTGCAAGTCCCTGAGCAAATCTCTAATCGTGCTGTGCCTTCCTACCTCTTCAAAACCAGAATTCCTAATCAAACCAGACGCAATTCCAGCCGCCCTGATGCAATCTTGGCCACTCTTCACCCAACGAACCCAAACAGACCACCCACTCCACCCTCACACCGGGTACTGCGCAGTATGGGAAGTAGCTCAACTCCAGCCCGCCATATTCAATTGATAGAAATAAAATACTGTGAAGATACAAGTCCTAGTGCCCACCTAGAAGCCTCACAGCAACAACACAGCGAACTGTGCAAACGACTCCAAGGTGCAGAGATTACTATCCACCCAATCCTCCTGGGTGTGGGTGGGACTATTTACACTGCCCATACCCTTGATCAAGAAAGAAAAAGAAAAAGAAAAACTACGTAGGCAGAGAAGACTCTCCCTACATCAATTAAGGAACAGGAGACCCATTGGCTCGAGAGAGCCGTGAGTCCCCTCCACCACGAAGTTAAAAAAGAAAGAGCTAATGTGGATCTGGAGGGTTATTAGAAGCGCCCGGCTCCTGAGCCTGGCTGTGGGAGGTTTTTTTTTTTCAATAGCACGTCTTGTGGTAACAAGCTTGTCAGCATGAACAACAGGATGAGCATGCAACTTACGAGCAAGTTTAATGGCACGCTGGTGGTCAAGTCCTAATTTTTTAAATTGGTTCAAAGTGTGCTCAGTGTAACAGGTCCCACCAACACCGAGGAGTATGGTATGAAGGGTCACAGCTTTAGCACTTAAATTCTTGCACAGATCTGCATGCTGCCGCTGTGCCACTTCCAGTTGATGCCCAGGCCTCGTGTCTTCACAGTATTTTATTTCAATTAGGTGGACGTGCCGCTGGTCAGCGCTCAGTTGATGGGGCTGTCTCACGCGGCTTGGTCCTCTAGACCTCTGTGAGGTGTCCTGCCTGCTGCGTAGCATATGGTGTGAGCATGGGGCAAAGGGAGAGGAAGAAGTGGGTTTGGCATGATAGGGGGTTATTAGTATAGCATCAGGACGGCTGGAGGTGAGCCTAGATCTCTTAGGAAAGTTACGAGGAAAGAGGTAAGGGGGTATAATCCTGTTTGACGCATGTGCAGGAATACGGAGGTTGTGCTGCGCCAACCTATCATTGTTCCCTACGTCTGTGTTAACTAGGCCTGCTCCCCAAGGGCTTTTACTCATAAAGAAAAAAGAAAAACTACGTAGGCAGTGAAACACTCCCTACATCAATTAAGGAAAGGGGGCCACATTGGTGCACAGACCGTATGACCCACCCACCACTCATAGCTTTAATAATCATTCTACCAGCAATATTATGGCGTTCAGTTCTCATGTTGGAGATGATATGATTTTGGCAGCCTGAGAGCATGTGGAGAGCGCTGTCTAATTGGCGACAGCCTGGGAGAGGGCAATTAGGGTCAGTGGACTTTTTGAAGAGTACCGCATGTTTTTGATTATAGAGAGTACCAGTGCGATATTGAAAAATGGTGCGCTTTACAGGAAAGGATATACCAGACATGTTCCTGAAGGCATTGCTGATTTTCTTATCTACGTGTGGTAGCAAATCTGATAATATGAGTAGTAGCCTGTTTTGGAGTTGGCATATCCAAGTCTGTGTTTTGCATCCATATGAGACTTGAGAGCATTTTGAAGATTGGGGAGGTAGGTGATTCTAGGAACGGGTGCAGGGGCTGTGGGTGCGCCAGCTGCATGTTCCCTTTTTTCGTCCTTGGCTAACCAAAAAACATGGGAAAATGGATTTCCGCCAGGGCCTGCACAGGGGATCCCAGTGTCGGCCACAATATTATTGCCTTGATCAATTTAAAAAATCAGGGATTGACTCACAAAGATCTGAAACACTTGCAAGAAAACTCCATGCCCATTCTGTACAATTTGCGCACAAACTTACCTCTACCAGACATGCCATTGAAAATAAAAGCACTCAACATATCACTGGTGCCCTGGAGCAGCGTGCTGCCAGAAACCCACCTGACCCACACTAACTCCCCTCTCATCTTCTGGTAAGGGAGACTCACGGCTCTTTGAGCCAATGTGTCTCTTTTTCCTTAATTGATGTAGGGAGAGTTTTCTCTGCCTACGTAGCTTTTTCTTTTTCTTTTCTGTAGGAGGTCAAAGCCAAGCCGTCTGGCATTAATCTAGAAAGAAAAGAAAGATTATGTAGGCACTGCCTAAGGCAGCATGTAAGTTGGAGGCGGCACAGCGGCAGCATGCAGACCTTTGACCTCCAACCTCCAACCTCCAACCTCCAACCTCCAACCAACCTCCAACCAACCTCCAACCTCCAACCTCCAACCTCCCACAGCCAGGCTCAGGAGCCGGGCGCTTCTAATAACCCTCCAGATCCACATTAGCTCTTTCTTTTTTAACTTCGTGGTGGAGGGGACTCACGGCTCTCTCGAGCCAATGGGTCTCCTGTTCCTTAATTGATGTAGGGAGAGTCTTCTCTGCCTACGTAGTTTTTCTTTTTCTTTTTCTTTCTTGATCAAGGGTATGGGCATTGTAGATAGTCCCACCCACACCCAGGAGGATAGGGTGGATAGTAATCTCTGTACCTTGGATTTGTTTGCACAGTTCACTGTGTTGATGCTGTGAGGCTTCTAGCTGGGCACCAGGCCTCGTATCTTCACAGTACTTGATTTCTATCAATTGAATATGGCGGGCTGGAGTTGAGCTACTTCCCATACTGCGCAGTACCCGGTGTGAGGGTGGAGTAGGTGGTCTGTTTGGGCTGGTTAGGTGAGGAGTAACCAAGATTGCATCGGGGCGGCTGGAGTTGCATCTGGTTTGCATAGAAACCGTGGGTTTGAAGAGGTTGGGAGGTACAGCTCGATTAGAGACTTGCTCAGGGATTTGCAGGTCGTGCTGGGCCAAACGGCTTTTGTTGCCCGCATCCAACTGCACAAGATTGGCCCCATAAGAGCCTTCACTGATCAATTTCAAAATCATCCTGCAAGCAATATTGTGACGCTCAGTTACCATGTTACGCATGACGGGACATTGGCAGCCAGATAGGATGTGGACCTCCTACAGGCTACCTTGCGTGCAAGCTTCATACCCACACTAATTTGTTACCACTAGACACGCCTCAAATCAAGAACACTTCTTGCTGTCTAATTCTGGAGGCACGTGCTTTTTAGCAACCCTCCAAATTCCAGTTGGCCTTCTCTGTTTTGAACTCCTAGTAGTGGAGGGCACTCGCGGCTCTTTGAGCCAATGTCCTCAAAAGACGTGTGGAATGTTTTCACTCCCTGCATAGCTTATTATGTACGTAGCTTATTATGTACGTAGCTTATTATGTACAAGTTAGCAACACCATCTTCCGCTATGATCATGTCATCCTGAAAATTTTGGGCTGGCAACATTTACGGAAATCCAAGAGATCCTCTCAAGAGAAGCAGCAAACTCAATACAAAGTCCAATGGCACCCTGTAACAATTGAAAAGTGGGCCTTACCCTTTTTCCAAAATTATGGGCTGAAAGTAGCCTATTCAAAGCATGTACCTAGAAGGATTAAAGAAGACCCGTGCTGCCAACTCTGCTGGAGCCCTGTGAGCAAAGAACACACCCATGAATCTCAATGCTACAACGATATGCCCACCTGTGATACCTGCTACTGCACCTACCATTGGGGCTGCCTCATAGATGTCAAAGCATGCTCCCAAAATGACCGGGCACTGAGCAAACCAAATGAGCACTGGGACTGCCCTGTGTGCGCCCCTCTGTCAGACTCCCAAAAAGTGGAAAGAATCAACTTCTCTGAAGATTGTGAAATGATACATGTGGAATGGCATCATGATGATCCCAAATGGGAAGCTGCTGACATATGTTAAAAAGGTATCCAGATCTACATGCCCATGTGCAAGCCTTTGAGGAGGAAAGGCTGGAACACACACTACACCCCCGGAATGATGAGGTAGACCTGGACAATCTTGTCAATCAAGGCTTTGAAGGCAATCCTCAAAGCCTATCTGACTCTCCATGGCTCTCAACTACCGGCTGCGCCATTTGCAAGAATGTCACCTTTGACTTCCAACCTACCAACCCCCAGACAGATATCATGCCAACATGGCAATGTGATATTATCATTAGAAGTGTTGACCTGATGAAGGAAAGTCTTCAACCTGACACATCTGATGAGGTCTCCATGCCAGCACAAATGCCGGAAGTTATCACCTCTGAATGTGCCTGTATCTACAATGCCCATGGCAACTGCGTTGGTATGCTGACTATAGACAGACTCCAGACCCTGCTTGAGGCTTTTGAAGCAGCCAAAAAGGCAGGCATCCACACCACCATCCAGCCCCCTGTCAAAGATACAGCAACTGAAATTATGGGACTGCTCTCACGTCAAAAGGCTCAACAGAAACATCTCTCTGCCCAGAGCAAAAATGTCCACAATTCTAACACGCTAATCACACCTCCCCACATTCGATCAGCCCTACACAGATGGTGCATGGTCTCAACAGAGAGGTTCTCCAACCCTCTTGAGTTTGACGGTACCTTCAACACTTATTTCAGCACAAGTGACCGTGACCAGGTCTTCGGGGCACACACAGACGCCCTCTCTGTACACTACAATGGATTCTCCTTCTGCCGTCCCCCTCATGATGATGAAATTATGTTCAGACTCCTGCGCCACGCAGTGCACTCCTCCCTTCAAACCACAGATCCAGTCGCCACCTTCCTGCTTTTGCCCCACTGGAGAGGCTTTGGCTGCAACGCTTACATGAGTTGGCTTAACCATTATCCAGGTCTTGCAAAAGTGCTTGCCTAATTCCCTGCCGGAAACATCCAATTCCAGACACCCCAACACTGGTTTGATGTCATGCCTAACCCCACCCTACCTTCTTATCCTATGCAGCTCATTGTTGTCTGGAATCTTAATGCTAGAGAAGCACTCGACAGTGCAAACAAAGACTGGTTCCAACTCCTTAACCGAGATGTATCAGAAGCTCACTGGCTACCCCTGGATCGTCCTAATCCTGCCACGCCACTGCGTACCCACCAGCACCTTGCATCAAACACTTGGAAAAAGAAATTCCAATCACTCCCCCCTGACACCCACAGCTGTTCACACAAGTGCCCTCAGGCAAGGGCAGTCTTCCTTCCTGCCAACTACAAGAAGATGTTCACATCTAAGATCAAAGACTGGAAAGAAATCACCTACACTGATGGCAGTGTAATCAAACACAAAGATGATGACTCCTCACCACTTTCTGGCTCAGGTGTTTACAAGCCGGGGAGGGACACTAGTCTACCCTCCCAACACTTGCAGCTGCACATAAAACCCAACGGCCGTGGACCTACAAATACCATCAACAGAGCAGAACTTGCAGGTATTCTTGTGGGACTCCAACAAGGGCAAACTGACATTGCCTCTGATAGTGCATCCTGCCTTTCCCAGATTTCTAAACAAACTCTCAATCCGATGCGCATGAGGTATCACCTACATGCAGAGCTCATTCGTGCTATATCAATCATATTAGAGCACTCCCCTCATCCTATTCATTTCTACAAAGTCAAAGCTCACTCTGGCATCATTGGCAATGAGGGGGCTGACGCCTGCGCACGGTCTGCAGCCCTCACGGCCATCACAGATGTTGAACTCCCACATGCCTGGGACCCATTCCACAATTTATACTGGCTCTCATTGAAGATCTCACGCAGACAAAATGATAGCCTGCACCGCTCCCACGCTTTCCCAACCCACTACCTCAGCAACCTGACCGACAAACTTAAATTACACATGCACAAAAAACACAAGCTAGGCTCTGCTGATATCTCTGGCTACCATTACAATAGCTGGCAGAGACTCAACCATGCCATACAACCCAATTCCCCAATCACCACTGCTAATATAGAAGCTCACAACCCAACCTGTCAACTTGCTAACAAGGAAATCAGCAACTCCTTCTGGTCTACTCCTAAGATCACCCTCAAACAACAGATAAATGTAATCAAATACCGCACAGGGACAATCTACACACAAAAGCATGCCAACAGATTCAACAAATCTCCCACCTCTGAAAGGTGTCCGCTCTGTGACGACATGGATAGCATTAATCATGTTGTCCTCAGATGTCCAAATCCAACTATGAGTGGTATGCACACCAACAGACACCATGTTGGCCTTAGCTTCTGTGTTAAAGCCCTTAGCAAAGGCAGGTTTGGCTCATCCCTTATTGGTATGGATGCCTGCCGTAATGAGAGACTCCTGGACCAGGGGATACAAGTTCCAGAAAACATCTCACGAACCATTCCAGACTGGGTTTTTCCTAATGGTACTGGCTCCTCTGCTTGGCACCAGAGCCGCCCTGATGTAATTTTTGTGAGATCCATCCCAGGCAGACAAGCTCACCTTGATCCCTCTAAGATCCCTCCTCAAGACAGACATTCACCTTGTTGAACTGAAATTTTGTCCAGACACCAACCCCTTCATTACTTTAGAAACTGCAGCAACTCAACATGCTCACACTATAACCAGACTTATTACCCGCAGCTCAAGGAATCCAAACAGGAACAACAAAGTGACTCTACACATCATCCTGATTGGTGTGGCTGGCACTATTTACAATGAGTACACGATCAAACCTCTTGTCAATTTGGGCCTATCCAAGCACAAAGCAAAATCCCTAGCTTCCAAGCTGAGCTGTCATGCCATACAGGGACTAACCACTATCATTAACACCAGACATGCTCTTTGCTTACTGGGGGCTTCTGGGGGGGGGGGTCGCTGGGCGCGCGGAGGTGGATACAAGGAGAAGGAGAGTCCGGGCGTCTCGGGGCATGGCCGACAACCCGCCCGATCCTCATTGATTCAGTCTCCTTCCCTCTCCTAGGCTAGCTGTAGCTAGTGTAGTTTTGAGGGACCTCTGGTGAGGCCCTTGCTAGCTTGCTAGTTAAGGGACCTTTCCTTAATGCACGCGGCCTGTGGCCTGCGTAGACTTTTCTTTTCTTTTCTTTAAGAACAAAGACAAGAACTTCAAGTGCATCAAGATTACAGCTTTACATTGCTCAACCTTGTGGCTGAGTATGTTTACCTCAAGTTTGCTTTGTACAGCCATGCACATAAAGAGCAATTGTTGCCAGCAACTATACCTACTAGGTTTGTTAGTAACAAACGTTCCTGTGGTCTTCTTGAGCATCCATATATATTTTGCTGTTTCCCTGTCAAAGACTGCCTTCTTAAACGAGTGTGTAAGCGCTTACTCAGCGCTTAGTGTCCTTTCAGCAATCCTACAACTTCTCTCAATTGACTGTCGTTGAAGAAGTCTCTCATATTGTCTGTTCTTCACTTCTCAATGACCTGCACGGCAAGGTTCAACAACCGATCCAGGTTCAGCACATGACTTGGGAACAGCCCCTCTCTTTGGGGCCTCGTGGGAGCAAAAGGATTCAGTGGCTTGAGCTTCAAGAGCTCAACATGATGGAAACGTTCAGACTTCGACCAAGCTCTCCTACACATTCATTCCTACTTTTACAAAGGAGACAGATCAGGCACGCAAGACAGGCCTGATCCCACTCTCACCTCTTTAGGCTTGCCAGTCCGGATTTCGTAACTTTTGATGCCTGCAACGGCAATGGGCAATTCAAGTAAGAGAAAGAAAGAAAAGTCTACGCAGGCCACAGGCCGCATGCATTAAGGAAAGGTCCCTTAACTAGCAAGCTAGCAAGGGCCCCACCAGAGATCCCTCAAAACTACACAAGTAAGAGAAAATTGAATGCCAAAGGCATGGGGGGGGATTCAGGGGCTTATGGCTCATGTGTCTTAATTTCTACATACTTTTTCATTTTCACTCTTTTTTAAAAAGGCACTGTGTACTCTGTCTCATGTTGGGCACTGTCGCATACAGAGCATCCAGATGCTTGCCTCACCATTTGCTACTGCGCTCATACTCCCCACCACGCTCAAAGCTGTGCTGGCAGTGTTCTGCAAAAGAGCAGGAAGTAGAGCATTGGAGGGTTTGCACATGTGAAAAAGGTGCTTCCCTTTCAGCATCTTGCACCAGATGCCCAAACTTAACCTTGCATGTATGCTCCTTGTTTCAAATTTTATAATGTCATTAACATCTTTTTGACAGCAAAGAGCAACGCAGAAAGACAAGCAGCAAATCACCGCACCTTGCCTGCAGCTGGCACCATCCAGGACATGAGGCCTAAAGAAGTAAAGGTCCCAAGATCATAGCCCAGCTTCTCATAGCCAGTCGCAACCATTCTCCTGCGTGTGTGTGCGTGCGTGCGCGCGTGTATCAAATTTGATGCTTGAATTCCACAAGCTTATCATCTTTCCTTCAAGATATCCTTTGAGATAGTGTAGAAAGGACACTGTGTGGGTTGCCATTCATAACTAACTAGCTCCAAGTGTAAGCTGTCTCAGCGCAAGTCATGGTGTCCAAGCGGGTCCGCACACTCACCCTGCTGAAAAGTATGACAAAGCAAATCCAGCAGCTGCTGCAACCTGTCATGAAAGAGAAGTGATGTTGCTTGGTGCTATGTGCTTTGGGTTGAAAGCCGTCCTTGACAAGGGCTCAAAGCGAGAAGTCCTTTTCAAGGGCTGCTCTGGAATGCAGAGGGCTTTCACCCATTTGTTTTTGCGCGTTTTCTACAACCCTTCAAAATCTAATGGATGAAGACAGGATCAAATTCAGGCACACAGGTGCCCAAGTCTGAAATTCTTGTACATGTATGTAACCCCTGCACAGGTGTTTCCAGCATGATGCACCCTAACTGCAACAAGCGCGACTGCTCTGAATTCCTGCCAGGAGAGCCCTAACACTGCTAAATTTTATGATCCTTGAATTTTGAACACACCGCTTTTGGTTGCCATCCGCCATTGTAAGCGTACAGTGCTGTGCCTCCACCTGTTGAGTGATGGCCAAGGGTATCCAACTCAGAACCCGAGGAGCAGAATTCAGACGACTGAATTTCATCCGCACCATCATCACCCTCATCATTACCCACATAGGAGAGAGGCAATGTATTGTGGATATGGGTCTGCGTGGCTGCTCAGCGATGCGATGGGGGCAGCAGCTTGAGCTGTCTTTGACTGATCTGCATGCACGCAAAGAAGAGGAGGATACTGGAAGATGAAGTGAAGCAAAAAAGATATGAGCAGAAGTTCAAACTGGGAGGCCTCCTCCTCAAAGGTCTTTTTTTTCTGCTTCAGTGTCCCTTCCACTCTCATTAGCAACTCTCAAACCAAACATTTGTCTACAAAGTGAAATCCCATGCTGGCATTGCTGGTAATAAATGTGCAGATGCTATTTCAAATTAGCAGGCAAATCAAGCCAACAATAGCGTGGCAAAGAGGCAAATCCCAAGCGCAAGTCCTTGTGGTAATCCATTTTCACAAACCTCCTGGTTAGCCAAGGAAGAAAAATTAGATCATGCTGAGGGCACACCCACAGCTCCTGTACACGCTCCCAAACTCTCCTACCCAATCTACAAGATCCTCTCAAGTCTCACATGCATACAAAACACAGACTTGGCTATGCCAATTCCCAGACTACTCCTCTTACTACCAGAGCTTGTTACCACATGTAGATAAGAAGATCAGCGATGCCTTTAGAAACATGCCCTGTAAACCCTCTCCAATGAAGCGCACCGTCCTACAATATTGCACAAGCAACTTAAACAACCAAGAACATGCGGTTCGCTCCAAAACATCCACAAACCCGTTGTGCCCTCCCCTGGGCTGTCATCAATAAGACAGCGCACTCCACATGCTCTCAGGCTGCCAAAATCATATCATCTCCAGCATGAAAACTGAACGCCACAATGTTTCTGGAAGAATAATTAGCAAAGCTCTCAGTAAGAGCCCTTGGGGAGCAGGCTTGGTTAACACAGACATAGGGAGTGATGATAGGTTGGCGCAGCACAACCTCCAAATCCCTGCACATGCCTCAAATACAGAAATACACCCCTTACCTCTTTCCTTGTAATTTTCCTAAGCATTATAACCTCTCCTCCAGCCGTCCTGATGCTATACTGATTACTCCCTATAAAGCCAAACCCACTTCTTCTTCTCTATCTACCTCCTGCTCATACCATCATGCGTTACGCAGCAGACACAACCCACACAGAGGACCACAACAGCTAAACCTGTGAGGCAACCCCACCAATTGAATGTAAACCAGCGGCATGTCCACTTGATTGAAATCAATTACTTTGAAGGCACGAGGCCTGGACAACATTTGGAGGCGGCACAGCGGCAGCATGCAGACCTCTGCAAACTCATTAATGCAAAAGCTGTGACTCTCCACACCATCCTTTTGGGTGTTGGTGGGACCTGCTACACTGAGCACACCCTTCACCAGTTTAAACAACTGGGACTTGACCACCAACGCGCCAATGAACTTGCTCGTGAGCTTCATGCCCACTCTGTTCCGTATGCCCACAAGCTTGTTACCGCTAGGCGTGCTATTGAAAACAACAATACTTCTCGCAGCCAGGTTCAAAAACCGGGTGCTTACAGCAACCCTCCAGATCCCCATTAGCGCTTTCTGTTCTGTAGCCTTGTGGCGGAGGAGATGCACGGCTCTTCTGAGCCAATGTGTCTCCTTTTCCTTAATTGATGTAGGGAGAGTTTCCTCTGCCTACGTAGTTTCTCTCTCTTTCTTTCCACACTCAGATCATGCGTTGGCACAAGCAACAAGCACACACCTTTGGGGACTTCCACCTGCGTACAAAGCGTGGGTGAGGCTCATAATTGTGTTCCTTATACTGAAGATGAAGCGAATGACTCCATAGATGATGATGACGTACCTTGTCAGGCACTGTTTTGTCTCCCATTATGAGCTTCAATTTACTGCTTAAGATTTAAATAATCGAAATAAAAAACTGTTGGTATCAACCCTTTCTCGCTTATTCTATTTTTGAAGCAATGTTGGGTCAACCTTCGATCATATCGCACGTAATTATATTTTTTTCATTAATGTGCAAATATATCATTGCGTAGCTGTGCAAGGGGCACTCGCTCATTCGAGGGGTAAGGAAAACCAGAAAGAACGACAAAAATCGGCCTGAATAAGAAGGTTCATCGGAACGAGGTGATTGTTCTGGGCCAGCTCCAACAGATTGGTGAGGCCATGGCTAGTTTTGGGAATCCTTCCTTGCTCACAGCCAGTTTTATAATTTTTTTCTTGTTTACGCAATCCTCGCTATTCTTTTTTATCTCTACCTTTCTTCCTCTCTTCTTTGCCCCTGTGTGTATGGCATATGCATCCTAGTGCCACTTGAACGCTCGGCAATGCCAACCAATGTCATTGGTTGGCACATCCGGGCATGGCCTAGTGTAGACAAAAATAAGGTGCTGCCAGAAACCCACCAGATTCACATGAGCTTCCCTTACCTTCCACCAAGTGAGGGAGACTCACGGCTCTATGAGCCAGCGTGTCTCCTTTTCCTTGATTGATGTAAAGAGTATTCTCACCGTTTACCTCCTTTTCTCATTTTTTTCTTCAACAAGTCTGAAAGTCCAAGGATCAAAGGAAAAAAAGAAAAGACTATGTAGGCAGTAACACACTCCCCAAATGTGGGAAAAGAGGATACCCAGGGCTGAGGCACTGCGTATCGTTTCAACTAAAAGGTCAATGGCATACAAGAAACTGGAGCAGGCGTCTACTGTCCTTACATTGACAGAAAAAGTTTTTTCGAGCCCAACGGTGCTGGAATTACCAACACCATATGTTGAGCTGAATTAGCAGTAATTGCTGCTGCCATCACGCACTCTTATTCATGTATTGCTTCAGACAGTCTCACCTCTCTTCATCAAATATGTCGAACAATTTATTTACCCCGAGAAGCACAAACAACGCATTCAAGGGGATGTTCTTAAAATCATATCTTCTCTCATTAGCAGCTCACAAACCAATGTTTCTACAAAGTAAATCTCATGCTGGCATTGCTGGTAACGAGTGTGCAGATGCTATTGCTAAATATCAAGCAAGCCAAGCCAATAATAACGAGGCTGATGGGATCCCTAGCACAGGCCCCGGCGGAAATCCTTTTTCTCGTTTATTTTGGTTAGCCAAGGAGGGAAAAAAAGAACACAATGCTGGCACATCCACTGCTCCTACACCCAATCCTAAAATCACCTACCTACCTAATCTCCAAAATGCTCTCAAGTCTCATATGCATACAAAACATAGACTTGGATATGCCAACTTCAAAACAGGCTACTACTCATATTATCAGAGTTTGCTACCACATGTAGATAAGAAAATCAGCAATGCCTTTAAGATCATGTCCTGTATATCCACACCCATGAAGCACACCATCTTACAATATCGCACTGGCACCCTCTATAACCAAAAACATGCGGTTCGCTTCAAAAGGTCCACTAACTCATCATGCCCTCTCCCAGGCTTTCATCTCTAATACAGCGCACTCCACATGCTTACAGGCTGCCAGAATCATATCATCTCCAGCATGTATACTGAACGCCACAATGTTGCTGGAAGAATGATCATCAAAGCTCTTAGCAAAAGCCCTTGGGGAGCAGGCTTGGTTAACATGGACATAGGGAGTGGTGATAGGTTGGCGCAGCACAACCTTCAAATCCCTGCACATGCCTCAAATACAGAACTATGCCCCTGACCTCTTTCCTTGTAATTTCCCTAAGAATTATAACCTCTCCTCCAGCCGTCCTGACGCCATACTGATTACTCCCTATAAAGCCAAACCCACTTCTTCTTCTCTATCTACCTCCTGCTCACACCATCATGCGTTACGGACAACTATTATTAACACCAGACATGCACTTCATTTCCAGGAAACTTCTGGGGGAGGGTTTGCTGGTCGCGCGGCAGAGGAGAGCAGGAGAACTTCTTGAAGAAGAGTCCGGGCGTCCAGGAGCATGATAGCCAACCCTCCAGATCCTCATTAGCTCTTGTTTCTGGCTTTCTCCTAGGCTAGCTTAGTCTAGTTTAGGCTTGAGGGCCCTTTGGTGAAACCCTTTCTAGCTTGCTAGTCAGGGAACCTTTCCTTAATGCACGTGGCCTCTCAGAGGCTTGGCTGGCGTAGACTTTTCTTTTTCTTTTTCGTTACGCAGCAGACACAACCCACACAGAGGACCACAACAGCCAACCGTGTGAGACAACCCTACCAATTGAATGTAAACCAGCGGCATGTCCACTTGATTGAAATCAATTACTTTGAAGGCACGAGGCTTGGACAACATTTGGAGGCGGCACAGCGGCAGCATGCAGACCTCTGCAAACTCATTAATGCAAAAGCTGCGACTCTCCACACCATCCTTTTGGATGTTGGTGGGACCTGCTACACTAAGCACACCCTTAACCAGTTTAAGCAACTGGGACTTGACCACCAACGCGCCAATAAACTTGCTCGCAAACTTCATGCCCATTCTGTCATGTATGCCAACAAGCTTGTTACCGCTAGGCGTGCTATTGAAAACAAAAATACTTCTCGCAGCCAGGTTCAAAAACCGGGTGCTTCCAATAACCCTCCAGATCCCCATTAGAACCTTCTTTTTGTAGCTCCGTGGTGGAGGGGATTTAAGGCTCTTCTGAGCCAATGTGTCCCCTTTTCCTTAATTCATGTAGGGAGAGTTTCCTCTGCCTACATAGTTTTTCTGTTTTATTCTTTCAATGGGGATCAGGAGGGTTGCTAACAGTACCCCGTGAAATTGTAGAGAGTTGAAAGAAGGTCTTCTCAAGAGCGCGTCTGGTGCTAGTAAGTTTACAAGCATATTGGAATAACCATGAAGCTTCAGAGTAAGCTTGGTGGCTTTATGAGTGTCAAGACCAAGCTCTTTAAGAGGCTCAAAAGTATGGGGGCTGTAGATGACCCCGCCCACACCTAACAAAATGGTATGGAGGGTGACTTGACCTGAGGCCCTAGAAAGATGGCGACCCAGATCACGATGCTGCTGCTTGGAGGCTTCAAGCTGGTTCTTGGGCCGGGTGTCTTCACAGTATTTGACCTCCACAAGATGGATGTGCCTTTGTTCTGGAAGGAGCTGACGAGGATGACGGACTTTGAAGTAGGTGGAGTGGCTGTGGCTGGCGCTGGGTGCTCCCTGTTCCCCCCGTGCCCCCCTCTACTTCTCAACGGATACCGGGAATTGGTCCTTGGCCCTCTTTTCATTGGGACAACTAATATTGCATCAGGGCGACTAGAAGTGAGCCTATCTTTGTCAGGAAAGCGTGGAGGGAAAATATATTTAGAGAGGGTTCTATTTGTTGAGTGTTCAGGGATCTGTAGGTCCTGTGAAGCAAGACAATCTGCGCTGCCAATGTCCATGGAGGCAAGGCCTGCCCCATGAGGGCCTTTGCTGACACCTTTAAGGAGCATTCTGCTGGCAATATTGTGGCGATCAGTTACTATATTTGATATGGTGGAATGTTTACATTCTGATAGAATGTGAAGGGCACTGTCACGCTCCCCACAGAGGGGGCATTGTAGGCTGGTGGACATTTTGAAGCGCACTGCGTGTTTTTGATTGAATAGGGTACCTGTGCAGTAATTAAGAACGTTTCGTTTCATTTTGAAAGGAAGAGTTGGCATGGTCCAGAAGGCATTACTGACCTTTTTATGGACATTGGGAAGTAGACTTTGGTAGGAAAAGTAGTATCCTGTCTCGGTGTTGGCCTTTCCAAGTCTGTGTTTTGGGTGCATGTGTGTCCTCAGGGCATCATGGAGGTTGGAAAAGTGTCTGAACTTTAGGGCCGGCGAGTTGGGACGTCCAGAAGGATTTGCATGGGTGCGAGCAGCTTCCTCAAAGGCAAGCCAAATGGCATCATGGAAGGATTGCCTTCAAGGTTTACGCAGAGGAAGGTTATATCTGCAAGGGTGTCATTGTCCTGAATGGCCTGATGTTTGGCAATGGCATCTGCGCAATTGTTGCCCGCGATTTCAACATGAGATTTAACCTTGTAAAAATAAACAGGGGTAGGTGAATTGCGCACAAGCTGTATTATTATTTTAAAAGTATGGCCTTGGACATGCTGACGGTGAAGCTCTGGGTACAGTGTTTGCTTTCTGATTTGGTGGAGTGAAAAAGGCTATCAGTTGCGATGTGAGAGTGGCCTTGGAGAATAGCAGCTTTTATTGCGGCTAATTCAGCCCTTACAATGGTATTGGTGATACCTGTTCCGTTTGGTTTGATATTGCTGGCCCGGGGCCTCTCCTTTTCAGGGTGCCACAGTGGTAGACTCCTGCCCCGATTGCTTCTCAGAAGTCAGCTCGCCATCTATTTGACCTAATCACCAACCACGCCAAACACCCTCTGAGCTCCTTCATCAGATCAAGCCTCAAACCTCAAACTTGGTTACATGCCAATTGCAGATGTGATGCCTTATTACCATCGTTATAAAATGCCAAATGCATATTTGATGTATCAAACTCCATGCCCATTCTGTACAATTTGCGCACAAACTCACCTCTACCAGACGTGCCATTGAAAATAAAAACACTCATCATAACACTGGTGCCCTGGAGCAGCGTGCTGCCAGAAACCCAACTGATCCACATTAACTCCCCTCTCATCTTCTGGTGAGGGAGACTCACGGCTCTTTGAGCCAACATACACCTCCACGTCTCCCACAGGATGTCCTGTCTGGGCACCATTCACCATGTGAATTCCCAGGATATCAATATTTTTCTAAACCAAGATAACAACAAACTTCCTTTTTTTCTTCATGACCTCATGTGTATTTATGAACAGGCTAGCAGTCAAACGTCTTGACTGAGGCCTTTTTTCCCTTGTAACCCTTGAGCCAATATGTCTCTCTTTCCTTAATTGATGTAGGGAGGAGTTTCTGCCTACGTAGCTTTTTCTTTTGATGTATCACATGCCAAATTAAATGCCTAGTATTAAATGCGAAGTTGATGTAAAAACAATTAAAAGTATGCCGGGCAACGGTCAGCGTGCACTAAAGGAAGCCTTTACAGTCAGCGCTAACACTGACAGTGAATCCCATTAGCTAAAGGCGAGCTAGGAAGCACGTGTGGACATTTTGGCGGCTAGTGGGCCGTCTATCCAGGCATGCTCTTCAGGAGTGGTGCTAGCAGAACCTCGTGCCTGATCTTGGTGATGAGAGTTGAGAGAAGTTTTCTCAAGAGCACGTTTGGTGCTAGCAAGTTTATAAGCATACCGGGCAGAACGAGCATGAAGTTTCAGAGCAAACTTGGTGGCTGTATGAGTGTCGAGATTAAGCTCTATTAGGTAAGGAAAGGTTACCGTACAAAATGTATATCACCGCGCATAATTAACGTTTTTTGCCCTGCGCGGTGACTGCGTGCACCTAAAATATATATTTATTTGGACGGTGCGTGGTCGTGTAAACTAACATTTCGGACAGCGAGAGGGTATGAGTGGTCAAGAATGCCCATGCGCGGTTGTGTAAACTAATTAATTCTGGGCTGCGCTTTTGATGCGTGGATGCAAAACTAATTATTTTTTTTGGGGTGCAGGATGAGTCCAATTGGGTACGGTACATCGTTATATCTGCCTACAAGGGCAGCTGAGCGGAAACACTGACACTGTGACCAGACCTGGCAAAAAAACCCTCCTGTAAGCAGCCCGTCCGGTGGCCCCCCCTACCTAATCCCTCATTGTTTTTGAACTGCTAAATTGGATGGCAGTTTGATGTTGGCACTTTTTCAAACACAAGTTGTTCACAAAATTCCTAAGATCTCCAAGTCTTAAAATCCTGGTGGAGCAGTTTGGTTGCAAGTAAAAATCAATGGAGCACATAATCCCAAGAAGAAAAAAGAATCTATGCCACGCGTGTTCAAATTGTGGGGTTGGAGAGCCCCAAGTGACAGCCAGAAAAAATGGCAAGGAAATTTAAAAACTGATTTTGTGCATCAAGCTAAAGACCCGATTAGAAACGGAGTTTTGAACCCCAAAACAGGCCTGAGCTTGTAAAGTCACATACAAACACAGTGTGCAGTTTGAAGGCGTCCTATTTCAGCCAGAAGCATGTAAATCTATATGAAGAGAAAACCACTCTACCAAAAAAACTATTACAGCTGGGAGCCACACCGCTGTGACAGCGAATGCTTCGATTGCACCTCACAGCCCCCAAAAGGCTCAAGCACATTACAACAGAGACAGCGGAAGTGGGATGGGGGGAACAGAGCCTCTCTGGGAGAGCCTGGCATGTTATACAAAGCAAAAGGAGGTACAATGGGTACTTTGGAATTTCGGAACCGATTAGCTGGAATCAAGACCTTCCTTGTTTGCAGCCTGAGAATGCAGTGAATGCTTACTGAGGCCCTTAAAGACCTTCAAACAGATCCCAGCATGTCTTTCAGCTCTCTCAGCAGCCGCTTCTCTGCAATAGCCTGCATCAAAGCAATAGAAGGCTCCACGTGAGTCGATGGCTTGCACTTCTTTCAGCGGAGCTATCGCCATGATGCTAGACATCATCATCATCATTCCTATTATCCTCATCCTTTGATGATCAAATGCTCTTGCAAGAATGACAAGGCTCAAGAGCAGCAGCTGGGCAAACATCTTCGCTGAGACCTAACTGACCTGTAACAGCGGCTCGCTAGCAGGAATGTTCCAAGAGCACAGCACAGGGCGCTTCAGGCGCATAGCTGCAGAGGTGTTAGGACGCGATCACATCCAGGAGTGAACATCTTCCAAAGCAGGAAGTGGTCAGAAGGTTTGACATGACATGGGGTACTGGCATGAAGTTCTTAGCAGGACTCGTTCCAATGTGAAGCTGTACCTGCAGCATGCTTGTCATGAGTGATGAGTGCGAGAGAGCTAGTTTTATGCTTACAGCCAATCAGCGTTTTTTAAGGGCGACCCAAGAAACTGGAGCTGTCCTTGTTCAAGAGGGTAAGGTCCAATCATCCTTTCCCTATTGGACAAGGACAGAAGTTTGCTGTTCATGAGCTTTACTTTTCCTTCGCAGAAAAATCAATGCCACCCATATCACCCACCTAGCCGCTGCGCGAAGGCATTGGCCTCATTGGAGGCAGCTGAGGCAGGCAGCAGAGTGGCCACAGATGGTGTCGAGGCCTTCATGAGGAGTGCAAAAACAAAGGGCTCTTAGCGTGTTCGCCAGAAAGCCCAGTGCACAGTGGCTTTCCCGACATAAATAGACCACATGTGGCCCCCGCATGGTCACTGGCAGGGCTGTGATGTCTTCAGCATAGATGAAGTAGTAACTTTTCTTGGAGAACATAGATTATACTCCAGGAAACAGCAGCAAAACACTCACAGCAGGTGTTTGGATTGCCATGTGCATGTTGTTCAGCTTTGTGCTGGCGCCCACGGATGCCCACACGTACACCTGCCTCCCTAGATCTATGATTTGGCAGTGGATGGTTGCATCTGGCGCAGTCTCAGAGAAACATCGCTGCCTCATGGAGGTGGGTGGGCAGGCGGTGGTGGCCATTGTGTAGAAAGGAGAGGTCAAATGTTGCAAGCAAACTAGTCATCAGTTTACTGCATGTGATGCAATACGACTTGCAGGCTCGAAAGTTTTCCAAACAATTGTTTATAATTATTTAGTCGCATATAATGTTGGCACATATTTCCTCGCTGGAGCACAAGAAGCTGGTTTCAACAAGCCCCAAGCATTCCCATCTAGCCCCCTCAAGGCTTGTGAAAATCCCCAATGCGAGTTTCCTGGAAACAGTGACAAGCTTGTTCAATCCATCAGCAGTTCTGAATGCAGCTCCTGGAAAGAAAGAGCGCAGGAGAGAAATAGGTGAATCGCGACATGCAACGTGCACGTACGCAGGCTTTTTTACCTGACTGCAAGCCTTGTTCAGACACACACACACATACACACACACTCACACACACACACACACACAGCACACACAGCACAAACACCTTAGACATGCCTACGCAATGCAACGGTGCCAGCAATACGAAAGTATTTGCACATGCGTATCGCATTGTATTCACGCATATTTCATTGTATTGTTGAAAAGATATGCTTGCAGCTCATCGGTTCAAAATGTTTGGCTATGTTGAAGGGAATATGACACAAGAATGCATACAGTTTCCGCCTGTTAAATCAATCTGTGTTGGCATGCGAGCCCTCTTGCAAGTCCATTTTGACTTCTTTGCTCACAACAGAGCATGTTTGTATGGCTTTAAGCCTACATTAATGAGCATTCCATTGCATTCCAGAGTATCACAATGAACACAAGGTGTCAATCTGACAGTAGGCCTGGCAGCTAATTTGATATGCGCAGTCCTCAGAATCAAATGATAAATCTTCATCTCGCAGCCCTCTTCTTCTTATTCACCATTTCCCACTGCTCCTTTGAGTGCAGCACCTGGTATAGAAGTGGGCCCGATGGGGCTGGGTACTTGGTAAGTGAGACAGCTTGCATATTGGCAGAAAGTTGCTCTTTGGTGCTCTTGCTTGCTCATTGCCCCCTTCGTTGCTTAATTGCTCCATTACTCTGTACTGATCCAGGAGTTGGGGTAATCAATTCTTATGGGGATACAATGAACAAATGGATGGGGAGCTGCAAGAGGTTAGTGAGGGTGGCTGTGATACAGCTTTCGAGCTCAGAAGTGTGGTAGCCTCTTACTACCCATCTCAACCCGGTATTTTCCACCTCCTTAATTTTGCAGGTTTTCAACTTAGCTGTTAGCCAAGGTTAGACTGTGTGTGTATGTCTGTGTCTGTGTGTGTGTGTGTGTGTGTGTGTGTGTGAGTGTGTGTGTGTGTGTGAAAGGCTTCCCTGGTTCTCAACCGCCTCAAGTTTGCATTCCATGCCAGGATTCTAGGAGTTGCCAGAATTAGTCCTAATTACCCTTGCAATTCCCACCCCTGCAAGCATCAAAATTACATGAAAGGAACATCTTGTCCCCAGGTGTCAACCTCTTCGACACCGCTGATTCCTATGGAACTGGGAAGTTGAATGGGAAAAGCGAGCTCCTGCTGGTAAGCTGATGCAGTAAAGCCTTCCATGGACATACACTCCTTGCCTTGTAAGCTTGGGGCGACAGAGCGAGTGTGGATCTCTGAATGTGTGGTGGACACCCTTTCTGTGTGCTGGTGCATGCAGGTTCTCCGCACGGCCTTCTGGTACCTAGGACACTCATTGAGCTTGTCCATAACCTCTTTGCTGCAGGGTGAGTTCTCCAAGTCTTACCCCGGACCCCAGAAAGTGCGCGATGACATCCACATTGCCACCAAGTGAGAAGCTGAACTTCTTGTTGGGATGGGGTGTGTTATCAAAAGAATGAGCTGCCTTGAAGCACCTCGGAGAAGCTTGGGCGCAAGCTGTGCATTGGAAAAGCTCAGCCTCCTGAGCTGCCCAGGAGAGGAGTTAATGCTACTCAAGGTGGAAGCCGCTAGAGTTTGCCTTTGTGCAGGTTTCATTATTATTGTGCACGGCGCTTGTCGGGGATGGATGGTGCTGTACAACCTCTGCCCTTTTGTCCTGCCTCCACAGCCCGAGAGCGCAAATGATTTGTGCCCTGCCCTGCTGTAGGTTTGCCTCCTATCCTTGGCGCATCCTGCCAGGCAGCGTTGTGTCGGCGTGCAAGGGCTCCGCTGAGCGGCTGGGTGTGGACTCCATCAGCTTGGGCCAGCTGCACTGGAGCACTGCAAATTATGGTGCGCACTGTAAACTTTAGTGTGCATCGCAATCTAGGATACGTACTGCAAATCATTGTGCACAGGCCATAAACTCCGCTAGCTTGAGCCAGCTGCACCGGAGGTCTGTAAGCTATGGTGCGCACGGAAAGGAAAATGGGTGAACTATGTGGCAGTAAAATCTAATTACTCCCTGCATCAATCAAAGAAAACCTTGCAGGCCTGCCTTCTCCTGCAGCCGTGCCTGTCAGGGCTACATATTTGCAGGCTTGACCTCAAGTTTCTGCAAGTGACTGCACGCATGCACACCACGCAGAATGTTGGAATGTCGGGTACCTGCTGCATGACTTGTAGGCAGGAATGGAGAGAAAGGTATTAAACGTGCATTTCTTGTTGAGTTCATTTCGTCAAAAAGGAACTCTGCCGCTGAAAATTTGCCTGCATTATGGCCCAAGTATGTGAAGGCCCCCAGCAGGCTTGAAGACCAATGTTGAATTGAAGGAGTCCAGACAGGCCGAAATCGATTGCTTGGTCGATCCGTCCATTTAGGTTATCCTCCAATCAGAAAGTGCCATGGGATCTCCAATTGCTTCCTATAGTGGGTGGTACACGAGCCCAGCAGTCTGGTTCCTTGTGAACCAGGCTTTGAGCCAGAGTTGTGTGACATACATTCCATCCATTTGCATGCAATCAATCAGGAGTCTTCGCTTACACCCCCCTGGCACTTGAAGCCCACCAACTCAAGTTCCCCCCCCTCTGATTGCTCCTGGAGCAGAAAGCTCTGTATGCTCAGGGGAAGGTTATTAGTAGGAAGTATAAGATCTGCCGATTCCGCATGTCTTCTCTGCATGATGCATGGATCTGGTGCTCAAATTTCTATGGGTGTCATGGCACATACTACAGGCAACCGTATGGACTTGCCCAACTCTGAAACCGATGTGTACTGTGGTGAGGGTTGGTGAGGGTTCCTGAGGAAATGTTGTATGTTGGGGGTAGGGGAGTGTTTGTCGAAAGTATTGATGCGGAGTTAAGGGACGAAGACAAGTTTGAAGACTGAAGTGACCAGGGCTTTGATAATCATGGCCCCACCAGCTTCCTGCCCCCTTCAGGTAGATACATAGACACATCCATGATACATAGTACATCTTATTGATACATAGACACATCCATGATGCATAGTACATCATACATATTACATCTAAAGACACATCCAAAAGTTTTCATGCCCTTCAGTACACCAGCAGGTTATGAGTAGCTGTCCAGCCCCTGAAGCCGGGCTGCAGTGAAAGGAAACAAAGAACAACAATCGTGCTTCACACATTTACACACCATCTGCTTCTTAACGCCACAATGTAAAATCCCATGTCAGCTGAGTTGCTAGAAGCAGCATGATTTGCTCATTTTAGCATGCTCTCTGTGTATAAAATTGCCAAAATTTAATTTTTGTCACAAATGCCCATATTAAGCTAGATTTGGTGAGGTCCAGGTTTGCAGCACCTTTTTAATCAAGCTGCTGTTGCGTATATGTGTGTGTATCTCAAATTGCAGCCGAGCTGTTAAAGGCAAAATGGGCACCTACACAGTACAGACACCTTCAAGGCTATGCGCGTGCGCACATGCACACACGCGCGCGTGTGCACACACACATACACACACAAACTGACACACACATCTGTTCTCTGCTTGCATCTATAAATACTTGCCCAAGATTTATGGCTTTGCAGGACGACACCTGTCCTCAGGGCCTGAAACTTCCTGCCATTATTACTATTCGCTCCTTGCTTTCTACGCTTTGCTATCCCAATCCAGAATTAAGTATTGTCCTCAGGTCCATATTCTGCCCTGAGATACACCAGCAAGGCACAGGATGTAGGAGTAGTACCCAGACAACTGCTACGCTTTCCCTTGGTCCACTTCTGTGTCCTGCAGCTCCACTGCAAGACAGAGCCCTGCAAGCCGGTATCGCTGACTGCTATGAGCAAGGCCTTGTGCGTGCAATCGGAGTCTCTAATTATGGTGCGTCCCAGAAGGTTGGTCCACGGCACTGCCCAATCTTCCACCTTGCCTACAAATGAGTGCAGGGAGCTGAAGATAGAGTGATTCAATTGGCGGTTTGGTTGCTGGGTACATCCTATGAAGACCACGGTTGATCCTTTGAACATTTGTAGATGTCTGGCAGTGAGGTCAATTCAGTGCAATGTGGTTGCATTCTATTTCCACTCTATACGCGGGTGGTGTTTTCCAGGTCCCAAGGAGCTCCGCAAATTCAAGGCTTACCTTAACAAGCGGGAGGTCCCTCTAGCAACTGCACAGGTGTGTCTCTACCAGAGCAGGGATGGGCCAATGTGTCTCCATACAGAGGAGGGATGACACGATGGGTGTACTGCCCATCCTCAGATTTCCTGTGAATCCCGTAATGCTGCTCACGGCCAGCATGCCTCGCTAAACCACTCCTTGTTTCATTTCATTTCACCTTTATCTGGGTATAGCATGCCATTGCCATGCCCTTCGTTTCTGCCCCCCATTTCCGAGTAGCAGAGGTGTACTTCCCTGTCTGCTTTGCCTCTGGCCACCGCTTCTTTTTTGAATTGTCGCTCTGCAGATTCAGTTCTCCTTACTAAGCTGTGGCAAGGAGCAAGCAGAAACAAAGGCCTTGTGCGATGACTTGGGCATCACCCTCATTGCCTACTCACCTCTGGCTTTGGGACTGCTGACAGGTGCGCCAGGGTGCCTGCCACTGGCTTACGTCAATTGTTTTTGGGCTGTCCTAGATGTAATATTCTTTGGGTCTGGCTGTCCTATATGCCAACCACATCCTCACACAGTTAAACCCTACCCAGCAACGCATGCACCACCTGAGGCATGAATGTTTTCTCACCACGTGACATGTTGCCTAGATGAAATGTGTGTCTACCTGGTGTGATAGACACGTTGCTGTCAATCCTGCCTCCAGGCAAGTACAGCTTGGAGGACAAGGCCAGCTTGCCATCAGGGCCCAGGGGCCAGCTATTCCGTAGCCTCCTGCCCAAAGTCCAACCCCTCCTGGACACCCTTGAGGCCATTGCCGCATCCCGCAACAAAAACATGTCCCAGGTGCGCATCAAAAGCACACTGTGCTGCTCCAAAAAATTGCGCGTCACATAACAAAGCAAAGTGTGTGCCGTCGCCCGCCACGAAGCATGCCCCATCTGCGCATCAGAAGTACACCGTGTAGTGCTAATGCTGGGATGCCTGGCATGAGCTGAGCGGCTGGGGACCTGCTTTGTTGTGCAGATTTTGCCAGAGGGGGTCAACTGGCCTGGATTGCCAGACGTGCTCTTTCTCGCGTTTCTTTCTCGAACCTATAAATATTTGCCAACCATTACTATTCTGTTCAACAATAATGATGAAAGTTGGAGAACCCCAGATCACCCTACCGGCCTCACCCAAAATTTGGCCCGCAGCTCCACCCTGAGGCCAAATTTCACTCCCAAAACTAGGTTTTTTACCACCATATCCCATGCTAACATCCTACATGTTTAAAAAGGGAAAGGAGGTCGTAAGTTGGTCTTTTTGGCACCCCTTGTGCTGGATCTTTCTCAAGGAAATTTTAAATTCTGTGCCTCTTCACTCATTGGGTCTTTTCAGTCCATTTTTTTGCAACGGTATTCTTTTGGATACATGGACCTCAAACCATTAAATTGCCCAATTTGGTGCAGTGTGCGGTCAGGAATGGAGATTTGGTTGTTAAGAATAGGGTTCACGCTATGGCTAATTTGGCAAGTGGCCCCAACCTGCTGTTTTTGCTGTTTTCACTATTTTTTAACCCTAATGCTCTAGGCAGGAAAACAAACTTTGCAAAGGACCCAAGCTTATAAGCAGCAAATTCAGAGACACCTGTGTAAGAAGGATGAAAGTTTAGGCAATTTTAGGTCTCGGACAACTCCCTCTGCGATTTTGTATGTGTTTTGTGAAGGTTTGTTGCACGCATTGACAATGGTTGCAGGCCCGCGGTAAGGGTGTATTGAGCATGGACTTTTGAGATGCTTGGGTGCCTATGCCCTATCTGCACAAGCCCGTCTGACGAGCGCGCGCCTGTGCATTGGTACTTACACCTTGTGCTCAAAAATGCACGAACACTTTGTGCCCACTCTTTTTCACATTGTTTTTCTGCTGCACCTCTATGCTTTTAGGTGGCAATAAACTGGTGTATTTGTAAGGGAACCATCCCTATTCCAGGAGCCAAAACACTTAATCAGGTAATTTACTTTGGCTCTGTTGGCAGCAAAGCAACAAAAAGATGGGCCCTAATAATGTGTTCTCTGATTTTCCTTCACGCCTCCCTCCAGCTAGGCCTCAAAAAAAGAAAAAAGTATGGTAGCAGTGCGGACACTCCTAACATCAAGAAGTAGACACATTGGCTGGAAGAGCTGTGAGTCCCCTTACCAAAAGCCTCTAGTGACTTTTACTTTTCTTTCCTTGATGCTCACTTTTTGGTGAAGCCCAGTTATGGGACGTGAGCCCTAGGTTTGCCTGTTTCCCTGTAGAGTTCACACCTGCTGCCCTGGCTCACCCAGCGCAACTACTATCCTGAAAGCTTGGCTAACCTCCCAAACAAGAAGTGTAGGCAGCCCTGCAGTGTCGGGGGGCTGTGGGAGGCAGTGGCTTGTGCCGTAGGAATATTTGGAAACTTTGCAGGCAGTTCTTGGCCTGGGCCAGCCAGCATACCATTACCCTGAAACTTGGCATTTTTGCCAAGCAATGGATTTGCATGATTCCATTGCGATAGGATATCAGTGCTCGATGATGGCGTGTTGTGCAACGCAAGTTGATAGGTGAGAGCATAAAAATGTATTGACGTGTTGGAGCAGGACTTGCCTTGGTGTATGGATAAGCGAGCCTTTGGTGCCTGGCCTGCTGCTGATCGTCTAACAGGAGCAAGGAAGCAATGAATGGCAGGAGCAGCTTGCATGGTGCGCACTCAGCAAGGCATGCGTGCATGAACAAGGCATTTCTGCTGCAGGAAAGTCCTGTTGTTGCCCCTGGCACTGCACCTAAACTTCATCTCTGAATAAAGGACTGGCTTCGTCAATTTTTCAGCGTCGCTTGCGTCTACCACTTGCCTTATTTGCATGATTGTGCGCATTAACTGGAAATTATTGGATCGCCCTCTGGATCTCCTGCCTGCTTTTGCTTCTAGCCAGCTCAGTTTGGTGACACCCTTTAGGTTCTAATGCCACCTGAAAGGAAGAAAATAATGCAAAAACCATGCTTGCCATTACTGGCCGCATGCATTAAGGAAAGAGGTTGGGGGCTCCCACCATTGTCCCAGGTCCACTGCAAATCCCTGCTTTATGTGGAAAGCCAACCATTGCACCATGCAGTTTCAGACAATTCCCTATTTTTCGGGGGTCTTCTGCCATGGTACCTGTGATTTGGTAGTTGTTAGGGTATTGCTTTATGCCTCAATGATTGAAATCAAGAGAGCAAACTCAGCACTGCACAAATCAAATAAACTGCACAAATTGAACGATTTCTGCTTGGCACAGGCGCAATCCAATCTGGGTGCACTGGGATGGCGCCTAAGTGCATCGGAGGTAGCTGAGCTCGATAGTGTATCCGCTAATCTAGGCACTGGCACTATCCAAAACATCTTCCAAACCAAGTGAAGGACGTGCAGATGTATGGAATTGTCCTTTTCATCAACAGTCTCCAAGGAATCACCAAGTTTTATGCATTCTGCATAAGAACTCAGGTTCTTGGAGGTTGCAGGGAATGAGATGTGTGACCTCCTCTTACTTGTTCTCTGGTTTCTCTTCTCCATTTTTTTTGTATTTCCAGTCTCTTCAACTTGCTTTCAGGCTTATTTTTAAAAGCCTGGAGCATACCTCTTGCCTTTCTTCCTTTCTTCCTTCTAGCAAGTTGTTGAGCTTCGCTGTAATACACCAGACCAGAGACCAAAGACCAAAATGAGAACGAAGGAAGTCGGAACTCAGGTGCACTGACCTTGATAAGAACAAAGAGGTCTGATACAAGAAAGGACAGAGTAGTGACTGTGTTTGTCTGCTTCCAGAAAGTGGCATAAGAGCTCCATCAGGTTGATGGGAATCATTTTATCCTGCCTGTGGCCTGTCTGAGTTCAGACTTCAGTTGTGCTCAGCAGTAAGCTGCTCGGCATGGCTTTCATTTGGTTGGCAGAATAAGGCAAAATGTGCTTGACTCTGTTTGCTATTGAAGGTCTAGAACTCAAGCCTTTCAGGTTTCATCTTGCTCTATTTCTCATTGCTGGACCTGTCTTCCTTCTCTACCAGGCTACTAGTAGCCATCAGTCGTTTTGACTGGAGGCCTTCTTTTTCCTGTAACCTGTAACCTGTCTTCTTCCTCTGCCTGCCGTGCTTCTCTCAGTCTGAATTTTGTGGTGGGAAGTCATACGTTTTTAAGCCAATTTGGCTTCTTTCCCTATTTAATGTGGGGCATATCCATTGCCTAAGGAAAGGAAAGGAAATCAGTGCCTACTACTTTTTCTTTTCTTTTCTGTGTGGTGCACAAGGTGAAGTGCAGGGTGTGCAACACGCTATTTCCAAGTGTACACATCCCCAGGTCTGCCCTCTTAGGCAAAAATACGCTTCCTCTTCTTTCACTCTTGAACCCCTCTTCCCAAACTGTCCCTTACCTGAGTGTGACCATTTACCATGTATAGTCATTTGATATGTTTACTGTAGCGGCAGCTGCCATATCCACCTTGGAAAACAAAGTGATAGGAGCAGGAGCCTCTGAGTCCATCACTCAAACAAAGACAGCCCCAGCTACGTCCAACCAAACGGAGCGGGAGTTACAAGGGTTACAAGGGAAAACGGCCTCAGTCAAGATGTTTGACTGCTTGCCTGTTCACAAATGCACATGAGGTCATGAAGGAAAAAGGAAGTTTGTTGTTATTCTGGTTTAGAAAAGACATGAAGATGTAGAAAAGAGAAATTGTGTTCAAAATGTGAGGCATACTTTTTGACGGAGAGAGCAGACCTGGGGATTGGAACGTGTGAACAGCACATGTTTTTCATCTTGTATGTCGGAATCACAGATATCACAGACCGGAGAAATGCTATTGGACCAAATAACCTTTTTCGAGTTGAAGAGTGTGTGCTTGCAGCCTGCATCTGGCAGTGTCGTCAGAAAGTGTGGATTTTCTGATCCCAACCTGATTCAGGAAATAAGTGACCTGAATCAGTTCTTTTGGCTGAACTGATTCAGCTCGTCAATCAGAACGGGTTTTGCCTGAATCAAGTCCTGATCAGAAGTATTTGGCAACGGCCCTCAGAGGTCTGGTTTTAAGAGGAGATCTGATTCAGGTCGAATTCAGCATGGTTTGCACCTGAATCAGGATGACCTGATGACCTGATTCAGGTAGTTGCTCAGGTTGTCTGGATCTGAAGTGATCTGAATCAGTTCTTTGGACTGAACTGATTCAGCTTGTCAATCAGAATGGATCTAGCCTGAATCAGGTCCGGATCAGAAGTATTTGGCAATGACCCTCAGAGGTGTGCTTTTTTACAGGAAAACTGATTTAGGTCGGTTTCAGCATGGTTTGCACCTGAATCAGGCCTGACCTGATGAACTGGTCCAGGTAGTTGCTCAGACTGTCTGGACCTGAATCAAAACTCCCTAGCCTGCAAGCCCATCCAAGAGCTTTTTGCAATTTTGATATGAGGTGATGTACAAGGCACGTAAGCTCACCTGTTCCGCAAGTTGATGATGGCATGCTGATGCCATTTTTAAATCCATTTACACGGTAAAGCCCCTTAAAGCACATTTTCAATACTCTACACACACCAAGCTTCTAATAACATGTGGAATTAAATGCAGTTTAAGTAGATTAGGAAAAATAGCAGAAGTGGCACCTCAGGCTAATTTAGAATATTGCCTCACCAGCCTGCAATAACATGTAAAATTGCCTAAAGTTCTTAACCCAATGCAAACGCGAATGTACAGATGCAGTGTGCACAAATGAGTTTTAAAAATCCCCAAAGACACGTGCAGCAGCAGCAGCAACAGCAACAGCAGAAGATTTGTGTAACGTGTATGTGTCTCATCAATTCATAAGAGGCAAGTACAGTCAACTTGTTCCTCCTTTTCCTCCTCGTCCTGGAAAACTGAGAGGTCATGTATGATATAAATCCAGGCATTGCCACCTTGCCTGGATTTTTCACACACCATTCTGTTATTCCTTCGACCAAGATGTATAGCTGCTCATTGCAGCCATCTTCCCTCTTTGCCCTCTTCTTCGCCTCCCCGAACTTTAACAGCTTGAGTGTGTATACCTGCACCCAGGGAACACCAGTTTCTACACATGAGCATGGACACCTGTGTAATTCTGATTACCTTGTAGCTTGCTGCATTTGATTGCGCAAACACAGTGCTTTTCGAGCAAAGAATCTGGAGCAGGTAGGAGATGCATGCAAGAGATAAGCATTCTCATTCCCAATAAAAAGCACGTACTGCTGCAGAGGCACTTTGCCAAGGAAGTATGTGCCCAGGTTTCCAACATTAAGGATGGGATGACAGCTCGTACATCGCTACCAGCCTCCCTTTCTTATTACATTTTGTGGCAGAAGCTGCACACACACACGCACACGCACACACACACACACACACACACACACACACACACACACACACACACACACACACACACAAACACACCAATACTTACTGTGTGTGAGCAGAAGGCTACTAGCCGTCGGAATGTAGGAAAGCATTACCGACCCCCTTACCACAGCTTACCACCGCTTACCAGACATGGCTTACCAATTAAGACGGATTGATAATTGAGCTGGTAAGCCATGGCTTACCATAAACCCATGGTAAGCCAAGGATGGTAATGCTTTTTGCTATGATTTTGGGTCCAAATTTATTAAAAAAAGCATTACCAGAGCAGGCTTAACGCCGATTAACCAGAAAGCACAGGCTTACCACAGCTTACTACTAATCCGGCTGGTAAGGCTGGGTTGAAGCCTTTCCACCAGCTTACCAGAAAGCTGGTACCGGTAAGCTTTGTATTTATGGCTTACTCCCTAGCTTACTAGAAAGCTATCCCAGTAATGCTTTTTTCTATAGTTTCACTGATTACCGACTAAGCAAGCCTGGTAAGCCTGGTGCTGTGCTTTCCAATTGGCTTATCAGAAAGCTGGTACCGGTAAGCTTTGTGTTTATGGCTTACTCCCTGGCTTACTAGAAAGCTATCCCAGTAATGCTTTTTTCTAAAGTTTCACTAATTACCGATTAAGCATGCCTGGTAAGCCTGGCGCTGTGCTTTCCAATTGGCTTATCAGTGACCTTGGTCTATTGTTCTTGGCTTACTGGAAAGCCATTTTGGTAATGCTTGCAAGTATTGAGGTGCATTAATTTCTGATTAAGCAAGCCTGGTAATCCTGACGTCGTGTTTTCCACCTGGCATTTTCCCAGGGGTCCGCAGGTGTGGACGCCTCCACGGCCCCCGCGGGATGCATCCTGTGTATTCAAACACACTTCGTTTTAGTTGCAAAATCGCCAAGTGCTGAAGTTGTATCTGCTCCCACAAGGTTAACCGGCCATGCAAGCGCGCCCTTCGCACGCGCACACCTGCAGCAACGAACACAGCATGCTTAATCCTCGATGGTGTGAGCTGCAGCGCAGACAAAGGGAGAGAGGAGCGAGTGGTGGTAATCATCGGTGGGGATTGCTTCTCCTGCTCAGCCTCCTCTTTTCCCTGCACGCACATGCACAGCATCAGTAGATGTAAGTAGTGCATACTTAGTTACTTGCTAGTAGCTACAAAAGGGCGATGACCGAAGTCACATTGGACACAACCAACTCACACAGGCCAACCCAGACTTTAATTCTTTTTTTGTTGGAATCCTGAGTTTTTACTCATTAGATTGAGCTATTAACATTGGGAGCGCGCGGGTGCCACTCGGGGAGAGCGGTTACCCGTGCAGCACTTAGCGATTTTCAGCTCTCCCCTGTGTGCACAGGCCCAAAACTGAACTCCACAGAATTTTCTGAAACTTAGTCTCTAAGGTAATTTGGGTATTCTAAATTCATCTGTGAAGTCAGATTTGCGAAATTCTTAAGGGTTGGGGAGCTGCAGGTCAGGGATGTCCTCCGAGCAGGCTTTTTGAGACACTTTCACAGCCAAGGGGCCTCACACTTGAGTTTTCAAAATTTAATGAGAATTTGTGTCTTAAGTAATTGGGGTGTGCTAAAATCATCTGTGAAGTCAGATGTGTTAAAATCTCAAGGGTTGGGGAGCTGCAGGTCAGGCTGGAGCACAACTTGTGTTACTTGGCTTCAAGAAGAAAGAAAGAGAAATGTATCACGTCGTAGGCAGAATAACACTCACATCACATTCACTTTCACAATTAAGTTTAGGCAGAGACACAGGCAGATGGGAAAATAACAGAAAGGGAATGAGAACACCCCAAGGAGCGCGATAAAAAAGGGGGTGCACGTGTGTCTCATGGATAAGAAATATCAAATTCACACCAGTGGGTGGCATTGGATACTCTAAAATTAAAAACGTGGGTGGCAGTGGCTGAAAGGAGGGCACAGCATCAGAGCCCATGGCAAACAAATTGAGATTGGGGTTTCTGCCAGTGATCACAGCACGTGGGGCACGCTGCTTTGCATAAGGGACCGGTGAAATATTGGCAGGCAGTGTAAAAGACACTCCGCCCACACCCCGCATGACAGCTGCCCCGACTGCACAATAGTCCCACCGTACTTCTGCAGCATTTCTTGCATCTTTACGGACTGAAACACAAGGCGTATCTGCCCCTGCTTCACCTGTGCGTGTGCGTGCGTGCGTGTGTGTGTGTGTGTGTGCGTGTGTGTGTGTGTGTGTGTGTGTGCTGTCCGTGTGAGTGTGTGCGTGCGTGTGTGCGCACCTCTGCAGCTGTCAGCTCAGGAGGGGTTGCTTGCACGTCAGAAAACACATTGAGTGTGCTGTATACTGCATGCCCTATGAAGGCAAGCAGGATAGCCAGGGGGATGCCCAGGTCAGGCTGGACACCCTGCAGGCCCATCCCCCCCAGTCAAGCTTGGCAGGGATGCAACGTGTAGGCTTCGATAGAAAGAAGAAAAATAGCTGATTCAAACAAAAAAATTTTAAAGTGTGAGGTGCCCTGTGTGAGTTGGTTGTGTTCAATGTGACTTCGGTCATCGCCCGCTACAAAATGACATGCAGCACCTCCAAGTTGCAGCAGTAGCCATTGTTGGCATCCAATGCATTGGAGCCATACACGCAATCTCCCACCGCCGCCTTGAGGGCAGGCTCACCTGTCCCGAACCTTGCGGAGGCGTACGCATTCTTGGTTATGCTCATCTGCGTATTGGAGTGTGTGTGTGTATGTGTGTGTGCGCGTGTGTGTGCGTGCGTACATGCAGGCAACCTATGTTTCTTCAAAGTTTGCAATGCAACAGCTCATAGTTTCTGCATGATTTTCCTGTGTGGGCATGTGGTTATCACTCCAGCATCCACCTATGTTGCAGCCTCCTTCGAACTACAGGTGCGGCAAGCATGCACATTTAATCAAAACTGGATCTCCCACTTACCGAGCAGCGTTAGTGCGAATTTCTCAGTTGCTGCTCTGGTGGGGGTACTCCAGGCTGGTACCCCCAGTAATGGGAGAAGGCCTTCACCCACACGGTTCTCTGCATGAGCAAGCATGTCCATCTCAGGTTTCAACAGCCTGTGCAGTTTGAGCCAAATCAGTGTTGACAAAATTATACAGGGGCAGGAGTCAAGGGGAATCTGATTGCTGGAGATCACGACGGGTTATCTCGAGTGGCAAGGTTGGTTGTAGGAGCCAGAATGAGTGATCTACCCTTTCTAAGAAGCAGGTGGAGTATGAAATTATAGCCTCCTGCTATAAAACCATGTTACTGGAAAGGTTTCCCTGATTCAGGTGCGAAGACATCCGAATCAGGTCTGCATCAGAACTGATTCAGAACCCCAGGAAACCTGTGCAATTTGGCTGAGACAAGGCAGTTCTGAATCAGGTATGTCTCAAACTGATTCAGGTCTGAATCAGGTGCAGATCGGATCTCACTTCTGATTCAGGTGCAAATCAGAATCAGCTGGCCTGAATCAGGTCCTGATCAGACCAAATCACACTTTCCGACGCAACGGTTGCAAAGAACGGAATGGGGAAGATCCAACTTGGATCTTGAAGCACATGTATTTCGGATGTGAATGAGGGTACTGCTCTTACTATTTAAAGTCTACTTTCCACAGTTTAGTGTGTCTCCTTTTCCTTAATTGATGTAGGGAGAGTTTCCTCTGCCTACGTAGTTTTTCTTTTCTTCCATAAAAGGTCAGCAATGCCTTCTGGACCATGCCAACGCTTCCTTTCAAAATGAAACAAAACAACTCCAACAACCGCACAGGTACCCTCTTCGACCAAAAGCATGCAGAGCGTTTGAAAGTGTCCACCAGCCTACTGTAGTACAATTCCCCCTTTGTGGAGAGCCAGACAGTGCCCTTCACATCCTTTCAGGATGTAAACACTCCACCATGTCAAGTACGGGAATTGAGCGCCACAATACTCCTAAAAAGGTATCAGCAAAGGCCCCCTTGGGGCAGGCCTTGCCTCCCTGGACAGTGGCAGCACAGATCGTCTTGCTTGACAGGACCTGCAGAGCCCTGAACACTCACCAAATATAACCCTCCCTAAATACATCTTCTCTCATCGTTTCCCAGACAAACAACAGCCTTTGAAAGGCTCACTTCTAGTTGCCCTGATGCAATATTAGTTGTTGTAGTCCCAATGAAAAGAGGGCCAAGGACCAATTCCCGGTATCCGTTGAGAAGTAGAGGGGGGCACGGGGGGAACAGGGAGCACTCAGCGCCAGCCACAGCCACTCCACCTACTTCCAAGGTCCGTCACCCTAGTCAGCTCCTTCCAGAACAGAGGCACGTCCATCTGGTGGAGGTCAAATACTGTGAAGACACCCGGCCCAAGAATCAACTGGAGGCTTCCAAGCAACAACACCGCGACCTATGTAGCTATTTCTCAAGGGCCTCAGCTCAAGTCACCCTCCACACCATTCGTTAGGTGTGGGAGGATTGTGTTCGGTCTGGGCAGCCTATAGTCATGAGGGAGTTTGTTGTTGATCTGAGAAAAAGGCTGCGAGGTTTGTGGAATGTTGATGCCTTGGCAGAACATGGTGAACACATGAACAAATTAGCCAAGTATCATCACTGGATGGCACTTCCTATGACACCCTTGTCTGTTCATGGCGCGCCCTTTTCTGTCCCTAGGTATTTGCATCTTGATTTAAGCAAGCGCACGCTGAGAAACATAGCACGCTTTCGTTTACATGCTCACGCTTTAAGAGTCGAGACATCACTTTGGCAGGAGCACACATCTGCTTGTGATCGGTGTGACCAAGGAGGACTCCAAGATGAAAAGCATGCCGTGTTCCTTTGTTCTTGTGCTTCTGTGTGTTCTGTTCAAAGAACTTATGCACAGCTATTTTTTGCCTTCCCCTCTCACAAAATTTACTGCCAGTGGACGAATCAGGCGCATTCTTCTATTCTCAAGCTAGTTCTGAGGATGTTATTCATTTCTTGCAGAAGCAAACTAATGAGACTTATCGTGTATTTCTGATCTCATGGATATATTTTTGTGCAGTTGGAACAGTTGAGCAGACCGAGCAGCCAAACTACCTGCCTGAAGGTCAAACCCCATTGTAACCAATTGTAACCAATTAGGTGTGGGAGGGATCATCTACACCCCCCAGACTCTGGAGCCTCTTAACGAGCTTGGTCTTGAAACCCATACAGCCATCGAGCTTGCTCTGAAGCTTCATGCTCACTCTGTCCAATATGCTTTTAAACTTTCTAGCACCAGACGCGCTCTTGAGAAGACTTCTCTCAACTCTCGACACCAAGATCAGGCACGGGCTACTGCTAGTGACCCTCCTAATCCCCATTGACTTCTTTCTTGTTTCTCTTGGTGAAGGGGATACACGGTGCCTCGGCCCTAGGTATCCTCTTTTCCTTAATTGATGTGGGGAGTGTTTTCACTGCCTGCGTAGTTTTCTTTCTTTCTTGGCCTTGACACTAGATGAGAAGCACGCAGGGAAACATGTAAGATACATTAGACAAGTCCCCGCATCTTTAAAGAGACACATCCTGAGCCTGGGCACCATCAATTCCTCCCACCAAAAAACTACCACAAATGAAAGCCTAAAAAAATGCAACTTGCTCAGCAAGGGCACTCCTTAATTTCAATTATAGTCACATCTCACAAAAGGCTCCAAGAAGAGTCCCATGCAAGTGGAAATTCCCAGGAAAGGCTTGTGCTCTGCAAAGCTACCTTCACCCGATACCAACTCTTTAACTCTGCATTTGTAGGTATGGAAAACTAAGCAATCAGAGCACAACAGAAGCAAAAGAGAGATGAGTGCCTTGAAGAAGCAAGTGGGAGATCGAAAGCAGGATGCCATTGTCAACCTCAAAAAGACAAAGAAGCTATAACTCTGCAAATTGCCAGAGGAAGCACGGTGACCTCTTCTCCATGCCCGACATGAAGTCAAAGGCAATCCACAACGGCTTCAAGACAGTGGCCACCAATTAAGGCTTTGTATTGCTCAGGACCCAAGAGAGGTAGGATGGACTCCCCGCTTGGACAGGCAACCCTATCACCTCGGGCTCATCGTAAGGGTGGTTCTTTTTTACAAACTCTGTGAGCTCTGGCATAAGGGACCTGCCAAGCATGAAGAGGACAAAGATCAAATTAGGGCAGGTTTAGGTTGTTGAGCGTTATCAACGCGCCCATAAACTTGCTCAAAAACTCCATGCCCATTCGGTTCAGTATGCCCATAAGCTTGTTACCACTAGACGTGCTATGGAAAATAGTGATGCTTCTCACAGCCAGGTTCTGGAGCCGGGTGCTTCCAGTAACCCTCCAGATCCCCATTAGCTTTTCTTCTTTGTAGCTTTGTGGTGGAGGAGGCTCACGTCTCTTCTGAGCCAATGTGTCTCCTTTTCCTTAACTGATGTAGGGAGAGTTTCCTCTGCCTATGTAGTTTTTCTTTTCTTTGTTGAGCATAGTGGGAGTTTGAGCACCTCAAGGGAGCAAAAACAATGCTATTGAGGGGTAAGGGATGATTGCGTGCACCAGAAAAATGTTTTTTATTTTGGGGTTTGAGGGAAAGCGCGGGAAAGTGGAAAGTAATTGTGTGATCTAGCTTCTCCCTTACTCTCTGACGAGGGAGACTTATGGCACTTAGAGCCAATGTGTCTCTTTTTCCTTAATTGATTTAGGAGTGCTCTCAATGCCTATGTGGTTTCTTTTTCTATTCCTATGATGTTTATAGGAAACATGGAGGGGGTGAGTGAGGAGAAAGCCCCCAAGGCCCTGGATGGGCATCAACAGCTGGGACTGCACAGCTTCTTCAAGGCCCTGTCCTTAAGCGCAGTGGCTGAGGCAGCATGAGACAACCGCTGATGATTTGCAAATAGATGGAATGAGGAAGCACATAACGCATGCCCAATTTTGGACATCCTTCAAGTGGGTGCTGCGCTGCAAGGATGGTTCATGTCCGAGCACTGAGTTCAGAAAAGCTCCATGTAATTATTTGGGGACATCTTCCACTTTGCATGCAATTTTTGCTTCCTATGCATGTTTATGGACAGCGTACACGAAATCAAAAGTGGGGCTGTTTGCCTCTGCCATAGAGTAAGGGTACCTCTAAACACTAATTTTATAGCATGCACGCTCAGGGGTAGGATATTCATGAATTACAGTACAAAATTTATATCATCCAGCAAATAAATGTTTTTGAGGGGTGCGGAATAATTGTGGACACTAAAAAAATAACTGTTTGTGAGCATGCGGAGAGTGATAGTGAAATCACACATATAAGTAATTTTTTTTTTTGCATGCATGACAGTGAGAAATAATTCTTTTTGAGAACATTTAATATGAACGAAGAAAATGAAGGCCCGAACGCGCCGCAGAGGGGTCTGGCAGCTGGGTATGGGAAGCTTCCTGAGACCCCCTCAGAGTGTAAGGAGGAGCGGCAGCAGCAGCTGCGAGGCTATTGAACAGCTTTCCTAAGATTGTGAGGGATTGTATATATGCCGGCCTTCACATGCAGAAGCGGTGTGCCTGTACACGCAATGCTCATTTTGCAGCTGTTAAGTATCAAGGCAAATAAGGGCTGATTGCCCCTAAATGGGAACATGCGGGAATCCCAAGGATAAACACTGGCTGCGGGATTACACGGGATTCACAAAATAAACACTTTTCTTAGGGTGCGGGATGATCAAAATTCTGTAGCGTAAACATTTTTATAGGGTGGGGGAATGATCGCCTCCGGACATGGTATGTACAAGCATACGTGATTAAATGTACAAAGATCACACTTGAGGTTTCTCTTTCTCTCGAATGCTAGAGCAATTAAAGACAGGGAGGGTGGGGGAGTGTAACCGCTGATAAGAGAAACTTACTCTTTGGTCTTGATGATCAGCAGCAGCTCCTGGTCATGCTCGACCTTGCCCTCCCACTTGTACACGCTTGTCAAGCCAGGGACGATATTTACACACGCCGCCAAGTTGGCCTCAATTAATTGATCAGACAGCTTGTTGGCTGCGCAAGACGTGGAAATATCATTTCTTGAATTGATGAGAAAATGACATTTGCTTTGCACATGCAGCTAATGCCAACTTGATTAAAATGCTCCCGTGTGATGCACCTGAGAGTCGCTTTGAAACAAGCAGAGAAGCTTTACAATCTTCCTTACAATTTCAGCCTAACAGTCAAACATTGACTGCTGGTTTTCTTGTCATACCTGTGAAGCCCATACGCAAAGAAACAAGGGCAATGCTAAGTATTAGAAAAAGCATAGAATTTTTCACCATAATTTTAGGTAGACATGCCATGCATTAAATTTGCATTTGTCTTGCAGAACTAGACAACAGATGCCACACACAAGAACAACTACAGCAAACTAACAAACAATTCCCTGGCAATGGGGGGAGCTTTAGATCACAAAACCCTTCACACACACATACACACGCGCACAGACCTGACTCCTGATTTCCACAGGTAACGTAAGCAATCATCACACCAAGCCCTGGATTGGATGCAGGGTCCGCTGCCCCTGCTGCTTGGGCTGCTACAGTTGACATCTTTATCTTAGGGTGCCGCAGCGCGGAGCCTGCAATGCGGACACACACGGAGAAAAGATTGCCTCACATGTGGTACGTGTTCAAGGAGTTGAAGAATACATGCACGTGGCTTCTGGAACACTCCACTTTCCCCTCCCCCTAATAAACTTCTTAAGTATTTTATGTTCTAGTCTGCAGGTTTGACATCCAAATTTCTTAGGAGCAAAAGCGTTTAGAATTTGCAGGCAACACAAGGTTACCAAACCTACACAAGACCATGTTACAGACCATTTCAGATGAGTACAGATGGGAATTATGGGTCATGCTGCTTTTTGCAATCTTCGAGAGGGAAACAGGAAGAGGCTGAGGCGGGGCAAGAGACGCACCCTGAAGGGGAAGACTGACATGGGCAGCAAGCTGATGTCTACAGGCCTTGCAGGATTGGATGCTGCGCGTGGGTTGGCACGATGTATGCGCTGCCCAACCAAAATGGGGGATTCGGTGCGCGCGCCAAGCTTTGACATTGGCCTTGGTGAGCCTGCCTATCTGTGTGCTAAGCCTCAGCACCTGCATTGCCTCTCAGGCGCTACTTAGCCCCCTGGTGTGAACGTTCAGGTGAACTCCGTGTTAATTAACACAGTGCTTGCCATCACACAGTTTCCTGGGTTCATGGCATTGCCCCTACCGCTGATCATCACTATCATTGTTGTACCCCCTTCCAGCGGGAAAGTGCCACAAGCTCAGAGCATCGCACCTGCCAGAAGGAATACGCAGACAAGAGAGCAAAGCGCTACGGACACCTGCCAGGGACCTGGTGCCATGCAAATGGCTTTTTCCACTCTTGATGAAACTTTTGCTTGACGGGATGGTCATTCTTAACCAACCGCAACTGTCACATTGTCAGAATTCCCGCCGCTGTTGTAATTGACCTTACTTGTTATTTAAATTCTTTCATCTAAAATATGAAACATCATTAGTTTTGTTGGCCCAAAGAGCCGTGAGTCTCCATCACCGGAGGGTAAGAGGGAAGCTAGTGTGGGTCTCTGGGTGGGTTTCTGGAAACTTGCAGTCCGAGTGCACCAGAGCTATGATGAGTATTTATGATTTCAATGGCACGTCTGGTAGAGGTAAGTTTTTGCGCATATTGCACAGAGTGAGCATGAAGCTTTCATGCAAGCTTGGTAGACCTATGTGGGTCAATCCCTAGTTTTTTGAATTGATCCAAGGTATGGGCATTATAGATAGTCCCACCCACACCTAGAAGGATTGTGTGGAGAGTGATCTCAGCACCTTGAAGTTGTTTGCATAGTTCATTATGTTGTTGCCGTGAGGCTTCTAGCTGGGCACCAGGCCTCGTATCTTTGCAGTATTTGGTTTCTAATAGGTGGATATGGCGGTTTTGGATGTTCAATTCTTGAAGTTACCTGGCTGGAGTTGTGCTGCTTCTTCTTACTTCATCACGTCTCATACTGCGGAGTACCCGATGTGAGGAGGGAGTAGGCGGTCTATTTGGGTTAGCAGGGCAAGGAGTGACCAAGATAGCATCGAGGTGGCTGGAGGTGTGTCTAGCTTGATCAGGAATGCTGGGGTCAAAGAGGTAGGGAGGTATAACGCGGTTAGAGATTTGCTCAGTGATGTGCAGGTCATGCTGAGCCAGACGGGCTGCGCTGCCTACATCCATTTGTAAGAGGTTTGACCCATAAGAGCCTTCGCTGACCACTTTCAAGATCATTCTGCTAGCAATGTTGTGATGCTCAGTTACCATGTTACGGATGGCGGAGTATAGGCAACCTGAGAGCGTGGAGGGCGCTATCCATATGGTGACATTCTAGGAGGGGGCATACAAGGCTAGTGGATCTTTTGAAGCGAACTGCATGTTTTTGGTTGTAGAGGGTGCCTGTGCGGTATTGGAAGATTGTGCGTTTCATTCGGGTTGAGACACATGGCATGTTCCAGAAGGCATTGCTGATGCCCTTATTTGCATGAGGTAGCAAGCTCTGGTAATAAGTGTAGTAGCCTACCTTGCAATCTGCATATCCGAGCCTGTGTTTAGTATGCATATGGGACTTTAAAGCATCCTTATGATTTGGGAAGTATACTAGATTGGGAACGGGGGAGGAAGATTCAGGCGCACTCTGTCTTGCCTCTTCTCAAGCCAGCTAAGCATTATTGTAGAAGGGGTTGCAGCCTGGGCCAGCACTATAAATACCGGTATCAGTCAGATCGTTGTCTTTGAGGCTAGCCTTGTATTTAGCAATTCTATTTGCATATTCATTCCCAGCTATTCCAGCATGAGATTTGACCTCATAAAAATATATGACTTTGAGAGGTGCGGGCAAGGTTTGATATTGTCTTCAGAACATCTCCAGTGAGTTCAAAAGCCAATTACAAAAATGGCAATTATGCTCTTTAAGGCGTTTTCTAGGTGTGAAGAGTACTGCCACGAACTGGCCAACATTGAGAGAGTGTGGCCAAGAGCCCTTACAGTTTTATTGGTTTAGGGCTACTCTTAAATTTTCAACAATATGCTTGTTTCTAACAGTGAAGCAAGACGCCAAGTGCTGAAGGCAGCTTTACACCGTGTAACCTTGCTGATAGGGGTGACCTTGCTGATAGGGGTGAGTTCTGTTGGTCTGCACATGTGTCAAAGTCATTTAGTGGCATACGCAATGAGGAGGTGTTTAAACAGAAATTGCTGAGTGCTCCCAAGATCCCCATGCAGGATAATTTTTAGGGGATTTGAGGTACAGACAGCAGAAGGTTTGGAGGGAAGCGGACGCCCTAAGTCCCCGAGAGGTGAACAGGAAAGCAGTGAATTACCATCAGGGGTTGCATGCCTATCTCTCCAAGGATAGGCTGGATCTGCTCCTCACATGGGCACCTGTGAAGGATGCCCTCTTCAATGGGGCCCCCCACACAGTTTACCCTGTGTGGAAGCATCTGCTGTGGTCCACAGAGCAGAAAGGCTTCCTCTACAGGGAGGATAAGCTGCACTGCTTGGAGCATGTGCGCGTGTACATGCAGCAGGCCCTGGCCGCAGCTGGCATGCCCACCACGAGTCCCGCTTCCTTGCATAGCCCACACTCTCCATCCACCACTTCCCCCCCCGCTGCTGCTGCTGCTGCTGCTGCTGCTGCTGCCCCTCCCCCACCTCCACCTGCTACTGCTGCTGCCGCTCCCCCACCACCTCCGTCCGCTGCTGCTGCTGCTGCTGCTCCCCCACCACCTCCACCTGCTGCTGCTGCTGCTGCTGCTCCCTCACCACCCCCACCTGCTGCTGCTGCTGCTCCTCCACCACCTCCACCTGCTGCTGCTGCTGCTCCTCCACAACCTCCACCTGCTGCTGTGGCTGCTGCTGCTGTGGCTGCTGCTCCCCCACCACCTCCACCTACTGTGGCTGCTCCTCCCCCACCACCTCCACCTGCTGCGGCTGCTGTCGCTGGTGCTGCTGCCACCCCTGCTCCCCCTGCAGCCAGGGGGATGTCATATAGGGCAGCAGCTGCAGCTGCTCCTGCGGCTGCCACGCACGTTGCATCAAGCGCCCCATCTGCTGACCCCTCATCCACACCCAACAGGAGGGGGATAACGCGTGCGCGGGATGCTGTCCCCTCTGGCTTTACCCCGGAGCCCAAAGCTTTGAGGTCTCAGGGTGCTGGACGGCACCGCGGCACCAATGCTGGACCGCCCCCTCCTGCGCCTGACTACGGGAGTCATGATGATGAGTATGACTATGGAGATGGGAGGGCTGAGGGGGTGTGGTTTGAGGCGGGAAGGAAGGGTGGTAGGGCAGGGAAGAAAAAGAGTGGCAAGGGACACTAGGAAGATGGCCGGCCTGAGAAAGAGCTGTAGTTGCTTGTCTTAAATATAGATGGGATAGGCAACCCAAGTTCTGACGCTAATGCTGAATTGAAGATTAGAGATGTTTGTCACATGGTGCAAAGGCATGATGTAGCTGTGCTCGTAGAAACGAGAACGAAGAAGTTGGACAGAATGATGCAATACTTGCCTGGCTATGCTGTACATAACATAAATTTTTCAGATGTGCACGTGGGCAGGAAAGGCCATGGCATAGCTGTTTTAACTGCCCCTAGCTGTGCGGATCATGTGCACTTTCTCCGCCTCAGTGAGCACCTCCAGAGCATTTGGTTATTGTGTGACAAATGCATGTTCGGGTTTGATGAAGACGTTGTGCTGGGAGCCTCATATATCAATCCCCAGAGTAATGATTTTACGGCTAAAGACGTAGAAAACCACTTCACTCACCTGTTTGAGGACGTGCTCGATGCGCTCCAGGTGTCCCCTAACCTTGTGCTTTGTGGTGACTTCAACGCTCATGTGGGAGTGCTGAGTGAAGTGAGTGATGCACACTACAACTTTGTGGCTGACTGCCCTGAATTTTTAGATGCTAGAAGGTGCAAGTGCCCTAATGTGAACAAGGCAGGCAGATTACTGGTGGACTTAGCGGCAGCATCAAGCATGGCTATCACTACAGGGCGTGTGGAAGGGGATTATGGACAGCCGTCTTATGTCGGTTATCTTAAGGACAGAAGCAGCAGGCCTGACCATATCTTGCTGTCACCTGCTGTATATAAATCAATGAAAGGCTTTGACATGATAGACAATCTTGCATCTGATCACTGTGGCTTAAGCATGCTTTTTAAAGTGGGTGGCAGAACAGGAAGCATGGATGCAGCACCTGAGAGGGACCATGTTTGTAAGGCAGGGTTGTGTGGCAACAAGCTGATTTTGCGATGGAGTCAGGAGAAGGCTCTTGCATTTACAGAGCATATAGTCAACAATGTGGAACTCTTGAATCAGTTCCAAGAAGCAGAGTCCGCTGGTGATGTTGACAAACTTGCTTTTTGTGTGCGTTCTTTAATTGTGCAAGCTGCAAGCGATAGGGCAGTTGGCATGACATCCTTGGCCAAGTGTGCTTTTGTGCGTGCGAGGAAGCAGAAAGGGCCTCTGAGCCCTGTCTGGTTTAATGAAGAATGCAGAATGAAACGGAAGATGTTTATTGAGGCAGTGAAGCGCGGTGAAGCAAAGCATGCATGCCAATTCCTGAGGAAGGAAAGCAGAAGGTGCAACCGTGCGACAAAGCGCAGTTATAAGAGGCAGCAGTGTGCTGTTTTCCTGGATAGATTGTTTAAGAAGGACCCCCAAGTCCATGCCATGTTACGGAAGAGGCAGACCTCACACATTACTCCAGTCGCAACAACAGCATGGAACCAGCACTTGCAAAGCCACTTTCGAGTACAACCAACAGTTGTGCCGCAAGAAGGAGGGCATGGTTGTTCAACAAGGACTGCTAGATTAACTTGCTTGTCAGGAAGAGATATGGCTGTGCCTTTAGGTAGGAACCACGCACCCCCAGAGGTGCTCTTGAGACAAGGTGCTGAATCTGGGTGGGTTCCTCAACCTGACTGCTTGGAGACTCCTAGTACAACAGTTTTGGAAGGAATGGTCGGGTCCCACATCAAGAAATTAAATGCGAGTGCTTCATCTGGATTAGACGGTATTCCTATACCCTTCCTTAAACATGCCTGTTTGCCCATTGAGCGTGGTCGGAGAGTGGATCATGTTAACGTGCTGGTGCCTCTGATAGCACGCATGTTCAGGGTTTTTCTGAGTAAAGCTAGGATCCCTGCATGTTGGAAAGTGGCAAAACTGAGTCCCCTTCACAAGAAGGGAGCTTTATCAAATCCTGGGAACTACAGGATGATTGCTGTCAGTGGGGTGATGTACCGTATTTATGCCAACGTGCTAAAAGACTTGGTGACGGATTGGTGTATCCAAAAAAATAAGGTCCCAGACACCCAATTTGGTTTTTACCCCGGTAGGAGCACTCTGCATCCACTCTTCATCCTGAGGCACTTAAGACATGCTGCAAGAAAGCTCAAGCCACGGCAATCACCTAGGCTGCATGCTGCCTTCATTGACTTCTCTCAAGCCTACGACACTGTGCCCCGTTTGCAACTTTGGGACCATCTACAACGCATTGCCATGCCTGCATTACTTCTCCAGGCAATTAAGGAAATGTACCAGGATGATGAATATATTCTGATGGATGGGGATAAAAGGGCAAGTGTGCGTCCAACAAATGGAGTCAAGCAAGGTTGTCCCCTGTCCCCTCTCCTGTTTTCTCTATACATCAATGATATGGGCAGAGATATTAGTGAAGGTATCAGAGGTGCTGTGACAGGGGATGGAGTGAATGGCGTTTCATACATGCTATATGCAGACGACTTGAGTTTAACTACCAATGACCCAGGTGAAATGCAAGTTATGCTGAATAGATTACGAGCTTATGCAATGAGAAAGGGGCTGACTGTCAATACATCAAAGTCAGAGGTCATGCATTTTAATAGTAGGTCGTGTTCTTCTCTGCCTACTTTCATGTATGGAGACGTGGCTCTTCCAGAGAAAGAGCAGTTTAGATACCTCGGTATGCTTGTGGACAAGCACATGAATCTGAAGGTGTCTGAGGAGCATGCAGTGCGACCTTACATGGCTGCCCAGCGAAGGATCAAGGAATTTGTGCATGAACATGATCTAAAGAATAGGCCGCATGCTCTGATTTGGCTCTCTAAGGTGTATGGCATTCCGGCTGGGATGTACGCGTGCCAAGTGTGGGGTACAGAGTACTTACGAGAAGGCAGTGAATTCAAAAGCCATTTGCAAAAAAGGCAACTATGCTCTCTAAGGCGTTTTCTAGGTGTGAAAAGTACTGCCACGAACTGGCCAGTATTGAGAGAGTGTGGTCAAGAGCCCTTACAGTTTTATTGGTTTAGGGCTACTGTTAAATTTTTCAACAATATGCTCAATTCTAACAGTAAAACATTATGCCAAGTGCTGAAGGCAGATTTACACCTTGCTGATATGGATGAGTCTTGTTGGTCTGCTCATGTATCTAAGTCATTTAATGGCATGCGCAATGAGGAGGTGTTTAAACGGAAATTACTGAGTGCTTCCAAGATACCCATGCAGGATTTTTTAGGGGATTTGAGGTACAGACAGCAGAAGGTTTGGAGGGAAGCAGACGCCCTAAGTCCCCGAGAGGTGAACAGAAAAGCAGTGACTTACCATCATTGGTGTGGAGTACCTTTGAATCAAACAGGACGCACACCCTTCTGTATCCCATCATATTTGTTTAAGGATCTGGATAAAGGAGTCATGAGGAATGTGAGTAGGTTTAGGCTTCGTGCCCACTGCTTGAAGGTCGAGTCCTGTAAATGGTTGGGTGGTTCAAATATTTGTGATAAGTGTGGATGTGCTGAAGTCCAGGACGAGAAACATGTTCTTTTCTACTGCAATTGCTATGAGTTGTGTGAGCTGCGCAGAAAATACAAGGACCTGTTCATTGATCTTTTTAAACCGTTACACACTTTTGCCCAGCTTCCAAACACTGATTTTGTTCCTTTCTTGGCGAGCTTTCACGTTGTGACTAATCTTGAGGTCAGTGTTTTTCTAAATCAAGACTCGCACAGATTTTCAAAATTTTTGTCTGAACTGGTTTCAATTTTTGATGCTGGATGAGAATGTATCACCAGCAGCCGATCAGCCAGATTTTCGGGCTGTAGGCCAACCCCCTTGTAACCCCTTGTAACCCTTGAATTACCATCAATGGTGTGGAAAATCTTTAAATCAAACAGCACGCACACCCTTCTGTATCCCATAATATTTATTTAAGGATCTGGATAAAGGATTCATGAGGCATGTGAGTAGGTTTAGGCTTCGTGCCCACTGCTTGAAGGTTGAGTATTGTAAATGGTTGGATGGTTCAAATTTTTGTGATAAGTGTAGATGTGCTGAAGTCCAGGACGAGAAACATGTTCCTTTCTATTGCAATTGCTGTGAGTTGTGTGAGCTGCGCAGAAAATACAAGGACCTGTTCATTGATCTTTATAAACCATTTCATACTTTTGCCCAGCTTCCAAACACTGATTTTATTCCTTTCTTGGCGAGCTTTCTCATTTTGAAAGAAATGAAAAAGAAAAAGAAAAAAACTACGTAGGCAGAGGAAACTCTCCCTACATCAATTAAGGAAAAGGAGACACATTGGCTCAGAAGAGCCGTGAGCCTTCTCCACCACAAAGCTACAAAGAAGAAAAGCTAATGGGGATCTGGAGGGTTACTGGAAGCACCCGGCTCCAGAACCTGGCTGTGAGAAGCATCACTATTTTCCATAGCACGTCTAGTGGTAACAAGCTTATGGGCATACTGAACCGAATGGGCATGGAGTTTTTGAGCAAGTTTATGGGCCCGTTGATGGTCCAGTCCAAGTTGTTTAAACTGGTTCAAGGCATGATCAGTATAGCAGGTCCCACCAACACCCAGAAGGATAGTGTGGAGAGTCACAAATTTAGCACTAATGAGTTTGCTGAGGTCTGTATGCTGCCACTGTGCCGCCTCTAACTGTTGTCCAGGCCTCGTGTCTTCACAGTACTTAATTTCAATCAAGTGCACATGTCGCTGGTTTACACGAAGTTGGTGGGGCTGTCTCACGCGGTTGGCTCGTGTGGTCCTCTGTGTTGGTTTGTGTCTGCTGCGTAACGCATGGTGTGAGCGAGTGGAAGAAGGAGAAGAAGGAGTGGGTTTGGCTTTATAGGGAGTAATCAGTATAGCATCAGGACGACTGGATGTGTGTCTAGATCTCTTTGATTTTGACAGATTTCGTGGTCAATGCTTTCCTAAATCAAGACTCGTACAGCTATTCAAAATTTCTGTCAGAATTGGTTTCAATTTTTGATGCTGGATGAGAATGCTTCACCAGCAGCCGATCAGCCAGATTCTCGGGCTGTAGGCCAACCCCTTGTAACCCCTTTTAACCCTTCGGCTTCGTGCCCACTGCCGTCCCTAGGCAGGCACTCTGGCAGCACCTGCAGCGCACACGCATGCCCACTTCTTTCTTGTCCATCATTAAAAACATGTACGATGCTGATGAGTACATTTTGAAGGATGGAGAGAAGAATGCTCAAGTGAACCCTAACACAGGTGTGAAACAGGGCTGCCCTTTGTCCCTTCTGCTTTTCTCTCTGTATATTAATGACGTTGATGAAAATGCGGAGGGGGTGCAAGGTGCTGTCACGGGTACAGCTGAATCCTATGTGACGCGCATGTTATACGCTGATGACCTGACTCTGATGGACTAACGATCCTGTTGCGTTGCAGACCATGCTGAACCGCTTGCATGCGTATGCTCAGAGGAAGCACTTATTCATCAACACTGCTAAGTCTGAGGTGGTGCACTTCAATTCCTCTGGGACAGACCTGCCTGTGTTTCGTATTGGGGGGGTGCCACTGGCACACAAGGACTCTTTCAAAAATCTTGGCATGTTGTTTCACAAGTGCATGAGCACGGCCAAGTCCTCTGAGCATGCTGCTGGCCCCTTCATGGCGTCTGCTTTTCGGGTTCGTCAATTTGTTTGTGAGAAATTTCTGGCAAATAGGCCGTACGTGTCTCTGTGGCTTGGGAACTTCTGTCTTGAAGATGTATGTGGTCCCAGCTGGAATGTATGCAGGCAAAGTGTGGGGCACTAAGTACATTAAAGCGGGTAAGGAATTTGCAAGTGATCTCCAAGTGCGGCAAATGAGTTGTCTTAAGAGAGAAACTCGAAAGTGTATTTTCCTGACACTGCAGCTTTATGGAAAGAAAGAAAAGAAAACCTACATAGGCAGTGAAACACTCCCTACATCAATTAAGGAAAGGGGGCCACATTGGTGCACAGACCGTATGACCCACCCACCACGAAGTTCAGACTGAGAGAAGCACGGCAGACAGAGAAAGAAGACAGGTCCAGCAACGAGAAAAGAAAGCAGGATGATAGCTGAAAGACTGGAGTTCCAGACCTTCAACAGCAAGCAGAGTCAGCACTGTCAGCCTTCCAACCAAGGAAAGCCATGCCCAGCAGCTGTCTGCTGAGCACAACTAAAGTCTGCATTCTGGCAGACTAGCTTAACTAGCTGCTAGCAACTGCTGACCACGCAGAAGCCTGTGGAACAGCCCTTAGAGCACTGGTGCCGACACATTAAGTGCACGCCTTGCCCGGCCCCCAGACCACAGGCACCACCCTCCACTTGCCTTATATCCATGCCTCCCATGCCTCCGCTCGGTGCTTGGCCCCTCTTCGTCGCTGCCTACACCACTCCAATAGCGTCCCGTGTATGCTCCGCACCCCAGGACCAGCTGCATTCCGCAAGCCTCTGCTAGCCCACATCAACCCCCACGCTGCTGCCGCTGCTGCTCGCTGCTGCATGCCGCTGCTGCGTGGTGACGACAAGCGGAAACGAACCGCAAGTGCACGCTAGAGCGTGCACGACACCAGCCGTCGCCTTATGGAGTTTTTGTGCATGACTTTGCATGCTTGTTTCGTATAGAGTGACAGTGTGTGTGTTTTTTTACAGTTGACACTTCTGAACTCAGCTCAAGGCTTTCAGTCGACATTTACACATTTTTGGTTTGGTTTGGTTACAGGCACCTTTTGCTTCAGCTAAGCTGCCCTTGTAGGCAGGTACAGCTATGTAACCCTATCCTATCCTGGTTGTCTTAAGAGCACGCTGGGTGTTAAGCGTACCACTACAAACTGGGCTGTTCTGAGGGAGTGTGGTCATGAGCCGCTTTAGTTTTACTGGTTCAGGTCTGCCGTCAAAATGTATAAAAGCATTGTCATGACGAGAGTCTGCTGCAACGAGAGTGTGCTGCAATTTTTCATAACTTTACCATTATGAACAGGCTAGCAGTCAAACGTCTTGACTGATGCCTTTTTCCCTTGTAACCCCTTGTGTGCTGCAAGTTAGTTGAGTTAGTTGGACAGTTGGTATTTATACCTGTGATTGAGCAGCTGTGGCTGCGTTTGGTCATGGGATGTTGAGACACTGTTATGGCTGCGTCACTTTCTCAGCCTGACAGCATGCTGAGGTCTAACAGTGAGACGAACTTGAGAAGAGTGCTGAAAGCAGATTTAAATATTCATTCGCCTGAGCCTGCCTGCTGGACTGCTCAAGTTTTATGCTTTCCAAGGCCTACGGTGCTGTGACTCCTTTGTGCAAGCTGTGCGGCAGGGCACTCCTATCCCTATTCAAAAGTTTACTGATTACCTCATGCACAGGTTACGGGCAGTGTGGAGGGATATTGAGGGAGTGAACCCACAATTAACCAGCAGCCGATCAGCCAGATTCTCGGGCTGTAGGCCAACCCCCTTGTAACTTTTGTGAACCCGCAGGACACATACAGTAAGCTGGCAACTCACCAGTTTCTTTTTGCAGTGCCTTTTGATCACAATGTGTGTGCCCCTGCCTGTTTACCAAGGCACATGCATTTGGATCTGTCTCAACATGCCAGAGGAATGTTAACCGTTTTAGGCTTAGGGCACACACACTGAAGGCGGACATAGCGGTTTGGGATACTCGGGCCGCTCTTTTGTGTGATCGCTGCTCTTGTGATGAAACTCAAGATGAGGCTCAAGCCCTTTTTAAAGGTCAAATTTGGTGTGCAGAGACGCAATTGTTTATGATATGAGGAGAAAGTATGCTTACCTGATCAACTGTTTCCCTGGTGATTTTTCAATGGAGCAACCTTATTTACAACAAGTCAGTGTCCAGGTTGTACATAATTTCCTCTTGCAACACAACAACAAGCTTTTCTCGTTTGTTTCTGAGCTTATGGACGTGATGTTGACTGGCGAGGACCAGTCACAGGCCGATTAGCCGAACAGTCTGGCTGTAGGTCCCCCCGTGTAAACCTGTAAAGGAAATGTAACAGAATGCATTGCTATTGCCCTTGTTTTCTTTTTCGCTAGCTCTAAAGATGTTCTTCATGGTGGATGGCTGCAAGCAAGCTCGTGTGCGCCCCCATTTTGGAGTTAAGCAAGGCTGCCCGCTTCCCCCTTTGTTGTTCTCCTTGTACATCAATGACGTGGACTGCTTGGCAGAAAATGTGCAAGGGGCTATTACAGGCACTAGGGACGTTCGAGTCACCCACATGCTGTATGCAGACGATTTGTGCCTCACTAGTAACCTTCCTGATCAGCTCCAACTGATGTTAGATAGGCTACATACGTATGCTCAGCGGAAAGGGTTGGTGATCAATATTGCCAAGTCTGAGATTGTGCACTTTAATTCAAAGGGTGATAATGTGCCAGCTTTCACGTTAGGTGGAGCTCGTTTGGCGTGTGCAGATTCTTTTAGGTATTCAGGCATGCTGTTCACAAAACAACGCAACCCGCAAGCCACTGCTGAGTATATGTGTGCCCCCTTTCCTAGCTGGTTGTAGACGGATTAGGCAATTCGCATCTGAGCACCGCCTGACAGATAGGCCGCATACCATGCTCTGGCTGACTAAAGCATATGCTCTCCCTGCTAGCATGTATGCATGCCAGATTTGGGGCACTAGATTTATGAAAGAAGGAGCTGAAATGGACTGTCCTTTGCAAACTGTACATCTGTGCTTATTGAAGCGTATCATTGGGGTAAAGCGCACCACTCCTAATTGGTCTGTACTGCGCGAGTGTGGGCATGAACCTTTACAGTTCTATTTGTTTCGTGCAGCAGTTAGGTTTTACAATGCTTTACTGCGCAGCAACAGCACTACGCTCAGTAAGGTACTGCAAGCAGATGTTGAAATGAGCAGTCTTTCCCATAAATGCTGGACTTCAGAATTTTTGGCTGCCTGCACAGGCTTGGACAGGTGCAACGTGTTTACTCATTGTGTTCGGTCAGGGCAGCCTATAGTCATGAGGGAGTTTGTTGTTGATCTGAGAAAAAGGCTGCGAGGTGTGTGGAATGCTGATGCCTTGGCAGAACATAGTGACCACACGAACAAATTAGCCAAATATCATCACTGGATGGCACTTCCTTTGAGACCCTTGTCTGTTCATGGTGCGCCCTTTTCTGTCCCAAGGTATTTGCATCTTGATTTGGGCAAGCGCACGCTAAGAAACATAGCACGTTTTCACAGACATGCTCATACTTTAAGAGTTGAGACATCACTTTGGCAGGAGCACACATCAACTTGTGATAAATGTGAACAAGGACTCCAAGATGAAAAGCATGCCGTGTTCCTTTGTTCTTGCGCTTCTGTGTGTTCTCTTCGAAGGGCTTATGCACAATTATTTTCTGACTTCCCCTCGTCTTATAGAATTTTTTTGGACGATTCAGGCACTTTCTACTATTCTCAAGCTAGCTCTGAGGATGCTATTCATTTCTTGCAGAAGCAAACTAACGAGACTTATCGCTCTATTTCTGATCTCATGGATATTTTTTGTGCTGTTGGAACAGTTAAGCAGACCGAGCAGCCAAACTTCCTGGCTGAAGGTCAAACCCCATTGTAACCAATTTTCTTTTTCGTACTCGCCTAGCACTTTGCTGCTGCAATGAAGAGCAAGACCTCAACTCCTTACCCTTGTGCTTTGAGGATTTGTGCGTGTCCGGTGCATGCTTCCCTGCTTGGTTCAAGCCCAGGAGAGCGGGTAATGTCAATCAGCTTGCAGGGCTCACTGCCAAGGCAAATGTCATGCAGGATGCACGCAGCAATCCTGGGCAGATGATCCATTCATGCTTGCATGTACATTATGGCATGCTACTGTGTTGTCATGGGCGTCGTGTCCCAAGTCATGCCTGGAGCCTGTATGTTTTTCTCAGTGAAGGGCTGGCTTGGCCTATTTTCAGCGTCGCTTGCCCCGCTCCCTCAACTGTCTTGTCTGAGAAGGGTGCGTCGTCCTGAGCAAAAGCTGCATTTTGCCATGCACGTCCCATTTCAATCTCCCAGTGTACCAACCTATGCTGTAGAGGTGCAACCTGTCAAATTGCACACCGGTGTGGTACACTAAGCCCGAAACCACACAGGTATGCATATTGGCCATGTGACCTTAATAGCCGCAAACCAAATTTTGCTATTTCTGGACGTCTCATGGGTCACCATGCAAGGAGGTCAACTAGGACAAAAAAAGAGAGCACATGACATCACTTAACCCACGCCCATTTGCATTCTAGAATTTCAATCATTGATGTCAATATGGCATGACGATTGTACTGAAAAAGAAGTCAATCCTGTACCAACGTTGAGCTGCGTGAGCGTGAATGAATATTACTTATCACAGGGTGAAGATGATCAATGTGGATAGAAAGAATAGACTAAGGGGGCAACTAAGGAAAATGGCTGAAAATGGACGTAGTGCAAGGAAGTAAAGCAACTTCCCGCTTATAAGGGGCATCTACATTTTGTAGCAAACACTGTACAACCACTCGGTCTCGCCAACAACCACTCTCCAGCTCAAGCATTCTTGGCTTGGAAATCCTGTAGCGGACAAAAGGAGGGAAAGGAAAGGGTGAAGGGATGTGCTTAGTCAGTCAGTCAGTCAGTCAGTCAAGCACTTTATTCTAGACAGGCAAACACAGGACACTTATTGCTGCACTTTTTTTCCAAATACGGACAATTTCCTTTCTCTACCCAGGTAGCATAACCCAGTTGGTCTTCTCCTTGTTGGCAAGACACACAATGGTGAACACCTCACCTTCATGAACGCTGCCAGAGCCTTCACGCCATCCAAAGGCATGGCATTGTAGATGGAGGCGCGCATGCCACCCACGCTGCGGTGGCCCTTCAGTTGCACCATGTTAAGCTTCTCAGCCTCCTTGATGAAGGCCTGTGCTCACAACAGAGGGGGCAAGTATGCAGCTTAACTGTGCAAACAGCAAGCTTCATTAGTCATCTGTCAACTCAAGTTCAGCCGAATGAACAAACGGGACTGGATGATGCTGTATGCATGCATAAAAAATGCTATGGACTTGGTTTGCACCACTTCTCACCTGAAGACAGCAGGCTGAGCACAGTCGACACAAAGGCAAGGCTCACCTTTTCCAAGTCTGGGTTGGAGGGGATGGTGAAAGGAACATTCATGAGAGAGCGGCAAGCAGGGTCTACAGGGTTGTTATAAAAGCCATTGGAGGCCTCAATGGCATCGTACAAGATCTTGGCCTTCTCCACATTGTTGGCCTGCACAGCCTCCAGGCCACCTGCTGGCACACAAAGTGAAAAGGTCAGGAGTGTTATGAAAACCCTAATGCAAGTTATGCTGAGGGCTGATTTCCACCTGCAAAGCGCCTCCTTTAACCTGATTGAGCTTTTTAGGCTTGCACAACGGAGCGCTGTCACACTTGACCAAACATCTAGGCATACGGTTTCAATATATTTTGGTGGGACCACTCACCCTTTTTCAACAGGTACTCAAAAACCAGGCCGCACACGTACATGGCGTAGCAAGGAGGGGTATTGTACATGGACTCATTCTCAGCATGAGTCTTGTAGTCCAGCATAGTGGGGCAGTCTGGCCTGTGCTCACAGGAAAAACAGAACAATGGGGTCATTCTTTAGACAATTGTGCTTGTTCAAATGGGACATGAGCTTGTTCCTGACTATTGGTCATAGTTCCTTTCAAAGGCAAGTGACCAGCAGGGCGTGCAATCTTCTCCTGCGAAGGTCCTGAAGCTCAGTAAAATACAACAGGGTACATACTGACCTTGCTTTGCCGATGAGGTCATCTCTTACAATGACGATGGTCACGCCAGCTGGCCCCACATTCTTCTGGGCACCAGCATAGATCAAGCCAAACTTGGACACATCCACTGGCTTGGACACAAAGTTGGAGGACATGTCAGAAATGAGCACCTGCACATTCAAAAAACAGCGGTTAACGGTTGAAATTATGCCCCAACAAGGACAGGATTTAGATGGAGACTCCTTGTGACAACCTCATTTTGAGTGTCAGGCCGTGCTATGCCTAACATGCCTCGTACAACCCCTTCTTCAACAGAGGCGCCAAGGAGCTTGCAGGATGTCATTCCGGGGGCAGCATATTCAATTCAAGTTTTGGCTGGTAGCTTCATCCTGTAAACCTGTACACTTAAAACTCACTCAGGAAGCAACACACCATGGGCTCACCTTGTCGCCCACATCAGGGACACTCTTGAATTCTACACCCTGGATAGTCTCGTTGTCGCAGTAGTGCACATACTTGGCATCTGGGCTGCGCACAGCCAGGGTGACAGTGACAGGGAGCAGCAAGTGAGCACCTGCCCAGTCAGTGCCTCTAGATTCACGCTCTGCCCTCAGTCTTTCCTAGGTGACAATCAAGGCAGGAGCAAAACAGTTTTTTCAGGGAACAGGAGAAAAGCCTTCTCAGTCTCATCAATGGTCAAAGGATCTTGCTGGTGCAAGGAACACAGCCAGAGAGCAGGCTGGCAAGATTGGCACTTCCAAGGGGTGCATCCGCCACCAGCAGTGAGCCATGATAGCATGTGGGGCCCCGGATTCCCAGCGCATCAGCCTTCTGCTCAGCGTGCTTGAAAGAGCAAGCCCCAGCTCGTTGCTGTGCCTGGGAAATTGGGAGGCATGGGTCAAAGTGGCCCCGCGCCACGTACCCTGCCCTAAGGGACGTAGCCAGGCATGCTGCTCCCTGTCTTTGCTTGATGCAAGATTGCTGCAGCAGAGATTGATCTGTTTTCTTTCCTTCCATTAGTACAGGAACTTGGGGAACAAGTCCAGCCAACAAATCAGCCAGGCTGTCAGGTAGGGAGACATTACCCCTGCCTGCTCAAGGGCTGTCTTCCACTTACCTCAGGTTCCATGTGCTGGGGGCTGGGATGGACTTATTGTCGCCCTTGGCCACCAAGTTGGCCTTGGTGAATTTCTTGCCCTCATCAATGGTCTTCTTGGACCATGAGCCGGTCACAATGTAGTCAGTGGTGTCCTCAGGACCAGCAAAATTCAAGGGCAGCATGGAGAATTGGGTGGAGGCGCCACCTGCAAAGAGGAGGAGTAGGAGGGACATTGTCCAAAACACTCCTCCATGCTGGCCCACAGCTGAAAGGAAAGTAGTATGCATAGGAAACTGACTACACCTGCAAAAAAAGACACCCATCATTGACGTGATGGTGGTTGCCCTGCAACAACATGCACCCATCCGGCGTCATGCCATCTTCTGCATTTTAATGCATGCATGTCACAAGTGGAGCACAAGGTCTGACTAGCGCTTGGAACTACACTGGATGCGGCAAGAGCAGGGCAGCAAGTGCTGTCTGCCAGAAAACCTCTATGATATGATATGTCGACCCCAACCAACCCTCGGTCAAGTCCTCCCCTGGCCCTCTGAAGGGCATCAAAGCTTGCATAACAGAGGCTACGTGGTAAGCACCCCCCCCACACATACTCGCACGCCTCAGGTGGATTTAGATATTACCATGAACCACTTGGCAAGCATAGCAGCATAGACAGCTGCCCAGGCGCCCCCCACAGCATCAGCAGGTACTCATCCATGCACACAGCATGGATGCATGGTCTTCTGGCCAGCACACCCACCTTGCAGGAACAGGACTTTGTAGTTGGAGGGGATGTTCAGCAGCTTGCGCAGATCCTCCTCGGCCTTGGCCGCGATGCCCATGAACTCCTTGCCGCGATGGCTCATCTCCATGACGCTCATACCGGTGCCCTTGTAGTTGATGATGTCCGCCTGCGCCTCCTGCAGGACCTGCAGAGCACGTGTTGTGTGTCCCGGAGTTTGCCTCGCAACAGGTAGTGATTTTTGAGGGAGAGTCGCAATGCCCGTGAGAGCAGTTTGCTCCCCCTTTGCATTATAATCACCACGCAGAGCTGGTGATGGGCAGAAGAAATTCACGCTGCACCGACGGTGCTCAATCCGAGCGAGCACAGCAGGAAGCAACACTGTGCCTCACCTCCAAAGGCAACGTCGCCGGGCCGGCCGAGAAGTTGTAAATCCTATGTTAGAGAGCGGTGCATCGTACAGGATGTTGTCGTGAGCCTCCATAGTGCGTGTATCTAGACTCGCAGCACACCAAGAATAGGGGGCGTACAGGACAAAATCCAATCCAACCTGTCGTACGGCTGGCTGGTGCTGGCTGCGGCTCCCTTGTCCATCGTGGCTGCCTTTGTGCGCACTGAGGCTCGCGCAACGGGGCGCACCAGCATTTGCTTGTGGAGCCCAACCCGCATCTGCTGCATGTGGAGCTGCTGCATTTTCAACCAAGGTAGAAATTTCAATTAAAACACCTGCAGGTGTCGGAGCACCTATGATCGAGAATTCGCAAACCTCTCAAGAAATTGGACCTTCTGCCATTTGACCATGAACACGAAAAAGGACCATAGGAAATATAAACAGGTGAGCATGCCACTCCTCCTTATTCAGGTTTCTCTTTGCGTTTCTGAGTTTGAGGGAGGCAGATGAGTGGACAGCCATGCATTCTACAAGGGCACAACAGGGCCTGAGCCATAGCAACAGCAATAAAGCAGCTATTCAGCACAGGAACTACCGCATCCGGAGGTGGACAGGATGTGAGAGGGAAGCTCAAGAAATCAGGCGCTTGTGGCAGCAGGTGCGGAAGCAAGCGGCCAAATCGAATGTGTGTGTGTGTGTGTGTGTGTGTGTGTGTGTGTGTGTGTGTGTGTGTGTTCCTGATCGTTCAGCACATGCATAATTGTAAACCGAAGGTCATGCTTGTTTGCAGCATTGTTTTTAAAAGCGAAATCGGATACTAGGTCACTGATTTCATCGTGTATGACCTGCATCAATGCTTTGCAATGGGCTGCTGTGTAAACAACTTCTGTGGCTGTTATGCACATTATGCGCCCCCTGTTCCTGAAGTTGTTAAGAACGCAAAGCAGCTTGTCCCAATGACACAAGCCCCTGAAAATCACACCTGAAGTGCATCCTAGCACAGGCAAAAGCGACAGAGCACTCTCTTCCCTCTTTGCAGGGACTGCTGGAGACCGGCCTCACGCGATCTCGCTTTGGAGCAGACAACCGTGCCTCCCCCATGTCCACCTCAGACCCTTCCGTTCTGGGCAAAGAGGCGGTTTCCAAGATGCTAAGATCTCACCAGCGCAAGCAAGCCGCAGCTGCTGCTGCTCGCCAATTGAAGGCAAAGGCCGTGGCGCTGGCGGCAACCAAGCCTCGGGAGAGTGCAAGGCATGTGCCCAATTGCAGGGCAGTTTCAGGCGTTTGCAGGGCTGGCCCTTGGAGAAATGTGACTGTGGAATGGAGCTCCTAAAGTCGCTGCTTATGCCCTGATAGGATGGTGCCTCATTCGCGTGGCCATGCTGACAGGATTTTAAGGCATCACCCTTGGCCTTTAGTTGTTGCCGAGGTCTCTTGCGTGCGTATTGCGTGAACCCAAGCTGTTTGGACACAATGCAAAACTCTGTGTGGTGTTTTAAGGGAGCTACGTGCGCTGCATTTCACTGCACACAGAGCACTAGCAGAGGCACAGCGGATGAGACGGCAGCGGATGTTTGCTTGCCTGGTTGCGGAGCGCTTGCCGTGCGAGGGCGAGACTTTAGGGGCTCAGAGGCTGGCTGCCTACTGCTTGGTGTCGATCACGCAGGTATGTGACTCATCATGCTCAGTAAGGACTCACCCTTTGGGACCAAACAGTTGACAGGCTGTGATAGAGACAAGAAACAATTGCAACCTCCATGCTCAGACTACATTTCAGCTCTGGGCCTCCACCTTTTTGGAAGACGTCACATCAATTGCATGCCTTGCATGCATGCAGCCGCTGGCATTGCTTCCGCCGCCAATGCCCAGCTCCTCGCCCTTGCTGTTGCACATTGATGCCCTGACGGTGGGCGAGGACCACAGGCGGCGCGGCCTAGCAACTCAGCTGCTAGAGGCGGTGGACAAGCTAGGTAGGTTTGATGTGCCCTACTCTAAACTTCCTTCCTGGATGTAGTATATTTAAGCGCCTGCAAGCGTTCCATTTTTCCAGCGAAAGCCATGCTTTTTAGGTTTGTACAACTTATTAGCCAAGCCTCGGTTCTGCTTAGAATACTGAACTGCTGTTGGTATGCCCTCTGTCTGCCTGCAGCGCAGCGTTGGGGCCGAAAGTCTGTCTGGCTGCGCGTGTGCCCGACAAACACAGCAGCATTGCAACTGTACCGCTCCTTAGGTTATGAGGAGGTGCAACTACGAGAGCCGCTTTGGTTCAAAAGCCTGCGAAGAAATGATGATGTCTTTATGTGCAAGTCTATTCCACAAATGCCACCTCTGAGCTGTTTCCAGCAGAAGAGTGTCAAGAGCATAGACGTAAGAGACAGGAGAGAGGTATCGAATCAGTTGACACTGGAAGCATTAGAAGCATCTGGGGAGAAAAAAAAAGTGTACAAGTGGGGCGAGGAAGAGTGAATTATTACGATAGAATCTCGCTAAGGAAAGGAAAGGGTCACGCAGTGAAGGAAATTTTGTTAGCTTTGAAAAGTGTAGTGACTTATCAATCTGTCAGGTGCCTGTGCAGTGTCCTTGTTTACTATTTTTGCAGTGATTTTGTTGCGCTCATGCACTGAGTATTCTTTTGGTCAATTGTATGTGGAAATGGATGTTGGCACAACATGGCTGAAAAAGCAAGTGTTCAAGTGACTTGGTTTACAATAATGATGAGGTCATCCGCCAAGTCTGCATGCCATAACAATGATTCATAATGCCAAACATCTAGAAGTCGTAATGGATGGAGCAGGTGCTTGCAGTTGCCATGTCTCCCACTGAATGCTTGGTATTTCCAATAGTTCATTAAAACATTCTTTGTTTTCAACTGTCCCTTTAGTATTATTCCTTTTGCAAACAGATCTTGTTGGATGCGTTTTGAAGCAAGTCAGTCCTGATGATACAGTTAGGTGCTGCCGCGCTGATTGCTATGTAACAACCAGCAACATTTCGAGGAATGTGTCACCCCACCAGAGCCTTGGGTTACTACTACTTCTGGCCCTACTTCTGGCCCAAATGCAAACAGGTCCCAAGAAAGAAGGCCAGTCGAAACGACTGACTGCTAGCCTGTTCATCAAATTGTACAAATACACTCTGGCAGACATGTGTATCTCCAATTTTAATCCACATGCTCTCAGGCTGTCGACATCATGTATCTCTAACTTAAACCTAGTTTAGCACATGAAAACTGGCCGCCAGCGGCCATAATGTTCCTGGCAAAATAATCAAGAAGGCTCTTAGCAAAAGCCCTTGAATAGCAGGCTTGGTTAACGCATAAAATGGTTACAATGGGGTTTGACCTTAGCCAGGCACTGGCAGTTAAGGATAGGATAGGGTAATGTAGCTGTACCAGCCTACAAGGGCAGTTTAGCTGGAGCAAAAAGGTGCCTGTAACCAAACCAGACCAAACTTGTGTATAAATGTCCGTAACCGTCATGTTACGGAGCCCTGGCCAAGCGCGAGGAGGGCGACAGCAAGGAGGAGGTCCCCGGATCGAATCCTTGTGGCCGGGGTGGAGATAAAGCTGCCCTCTATCGGTGGGAGTCAATGGGAGGCTCTTTCCTTAATGCACGCGGCCGAACGGCAAGCGTAGATCTTTCTTTCTTTCTTATAAATGTCAACTGAGAGTGAAAGCAATGTCTTGAGCTGAGCTCAGAAGTGTTAACTGCTGAAAGAAACATGCGCACAGTCACTCTGCATGAAATGAGCATGTGAAGTTAAGCACAAAATCCACCAGGTTGTAATGTCAGACGCTATAACATACACTCAATGCCACGTTATGCAAAGAAAATTAGAATAGCACAACTCGAAAAATGGTCCAACAGGCCATGACAGACATGTTCATGATATGCTTCGTACTTCAATTCTCACTGCTGGCAGCATCCACTGTCATAAATGCATTATAATGTTTCAAGAAAGGTAACCGAAGTTACAGCCTCGACTTTTCACATATCAGCATGAGATATCAGATGCATTACATTGTTCAAAGCTCTAAAAACAGTTTTCATGAGACGCCAAACACCCTATCAGAGACTGCAGAGTCCATCAGGCCCCAGCCTAATCCCATACATTGCTCGGCTCTTGGACGGATCCAGGACTCCCCCATACACTCCCCCATACTTATTATTCGGGACCCACGCTGCTTTTGCAGGCAGTTAACACACAAGGAGATGATGATCGGCTGGTGCAACAACCTTCAACTTCCTGCCAGCAGTGCCCCGAGAAAATTATACCCCCTTACCTCCCTCCTTGCTCTTTTCCTTTTTTTCCTTTCTTTTCCTTTTTTTCGCTGTCCTTCTAGACTTCATCTTGTCTTCTTGTGACTTTCAGTTTTTCAGTGCTTGAGTTGCCCGTGTGTGCTCAACTAAGGACTTCATGCCGAGCAGCCAACCTTATGGCTGAAGGCTTAGATCCCATTGTAACATTGTAACATTGTTTCCTTTTTTTCCTTTCTTTTCCTTTCTTTTTCTTTTTTTTCTTTTTTTTTGAAAGAAAAACTATGCTGGCAGAGAAAAGTCTCCCTACATCAATTATGAAAAAGGAGATACATTGGCTGAGAAGAGCCTTGAGTCCCCTTCACGACGAAGCTACAAGACAAGGGTTACAAGGGAAAAAGGCCTCAGTCAAGACGTTTGATTGCTAGCCTGTTCATAAATGTAAAATCAAAAAGGAAACAAGGAAGTCTGTTTGTGTCTTCTGGTAACAGCTGGTAAAGACGGCTGGTAAAGGAAAATGTTCATGTCCAGTCATGGCAGAGGGCACACACGCCTTTGGATGAGGGAGCAGAGGAGCACAAGCCAGAGCAGAAGAAGCTACAAGACAGAAAATGCCAATGGGGATCTGGAGGGTTACTGGAAGCACCCGGCTCCAAAACCTGGCTGTGAGAAGTATTTGTGTTTTCAATAGCTCACCTAGTGGTAACAAGCTTGTTGGCATACATGACAGAATGGGCATGGAGTTTGCGAGCAAATTTAATGGCACGTTGGTGCCACCAACTTGGTGGTCAAGTCCCAGTTGTTTAAACTGGTTACGGGTATGCTCAGTGTAACGAGTCTCACCAACACCAACACTGGGTGACCCAGAAGGATGGTATGTCACGTGACAGCTTTTCCACTTATATTCTTGCATAGATCTGCATGCTGCTGCTGTGCCGTCTCCAACTGTCGCCTAGGCCTAATATTTTCACAATATTAAATCTCTGTCCAGCGTACGTGCCGCTGGTACATGCTCAGTTGATGGGGTTATCTAACGCGGATAGTTGTTTTGGGCCTGCGTGGGGTGCTGTGCCTACTGCGTAACACATGGTATGAGGAGAAGAGGAAAGAAGAAGAAGAAGAAGAAGAAGAAGAAGAAGAAGAAGAAGAAGAAGAAGAAGAAGAAGGAGTGGGTTTGGCGTTATAAGGAGTAATCATTATAGCATCAGGACGACTAGATGTGAGTCTGGATCTCTTAAAAAAATTACATGGAAAGAGGTAAGGGGGTATAATCCTGTTTGATGCATGTGCAGGAATTTGTAGGTTATGTTGGGCCAATCCATCATCACTTCCTATTTTCTTAGAGCTAGGCTCATCTCCAGGCCCGGACAAAAGTTGGAGGCGGTACAGCAACAGCATGCAGTCCTCTGCAAGAATAGAAGCTGGAGAAGTGTAACCCTGCACATCATTTTAGTGAGTGTTGGTGGGACTTGTTACACAGAGAACACAACTAGTCAATTATGAGGGGGGCAATTGAGCTTGCACAAGAACTTCATGCCCATTTTGTAAGGTATGCCCATGAACTTGTCACCACTAGACGCACCATCGAGAACGAAAATGCTTCCCACAGCCAGGTTCTGGAGCCGGGTGCTTCCAATGACCCTCCTGATCCCCACCGGTGGCAGGTGGTGACCTGCCCTTTCTGTTCCTACTTTGTGGTAGAGGAGACTTATGGCTCTTTAGAGCCAAGTGTGTCTCTTCTTCCATCACTGATGTCGGGAGAGTTTCTTCTGGCTTCATAATTTTTCTGTTTCCCTTCCTGTGTCTGATCAATCACTGGGTGTTTTCAATCCATTCCTTCCAAATGGTAAAATGGGCCTTTAAAAAAGGACTCCTAATCACCAAAGCCAGACAACTAAGTGCAGTAGGTGCCTGGGAAATAGATTTGCAAATTTTGTAGATTTCTGACAGTGAGAGTTTTAGATATGACAGATGGGCAACTTTCAAACTTGTCCATGCAACCATGGGCGTAGGAGCAAGGCCAGCATGAGCAACTCTCATACCCACGCCCGTTCAGCTAGTCCAAAATCCAATTTGGCTCTAGAGGTCTGCTTGCCTACTAGGCTAGTAGGTTAGGTTAGTACGTGAGTAACGCTCTCATGAGAGAGACTGGTCAGTGTGCTGCATCAACCTGCTTTGCGTGTGCACTGAGCGAAACTTGTTGCAAACCTCTTTTGCCTCTTTAAACCCACATAATTTGCAAGCTGACTTTCAGTTTCTTCATGGAGGTGGAGCTGCTGGGTAGCTAGCTTTTTTTGCCTGCATATTTGCTGTGTTCCAGCTCTTCCTCTGCCCTGTTTAAGTTGGCCTCGGCCCATAAGGCATAGCTATGTCCTCGCCCCATAAACAAACAGCCTGTGCCGCTTGTAGGCACTGGCTTTCTTGCTGCACTCATTTTCCATAAAAACTTGAAAAAGTGCAAGGTGAGTTCCTCAGCCGGTGAGTTCCCCAGCCGGTGAGTTCCTAAGCCTGTGAGTTCCTGATGAAGTTTTAGCACTGCAATAACAATAAGGGCATTTATAGCCGCCAGTCAACTTTTCATCTCGTCATGGATATACTCCTTTAAGCGTGGTTGAGCTATTTCTACTACCTGTATTTATATTATTATCCAAGTATAAACCTTTAACACATTAATCTGTCTGAAATCGATGTCAACATTGTGCTTTCCACTGTACTTGTCAAGCAATTAGGAGCAGATGAACAACCAGCAGCTTCCCAGAGTCCTAGACATCAGGACGCTTGTAAATGCAAGAGGGCCAGAGGTGAGGAAGAGCCCAGAATGCTGGCATTTGCTGCCCAAACGTGAACACACTGATGGCTGCATGCCATCAACTCTCAACAGGTGTCAACGTTGCTGCATGGCCTTCAAGATTTCAAGGGTGATGATGGGTTTGGGGCACCAGCGTTGCCTCGCCACCTCAGGCGGTGGGTGCAATAATTTGATCTTCCAGCCAAGGCAGTTGCTCAGTGCGGTTCTTGTGCATGTGATTCTACAAACAAGCTATCATGCAGACCAAATTGTGTATGTCGTTTGTGCACGTGGGCTGAATTAGCACACTGAGACAGGCCAAAAATCGATTTTTAAGGAGAAATTCTGATGTATGGAGCAAGGATAAAGGGATTAACTACTTAAACAAGCTCTCATTCTGTGTTTGTATTTTCTATGCGGCCATCACACACACATGCACACGCACACGCACACACATGTATACACACAAACATACGCAACACACATACACAAACACACAAATATACACACATAAATACTCACTAACAAACACATACACACACATACACAAACACACATACGAACACACACATGTATATAGACACACACACATACAACATAGACATTCGCATACACACACACAAACACACACACGTATACACACAAATATACGCAACATACATATACAAACACACTTACACACACAAGCACACAAACGAACACATACATACGCGCACACACACACACACACACACACACACGCAAACATACAGCGCTCAAGGATCCACAGACAAGTATAAACCATCGCACTTCTCTATGCACTGCTCATCTCACCCTGCAGGCGTGCTACAGGACACAGCAGGCGCGTCTGTCGCAGGAGGCCCAACCTCAAGTTCGCTTCTCCCTCCCTCAGCATGAAGAAACAAAAGAGGCCACGCCTGGAGCTGCTGCCTGCCCCCATCAGCACAGTCCTGCAGCCCAATGCAAGTGCACCTGCGCAGCCAATACATGCAAGCAGGGGTGCTGAGCACAGCAGCCACCTGTCCCTCCTTGCAGCCCAGGGGCTGCAAGGAGGTGATCCAAGTACTTCAGACGCTGCATGCCACCGCGCACCACCACGCCCCATCAACCGCGCGATGCGCAGGCGCCCTGGCAGGCAGCTTGCAGCTGTCATCAGCAGCACACCGGCATGCCTGCAGCTGCCCCAAGTCCTGCCGGGTGGACAGGGTGCTGCCCCTGGCACCCTCATGCCTGAGCAGCATCAAGCCAGTAGTTTAGGTCAGCAGCAGCAGCTACAGCAAAAGGTTGGCGCGCACAGCGTGTGCCCTGCAGCCCACTTCGAACTGCGCCCGCCAGAGGGAGCGCAGCAGCTTCAGAGCGCGCAGCAGCTGCAGCAGCCAACGCCTCCCCGACGACTCGAGACGCATGCATGGCACGCTCGCCGCATGCGGATGGCAGGCGCTGAAGCGGGAGCTCAGGGGCGCGGAGGAGGAGGCGGTGGTGGTGGGCTGTGGGGACATACCCTAGCGCTGCACAAGGGCGGCAGGGGAAGAGGCAGCCGCGCCTTTCTGCACCACCTCAGGTGTGTTCTTTTTTTTTTTTGGCAAGCGGTGGCAGAGGCAAGTGGAAGTAGGAGGAAAGGAGGCTGGGCCCCGCGCCATGTCTGAAGGGCAAGCAGGGTGTGTGTGCCTTGACACTTGCTTGTGTTGACACACACACACTTGTGTTGACACATGCTTGTGTGTCATGCGCAGGCTGCATGCCTCCTTTATCAGCTGCTTCCGTGTTCGCCCTCACATGCCAAGGGCCTTAGGATGCAGTGCTCAATCGTGATCTGCTAATTCTCTGCTAATCCAGCAGCAGCGACACTCCTGTTGTGCCGCCTCATCCGCATTTTCCTTCCCTCTGCCACTGTCCTTGGCAGATCGCAGTGCGTGATGCATGATGCAAGCTACTGGGGCTGCCTGCAGCTGTCAGGGCAGCAGCAGGAGATCGTGGGCGTCTTGGAGCAAGTAAGGTGTGAACATTGTACTCAACAGCATGTAGGAGCTTGCAGGATGATTTGAGTGCATGCTTTCTTTTGGGGGGGGGGGGGAGTGGCTGGAAAGGGAGGTACATGCGCCACATATAAGGACCGACTTGGTTGTGCTTTCAGCCTGGCATCAAGGCCAGGAAGCATTGTTGCAGATGTTTGTGCTCAGCCGCTTTTGGCAAGGAAAGCAAGTGAAACAGAGTTTGAAGCAGCACCCATTGCACTTGCAACGCGTCCATGTGACTCACATCAGGGGTCTGTCAAGATGATCTTATAATCATGTGCAGTCATAGGAAGCACCCATACCCAGGTATGATTCTGTTGAGCCCTGCTCATACCTCCTAGCAATTGTCAAACTGCTCGCATGACGGCATGTCCAGCACCTCTGTGCAATTCTTGGCGCTCTCACCCACCTTAGCTCTGCCCCTTTGCTTCAACAGTGATCTGCACTGCTTAAGTAAGCAACTGGACAGGGCAGAGGTCATCTGTGGAGCAGTGGAATGGCCGCTCATGATCTTTCAAGCTGAGCCCCAGGCTCAGCAGCAACAGCAACAGCAGCAGCAGCAGCAGCAGCAGCAACAAGCAAGACGTGCTGTCGCCCCAGTCCGTGCCCTGTGGGTCATTCCCCCACATCACGACAGCTTGCAGGAGCCGCAGGTGCAACTCCATCAGCGGGAGTTGAGCACGCAAACGGAGGATGCCTCAGGCTGCCGGCACAAGGGCATGGCGGCCAAAGGCCAAGATCCAAAGGTGGCAGCCAACGGGAATGGCTGGTACGGCCACTGCGGCTTGTGGCTGTGGGTACATGCCGCTGCCTTCCATGATGTGAGCTTGGCTGTTGCGGATGCGGCTTCCAGAAGTGAAGGTGGGCGCAGGCGTCCCAGAGCTCATGGTTCGTCTTGCGATTGGACGGATGTCAGGGATGTCTTGCTGGGAAAGCAGGTGCCACGTGGAGGATGTTGAGGGCCCTGTCAAAGCCTCAGAGCTGCCTGCACAGCTTCCCAATGAGAGGATAGAGTTGCTTCAGCAAAGCACCTATCACATCCTGAGGCAAGGCTTTGCTCCCCTCACTTGCTGATAAGCCTGACAACAAGCCTGGGGGCAAGTACAACATGTGATAGCTTGTCTGACTATTCTTGCTCATGTTCGCTTTTCTGTGAAAGCTACTTCCTCCTTCTTCGTGTATGAGTCAGGACTTTAATATTCACGCTCATAGCTGCACAATTTTGGCAAGTGTACTGCACATCTTAACTCTGGCTCGCCAGGTTCAAAGAGTTGACCTGCAGATGCGACTAGGCACCTTTGCAAAGCAGCCACACCATCCGGATGCGGGTGCACTTTATTATTTTACACCTTTTTGACCAGCACCTGTGCATGGCAATCCCGGGATCACCATCCCATTATGCAATGACATTGCTTCCCCATTTCACTCGCTTCACTAGCCTCACTAGAACTGTACCCTCCCCCATGCAGGCTCTGTGGGCATGCAGTCACTGTCCAACCAGCTGCGGCGGCTTGAGCTAGTGGGACGCACCAGCGATGATGCCATCCACAAGGTCGTGCATGCAACAGCAGCAGCAGTAGCAGCAGCAGCAACAGCCAATGCTGCGCACCCTGCTCACAACACTCTCACCCAAGCAGAAGGCAGCGGCCCTGCAGCAGTCCCCCCTCAGCCAACCGCCCCTGCACAGCATGAGCATCCGTCGGGTGCATTCCCAGAGAGCAGCACAGTGCATGACAGCAGTGCTGCCGCATGCACACATGGGAGCCTGTTGTGGCAGGCAGTGGCAAGTGCACAAGCACGTGGTGATGCCCAGTACAGGCAACAGGGTAGTATAAGCAGCAGCAGCGGCTATGGCACAACAGGTCCTCGGCGGGCACCACGCTCTAGGCGCAGGGACAGCTTGAGTGCGTGGGAGCAAGCCTGTGCAGGGCAACGTGCAGTTGATGGGGATGCGAGAGGAGCTGTGAAGTCCATTGTGGGGGGACCGAGCAAGGAGAGTAGGAGTGGAGGGGTAGGCCCTGCTGCTGTGCATAGTGGTGCAGGGGGGCTGTTGGACAGGATGGCTGCCCAGGCAGGGCGCGCAGCAGCAGCAGCAGCTAGCAGGGAGGCGGGTTGTGTGGCTGACGGAGCAGGTGGGGGTGGTTCAGGAGGAGAGGTTGGGAATGTTGCTGGTGTGCGAGGGCAGCCTGAGGAGGCAGCTAGATACGGAAAAAAGCAGCAACATGGTGGAGCACAGGGTCAGGCTCAGCAGCCCAAGTACAGGAAGCCGTGGGTGTGGCCTGCAGAATGTGTGGTGGGGGTGAAAGCATGTGACCCGCGGCTGTTGTATTGGGGTTCTCAGCCCAGCAAGGCAGCGCAGGAGCTGGAGCAGCAGCTCAAGGCGTTGTCGGCAGAAGGTGAGCGGGTGGATCGGTGTGAATGTGAGCGATTGCCCCTTCAAGGAGAGCCTCCTGACTCCTCGGGGTCTGCTTGCTTGTGTCTGTTGGTTGTCAGCACTGGCATGTGTGAGCAAGGTTGGTTAGAGAGGAACACCTTGGCATATTCCGTAGAGTTCTGTAAGCAATGAGACGAACGCCTCAGGTGGGCCTGAGCCACATTTTGCAGCATGTGACAAGCAGACAGTCCTGTTTGGCCTGAGCCACATTTTGCAGCATGTGACAAGCAGACAGTCCTGTTTGGCCTGAGCTACATTTTGCAGCATGTGACAAGCAGACAGTCCTGTTTGGTGGAGCATAGCCACCGAATGGTTGCGTGTGTGCATGCCTCCTGCCTCTGCAGGTTCAGTCCCTGATCCCAACCTTTGCCCCGACCCCAAGCTGGACCTCATGGCTGCTTTTCGTCACTGGCCGGACTCAGGTGGGTGACCTAACATTAACAATATGTTGATCTAGCAGCAGTGCACATCAAGTCAGAGCCATGCCTGGCTAAATTGCACATTGTATCACCAGCTTTGACGCCCTGAATATACATGTTCATACTCGATTTGCCTCCTCTCCCCTTTTTTTATATTTCTGATCATCAGAAATTAAGCAATGTTTGGCTTACATGAGTCATGTAACATGACACAGTCTCAAGCTGTGGCCCGTTTGAGTGAACCACACAAGGCGTGACATACAATTGTTGCTCTCAAGCTTGAGCACTATTCGCAGCAACCCTCAAAGTGGCATCGTGACTTGCATCCATGCGTCAGCCAGAAGAAAAGCTAGTGAAAGCACAGGGAAAAGCATATCCTTGCTAAGTTCGTGTCCTCGTTGTCAATGACACGCGTTTTCAGTGGGAGTGCATCTGGCTTGCAGTGACAAAAGGTCTCACATGGCCACATAAACATTTTTGCTATGTACATGTCCTGGTTGTCGATGGACACGCATCTTCAGCGGGAACGCACATAGGCTTGTGACAAAATGTCCTGCATAGCCACATGTTATGGTCTGGTCCTTGCCATTTCATGTCATCCTTATCAAAGACACACGTTTTCAGCAGAATGCGCATTGGCGCGCGTTGACAAGGTCCTGCATGGCCAAAGGTACTGTATGGTCACATGTACTGGACGCAGGAGATTGGACGGATGGGGCTCACAGTTTGCTCCATGGCTCCCTGCCGCCTGCAATCCCCCCCAACAGCACAGCAACAGGGTCTCCAACTGGGGGCCCTCAGCACTCCACCCGTTTGCCCCACCCACCTCCTTTGACTGATCAGAGTGTGTCAGAGTTGCGGCAAAGAGCTCGCCGTGCCTGCCTCCTCCTGTCTCCTCCAGGCAGCCTGCCTCAATGGCAGCAGCAGCAGCAGCAGCAGCAGCAGCAGCAGCAGCAGGAGCAGGAGGTGCAGGGATCTAAGCCAATGCCACTGAGCTGCCCGGTGCTGCTGGTGCGCAGGCAGTACAGCGCCTCACTGTTTGGTTGGTCCCTTGTGCTGCCAGCAGGCTGGGCTGCACCGTTTTGGAATGCCCTGTCTTTCACAGGTGAGCTTTCTTGAGAGCTTCTGGTCGTCTTAACTTGAGGGAGCACTGTCCTCCTGCTGTCCCTCTGTGCACCTGCTTTGCGCTCTGAAGTGTGTGTGCACAGCACCTGTCGCATGACAGCCTATTTTTGTTGAACAGACTTTGCTTATTAAGATCAAGAGTGGTGCACCTCCTCTCGGCTACCGATCCTGACTTGTAAACCATGTTTCGGTGCCAGGCTTAGGCTGAAAGGTAGCAGGATGGCGGGTTGCAGGTCTCCCTTACGAGTTTGTGTACTCTCATCCCTCATGGCTCACCTGCCTTGCTGTTTGGTGGCCACCTCTTCCCAATTCCAGGCACTCAATGCAAATGAGGGAAAAGGCGGTCGCAACCTTCAAAGCACCACGTGTAAGACATTTGCATGCGCGCACACATGCATGCATGCATGCATGCATGCATGCCTTGCAGGTGCACAGCCCGCAGGCCAAGTAGAGTGGCGGTGGGTGGCCTCTGAGTGCGGCAACACATGCTTCCCATGGGACTGGCCCCACACTCCAGCTGGAGCCCGCCTTAGGGCTCACCTTGCGCAGGACCATGCGCGTGCCGTGGCGCTGTGCCCCCTAGGGAGGGAACCACAGCCTCCTGGGATGGCCTTCTGCCCGTGGGGGCGGCTCGGCAGTATCACCTGTGCCCTTCCTACCTCCTCTGACGCAGCTGTGGGCTCATCCCGTAGCACGTGCGTCGATGCCGATGCCAGTGCAGAGCGCGCTGCTGGGGCTGGGTTGAGGAAGGGGAGGAGGCAGGGCGATGGCAGAGGAGGGGGCATGGTGGGGAGGAGCGGACAGCAGCAGCTAAAGGAAAGGGATGGCAGTGGGCTGAGTGATGTAAGCCACAGCAGCAGCAGCAGTGGGAGTGAGGGAAAGGAGGGAGAGCAAGGCAGGGAGAGGGGCTGGGACTGGGGCGCCCTTGTGCTTCCATTGCCCACAGGCAGAGCAAAACAAAGGGATTGCAAGGGGAAGGGCGATGCAGGATTGGCAGAGGGGGTTTTCCCTGCAGCAGGCCAGGGAGAAGAGCTTGACAGTCTACAAGAATCCCAGTGTGTGTGGCGACAGCAGCAGCAGCAGCAGCAGCAGCAGCAGCAGCAGCAGCAGCAGCAGCAGCAAGCACAGGGGCAACAGAAAGCACAGGAGCAGCACCAGCACCAGCACCAGCAAGTACATGGGCAGGGTCAAGGACATGTGGCAGCTGCTGCTCCTTTGCCTGGGTGGGATGTGGCGCACTCCTTGCAACAGCTGGGGGCCTGCCTCGCTTACCAGCCTGGCACACAGCTGCTACCTGCGCCTGTTTCCAATAACATCCAACACCACAGGGAGGGCAGGCTAGCCGTGTCCACCACCACTAGCGCAGGCAAAGTGGGGCAGCTGTGCACGGGGCCGCGTGCTCTGAGCAAGGCACTTGCTGCTCGCGTGGTCATGTGGCTGCCCAGGCCTTGTAATCGTGTTGAAGAGGCCCCCATTCCCTTCCCAGCCCACCCCCTTGTCCCTCCTTCCGTGCACCCACAGCAGCAGCAGCAGCAGCAGCAGCAGCCAGTTCGAGCTGCCCAAGGCCCTATGGAGACAGACAGTTTCCATCCCAGCCATCTCAAGAGCTGCAGGAGGGGTGGCCAGGCGTGGGCATGGGTGCGGGTGTTGGGCAGGGGTCATTGTGAGGAGGGGGCACAGCTGACGGTACCGCTAGATCCTGCCTGGCAGCCGTCAGCTGCATCAAGGACGGGGAAAGTAGCAGCCAGGGAGTGCCACCGTCTGGTTGTGGGCTACGTGGTGTCCGCGTCTCCCAAGGGTGTGAGCACGCCCTCCCTGACGCTTGGTGCAGATGGGCTGCGTACACATGCCGGCTACCCAGGTGGCTTGGCCCTGTGTGATCTGACTGGGGTCTGGGATGCGCGAGCACGAGTCCATGGCAAGAGTGTGCATGGGAGCAGCGTGGCAGTCAGGGTGGATGAGCGGGTCCTGCCTGTCCTCTTGCGCAACCCCAGGTCCACAGCGTACAGGCAGGCAGAGGTGTGGCTAGCCCTGGAGTGTGGGAGCAGGCAAGACTTCAAAGTGATCTAGGGCAAGTTGCAGTCAATCTGTAGTATTTTGTCGGAAAAAGAGTGCCTAACATGACCCAACTGCATTGGCATGATTGCTCATGGCACAAAAGACGGACATACCGTATGAAAACGTCATCATTCATATGGGTGTAGGCAGCGCAGACCGTCAAGCCCAGCACGATCTACACATCCCGAGCATGCTTCTTATCAAGAAGGTCCCAACATCCCTTTTGACCCCGGTATTCCTGAACAAGCTAGATGCAACTCCAGCCGCCCTGATGTTAACTTAGCAAATTGAATTTGGTCGCTCTTTGTCCTAACGACGACTGACATACGTGGGCGCTTCCCTCTCAGTGCACTTCGCTCTCACGCCAGGTACTACGCAGTGTGGGAGGTAACAAAGGGGTGAAAAGCAGCAAAACTCCGGTTAGGCAAACTCATAAGTCCAATACTGCCATATTTGTTTGAAAGATGATTTCTGCTAAGATACGAGGTCTGATGCCAAGTTAGAAGCCTCATGACAATAGCATATTGAACTGTGCAATTGCATACGTATCTTGTTGCTTGTCGCACATAACTTCAAGGTGCTGAGATCAATCTCCATACAACCCTCCTGCCAGGTGGTTTGGGTAGGACTATCTGTACCGATACATATCTTTTTCCCAGATCATAACTACCAAGTACCACTAGACCATAATCCGGACTCCGGGCAAGACCAGGTATGGTGCTGGCCTTGGGGATCGTGGACCCTACTAGCCCTTGCGTGTAAACACTATTTTCCCTCGCCTGCCTTGTCTCACACTATCTGTGCAGCCTACACCCTTGACCACTCCCGTAAACTTGGTTGACACCGAGGTGTGCCGAACTTGCTCAATAGCTCCATGCCCATTTTGTGCAATATGCCCACAAGTCTGCCTCAACCAGGCGTGCCATGAAAAAAAAAGCAATCATCATTAACCGGGTCACATTGGCTTTTGTAACCCTCTTCTCAAGGAGACTCATGGCTCTTTGAGCCAATTCATCTTTTCTCTTCCTTGATGGTTGTAGAGAGTGTTCTTACTGCCTAGGTTTTTTTTCCTCTTTTCGTTTTGTTCTTATTTCCAGGCATCAAAAACATTCCCTACATCAACTAAGGAAAAAAAGAGACGAATCGGCAAAAACAATCAGTCCACACCATCAGAAGTCAAAAAGGAAGGCTTTTGTGGACCTGTAGGGTCTCTAGCAACACCTAGCTTTAGGGCATGATGATGAGGCATACTTTGCTTTCAAAAGCATGTCTGGTACTGACCAGTCTGAACTATACCAACTCCTACACATAAGTTTGGTAGACCTTTGCAGATCAAGCCCTAGCATAATTGATCAAGGGTTTGAGCAGCGCCAGTAAGTCACCCTCCATCAGGGAGGATGGTGAAGACAATGAAAAAGTTTGAGGTATAGTTTTACAAGGGAGTTCATATGACAACACAAATTTCACTGGACATGACACACTCGCTTGGTGGATTTTTGTGCTCAAGAAGAATTGCAAAAATACATAACAATAATGATACAAGAGAGGAATAGGCAAGAGAAAGAGGGAAAGCAGGATGCCTAGATACTGATCTTGAGCAAGCTCACACTCGCTTCAAGTCCCAAGCCTGGTCTGAAATCAGTGAAGGTTTGCTTTCATTTGGGGATCTAGAACTCCTGCATAATGTTTCAAACTTTCACCAGTCAACAGTGCACATTGTTGCAGCAGCAGCCAGGCTAAGCAACACCCTACAATGAGAGATAGCCTCTGTCCCAGCCACACCAAGAGCTGCAGGAGAAGTGCGCATGGTTTGCAGGGTTTGTAAGCGGGGTGGGCACCAGTGCATCTACCTGCAATGGAACACACACACACATACACACACGCACACACGCGCACACACACACACACACACACACACACACGCACACACGCGCACACGCGCACACACACACACACACACACACACACACACACACACACACACACACACACACACACACACACACACACACACACACACACACACACTTCTGGTCGGTCGATGGTGTCTAAGATGCTTGAGCAAAAGTTTGAAGCAAAATTGTAACACAGTGTGCGCAAACACTCAAGTAAGACTTCTCAGGACATGTGCCCAGAGATGTCACACTGTGCCTAACACCGCGAAAGCCATGCTGCTTCAATTCTGAAAGAAATTGAAATAATTTTCGATTTTTTCAGATGTCTGACCGTGATTTACTGGCTACAAATGTTTACCACAAACATTCACGCAAGTGCACCCGCCAGTGTCATCTAGTAAATTCTTGATATTAATTGTGCTGAACAAAATTCACTCTGCTGCACCTCGATCTACGGGAAATGTGAGGATTTCCTCATGCAGAGTGCAAGTTTCATCCACCGTCGTAGTGTTGCCCCTAGGACCTGTATTAGTTGTCTGCGTCCTCTTCGGACTTCGTTCCATGGTTTTAAAGGAGTGCTTAAGAGGGGGAGCCAAGTTGTGGGCAGTGGTAGTGGGAATCCAGGGCAACCATCCAGCAGTCAGAGGTCCCTGAGCAACCTGGAGCTCCTATTAGGTGGTCTTCAGGAAAAAGAGGAAGAGGAGAGTGCAGGAGGAAAGGGGTGAGTGTTTGCTTTCTGGGACTCTTCCATACATTGCCACCACCACCACCACCACCACCACCAGCACCACTAGGTGATGGACATCAATATTGTCTCCCTGGATGTGATGTGTTTACAGTTCGACTTTATCCAGGTTGCAATAAAATAGCATGCCCAAAGTAAGCAAGCACGCACATGCAAGCACCAACATGCGCGCGCGCACACACACACACACACACACACACACACAAACACGCACACACACACACACGCACGCACACGCACTCACACACGCACACGCACTCACACACGCGCGCGCACACACACACACACACACACACACACACACACACACACACACAATCATTCATGTGCAAGCACACTCTTACTTCAATCAGAAATTATTAAGACGTTTTTTACCATGTACCCGTACAGACTCAAAAATGAGTGCACAAAATGGGTTTGGCATGTGAAGCAATCCCAATCTCCATTGCAAGCTGAAGCGAACTACACACATATGCACACACATGCTCGCATGCCTGCAAACACGCGCACGTGCGCACAAAGACACACACATACACGCACGCGCACACACACACACGCACACACACACACACACACACACACACACACACACGCACACAAACACGCACACAAAAACACTTGCCCGAATGATATTTGAGGATTGCAAATGCACATGCGCATGCAAATCTCCAAGCTCATCTCACATTGTTGTCTGATGTTTGACCGCACACACACACACACACACACACACACACACACACACACACACACACACATACACACACACATGAGCGCGGGTGCGCGCACATACGTACGTTTGCATAAACAGGGATCACCTGCTTCAACCTGAGCAGCTAACGGCCAGCAATGCGCTGCCAGGAAATGACAATGGCAGTGCCCAGCAACAGCAACAGCAACCAGGGCTGGAGCGTTTCATTGATTGGGCCAGTGCAGCTTTTTCATCAGCTTGGGGAGGCCCGCTGGCCATTCCTTCCCTTCAGGCCAAAGCCAATGCCTCTCTGGAAATGCCCAAGGTGTGTTGTTGTTGGTGGTGATGGTGCCGAAAGCAGAGGAAACATTCCTGCTCCTGAGCTACATTCAGTCCGTTCCAAGCTCCGCTTGCTTGGCAAGCTCTGCTGCGCCCACGGCAGCATGTGATGGAGGATTGCCTGTGCGTGAGGACGCACTGAAGGTGTGGTACGGTCAGAGGCTGCTGTAGCCTTGTGGCCGCAAAGTCCCTGGGATGTGTTAGCATTGCAGTACACAGTAACGCAGCAATGATATAATACAGTGTGTAAACACGGACAGTTGCACAGTACGTTTGAATATGTGATCCATGCGCCCTGCTTACAGCCTCTTTCCTGGGTTAATGACGATGATGATGACAATTCCAGTGACATGCATGAACAGTGCCATGTCTCATTTAATGCCATCCTGTGCGTAGCCATTGTAACTGTGAACAATGATGGAGGGTGAGCATAGCTGCCGCCTCATTCCCGTAAGAATGAAATGTCGACAAACTCCATTCATGTACCACACATGTTATATCTTCCCTGCAAAACAGCTGTTAAATGCGGCAACAGTGTTTGCAACATTGGTCTATCATGATTGCGTGGATTGAAGCATCAACATGGAATGCATGCTGCTCCTTTCCTCCCTGTCACGTCAGTGTTTTTGTTGGTCACTGTAGTGGGCTGCTCAACCTTTTGTTGTCTGCCTGCTTCCCTCCTCTGACACAAATGGCATGTATGGAGTGTGGATGTGTTGAGGAGTTTGACTCCATGCCTGCATGGATCATATGTGGAGGTGAATGACTCTACGTGCAGCCCCTCTCTTTTTGCTCATGCTTAACCTGAACTCCATTCTTTTAGCTTATTAGGTGCAGCGGTTGAAAACTATCTCCAGACTGCTTATGTAATTTTCCTAAATACATTGCTCGCTGATCGAGCATGTTTACCCTTGCTCGCCATTTTCTTGCAGCTTGAACCTTACATGAGCTACCTGCTGTACTACGCGCACATCTTTATATATGGAGGCATCCTGGCTGCAGGTGCGTGTTTGTGTGTGTGTATGTGTGTGTGTGTGCATGTGCGTGTGTGTGTGTGTGTGTGTGTGTGCGTGTGCGCGCGCATGTAGTAGGCATAGGCCATGTCAAAATGTTCTCACATCCATGCATTGCCGGTGCAAGGCTGCTTCGCTTGCACCAAAGCAATGTGTAGGATCAGCCACTAGGTAGTGGCGCTTAATTGCTCCATTGTGGAGTCCTTTCCTCACAAATAGAACTGTGTTGGTTTGGAGTCTTTTCTTGCGAAAATGCTTGCACAGAGCATGGTTTTACAAAGACTCCAGGCACACGGAATGCAAGCTGTAAGAAGAGAATAGGGAACGGAGTGAGCAGGGCCACACAATAGGCAAAAGGTGCTTTCATTGTGCAACGCATGTTGGCTCCCAAGTCAGCAGGTGCTGCATTTTTGTGCAGTGCTTACCTTGTTCATGAGATGGTTGTTCTCTGTTGGTGGTCTGCCAGAAAAGAGAACAGGCATTTCCAGATGCTGTGTGCACTGAACAGGCACGTGTGGTTGACGGCCTTGGCCTTGTAAGGAAGCCGCCACACCTGAGTACGTGGAGGTGTGTTCATGAATATGCCATTTGCAAATGCTAAGTTGCACATGCGTGGTGTGTGTACATATATGACTCTTTGTTGCAGACATTTATTGGGGGCCTGGCTCTGCTGGAGACCTCACGCTGGCGCTTTCCAACGACCATCTGGCAGTGGAGAGCGGTGGAGAGCTCTGGAGGCTGGCCACTTGCACGTAAGCCACACTTGCTTCTCTCATGCGTCCGCTTGTGCGGGGGCCATGAGTGCATGTGTGGACTTGCAAGGACTTGTGTACGCGTTAGGCACTTGCTACAGGTTACTATTGCAGGAGCAGAAGGCCTTCAGTTCAAATGGCTGACTGCTAGCCTGTTCATACTTGAGGAAGGGCTCACCAAGATAAGATAAGCTGCTTGCTGTCCTCACTTGTCTGCTTGTGCATGAATGTGCGTGTAAACTTGCAAGGACCCGAACGTGCATGTAAGCCAATTGCTTCCCTCGCCTGTGCACTTGCGTATGACCATGAATGCTTATGTGAACTTGTAGCGTTGTGCGTGCACGTGTGCAGGTTGGGGCGTGCTGAAAGATGCCCCTTCGATCCATTTTTGTTCAAACACAGTCATTACTTGCATGCCCATCACATTTGACTCGTGTCTGAAGCTCGGGTGTGCAATTCCATTTCCATTCTTACATCATATGCTGCCCCGCCTGACATTCGCCACAGGTTTGTACATAGCACGCCCATCAACCTGTTTGTCACGCTGGCTGCGCTTTTGCTTTGGGCGGCAGATCTGGAGAGGGCTGTGGGCTTGTGGATCTTTGCTGCCATCGTGAGCCTAGGTGCGCCAAGACTGTGTATCTCCTCTGCAATGGTGAGCTTAGATGTGCCAAGGCTGTCAATCATGGCTGGATCTCTGCTCTCAAAGGTATTGTTAGTGTTGCTGCATAGATGTGAATCTTTGGTGCCCTGGTGAGCATAGGCACCCCAAAGCTGTTGAGGAGTTGTCCACATTTCGGTCCTCCGCAGCACAGAAGTGGATAACCAGCCCACATTTATGGGTTCGCACTTTCGTCAGCCTTGGGTTACCCACAAGTGCTTGCCGTTGATGCCCATGTTTCTTACACATGCTCGTCTTCAATTCGCGACTCTGGTGCTGGATACAGCGCTGTTAGTTCATCTTTACAGTTGTATGCAGAGTCCTGTCACCATGGTTGTCATTTCAAGTTGTATGTATTTTGGAAGGGAAACAGACCGTGTCAGCTCCAATGCTAACTCCAGCAAGGAGGCGCTCAAGGAGCTACATAGCTTTTGCAAGAGTCAGCCCGTATGCCTCCAAAGTTAGTTGCTTTCCTTCTTTCCTCCTCCTCCTTCCCTGCGTGAGCGTCCATACCTTTTGGCTGGGTTATTAAAATCGATTGTACAAACTGAGTGCACGCAGCTGCAATTACATATCTTCAAAAGGCTCACAGGATATGGTGTCGGTACTTCCAACCAAACTGCTCCATGCGAGTCCTGTCTTTCTGATTGTTAGCTTGCAGAAAGAGACGCACACCCTAATGATCTGATCCTTCGTTTATGACATGTGTTTGCAGCCACGACTTCTGGGACTGTGTGTGATCTACTGTACAACGACCTTCCTGTCACACAAGGTGCGGTTGTCAAGATGAAATGAACTTCAGTGTCGTAAGTTACATAAGAGGTCCTGTGAGAATGGATAAACTACATTGTACGTGGCAAACAAAAGTGATTAAGCACATGTCGGTCATCCCAATAGACAAAATGATTAAAGTGGATGACTGGATGTTTACAAAGGAGGACTATGAGTCAATCATGGACGTTTGTAGGCAAGAAACCCAGTGAAGTCAAAGTATGAAGATACGTCGCAGGAGGAAAGCAGTTCAGAATCTAAAGAGGACAAAGTATGTCAGCTGCTCTAGAAAGAGCGCTTCTGCAGTCCATGCACATCATTCATGATATCTGCCAAGCCAGAGCAGCAAGAGTTTCCTCACTTCAGCTGAGTCAGAGCGCAGTCTGATGCTGTGTGAATTTCTGGAAACTATCACTCATCTTATTCAAGGGTGTATGAGGTAATGCATGACAAGTTAAAGTTGCCTTCATGAAAAAGCATGTGATATTCTGAAACGCTTCCTGGGACGGTAGGCAATAAGCTGGACTTGCTGGTGACAGCCTTCCATCCACACTTCCTCATGGTTCAATTCAAGGATGCTGCATGGTGAAGTTTCTTTTGGGTCGTCAGTGGCTGCCCCAACTGGAAACAAATTTGTGCTTGGGCTTGTTCCAGAAGCTTATGCACAACAAGGGTGTTACAAGGTGTGCTGTGCATTGATGCCCTGAGAAACGCATCCTGTGTTGTCACCCTGTGTGCCTCCAGGTGCCATCCCAGCTGTTGCCGGCACTGTGGGCGCCTTGCTGGTGGAGAAGCGCAAGAACTTCCTTTTCTACGAAAAAGTGCGTGTGCGTGTGTGTGTGAACAATGCACATGGCTTATTGCTTGCCTCATGGCTTTCCTTGTTGCTAAGTCTTTGGTGCGAGCCAGGATTTGCTCGCAAGCTTGCATGGGGGTGCTTACATACGGGTACTCCAGTACCTCAAGAAATTTGTCTCGAAGCTCTTGCCTTGTTTGAAGGTCTCCAGGACGTCTAGGCAGCAGTACAAGAAAGGATTGCACCTTTTGGTCTCGCCAGATAATAGCCGCTGTCTTCTTGCTTTCGTCAACGGTACATCCTCAGTAGGGCCACAATTTGCTTGCACATGTTGACACCCATAGCTCTAAGCAGTACCCCATGCAACTCAACAAAAGGAAACATAGCCTGTCCCCTTCCCCCCTGCATTCTGCCCACTGACATCCATGGTGTCTCAGCACTGTCCCCTCAGCCTGTCCCCTCTTTACCTCGCAGCGCATAGAGAGGCTTGGCAGCAAGGCTGGATTCTCCAGGGTTGGGTCGTACGCGGGTTTGGGGGCAGCCATACGCGTTTTAATGTGTGGAATACGCAAATGTCACGTATATACGCGTCTTCAAGGGGCAGTTTTGAGGAGGGAGGGTCTCAGGTGGGAGAGACCCCCTGGGAGGCACCCAACCACCCCTTTGCAACCCACTCTTCCACCCCAAGGCCTTATCAATGGTGCCAACGTGGTGAACAGGTCCAAAAGTCTGCCCACAGGCCTTGTGGGAGCTTGCTGAATGGGAGGCTGAGGCAATGTGCTGGTGCCATCACAAATGCTCCAGCATGCATGCATGGAAGGGAGGCTCCAGCCTGCTGCCATGGAAGGACAGGGAGTCCGGCTATTGATTGAGGAGAAGACCAGATGAGGGGTCTAGCTGGTGGGCACGGGCTGAAGTGAAGTCGGGATTCACAGTCAGAGCGACTTCATCCGTTAAGGACCAGTCAAGAAGCCTGGAAGAAGCAAGGGTTGCTGATTCTTGTGTTCAACTTGTAAATATGATGCGACTTTGAGAATGGAAGGCCAGGACGTATTAGGTTGGGCCTGCGAGGCACCGCTCACAGACACTTTTTTACGTTTGGCAACAGCCATTTTAAGCAAACGCGCGTAAAAGTCATTTTTAACAGTATGTTAAAATCCGCATTTCACATTTGACCATCCCTGGAATAATCCCATTCCAATGGCAGCATGCAGGCGCATCTACCAGGCCCGCCACTGCAGGGACAACTTACCTGCACGCTCAGTCACCCCACCCCCTGTTGCCCTGGGCGACACCTCCCTCATGCACCCATTCCCCCCGCATCATGCGTGCCACGCGCAGGTGATGAATGCACGTGACCAGCAGCGCAAGCAGCGGCAGTGGCGCTTGGACAGCGCTGCCGCCATCCGTCAAGCCACCTGGGACGCCAAGCCATCCACTCCCGCCTCAGATCCCTTAAACATTTATGCAGAGGGCTACGGCGGCGGCAGCAAAGCTGAGGGCAGCAGACAGGGATTGCAGGGGGCGCCTGCCCAAGCAAGCAGCAGCAGCAGCAGCAGCAGCACATCACCCATGGATGCCTACAGTGCCATGGCATCTGCCAGCAGCAGCAGCAGCAGCAGCAGCAGTGATAGCTATAGGGGGGCTGCGAGGAGCGAGGGCGGCGGTAACAGAGTGAGCTTGTCCACGTCTCTGCCTGCGCGCAGGAACCGCGTGTTGCTTGTAGGGGGGGCGAGTGCGGATGGAGCAAATGTGATGGATGGATGGGGGAGCTTGGAGGGCGGCCCATCTGGAAGTGCCATGCACGCGAGCAACAGCAGCAGCAGCGCAGCAACAAGCACGATGGCAGCAGCCCCCGCCACTACTGCTGCTGCTGCTGGTTCTGCCACTCTGCGCGCTGCCACGTTGGACAGCAGCAGCAGCAGCACAGCCAGCAGCAGCAGCAACAGCAGCAGTTCTTCCATGAGTGCAGCCCCCTCCAGTGCCATGGGTACCAGCAGTGTCCTCAGCAGCATGGTCACGTCACCGGACAGCAGCCATCAAATCGGCAGCGGCAGGATGAGGGAGGTGGGTCATGGCTGTGCTCGGTACCTAGCTTGCAATGGACCTGGATGGAGACACATGCTGGCTGCCTCTGCTGTGCTTGGTAACTAGCACATGGTCGATCTGGTTGGAGACACGTGCTGGCTGCCTCTGCTGTGCTTGGTAGCTAGGTCACGATTGAAGGCATGTGTTTGCAGCATGTGGTGTACATTTGTAAGTGTTGAGTTGGGTAGAAGTGCATGCGCACCAGAGCCCTCGAGAACACACCCATGTGCACGGCACACACACACACATTCTGATAGGGGTGCTTGGTTTTGATGAGGGCCCAGGTGCTCCGTGTGCCATGCTGTGCAATCACCTTTCTTCCTGTTTTCCAAAGAGGTGCTTTTATGCAGCCTGCATGCTTGCTTCCTGTTTATCAAGGAGGTGCCATGTCTGCTGCCCGCATGCTTCTTCTGCTCCTGTCAAGCGGGTCGTAACTTGGGCTGCCTGCATGCGCCGTGCACCTTCCAGCCAGGGTAGGCAGGCAGCGCCTGTTTATGAGTTGAACAAGTAACTTGTTCAATATAACATTCATGCTTGTTTATGTTTTCCGTGTTCAGGCAGGCCACGCTCTGCCTCTGCCTTCTGCCAATGACAGTCTGGCCTATGTTTCTGGATCTTAGTTGCCCAGGTCTGAGCAGCCTGCCACGAACAGCTGAACTGATGGTGCCTCAGCCAATGGGCAACCCAAATCTCGCACTCATGTCCCGCTCATGTTGCTCTTTCCCCCACCGCAGTCAACAGTCTCCCACTGCTGGCAAAGCAGGCTGCCCTAACAGCTCCTGCGTATTTGCGTTGCTGCCCAAAACCCGTGGCAGAAGTGTGTTCTCCAGGGAGTGAGCTATGCTCAGTGCATCTGAGAGGAAAGGGCTTGCCCGCGGGATGCGGCCTAACAGGGCTTGGTGCCCATGGCCTCATGGTTCACTGCGTGTGCCTGCAGGCCCAAGCAGGGCAGCTGCCCATGGCCTCATGGTGTGCTGCGGGTGCCTGCAGGCTTACGTGTCCTTGATCTTGTCACCCACGCCCCTCTGTGGATTGCTTTAAAGCAAGTGAACCAAGAATGAATGGAATGAGGAGCACATGTCCCTGCCCCTCTTGTCTTGTTTGTCACTCTGTTTTCTGGCGAGAATCCACTGTGGCAGCACTGACCTTTGGGTCTCTTCCTAATGCATGACTGCTGCCCAGCGTCGACTCTTGCTTTTTATCTGCAGGCATGGGAGGGCTATGAACAAGGCTACAGCTCAAGCACCGGCGGCAGCACCACTCTGGTATCTGACAACCTACTGACCCAATTGCAGCAACGGAGGAGGAGGCGCCGACGGTATATTGGTGGGTGTCTCCAAAACGTGCACAAGCAGGCGTAAGATATTGGTGGGTGTCTCTGCAATGGGCACCAAAGGTGTGAACCACATTATTGCTGTGTGTGTGTATGTGGAATTCTTTTGTACAGGAAGATTGACCTACACTGATTCTTGTTGCACTGCTTTGTTGCATTTTGAATTACTGTGTACAGGCTGTGCACAATTGCTCACTCTGGCAAACACATGACTGCTCATGAACACGTGCATATACATATTTTACAAATACACACACACAGAGCCGCCACCTCCAAAGGAAGAGCGCCATGAGGTAGCCACAGTGGAACTGTTTGAGGGCCTATTCAAGTTCAGCGGCGTCGTGACCTCTGAGAACAGAGCATGGCTGTCCGTGGCAACCACATTCTTGTGAGTAGACGGCGAAAGTTGGCTCAGGAGTTTTATAGGCTTACTATGCCAGTGTGCGCAAAAACCTCATGCCACACGCTCCTGATGTGTCAGACGTCACACCCTGAGCTTGCTTGATCTCCAAGATATTTGTCTCCATATCCTCTCCTTTCTGTCTCCTTTTCAATACCTGCCCTTTCCTCCACATCATTCGCTCACTTACCTTCATATGTCTTTCATGTTCCTCTCCTCCTCGCCTTCCTTTCCCTCCTCTTTTTCTTCCCTCTCCGAACTTTGCCAACTTCCCCTGTTGTGCCTGGCTTCTTTGGCTTCAACTGCAGTACCTGCGTGGACGCGTTACGTGACCTGACCTCCACAGACGACTGCACCATCAGCATAGCGGGTGTTGTGGGAGCCTTCTTTGCTGGTGCCCTCATTTCACTGGGATTGTCGCCACAGGTCTGTCAGACTCTCCAACACTGCCAGCATGCTATCCATTGTCTGCTCAGGTCACCCATGCCTACAAATCCACACGGTTGCTTTTGGATGTGCCCTTACGTCCTGTTATGACATTGTTTGAGATGGAAGGCCTTGGTTTCCAGGTGCATTCACCAAATCCGCAACCTGAGGCTCTAAATGCCTTGGCAGTCAGTACCATATGAATGATGCCAAAAGTAGTCAATGTGAATGATGCCAAAGCAGTTGCTAAGCATGCACAGGCATGATTGACCCTGTGTGGGCAAGCATGTACGCATTCGGAGAGACTGGCCCAAAACGTTGGACGGTCTCCTCGAAGCGAGCTGCATCCACTGCAGGGGCCAGGGAGTTTTTTTGCCAGCTAAAACTGGCAGCCGAGGGGTTTTAAGCATGCTTGCTCGCACTGCACGCGCGTGCGTCCGACAGAGAAGCACTTGCTTATGAATTGCGGAAGAGGATGCACACATGCTCATGTGCACAACCGCCCATGCGCCGCGCGCGCATGCGCGTGCACACATACACACACACGCACACAGACACGCACGCACGCACACACACATGCGTGAATGCACATCCGCAGTACACCGTGGTGCTTGAGCCTGTGCTGGCCAGCAACGCCAACTCAGGCGCCCCCCTGCTGTCGCTGGAGCAACGCGCTGCTGCCGACCTTCCCATGTTCAGCACGACAAGCAGCATACAATCAGGCGCTTCCATGGACAGTTTGGGCAGCATGCAGTCGTTGGACAGCCTGGATGACATGCAAGGTATAGGAGGAGTCCGTGCACTCTCAACATCACACATTGCTGCGGTCCCGTCACTGCCGCTGCCCTGTCAATTAATAGCCTGGATGGTATGCAGAGTGTAAGGGGGCTTGCTATCTTGCATGACACAATGCTGCTGCCCTGTCAAGGGCACCGCCTGCTGTGCTGTTCTTGCACTGCTTGACCTTGCCACGCCTTACACTTTGCTTTAGGAGGCCGTCATACCTGCGCTTGTGGATTGTTTTGGATATTCAAGCAAGGGCCCTCGATCTTTTACATGGCTGCCTGGCTTTGCGACGTCCTTCATTTTGCATGAGGAGGCCATTATAGCTGCACTCATGAATTGTTCTGGGTGATAGAGCAGGAGCCCTTGCCTCCTTCCCATTGCAGACTGCTGTTTAAAATTCACTCTGCCTGAAGCCGCTGCTGAAGGCAAACCTCGACCATGGTTCAAGGCAACTGGATGCACAAGTCGTTGCCTGAGTATCCCGGTTTTGCCTTCTTGCAGGTGAAGAGAAGTACGTGTGGGGCCTGGCAGTGCGTGACAAGGTGCCTGCAACACAGCGCTTCCTTACCGTGACAACAGCTCTGGCCCTGCTATCCTACTGTGTGTACGAGTTGCTGATTTAAGGGCCCATTTGTGAGCAATTTGCTAAGAGGAGGGATTGCAGCGGAAAAAATTGTGTACATGAGAAGAAAAAATAGGAAGAGAGGGAGGGTGGAAAGTGCTTGTCATGCTGAGCGATGAAAACTGGTCTTGCACGCGAAGAGCCGGTGTATAGGAAGTGGTTGTGCCACCTGCATTCTAGTTTCCTCTGTATTTGATCAGTTGCCACTTCCTTGATCTTGTATTATTAGCCATTCCCAACAAATTATTCAGTTTGTTTGAAGCATTGCGTTGCAGAGTTGTTGCTAGCTGACATGAGTGTAATTATTTCTTTCCCAGTTTTTTTAGTTTGCAACTGTTTTCAGTCTTCTTTGATGTTTTGTATCTCGTTTTGTAATATACTTCCTCACTTATGACACAACCAAGGAAGGAGAGGGTTGCAAGGCTGTCGCCCCTGTGGGTCGCCAATGTACTGGGGCCACATGTGCCTCGGCACTTGTCCCTCGGACCTGTGGTGTGCCAGAGGTCTTAGGGTTGAGTCTGGGGGATGACTCCACCGGCAGGGAGTTTGCTGGGGCCCCTCAGGGTGGGCACTTTGATGGTTCCCTTAATCAGCATATTCTGACTTCTTCCTTCCTTTCTAATCCAGCCAGCCTGCTGGTAAGGGTGTCTAGGCTGAAAGGAGCTTGCTGTAGGGAGAGTTTTCTCTGCCTACGTAGTTTTCTTTCTGTCTACAATGGAACTCAACCTTCAGCCAGGTAGTTTGGCTGCTCGGCTTGCTGGACCGTTCCAGCCAAACAGGAAGCATCCATGAATTCAGACCCGAGAATAAGGAGGCATGTTTCTGCCGAAGAGAACGAACCCGATGAGTACACTGAAAAATGCATGCTGCTCATGAGGGTACACTGAAAAATGCATGCTGCTCATCCTGGACATCACCCTGCGCACACTGCTTTTACACAATCACATTGTAAAATTTGTAGAGTCTTACAACCTTGCCAGGGCCTGAAGCGCTCACGAGAAGGCTCGAAAAGCCTCACTTTACCGTATGGGCTAATGTAAGAAATTCTCTCCCTCCCATCCTATTGACCCCTTCTTCCTCTCCCATTGGCCCCTCCTCCTCATTACATTTATGTATGTCTCTCATCCTTAATGGATTCGTAGCTGTTTCTTTCCTATTCTCCTAGGCATGTTTTCTCTACTCCTTTGATATAATCACATGCCAGTTTTGTCATCGATAAGATTTAAAAGATTCATTTTATTAAAAACACAAGGAGATACCAAGGAAGTAGTCCATCCAAAGTCTTGAGCTTGTCTTGAGATCTGTCGAGCGAGGGAGGTGGGTAGGGATTAACAAAAACCAAAATATGTCATCCGAAGTGGAGCACAAGATGGAAGAGTTCACACAAGACGGGAAGCCAGAGGCAGTGCATGAACAGTTGCAGGTACGAGGGATTGCAGGTCGAGCTCTCCTGCACAAGTGCCTACACCATGCCAAACTTAACAAGTGTGGGCATCGGCTTTGAGCGCTGGAGGAAGCTCAATCAGCTGAGCAAAACACAAATTCTCGTGCAATTCCTATGCAGGAGCAGGAGCAGGAGCAGCCAGCTTCGTTTGGTTCCCCAACACCTGCAGCTCCAGCTGAAAGCGATGCCTCAACCATAAGTGACTTGACCAAGCAGCAGGTGCGCCTTGGCCCTGCTATCAGGCTTGCATGCATAACTGGTTTCCACCTTCTCGCAACCGTGCCTGTGTATGTGTGTTTACACTGATAATCTGCTCTGAACAGTAGCAGCCAGATAAAGTCTGACTGCAGCTGCTTGGCTGCCTGGATGGGGGGTCAGCATGGTAGGACACGAGATGAGGGCGTGCTCGAGCTTGACAGCTACGTTTGAACTACGGCATTGATGGAACTTGTCCCTCCTAGTCCACAGAATGCTGGTGCGGTTAATCTCATTTCTCACCTTGTCATGCAAACTTGTGCCCCTCCTCTTGCACCTGCAGCTTTATTTTGGGGGAGGCAAGGCCCCATCTGAGGAGCCCAGCACTCCAGCTCCCGTGGGTACAACCTATACAAACGAGGGAGGCCAGGAGCCTGCCACACCTGGAAGCGCTGATACGGCAATGAGCTACAATGATTTCATGTTTGAAACCATCACCTGGTGAGAGGTGGAGGACGTGCAAAAGGATTTGCTGTTGTTTGGCTGTCTCTGGACGCGTCCACACCCCATGCATTTCTGCATGCACTTTGGCATGCCAAAGTGCGTGCATGATCATACAACTCGTGCCGCATGTTGGCAGGTATGCTTTCCAGCGCATTCTAAAGTGAACTTCGCTGACTCAGTCCTCTATCCCTCTCGCTTTCCAGGAAAAATAAGCTGCGGAGTGTGCTGGTGAGTGGCTTGACGGACAACATGCATATTTGCCGAGCTGAAAGGGGATAAAATGGACCAGCAGCACTTCTTGGTGGCGTTGACCTTGCCATAACATTTTCACCTGTACATACAAACGTTTGCCACTGCCCCTACTCTTGATCACGGACAGTACCTGGTTGGCGGCCTGCTGATGATCGGTCTCGTCTACCGCCTGCTCTTTTCGAGCACTACCCTTGTGGCAGGTGAGCTAGACAGGGGCACAAAAAGGGGACTACGTAACTATGGCTTCTGTATGCAGTGCAGAGCATTAAAAGCCTGGTACGCTCTCCGGAAGCAGGTGCTGCTCATGTGTCTGCCAACCAAGCATCAATGTGCGCCCTCACCTCTCAGCTGCGCCCTTTGCTTTACATGGTCACAAGCATCTGTTCCACGTATGCTTTGTGGTCCATGGTGTGGCATTTCCAATCACGTCCATCAGCCAGCAACATGTTATCCTCTCTCCCCTATGGCAGGTGTCTGCTACGTTGCCCTTGCCCAGATGGCGCTCAACTTCTCCAGGCAGCTCATTTCACCCGAATTCCAAAAGCACTGCACATGGTGAGCACCCTTCCAGCTCTTTGTAGCCGTTGCCAATTGTGGCACTCTGCGCTAGCCAAGCACTGTGCCAGCCGCAGAGGCCTATGCAGGTGGACTCACATGAAAAAGCTTTTGGGGGGGGGGGGTAGATAGGGGTCACAATTGGACAGATTGTAGACTATGTATAGGGTTGGCCAGATCCGTAGGTGTATAATATACGTATAATATACGGGTACGGAAATACGGGTATAATACAGACCCCCCCCCGTAGCCGTATTTCCGTATGGGTCCGTATATACGGGTCTAATACGTATTTTATACGTATTATACGGCAAAAGTCCGTATTGTACGGCAAAAATCCGTAGCTTCGAGTGGTCTTCAAGTAATCCTTTTAACCTTCAAAACAGATGATAGGGCACTTCAGCAATGTTAATTTATGCTTCTAAAATGTCTGGTATGGAGCCTGAGGGAAGAGAAGCAGATGGCCCTTTGGTGGAAGGCCCTTTGGCAGGAGAAGGCTCAGGGAGGAGCTCAGCATCAGGAGCAGCAGAGGGAGCAAGAGGTTCTGCGTCAACAGGAGCATTGGGGGGCAGCACTGACAAAGGAGCCCAGCAGGGTGGGAAGCAGAGTGGCGCAAAGGAAGTGCTTCAGGAAACGCTAGAGCGCCTCAGCGCACGTGACCAGCTGTGCACCAGAGCGCAACTGGTCACTGTTTGGGAACATTTTCTCAAAGGCAAAGGACTGCCTGGGCCTAGTGAGGGCCAAGAAGATTGCCTACATTTAGGGCAACAGCCGGGAGGGGGCACAGGAGCTGATGGGGAGATCATGCTGTCTGAGATTGATGTGTTGGAGTAGATACAAAAGTGCCTAGGAGTTGGGCAGATGCTGACACAGATGCAACATAGTCTATGTTACAAAGAATTTAGCTTCAATGGAAAACATGCTGAACTTATGGTGTGCCAGAGACTCCAGCATGTTTGGGTTGCCCTAGTCCTCCATCTGAAAATTTTCTGTTCCTTATATTCTGTGAGCATAATCAACTTTTCAAGAGCTGCAGATTGACCCCCCTATGATTCCATGAGGGGCACTTTCCTTTTTCAGAATTCTACGGAAAGCGGGCATTATACGTATTATACGGTATAAATACGGTATAATTACGTATTGGGGATCCTGACATACGGAACTGGCCAACCCTAACTATGTATGGTTCTTGCTGTGCAACATGGCCTAGAATGCTGGCAGATACCTTTTTTGAGGTCTTCAGAGCAGATGACGGAGGCAGTGAACGCCTGCTTTGCTCGTGCAAAGCCACACCATCTTACCTGCATTAGCCACAGCCTTGCCTTAGCATCTTGCGTAAGCACCGTGGAAGCCCTCCTTTCCTTCAGAATTGTGCATCACCCTGTCCACCCTTGCTTGAAACCTGTAGGGCTGACAGCGCGTGGACACAAGCTGCCATCAACTACTTTGGGAGTGTGCTCAAGGCCGTGGTACGTACCTTGTCATCATCCTGCGCTCCTTAGTTGCGTCTCTTGCAATTCACATGCAGGCAGTCTTATTGGGGTTCCCAAACCTCTGCCAACTTCTTTTATTTGATCTGCCACGCATCTGCACCTGTGCACCCCCCTCCTCTACACCTCGTGCTCCATAGCGCAAGAAAGATCCAGCTGCACTGTTAGCTTGTTCTCATGCATGCCACTCGTGTAGCAATGTGTGAGGCTGTGTAGCTGGAGTTCCTTGCCTGCGTGAAACCTTTTGAACCTGCAGACATGCCTGCCAAAAACCACTTGCAACTCTTAACTGGTTCGCACAAATAACACAGGCAGAGTTGAACGATCGCCACATGGATGGCTCAAATACCACAAAGACACTGCGCGTCGGTGCTGGACTGTGGATCATCTCTATCTTGGGGCGCTATGTGTCAGCGTTTCAACTGGTGGTGGGTTTGTGGATCCTGGCCTTCACCCTGCCAAAGGCGTACTACACGTACCAGGGCCACGTGGACAGCGTTATTGGAAAAGCATACACCACTGCCAAGGTGTGTATGTGTGTGTAGGCAATGGCAGGGAGCATGTGTTTGGGGGGGAGGGGGGACGAGTTGCGCATGCAAGCGCATATGAAATGCACCAACGCATGTTTGTATGCATGCGTGTGTCTGCGTGCTTCGTAGAGGTCTTGCAGGTGGGCCAGTGTCCAGCTGATGCGCTCAGGCAAATATCGTGGATAGTGTTGCTGGGGGCCTTCTGTATGGACTATGAAATTCTCCATCACATCAATGCGCAAAGTGCCACCTGGGGGTTGCTCAATGGTCCTGCTGCAGCGGTGTTATCATGGCTGCTCTTCACCAGTGCTCCCAAAAAAAGAATAGCTTCCACAGAAGCAGCATCTACAGCAGCAACAATAAGAAGCACCCATTCTAATGTTTGTGGTTCCATCTGTCCATGTGAACATGCAGGATAAGTTCAAGGGAGTGCACCCGGGCATTCGAGCTGCCATTGTGGTGTTGCCCATCCTGGTAAGTGCACGCATGCACACTTGACTTACATACTCAGGGTGCTTGACCTCTTTTTTTGCAATGCCTTGGCTGACACATCCTTGGTCTTCAGCCACACGCACAATATTGTATTATGCTCTGTTGTGAACTCCAGGTATGAGATTATCCTTGTCAGAAAATATCAGATAGTATTAGACAAGTGGCTATCTTGCACTTCACAATTTGTTTGAAGTCTGCCAAATACGCTGCCGATACTTTTGCAATCCAGTTTGCAAGTATTTTTCAAATGCTCATTACTGTTCATTACAAGCTGCCGCCTAAAACCAAAAAGCCAAGAGAGCGGAAGGCAGCAGCACACATGGCTATTGGTTAAGATGCAGGGATCCTGTCCATGGGAGTCTCTTTATATGTATGTGTCACATTTCCAGCGCTACATAGTGTTATATAGCGCTATATTATGAAAGCGCTATTTACAATGCTGCTCCCTGTAGATAGGCATGTGACGCTATATGAGGTTCTTCTATAGCGCTTTAGGCAAACACCAATCTATACACATCTACGTGTGTATACTTACGTATGGACTGTGTAAGTCCTACAAAAGCCCTCAATAACCTCTCAACGCAACAACAAGTGTTGCGCTTGTCCCTCTCAGCTTGCACATGAACCTTTCAGGATACAATAAAATGTAGCCAAATATGTGTATTAAATCTCTGAAGTGATGTGTATAGTTATGTATGGACTGTGTAAGTCCTACAAAAGCCCTCAATAACCTCTCAACGCACGAACAAGTATTGCGCTTGTCCCTCTCAGCTCGTGCACATGAACCTTACAGGATACAATTGAATGTACCCATATATATACACATATTAAACCACTAAATTGATACCAGCGCAACCTGGCTGTGACTCCAGGAGCGAAGGTAGCGGCTAAGTGTCAGGTAGAACCTCATCAGCCGTTCATAAGCTTTACTCCCATGATTTGTCAGCAGCGGCTTGCCGCTCTGCTGTTTTTTTGGCGAAGCCCCATTCATGGGGCGTGAGCCCCTAGGCTTGACTCCTTCCAGTGAAGAAATTCACACCTGGCTGCCCAGCCCCACCCAGCGCACCCCCCAACCTGGAATTTTGGCCACCCTCCCGAACAAAACTGCTTGGCAGCCCTGCAGTGTCAGGGGGACCTGTGAGGCAGTGGCTGGTGCTGTGGATTTGTTTGCCACGAGTCTTGCAGGCAGTTCCTGGCCTGCGTCTGCCAGCCTACCATCCGCCCTGAAACTCGGCATGCTTGCCAAGCAAAACTCGTTACTGGGGCTGTCAAGTTTTGGTGACCTGGGGTGCAGCAGGCAAAGTTTGGGAGCGAAAATTCCACAAGTTTTGTTTTTGATTTTCCCAGCCCGACCACCTCAAGCCCTTGAACACCTCCAGTCGACACTTCATCGGCATACTTTTGTGGGTGCCCTTGCTGAGTCCTGGGCCGGGGGGTGCCCGTTTTGGGGACTTCGTAGTCAATCTACAGACCCTCCAGCTTGCCGTTGAGCGAACGGATTTGCATAATTCCAACTGCGATGTAACATTGAATTTATATTCTAATGATGGTGTGAGTTGCTGCGTGAATAGAGAGGTGAAGGCATGGAAGTTTACTGATGCGATTTGAGCAAGGTCTGCACCCCTTGCACTAGTGTGTGGATGAGGGAGCCTCAAGTGTATGGTCTGCTGACTGTCTAAGGAGAGCCTGCTGTGTAAGCAAAGAATGGCAGGAGCAGCTTGCATGGCGCGCACTCAGCTATGCATGCATGCGTGAACAAGGCATAGTCTGCTGCAGGAAGGTCCTGTTGTTGCCCCAGGCACGGCATATCAATGCCACCTCTGTGTCAGGAAGGACCGGCTTTACCAATTTTTCAGTGTCGCTTGCGACGCTTCCCTCGCTTGTCTATTCTTGCCTCATTCCAATCTCCCCATATTAGCTGCTGCAGTGTCGGAAGACGGATGAGGTCTGCCCCCCTTCTATTCAATTCCCACCACAACTCATTTGTTGGCATGGGCACTGCTCTTAGTAGAGCAAGGCCACGTGCTCATAGGCCCCCTTATCACCATGAGTCGTCACACATTGTAATGAAAAATTTGTGTGCAACACACATGCATCACATGCACGGCCCCACACCTCTGTACCTTTTTATTTCTCAGGTGGCTGGCTACGTGCTATCCCAAGTCGACCTGGCCGTGGCTGTGTTTCTGCTGCTGGTGTATGTGCGCTCTTGGATGCAGCCCTCACATGTAAGTGACTCAGGGATGCGCATGTGGAGCCACCCCAACAGCACATTGCAGGCTGAAAGTTTGTGCTTTCCTTGTCGGAAGGTGGTTGCGCCAAAAACGACTCATCATGTCGTACCTATCGTCGAAAGGTAGATGATGTACATGCAAGAGAGCACAAAGCATGTGGAGGCTTACGCAAGGCCAGGTAGCCATCGCTGGGGCAGGGTGCTATGACAGCGTCACGCAGGCTTGAAGCAACCTAAAAAGAGCAGCCTATGCTGGGGCAAGGTGCTATGGCAGGTCACGCAGGTTTATGGCAATTTCCCGGGTAGTGCTGCACGCCACATGCAGCATGTGGCGTATGGATACGGAGTGCTCCTCTGGATGTGTGCGTCCATGTATGCATCATCCGTGCACAGAGGGCAAATTACAGTTACAATTACAATTACAATGGGGTTTGACCTTCAGCCAGGTAGTTTGGCTGCTCGGTCTGCTGAACTGTTCCAACTGCACAAAAAATGTCCATGAGATTGGAAATAAAACGGTAAGTGTCATCAGTTTGCTTCTGCAAGAAATACACAGAGGGCAAAAAAGAGTGAAGAGGAGGTCAATTCCGTGTCCATTGTCTCTTACATGGTATTATCACTTGCCATGACTTAAGGAAGCAGTGTAATGATATTGGGAAGGTTTGCATGCCTTGCAGAAAGCTTCTTTTCACACACATACACACACACACTGCAAAACCTGTACACATCAGATCCTCAGCAACACCCCCTTGCTTGCAAACTCGGACATTCCAAACCGCACTCCTGACTTGACTTGCAGGTTGACCTTGTCAAGAAGAACCTGAACCCCATCACCAACACTGCTTCCAAGCTTGGGAGCCGCTTCGGCAGCTTTGCCATTGACCAAGCAAAGGCTTACGATGTGTACCCTACCCCCACCCCTTCAAAGCCCAAGCCCAAGCGTAATTAATGGCTACGGCACTCCTAGCCAATACACGTGTAGTGCTGGGCTGATGGGTGAAATAAAACGTGTGTTGCCCACCCCACTTCCTGTCATGTTGTTGTGCTGTCATGTCAAATGTTTGGCGTTGCAGTTTTGTATAACTGTGAAGGCGTCCTTCTCCCTACATCTCTATTATTTTAACGCGAAGGACTGCCTGCAATGCCTGACAGGCCACTGCTAGAGTTACAAGAGTTACAATGGGGTTTGACCTTCAGCCAGGTAGTTTGGCTGCTCGGTCTACTCAACTGTTCCAACTGCACAAAAAATATCCATGAGATCGGAAATAAAACGATAAGTGTCATTAGTTTGCTTCTGCAAGAAATGAATAGCATCCTCAGAGCTAGCTTGAGAATAGTAGAAAGTGCCTAAATCGTCCAGAAAAATTCTATAAGATGAGGGGAAGTCAGAAAATAGCTGTGCATAAGCCCTTCGAAGAGAGCACACAGAAGCGCAAGAACAAAGGAACACGGCATGCTTTTCGTCTTGGAGTCCTTGTTCACATTTATCACAAGTTGATGTGTGCTCCTGCCAAAGTGATGTCTCAACTCTTAAATTATGAGCATGTAAGCGAAAACGTGCTATGTTTCTTAGCGTGCGCTTGCCCAAATCAAGATGCAAATACCTGGGGACAGAAAAGGGCGCACCATGAACAGACAAGGGTCTTAAAGGAAGTGCCATCCAGTGATGATATTTGGCTAATTTGTTTGTGTGGCCACCATGTTCTGCCAAGGCATCAGCATTCCACACACCTCGCAGCCTTTTTCTCAGATCAACAACAAACTCCCTCATGACTATAGGCTGCCCTGACCAAACACAATGAGTAAACACGTTGCACCTGTCCAAGCCTGTGCAGGCAGCCAAAAATTCTGAAGTCCAACATTTATGGGAGAGACTGCTCATTTCAACATCTGCTTGCAGTACCTTACTGAGTGTAGTGCTGTTGCTGCGCAGTAAAGCATTGTAAAACCTAACTGCTGCACGAAACCAATAGAACTGTAAAGGTTCATGCCCACACTCGCGCAGTACGGACCAATTAGGAGTGGTGCGCTTTACCCCAAGGATACGCTTCAATAAGCACAGATGTACAGTTTGCAAAGGACAATCCATTTCAGCTCCTTCTTTCATAAATCTAGTGCCCCAAATCTGGCATGCATACATGCTAGCAGGGAGAGCATATGCTTTAGTCAGCCAGAGCATGGTATGCGGCCTATCTGTCAGGCAGTGCTCAGATGCGAATTGCCTAATCCGTCTGCAACCAGCTAGGAAAGGGGCACACATATACTCTGCAGTGGCTTGCGGGTTGCGTTGTTTTTTGAACAGCATGCCTAAATACCTAAAAGAATCTGCACACGCCAAACGAGCTCCACCTAACGTGAAAGCTGGCACATTATCACCCTTTGAATTAAAATACACAATCTCAGACTTGGCAGTATTGATCACCAACCCTTTCCGCTGAGCATACGTATGTAGCCTATCTAACATCAGTTGGAGCTGATCAGGAAGGTTACTAGTGAGGCACAAATCGTCTGCATACAGCATGTGGGTGACTCGAGCGTCCCTAGTGCCTGTAATAGCCCCTTGCACATTTTCTGCCAAGCAGTCCACGTCATTGATGTACAAGGAGAACAACAAAGGGGAAAGCGGGCAGCCTTGCTTAACTTCAAAATGGGGGCGCATACGAGCTTGCTTGCAGCCATCCACCGAGATATACTCATCATTAGCATACATGCTTTTAATGACAGCCAACAGGCACGCAGGCATACGAATGCGCTGCAGGTGAGTCCAAAGAGCTTCCCTAGGAATTGTATCGTAAGCCTGCTTGAAATCAATAAAAGCTGCATGCAGCCTTGGGGGTGCATTTGGGCGCTTGACCTGAGCAGCATGCTGCAAGTGCCGCAAAATGAAAATGGGCTGCAAAGTGTTACGGCCAGGATAGAAACCAAATTGAGTGTCTGGAATCTTGTGTTTATCTTTACACCACCCAGTGACCACCTCCCTAAGAACGTTAGCATACAGCCTGTACAGGGTGCCACTTACTGCGAGCATGCGATAATTCCCTGGGTCCAGCACAGAGCCCTTCTTGTAAAGAGGAGTTATCTTAGCCACTTTCCAACAAGCAGGAATCTCAGCCCTCTCCATCATGGCAGCAAACAGACGTGCAATGTAAGGAGCCAAAACATTCATCCTATCCGTGCCTCTACCATTAACTGCTGGGACCCTCTTTTCAGCGTACTTAATGAAGGGTGCTGCAACAGCATCAAAACCAGGGGATGTCCTAGCATTCAACTTTCGCATGTGCTCGCAAACAATAGGGTACAGGGCAGCTGCATCAGGCAGTTCCATCACATCAGGTTCAGGTATCCATCGAGACTCAGCACCTTGACGGAAAAGCTGCTCAGGAGGCGGATTGTTGCGCCCCAGGGGCACTGCCATATCCCGAGCTGGAGCTCCAGAGTTGCCAGTCCAACGTGCAGCAACCCGCTGTGCCACCCCACGCATGGCTCCAATAACGGACTCCACCCCTCTGCTAATGCTGTCCCACATTCCAGGCCTTCTACTTAAGGTGCTTTCAGGGCAGCTACCCATGGGGCTTGCTTGTTGATCAGGGATGTGAGGAGCGTTTCTTGCTGGACAAGTGGGGTGCCTGCCCACAAATCCGCTGGTATGCAAGGCGGCGTCCTGATAGTGTGTGCTTTCAGGGCAGCTACCCATGCCATGCATATGTGCTGCTTCTCTAGTTGAAGGAGAAGAGCAATTGTTCGTGCGGGCACCAAAATAATGCTGTAAGTAAGGGTTCCAGCCGTCCGCTGTAATGGGAGTCTGATGGGTGCTCCTGGGCTTCCTAAGCATTTCATGAATGTCAGGCCTGTGTCTCTTCAGCCTGTCCAAGAAAACTGCTTTCTGGTACTTCTCATAAGCCCGCCGTGCACGCCTTGTTTGTTTTTTGTATTCTTTTTTAAGAAATTGGCAGGCATGCACAGCTTGACCACTTTGCACAGCTTGAATAAACAGACGCCTCTTTAACCGACACTGATCATCAAACCAGACAGGCCTTCTAATCCCATGCTTTTCTGTTCTCTTAAAAACACACGCCTGAACTCTGTACATGCCAACTGTTTGTTCACTAGCAGCTTGCATTATCCAGCTTCTCAGGCAGAAACATGCTGTATCTATGTTGCCAGCATCAAGAGCAGCCTCCAATTGCACCGGCATCTCCAAGTTTCTCTCCAGTTCCTCCACATAGGCCAGTTGCCGCTCGTGCTTCCAAGTTAAACTCAAACGACTTGCACAACGTCCCATCCCACACACATGTTCAGGAGAAGGGGTCCAATCCACATTAGGCACAACATCAGGAATACGAAAAACAACTGTAATACTGCCATGGTCAGTGGTGTCCAAGATCGGAGCGCAAATGTCTGATTTCTGAGCACACGTAAATAAGGAAGGTGATACCAAGACATGATCAGGCCTACTCCGTCTGGAAGGCCGAGTGTCTGAACAATACCCAACAAATGTGGGCTGGCCCACATCACCAGGCACACGACCAGTTGTGAACACAAGTCCATAGGCAGCTGCAATATCCACGAGCAGTCTTCCAGCCACATTAACATCTCTGCATTCACACCTTCTAGCAGTCTGGAGAGCCGGGCAGTCCACCAAAGTCTCATAGTGGGCATCAGAAACCTCACGAAGACTGCCAATTTTGGCGTTGAAATCCCCACACAACAGCAAGTCTGGAGTCACCTGTGCAGCACACGCAAGCTCATCAAAAAGGTGAGTAAATTGTTCACGGACCTGGGACACAGTAAACAACCTTCCTTGGGGGTTAGTGTAAACCGCACCAAGCAGGACTTCCCTATTTTGACCAAAAAGTTCTTTCCGGCACTTAATCCACACGCACTGAATGTCTGGGGCAATACGAAACACGGACAAGAACTCTGCACAAGCGTTAGAGGCAATGATCGCAACTCCATGACCCCTTCTACCAGCACAACCAGCAGGAACATCTAAACGGTGCACAAGTTTGTGCGTGCCCTGCAGATGCCTCATGAGCCTATCCATATCATCTGTACGAGTTTCCACCAGCACAGAAATGTGATGATTCCTAATGGTCGCGCACAGCACCTCAGTCTTTACAGACTCGGGTTCACAAGCAGTGTCTGAAATGCCATCCACATGCCATCCACAGGCCACTACAGATCAACTTTACAAAGAGGAACCTGCAAGCACTTGATAGAATTTTCTAACGTCATGCTCTTGAGAAGGCTGTTTTCTTGTCGAGCTAGAAAGGCGGGAAAAGGTTACGCCTGTACCTGCCTACGAGAAAAGGAACAAAAAGGTCAACTCCATAGGCAGTGAAATGATAACTGTTGATTGTGAGGAAAAAGAGGGCTTTATGAGTTGAGAGCCGCATGAATCCCTACCACAATCAGACTGGAAAAGAATGGCAGGCAGAGAAAGAAGAAAGGTCCAGCAAGAAAAGGACAGAATAACTGCGTGCCAGTGGGCAGTGAAAACACTTTTTACATCATTTAAGGAAAAGGGGCCACATTGGACCAAAGACCGTAGGGCCACCACACCACAAAAAGTCGGACAGAGAGAAGCACGGCAGACAGAGAAAGACAGAAGGTCAAGGTGAAAGCTTGAAGCAGGAGGGTTTTGGTCTCTCACTGAGAGAAAAGAGAAACTACGTAGGCAGAGAAGCTCTCCCTACATCAGTTAAGGAGAAACTAATTGGGATCTGGAGGGTTTCTAGAAGCACTTGGCTCTAGAACCTGGCTATTAGAAGTTTTACTGTTTTGGATAGCGCATCTAGTGGCAACAAGTTTGTGGGCATATTGAACAGAATGGGCATGAAGCGTTTTAGCCAGCTTGATGGCGCGTTGATGGTCCAGACCTAGTTTTTTAAATTGGTTCAGGGTATGCTCAATGTAACACGTTTCCCCGACGCCTAGGAGGATAGGATGGATAGTAACAGCTTTAGCACTAAAATATTTGCAGAGGTCTGCATGCTGCTGCTTAGCCGCGTCCAACTGCTGGTGAGGCCTTGTGTCCTCACAGTACTTGATTTCAATCAAGTGCACATGGCGCTGGTTTGCATGCAATTGATGAGGTTGTCTCACACGGTTAGCTGTGCCAGTCCTCTGTGTGGTGCTGAGCTTGCTGTGTAGAGCATGATGTGAGCAAGAGGAAGTAACATTGTTAGAGGTGGTTTGGGCATTATGAGGGGTTATCAAGATAGCATCTGGCCGGCTGGAGGCTGATCTTGCTCTCATAGGAAGGCTATGAGGAAGAGATAAGAAGGTGTAATTCTGTTTGAGGCATGTGCAGGGGCTTGAAGGTTATGCTGCGCAAGCTTAAAGTCTCAGCAGTAAGGATAAGATAGGGTTACTTAGCTGTACCTGCCTACAAGGGCAGCTTAGCTGAAGTAAAAGGTGCCTGCAACCAAACCAAACTTATGCAAATGTCAACTGAAAGCCTTGGGAAGGGAAGGGAAGGGTATGCAAATGTCAACTGAAAGCCTTGAGCTGAGTTCAGAAGTATCAACTGTAAAAATCACCCTAAATGAAACAAGCATGCAAGTCGTGCACGAAAACTCCAGTCTCAGCAGTAAAGCAGAGTCAACTTGTTTGAAGCAAAGGCAGCCTGCCAACTAGGATAGGATATGATTACATAGCTGTACCTGCCTTCAAGGGCAGCTTGGCTGAAGCAAAAGGACGAATTCCCAACATCCGTTGAGAAGTAGAGGGGGGCGCGGGGGGAACAGGGGGCACTCAGCGCCAGCAACAGCCACTCCACCTCCTTCCAAGGTCCGTCATACTAGTCAGCTCCTTCCAAGACAGCGGCACATCCATCTTGTGGAGGTCAAATACCGCGAAGACACCAGGCCCAAGACTCAGCTGGAGGCCTCCAAGCAATAGCACGGCGACCTCTGCCACGATCTTTCAAGGGCCTCAGCTCAAGTCACCCTCCATACCATTCTGTTAGGTGTGGGTGGAGTCATCTACACCCCCCACACTTTGGAGCCACTTAATGAGCTTGATCTTGACACTCATACAGCCACCAGGCTTACTCTGAAGCTTCATGCCCATTCTGTCCAGTACGCTTATAAACTTTCAAGCAACAGACGCGCTCTTGAGAAGACTCCACTCAACTCTCATCACCAAGATCAGGAACGGGCTACTGCTAGTAACCCCTCCTGATCCCCATTAACTTCTTTCTTTTGTTTCTCTTGGTGAAGGGGATATATGGTGCCTCGGCCCTAGGTATCCTCTTTTTTTTTTAATTGAAAGAAAGAAAGATCTACGCTTGCCGTTCGGCCATGTGCATTAAGGAAAGAGCCTCCCAATGACTCCCACCTTTCTTTAATTGATCTTTGATTTTGATCTTCAATTGATGTGGGGAGCACTTTCACTGCCTGCATAGTTTTTCTTCTTTGTCTTTCTGGATTGTCTTCCTCACGATGTAGCAAACCTGCGCACTCAGTCCCATCACCTGTTTACTTCGAATCTGATCTTTTTGAGGTTTCCGCCTAGCGTCTCAGTATTTCGCACATGTACATGCCTTTCCAATCAGCAAGCCACTTCAATGCAGTTCATCATGATGATCTGCACAAGGATTTCATAAGGGTTGCAGGGGCTACAAGAAAATAGGCCTCACTCAAGGCGTTTGACTGCTAGCCTGTTCATAAATGCACATGAGATCATAAAGGAAAAATGAAGTTTGTTATCCTGGTTATAAAAATAATAATATCCTAGGAATTCACATGGTTAACAGTACCTAGACAGGGCATCCTGTGAATGATATGAAAATGTAGAAAAGAGAAGTTGTGCTCAAAAAGAGAGGCATGCTTTTGACGGAGAGAGCAGACCTGGGGATTGGAACATCTGAACAGCACATGTTTTTCAGCTTGTGTGTCATCAGGATCATTGATATCACAGACAGGAGAAGTACCCTTGGACCAATAAGCCTGTTCAATTCGTAGAGTGTGAACTTGCAGCCTGAATCTGGCAGTGTTGCGAAGAACATGATGGGGAAGATCCAAGTACATGTATTTATTCAGGAAGCCAAGTAGGTTTGAGTTAATGCCCCACTGCAACCAGATGATTTTGAGTATGCAGGACCTTTGCCTAGACCTATATAAGCAACTCTGCATACTCAGTTTGTGCCGGGGGGTACATAGCAGAGCAAACCCCCGATGGAGCCCTGGACACTTAAGCCTGAGTTTTCCAGTTTCATATTCAGATGCAAAATCATGCGTCTATCAAGTGAGCACACGCTCAGGCGGGCTGACCAGAGCCTCATCTTTTGGTCAAACGTCCAGCTGTCACTGCTCGCCAGGAGCCACTCCCTGCTCACCTGGGCCCCCAAACTTGGCAAGCATACCTAGAAAGCATGCTGAACAAGTCCTCATACTCAGGTTGTGGCCAAAAACAGTGCTTGCCTGTTTTCCCTGTTCGCACCACTTTTGCCTAGCAGGTGCGCACAGGTGACCATGCTCTAAGTGCTCCGGACCAAAATTTGCCCCCCCCTTTTTCTCACTCCGAACGATCAGGATTGACATAAAATCTACCTGAGAGCCAAAACATTGGCAAAATTTGGGCCAGAGCAAGTGTTTTGGCAACCATTTTCCTGGAAATGGTAAAAAATTACCTATAATGCCCCTGGCTCAATCCTAGAGCCCCACCCTCACTTTTTTGATGCAGAAGCACCAGTTTAGGCACCTTCGACCACTCTACATACTCAGTTTGCAGCGGGCATTAACTCCTCATTTTCACACGTAGCTTGGCTGAGCTGATATTTAGGCATTGTATATGGAGGGTGAATTGCATGTGCATTTCTGACATGAAGTGCGCACCGTTGGTGATATGTGAGCCGTTTTCTGTTGTTTACTCTGGGATCAGGGGCTGTGATTGATTCCAGTACTACTATGGAAGCTGGTAGCTAAGGTGTCTGGATCTTAGGTCCACCATAAAATGACTGAGGTTCACAGGGTCGCAAGCCATAATTTGACGTCTCATCAGATCCGCGTATGCCAAACCATCCAGCGCGGACAAGAGGTGTGATGTCCAACAAGAGTCAGTTCTGGAGCTAAGGCTGATGTCTGCGGCTGATGCCTGCGTGGAGAACCTTCTTCAGGAGTAGACTGTTGCAATTAGTGAGAGGGTTGTAGAAACGCATAGTGGCACGAAACCAGTTGAACTGAAAAGGTTCAATGCCACATTCTCAAAGAATGCTCCAAAATGGTGTTGTGTTTTTCACCCCAAGAAGGTTCCCAAAGACGGTTAGAATCCACCTCTGCAGCGGGTTGTTCATTTGTGCCCTGCCGTAAGTAAGGAGTGGCCCATATCTGGCTGGCATACACTCCTGCTGGAATAGCATATGTTTTCAAAAGCCAGATGAACACGTGCAGCCAATTTGTGAGGTTGCGATCATCAGCAAAGCTCTTAACATGATGAATTCCCGTTATGCATGGTTTTAAAGCAAACCTCAGTAGCAGTGGAAAGGTTGAGACATTCGTCACAGACCGAACCCAGATGTTTGAAAGAAGCTGTCAAGGGAAGCTGTCACCATCATACAATAGTGGGGGAAGACTATCAGTTCTGACATTGAAGCAGACAACCTCAGATACTTGTGTATTGACAGTCAGGCATTTTCTGGTTGCATAACCCTGCAGCTTGTTCAACATGGCTTGCATGTGGGTGTGGTTGTTTGCAGTGAGGGCGAGGTCATCTGCATAGAGCATACTATAACCACGGGAATCTGGTAAGGGTTACAAGGGTTACAAGGGAAAAAAGGCCTCAGTCAAGACGTTTGACTGCTAGCCTGTTCATAAATACACATGAGATCATGAAGAAAAAAAGGAAGTTTGTTGTTATCCTGGTTTAGAAAAGTATTGATATCCTGGGAATTCACATGGTGAATGGTGCCTAGACAGGACATCCTGTGGAATCTGGTAAGCCTGTCACCGCGCCTGTTTCCCCCTCAGTGATGCAGCCTGTGTCATTTACGTAGATTGAGATTAGGAGTGGTGATAGTTTGCACCCTTGTTTAACACTGTGCGTTGGCTGGACACTCGCCTGTTTATCTCCGTCAAGTATGTATTTTTCATCTTGGTAGAGGTCTTTAATGATGGAGATGAGCTGGCTGGGCACCTGGCATTTTTGCAAGTGTTCCCACAGTCAGACCTTGGGTATTGAGTCATGTGTCTGCTTGAAGTCAATAAATCGGCATATAAAGGTGGGGAGTTTGGGGGTTGAAGTGTCTGAGCCGCATGTTTTAGGTGCCTCAAGATTAAAAGTGATTGTAAGGTGTTGCGGCCTGGAAAAAAGCCAAATTGACTGTCAGGAATAATGCTGTATTTTGCGCACCAATCTTGAACCATGGAGCGGAGGACATTTGTGTACAGGCGAAGAAGTGGATCCTGAACGATTTGCGAATTCTTCTTGGACTGAAATCCACAACACCATCTTGAAGCATTTTACGAGAATGCGGCATTGAACCTTTTCAGTTCAACTGGTTTCATGCCACTATGCGTTTTTACAACTCGCTTACTAAGTGCAACAGTCTCCTCCTCAAGAAGGTTCTCCACGCAGACATGAGCCTCAGCTCCAGAACTGACTCTTATTGGACGTCCCACCTCTTGCTGGATGGTCTGGCTCACTCGGATCTGATGAAACGTCAAATTATGGCTTGTGACCCTGTGAACCTCAGTCAATTCGTGGTGGACCTGAGATCTAGACACCTGGGCTATTGAAACCAATTCACAGCCCCTGATCCAAGAGAAAGCAACAGTAAGCGGCTGACTTACCATCAATGGCGCGCTCTCCCTGTCAGACACGCACATGCCATTCACCCACCTTATACAATGCCTAAATACATGCACTTGGATCTTCCCCATCATGTTCTTCGCAACACTGCCAGATTTAGGCTGCGGGTACACGCTCTCCGAGTTGAACAGGCTACTTGGTCCAATAGTACTTCTCCGGTCTGTGATATCTGTGATTCGGATGACATACAAGATGTAAAACATGTGTTGTTCAGATGCTCCAATCCCCAGGTCTGCTCTCTCCATCAAAAGCATGCCTCACTTTTTGAGCACAACTTCTCTTTCCTACACCTCCACGTCTCCCACAGGATGCCCTGTCTTGACACCATTCACCATGTAAATTCCCAGGATATCATTATTTCTCTAAACCAGGATAACAACAAACTTCCTTTTTTTCTTTATGATCTCACAGGCAGAATCTCATGATGTGTCTGCTTTTTTGAACCAGAACAACAATAAACTTCCTTATTTCCTTCATGAATTGATTGCTTTTTATGAGCAGGCTAGCAGTCGCACTTCTTGACTGAAGGCCTTATCCTTGTACACCTTGTAAACCTTTTCTTTATGACCTCATGTGTATTTATGAACAGGCTAGCAGTCAAACGTCTTGACTGAGGCCTTTTTTCCCTTGTAACCCTCGTAACACTTCTGCTCAAGGCTCTGAGGATGCTATTCATTTCTTGCAGAAGCAAACTAACGAGACTTATCGTTTTATTTCTGATCTCATGGATATTTTTTGTGCTGTTGGAACAGTTAAGCAGACCGAGCAGCCAAACTACCTGGCTGAAGGTCAAATCCCGTTGTAACTCATTGTAACTCATACCAGCTCTGAGCCTCCAAGCTGCTATCCCTGTGTGTTCACAATGTTGATGGCGTCCCAGACCCAAGAGTGGATCCAGCATCAATTAAGACTGAAGCTATCTGTGCGGCTGTGAAGGACCATCATGTCACGATTCTACTTGAAACTCGCACAAACGATTGGAATAGGCTCATGGTTCATTTGCATGATTCGCATAAACTGGTGTATGGGTCTGGTGTTCCTCAAGGTTGTGTTGGCAGGAAAGGTTATGGAATAGCTGTAATAGCTTCAAAGGCATGTGCAGAATTCATGTCTGTGTACCGTGTCGCCCAAGGCCTGCAGTGTGTTTGGATTAAGTGTCGCAAAGAGCTTTTTGGCATGGACCAAGATGTCTTAATAGGAGCTTTATATTCAAACCCTCAAGGAAGCCAGTTCACGAGGACGCAAGTGCGCGAGCAGTACACTAACTTATATGATGAGCTTGCTGGTGTTGCACAGGCGTACCCACATATAGTGCTGTGTGGCGACTTCAATGCCAAAATTGGGAGTCTCCGTGAGGTATCAGATGCACATAGTGAGGCTTTGATGGACTACCCGGCACTCCAGGCTCCTAGAAGGTGTGAGTGTGCAGATATCAATTTGGCTGGCAATCTGTTGGTGGATATTGCAGCTGCGTATGGTCTTGTGATCACAACTGGACGCGTGAATGGTGATAATGGGCAACCTACCTATGTAGGATACCCTACAAGCAACAGGACTATCAGGCGCAGTAGACCTGATCATGTTCTAGTTTCACCATCCTTATTCAGGCATGCCCAGCAATCACATGTTTTTACACCACATCTAAGTACAACAGATCATGGTCAGATTGTTGTGAATTTTTGTGTCCCGGATTTCGTACCAAGCGTTGACTGGAATCTTTATTCTCAACATGTATGTGGCATGGGTAGGTGCGCCAGTAAAATGAATTTGCATTGGAAAGCAGAGCGTCAAGTTGCATATGTTGAGGAATTAGAGAGAAATTTGGAGATGCCACTGCAGCTGGAGACTGCTCTGGATGCAGGCAGTGTGGATACGGCATGCTTTTGTTTGCGAAGTTGGATTATGCAAGCAGCTACTGAAGAACACGTTGGGATGTACAAGTACAGAGACTGCATATTCAGAAGAACTGAGAAGCAGGGCATTCGTAGGCCGGTTTGGTTCAATCAGGCATGTCTGGAAAAGAAGCGCAATTTCGTTCAAGCAGTGCGAAGTGGTGGAGCAGTGCATGCCTGCCAATTCTTGAAAAAGGAATATAGGAAACAGACCAGACGCGCACGGCGTGCTCATGACAAGTATAAGAAGGCTGTGTTTTTAGACAGACTGCAGCGGCATACACCTGACATACATGAGTTGCTCAAGAAACCCAGGACAAATCAGCAGACCCCTATTACTGCGGATGGATGGAGCTCTTATCTAGGCAAACATTTTGCTTCTCAAGAGAGCTCTCAGGCTGATGGTGCATTTAGTAATCAGGCGCCTGCTGATGAAATTGAATTGCCAGATGCAGCTGCATTGTACCCTACAGTTTGTTTCCATATGCGGAGATTAAACCCCAGGACGTCACCTGGCTTTGGTGTTATCACTGCCCCTTTCATTAAGTATGCTGAAAGAAGAGTGCCGGCGGTGAATGGTAGGGGTACAGACAGAGTCAATGTTTTGGCACCTTATGTTGCCCGTTTGTTTGCTGCCATGATGGATAAAGCTGAAATTCCTTCATGTTGGAAAGCAGCTAAGTTGACCCCCTTGCATAAAAAAGGCTCTGTGTTGGACCCAGCAAATTATCGTATGCTTGCTGTGAGCGACATCATGTACAGGCTGTATGCAAATGTGCTTCGAGAGGTTGTGACAGGGTGGTGCAGGGATAATAACAAAATACCAGACACGCAGTATGGTTTTTACCCAGGTCGTAACACTCTACAGCCAATATTTATTTTGCGTCACCTGCAGCATGCAGCACAGATTAAGCGCCCACATTCATCTCCTAGGTTACATGCTGCCTTCATTGATTTCAAGCAAGCATATGATACCATACCTAGGGAAGCATTATGGGCACATCTCCAAAACATTCGCATGCCGACTGGCTTGCTAGCTATTTTGAGAAACATCTATAATAACGATGAGTATATCTTAATGGATGGCTGTAAGCGAGCTCATGTGCATCCCAGATTGGGGGTTAAGCAAGGTTGCCCATTGTCTCCCTTGCTGTTTTCCCTTTACATTAATGATGTGGATTGCTTGGCAGAAAACGTGCAAGGTGCAGTGACTGGTGCAAGTGACCTTCAAGTAACTCATATGTTGTATGCGGATGACCTTTGTCTCACTGCCAACCATCCCAATGAGCTACAGCGTATGTTGGATAGGCTACATGAGTACGCTCAGAGAAAAGGCTTAATTATAAATGTGTCGAAGTCTGAGATTGTGCATTTTAACTCAAAGGGAAACAATCTTCCCGTTTTTACGTTAGGTGGAGTACAGCTTGTGCGATCTGAGTCCTTTAAATATCTGGGCATGTTTTTTACAAAACAAGTCAATCCTTTTGCCTCTGCTGAGCACATGTGTGCACCTTTCATGGCTGGATGTCGACGCATTAGGCAACTTGCGTGTGAATATAAGCTGGGTGATAGGCCTCATACCATGCTATGGTTGACAAAGGCATATGCTCTTCCTGCTTGCATGTATGCTAGCCAAATTTGGGGTACTAGATTTATGAGACCAGGAGCTGAGATGGATTGTCCATTGCAGGCCGTACATTTGTGCTTGCTAAAGCGTATTCTTGGAGTTAAAAAGACTACACCAAGTTGGTCGATACTGCGTGAATGTGGGTTTGAGCCACTGCAATTCTATTGGTTTCGAGCAGCTATCAGATTTTATAATGCCTCCCTTGTCTGCAACAGCCAAACATTACGCAGGGTGCTTGGAGCGGATATTGACATGAGCAGTATTTCTAAGAAGTGTTGGGCATCAGAATTTATGACTGCCTTTCAGGGATTAGACAGGCGCAACTGTTTTATTCAAAATGTTTACTCCCGTCAGCCTATTGGGATTAAAGACTTTGTAGTTGATCTGCGGAACAGACATAGGAGTGTGTGGCTATCTGAGGATCAGGTTGAACATGGTGGTCAGTTGAGCAAGTTGATCAAGTACCACAACTGGGTGGCGCTTCCCTTCAGGCATAATTCTGCTTATGGCAGACCTCTCCATACTCCTAGGTATTTGTATCTGGATTTAGGTAGGCATATGCAAAGAAACATTGCTTGCTTCCGTTTGCACGCTCACAAGCTTCGAGTTGAAACCTCTCTTTGGCATGGACACACACCTCATTGTGATTTATGTTCTTCAGAACAATTACAAGATGAAAGGCATGCTATTTTTCTTTGCTCTTGCACCTTTTTGTGCTGTCTTAGAAGGAAGTATGCATATCTTTTCTATGACTTCTCTGCACACAGAATAGTGATAAATGAAGAAGGATCTTTCTATTTCTCCCATGCTGGCTCTGAGGACGTATTTCGTTTCTTCCAGTATCAAGACAATGGCAATTATCGTTTTATCTCTGAATTGATGGATTTCTTTCAACGCACTGAGCAGCCATACTATCTGGCTGAAGGTTATGTTCCCTTGTAAACCCCTTGTAACTCATACCAGCAGGAATGTATGCAAGTCAGATCTGGGCCACTGCATATCTTCAACAGGGGACAGAGATGGATAATTGCATCCAGAAATGGCTTCTAAGATTCTTGAGATCCATGCTGGGTGTGCGAACATCAACTCCTTCCTGGAGTGTCCTCCGTGAGTGTGGAATCGAATCTATTCAATTCAACTGGTTCAGAGCCTGTGCACATTTATATATTTCTCTCACCCATTGCAACAGCGCTCTACTCCACAAGTTATTACATGCGGACATCACCCTCAGCCCCAGGAGTTCCTCCTGCTGGACATTCCATCTAGTCTGCCATGAATGGCTTGCATCACATTTCCAGCAAAAGATACCGTATCGTGACGCTCTGCTCATCCTTCGGAACTCAGCTTATTGTGGATCTCAGGTCTCACCATCTAGCATATTGGAGACAATTTCCTGGTTAGTTACGTGAACGTTAGTGACTCATAACTTTGCAAGAACTTTCTTTTGAGAAACTTAATGCATGGATGGATAGCTATTTCAAAAAGGAGCAGATTGGTATCAAGTACCGTTTTTGTCCGGGTAGGGTTACTGCCTTGGGGGTTTATGGTTGGGTGGGTGGGTCAGGGGGGTCCCGCCCAGTTTTTGGACGGTGTACACTACTTTTTTTATCCTCCTGATTCCAGTTATAGTTTTGTGCGTTGGGCATTTTTTGGCCAGGTCTGGTTACAGGTCTCTGTGCTTCCGCTCCAGCTGCCCTTGGCAGGCGGAAATAGCGATGTAATCTTACCTTTCAGTGAGCCAAATGCAGCAAACTTGCACCTTTGAAGTTGGGACAGGACTTCTTCCCTCCATGTTTTACATACCTGTTAATTTGGTTACGGCACCCTTTTGCTTCAGCCAAGCTGTACACTTCTTTTAAAGAAGGCTCGAAATGTGACAATTCAACAGGTATTTACATGAAAGCCAGCTATTCAACATTTATCTTTGTGCACCTTGTGAAATTATTGGCAATGAAACCAGCATAATGAAGAAATAGTTCCTGGGTTAAAAAAAAAAAAGTGGGGAGTGCATGCCGCTGCAATTGGATTGCACTCAGAGCAGTGTGAGGCGTCAGTCCTTATCACAACCACTACTTGATCACCTCTGACAGCCTCCCCCCCCATCACAGTCTCTCTGCCCCAGTAACTCACATCAAGCCTGTTCACACCATTCTCGGGCATTCTGGAAGAGCTTGATCCAGGGTGCTGGGCCCTTGGGTTCCAGCCCAAGCTCGTTGGGGTACCTGCAGGCAGTTTCAGTAAATGACACAATGAAAATAGAAAACCAAACAATTGGTGGCTCCGGCTTGACAGTCCAGGAACCCAGGACAATCAACATTTTATCACATGTCCTCATTTCTCGAAAGCATTGTTTAGCAATGCACTACTCACCAAGGCAGCTGCCATGTCATGTAGCAACGCTCTGGATGTGGCATCATTGCTAAGTGTCGCCCATTTTCACTGCACAGGGCAGCTATGCCCATAGGCGAGCCATTAGGGTTGTAGGGGTACTGCTCGGTGACAGAGCCACTTGCATCAGTGTACCTGCATATAGAAAAAGCAGTAATGAGTTTGGGACTTCCACGTGCCACGTACATGCAAAAAAGCACGTCGGTCATCAGATAGATTTATTTCCCAAAAACACTGAGCTTCATGGATGAGCGGTGGATGAAGAGTAAAATTGACTCTTGAGATAATCTTTTAACTAATGCCTGTACAACCTGATCCACCCTCCGAAGGAGGGGGTGTTAATATGGAAGTTTTGCCCATCATGGTGGGCAGCAGCACCTGGCCCACCTCTGGTCACTTGCTCCCTGCTCACCTAATAGGCGCCAAATTCTTGGACAGCACATGCGTCTTGACGTCTTCGTTGGGGAATAGCGCCTGACCCTCTCCATGCGCAGTCCAGACACCGATGTTAGCACCTCCCATGCCCTTCAGCATCATGGCAGGCGTGTCTGGGGCTATTTCAACATTCACAAACCTGCGAGCGCATAAAAGAATGTTCAGTGAGTGTAAATACATCTCGAGCACGTCCCCCCAAAAGGGGGGCCTCTTTACAAGGTGCTGTGCACAACTAACACTCAGCCTCCAACGTTGCTAGCACAAATCCTCCCCATCCTCCTACCTGCTCTCAAAGCGGCCGCTCTTGTTGTGCACAAAGCGTGGCTGCTGCATGTCAGGCAAAGCGGTCCCGTCGCTGGCAGGCACCCAGCCCAGCAGAGCCATCAGTTGGCAGCCATTGCAGATGCCCAGCGACCAGGTGTCATTGCGTGCATAGAAGGCCTTGAACTGCCCCAGCAAGTTGTCATTGAAGCGGATGGCAGCTGCACAGGTATGGAAAAGGACATTGTGAGTGAAAACACTAAGGAAAAACACTACATGACACACGCATCCAAGCATCCCTGTCTGGGCCAATCCACTTGGTGCGACCCACCTGACCAGCCCTTGGCACTGTCCAGAGTGTCAGCATAAGAAAAGCCGCCCACAAAAATGATGCCCCGGAAAGAATCAAGTGAGGCCCTTCCGTCCAGTAAGTCACTCATGGTGACATCCCAGGGCTCCATGCCAGCCTGCACGGAAAAAGGCGATACAAAGGTTCCTGTCCAGCCAGCAATGAAAAAGTGCTGCAACAAGTAAAGCCAAGAAGCAATGTTACAAAGCAAGCAACAGGCTCCTATGGTCAATGTCATTTCAGGCAGGGTTGGTGGCAACCCTGCCTGGTTCTTGCCCACTGGGCACCTACCGCGTAGACAGCTGCGGACATCTCGCGGTCTCCATTGGAACCCTCTTCTCTGAGGACTGCCACTCGGACCTGCACAAGCAAGATGCAGGAATGATGTTACGAAATGATGGTAGTGCATTCTTAGCCAGTCCGTGGTGTGAAGGCAGCAGGTTCAGCACAGGCGCTCCATTTTTTGCCCATGCTCTCCTCTCCTCACTCAGTGTGCTCTTGAGAGGAGGAAAGCCACACACCTTGTTCGTGGCAGCCATCTTCTCTGGGCTTGTCCAGCTGGGCTTGTATGGCAGCTTCCAGACAGGGGCAGTGCGTGTAGCCTGCAGCGCCTCCTCAGCCTCAACACACTCCTCCGCAGCCTGCAGGCGCTCCAGCTGGAAGGCAGTAGCCTCCCAGGTGTTGCGCAGCTGAGCTGTGGGGCTAGAGATGGCTGAGGCGCCGCCCACCTTGATGTCGATGGACGCGTCAGATGAGGTCTGCATGGGCAGCGCAAAAAAAGGGGGGCATGAGCCTAGCAGGATGTGCTGACAATGAGGCAGGAGCACCTCTGGTCATTCCTTCTTGACAATAAGCATGCATGGCAAAATGCAGTTAAGCAGAAGGAAACAAAGGCAACTAAGGAGCTGAAGATTGAGGATAGATGCAAGTTTGGCCAGGTATCAGGCAGGACAGATTTGTAGCCTTGAAGTATTAGCACCTGTGCGTCTTTCAGTCCCGAAAGATGATATTAGACAGTCATCAATGGTTGGGGTACCGACCAAGATCTCCCATCAGACTGTTGGGATCCATGGATCATTCATCATCAAGACGCACAGGGCAAGGCAAGGCTGCAATTGCTGACCTAGAGCAATCCAAACATGTAAGCTGCTCCCAGCCTAGAAACAGTGTTTGCACCAAGGGATTTTATTATTATTATTCAGAGTTCCTGACAACACTTCACATCTTGCATGTAACATAGTACACAAACAGTAAACGTTTGCAGCCTGAGGTTACAACTGTCTGCGTGCTGCATTGGAGATGACACTTATAACCAGTGGGTGCTGAAGCAGTACAGCAGGATGTGCAGCCAGAACACTGGGAGGTGTGCAAGTAGGTTTCAGGAGTGCAGAGCACAATTAAACAAAGCACTGCATGATCATTTATGTGAGGCCATCTACCAGCAATGCTGGTGCTGCGATGGATAAAATAGTGGAGGACCAAATTCGAGAAGGTCCCACAACCAGGAGCCATCTGAGCATGCAAGGATGAATGCTATTTAAGCTGACAAGTGCACACCTTGCCAATGATGGAAGCGCCCACGCCTGCCTGGCTGTACAGAGAGGCAATCTCTTGTGCTTCAGCAGCCTTGACCTCCAGCACCAGGCCCAGCTCCTCAGCAAACAGGGATGCATGGGCACCGTAAGCAGCATCCTCCGGGCTGCTGGGCAGAGCCAAGTCCACAGACAGCCCGCAATTCCCTGTGAGCAAGCACGACATTTGTCCATGAACTAGTGCAAAAGTGCAAGGCCTGGAAAGAGCACGCATGTGCATGCATAAGTGTACAGATTGAAAGGATGAGATGTGCACTGTGCAGAGAACAGATGTAGCAGCTAGATGGCGGGCACGAGGTCACAGGGGCCCGGGAGCCCTGACCTCTTGCACAGCCTGCCACCCAGTGCCTGGGATCCAATGTTGGCGGCATTAAGCGCTGCACGACGCCACGGCTGGCATCTACCAGCAGGCGTGTGAGCGACTCTATTGTACCGCCTTTCCTGTTCCAGATGGGCCTCGGTGATGCAAGCGCATGAAAATGGCGAACCTTTACAGACACCAGAGCATTGGTGCAGTACAAGGCAAACTCAGCAAAACCAGTGTCATGGTGCGCAAGCTAGATAGCACGTCTTTGGACAGCAGATATAAGAATACTAGACTCATTAAATGCCTCTGCCTACCTGCAAAAGCCATCTCACACAGTGTGGTCACAATACCGCCATCACTGATGTCATGGCCAGCGCTGATGCGGTTGGCTGCAATGAGGGATTGGGTGACAGCCCACATGCCCTTTAGAGCACCAGAGCTGACATCAGGGCACTTGTCCCCCAGCTGGGCATACGCCTGTGCGAGCAAAGGCACAGATGAAAATCAGCGCTGTCAAACTTGACTCATTCCGCACCCAAAAAACAGAGTTTTGAAACCAAGCATAACCCACACCCCCACACAATCACATTTGCTCATCAACCATGCAGGAGCTTTGAACAACCTGAGGGGCAGCAGTGAGGAGCAGCTGAGGGGGCTGCAGTGCAGGGGGCTGCTGCCACGCGGAGCAGAGGGACATTCATACTGGTAACGAGGGCTTTACATAAATATCAATGACGATATTTGCCACAGATCAGGGCTAGAAGCGTAGTTGTGGCCCTACCTGTCCCAGTGCCGAGCCTCCCAGGCGGCGGCGACCTGCCCCAAGGTCCACATGGATCAATGCGCCCTCTGAGCCAAGCTTGAGGTCTGGGGTGACCACCTGCAGGCGGGAAGAGGCAAATGAGAAGGGGTGGGACATCAGCAGAGACATGAATTTAGGGGGGGGGTAAACGAAGACAGTTCTCCCTGCTTGGTCATGCTCAGCTGATGTCCTTTATCAGGGATTAAGCAAACCACAAAACCTACCTGCGTGATGTCGGGGCAGCCAACATACGAAGAGACAACCAGGTTGCCAGGAGCCATGACGACCTCCCCCCCTGCTGTTGCTGCCATGGACAAGGAGTCCTTGCCACCATCGCAGGCCATGCCGATCTCAATCATAATATCCCTGCACCATGCAAGAAAAAATTTGGTTGAGATTCAAGGATACATGTTTTGTTGTACAAACAGCTGAGGGAAAGCTCAGGAGCACCCATCTCATCCTGATGATGGGTCAGGCGAGGCAGGCCAGGAAGACCTGCTGGGGCGATGTCATCACAGCCAATGCACGACAGCCTAAGCATCAAGAGCAGAATGCAATTAGGGCTCAGAAGCACCCATCTCATCCTTTCCCAATGATGGGTCAGGCGAGGCAGACCAGGAAGACCTGCTGGGGCAGTTTCATCACAGCCAGAGCATCAAGAGCAGCATGGCATTAGGGGGGCTCAAAAGCACCCATCTCATCCTTTCCCAATGATGGGTCAGGCGAGGCAGGCCAGGAAGACCTGCTGGGGCAGGTGTCATCACAGCCAGAGCATCAAGAGCAGCATGACATTAGGGGGGCTCAAAAGCACCCATCTCATCCTTTCCCAATGGTGGGTCAGGCGAGGCAGGCCAGGAAGACCTGCTGGGGCAGTTTCATCACAGCCAGAGCATCAAGAGCAGCATGACATAAGGGGGGCTCAAAAGCACCCATCTCATCCTTTCCCAATGATGGGTCAGGCGAGGCAGGCCAGGAAGACCTGCTGGGGCAGGTGTCATCACAGCCAAAGCATCAAGAGCAGCATGACATTAGGGGGGCTCAAAAGCACCCATCTCATCCTTTCCCAATGGTGGGTCAGGCGAGGCAGGCCAGGAAGACCTGCTGGGGCGAGTGTCATCACAGCCAGAGCATCAAGAGCAGCATGACATAGGGGGGGCTCAAAAGCACCCATCTCATCCTTTCCCAATGATGGGTCAGGCGAGGCAGGCCAGGAAGGCCTGCTGGGGCAGGTGTCATCACAGCCAAAGCATCAAGAGCAGCATGAATTAAGGGGGGCTTAAAAGCACCCATCTCATCCTTTCCCAATAATGGGTTAGGCTGTGCCGGGTGTCAGAGCCAATGCCAAGTTCTGGGTGCGTGCACTGACACATGCAAGAAAACTATTGTAAGAGCCCTCAGAGATCTTGGTGATTTGTGGTCGTCAACGCAGCGCTCAAGAGTAGCAAATATTTCATGTCCATCACAGGGCATCGGGCACGCACTTGCATTGAGCAGGATGGTCACTGAATCAGCAGATGAGCAGCAGCATGCTTCAGAGAGAAGATTTGAGTATCAGCGGGGCTGAAGCCAGAACAGGCTTCAACTAACCCTCATATGACACGCATGAATGATACTTAGGTTTTCATCACAAGCTGCTGCTGCTTGCTCTCATGTCTTTTTATTTCAGACATGCTTGGGATTGATGACACATGCATGACATGCAGGAGCAGGCTCAACTGAAAGCTACAACTGCGCTCAGAGTTTGTATTCCAGGGTGCTCAATCAGCTGGTTGTCAGAAGCAGAACTGGCTTAACTGGGTTGTATCGTCATCGCGCAGCTATTTAAGTGCCTCAGGAGCAGCAATCCTACCTCAAGGCCTCACGACCAGCACATCAATCACAAACTTCACGCTTCATCGGTGCAAACTTGTTCTTACCTGACTGACACAGCAGCATCCCACATTGACACGCCCTCATAGCCCATCTTAGCAGCGTACATCCAGTTGATGCTGCAGCGCACATCCTCCAGCGCGGTAGTGCGCGCAAACACCAGGTTGGTAAGGGACTCGCCAATGGCGAGGCGAGCCATGGCAGCAGCACTGATCATGCCCTTCAGAGGCTGCTCACCGATGGAGGTTGCCAAGCCTGCAGCATAGGCAACCATGACGGAGTACTGTCTTATGAGCCGGAAAGCAGAAGTGAGCCCAGCTGAAAAAAGCAGCAGCAGCATTTGCTCTCTTGGCGATTCATGCAGGCTGCAAGTGATGATGCTGGGATGGCAAAGGAAGTGAGGATGCCAACAGACAAATTTATGAGTAGCCCCTTGAACAGCTGTCACTGCACAGACACAGCAGCGCATCTTGCCTGAAATAGAGGCCAACAGCTGATGTGAGCACATTCAAGGCCGCACCCCGGCACGGATTAGCCAGAGCATGGTGAGTGATGGCTCATTGGTTGTGAATGCTTCTTGCCACACACCTAACTTTGTAATCATTGAGTGGAACTGCAACAATTAAAGAAACCACATCTCACACTCACCAGTGTAGTCTTGGTGGCTCTGAGCATATACCGCCACATCAGCAACAGGGATTTGGAGGGGGCCGCAGCACTGTTGCTGGGCAACAAGGCCTGCGAGTACGGATAGGCAGGTCAACAGTGGTAAGAATTTGTTGCCAAAATCGGGATGGCAATGAGGTCCAGGCACACAGCATTGCACATCCAAGTCCAAGATAAGCCAGACAAGTCATGTTGTACCTCAGAGCATGCCAGCTGAGCGCCATCAGAACAGATCTTGGAAAATGGATCAGCACCGGCCATGAAGGCCTATGCATTAGCATGGTTATCAGCATCATTGGCGCTCAGGAACAGGCTTGCAGTGTGTATGACAGTGACAATGCGAAGGGCATGCCAAGGGGACAGCCATTGCAGTGCTGGTTATACCATATTTGATATGATGATATTAAAGCAGAACAAGTCATCTCTCTCAGCGATTGTTCTTGCTGGTGGTAAGACAGTAATAACAAAAGAATGACGAGTCATTCTTCATTGGAGAGCAACTGTTGCAGATGCTCTGACATCTGACCTGTCACATGTCGGTCCACCTTGGTTGTCAGGAAGCGCTTGGAGCACACTGAAGGCAATCGCAGCACGCGATCGAGGGACTCAGCCAAAGATGCATTTTCAGGCAGCGCCATGGGGGCCAAGATTTCTTCAGCACTAGGCCTGCAGAGCAGTAAGTAGGGTTTAGTAAATACAAAGAAAAGTTCGGATGATGTACATTCTGAAGTGACAAATAAGGGCTCATTGACATAGCTGCATGGGCTGGACACAAAAGCAAGCACTGCCAACCTTATTTCAGGGCACACACAGCCACGCATACAGCTTGCAACTCGTAGCTTAAATAGCGGGCATACCTTGAAAAGTTGTAGGTCTTGCTGGGCATTTTTCCAAGAACCTTGTCCAGGTCCAAATCCTCAGGAATTGGGTCTTTGGGGTCAGCAAGCTTGTCCAAAACCCTCACACGACCACTGCCGTCAATTTTACCGATGACCTGCACAAGAATCAGCCAGCGAGAGATAGAAAGGACGATGAGTGTCTGACACCAAGCTATCTTGATGACTTGTGTTCAAAACAAATATGCACAACTATCCATTTGCAAACCAGGATTAGATTTCAATGGGGTCAGAAGAGCAAAGTTCATAGTGCATAAGAGTGCACACAGGGTGGCTCAGAGAATTGTAGTCTATTTTTTTACTGTCAGCGCCGTAGCTCCAACATTAAGTGGATAAGTTTCCTCATCGCCACACCCAGTAGTGTACACAAGTAGCACAGCACAGCTTAGGCATGCTGCAATCCAAATAAAAATCGCGCCACCAGCAGGGCACAGGGGTGCTCAGCACAGAGTTGTACTCATCCCCCTTTTGAGGGTCAGTAGTCTAACATGTATTTTTTGTGAACCATCACCGCACAATGGCCCTGGCCCTGCTGATCCTAAGCGTGCGCGTATGTGCGAGCGTGAGTGTCCTCAAATTCATTGCATGGGACCATACAACAAGACACAGTAGTAACAGTGTGGTGCAGCTCTTCAATTGAACCCGAGAAACTTCAAATGAGTCAGCTAAACCACACTTCTTTCCCTCTTGTTCGCACCTGCATGAAGCAGCGCTCTCTGTCACAGATGGCTTGCAGGGCATCGCGGCTTTCAGGTTTGATGAGGATGGCATCGTTCTCTTGGTACTCAGCTCCCCAAATCTCCAGCACGCTCAGCGTCTCATCACCAACCTGAGCATGTGAGAGAGGACATGGTGTTGACGCTAGGAGGATGGGGGGAGCTCAAGCTCCTGAGCTGTGAGCACGTACACGTTTCTTGCATGGGACACGAGCCGTGCTGAGGCAACTCACCTTGACGGCGCGCACGTCTACTTCGCCGCCCAGAGGGTAGATGATCTCCTTCACAACGTTGCAGTTACCACCGGCACCCTGCACGGGCGAGGAAAGCAGGCCGTCGGGACGAGGTGTACTAGTGTGCATGGCATCAACGAGGTTTGTGCATGCAAGCTAAAAGCGCACATTCATCGCACCAGATGACCATCCCAGTACGCTGCAGCACATACAGTTACAAGCTCTCCATCACCGCTGCGAGAACTCGCACGCACCTGGTCGTGGATTTGCACGATGGGGTTTGCGTCACCCAGCTCGCAGCAGCTGCGCACCACGCGCCACAGCTTCTGCGCCATCTCTGCATCACCTCGCTGCACGGCGTTGTAGTCTAGGTCGGCCTTGTTGGAGCTGCAAACATGGGGCGCGGCAGCGAAGGTGAGAAGGGGTCTCCAACAGGATAACAAGTTATGAAGGCTTGTCCTTCCCTTCCACACCAGAATAGATGCTCAAGGCATGCTTGCTGGCATGACAGCAGCAGTGCTCGGGAGCATTGACACGAGTAGAGAAAGGCGGAAACTTGGGGAAAAGCTGAATCATGTTGGGTTGCATGCATGCATGCATGATTGCTCCTCGAAGATGTGGCTGTCTCCCTCCACCAAGATTGTAGCAGCAGTGACAACTCATCAGCTGACTCTGCTAAACTCACCCAGAAGCAAGGGATGAGGCAGCTCCACCGCCCATGCCAATGCGGTAGGCTGGCCCACCGATTTTGACAACCAGCATGCTGACCTCGCCCTCATCCTTCTCCAGATGCCTGCACAAGTAAGGGCGTGCATGTGGTGGGTGAGTGGTCAGCAAGGCCAATATGCATGCTGTTTGCAGCACACTGGGGGGCATGAGCGTGCATGGATGGATGGATGGGCCCGCCTCTCCTTCATCGCTGAGCACCCGTGCTGTTTGCCCCCATCCCCACCTGTGGTCGATCTGGCCCACGCCTCCGCTGAACATGATGGGCTTGATCCATTCCCGGCGCTCGCCGTTGGCCAGGCGCTGGCCGAACGTGCGGCAGTAGCCCGCGATGAGCGGCTCCCCAAACTTGTTGCCATAATCGCTGGCGCCGTTGGATGCATCAATTAAAATTTGGAGTGGGGAAGCCAGGTTTTCTGTTCAAGAAGCAAAAAGGAAGTGTGAGCTGGAAAGTGTGAGGGACAAAACTGTGCTGCGACAGACCATCGTCACTGCCATCCACCAATTCCTTCCTTGTACCTCTCAAAGAAGTTACAAATATGCTTGAGCGTGTTTGCGCGTGCACACACACACACATACACACACACACACACGCACACATGCGCACACACACACACACACACACACACACACATTGCTAGTCTACCTGACAGCAAAGTACACACAAAGGTGTTCACCCCTGAAATACCTGGATATGCGAAGCTGTCGTCCTCGTGGGGCTGCACATAGCCGTCAATCCGGAGGTTGCCAGTGCAGTAACCTGCTGTGCCAGCACCCATGATGGAGCCCTTGCCAGTGGCGTGCGTGTCTCGCATGCGGCCACCAGCACCAGTTTCAGCACCTGAAGCAAGTGGACCAGAGGTAATTGAGTGCGCACGACAGCTCTGTGCAGGCAAGCTGCCACAGACAACGGGAGGCATCGCAAAAAGTTGGCGAAGCCCATGCGTGTGTGCGTGTGCGCATGCATGTAAGCATGCTTGTTTGAGCATGCATGCATGCATGCATGCAAGCGTATGTGTGTGTGATTGTGCGTGCGCGCACGCATGCTCATGCCAGCATGCTGCACCACTGTACCAAATAGCACTCCAGCAGGAGTCCAACAACATTACAGAAGAACTCCAAGCAAGTCCAGGTTGGGCTACCTCTTTTGCAGCAGCTTTGGCTCTCCGTTGACCAGCACTTGCACATCTCATCGTCACCAAATGGTCCAGCTACTTAGGGAGCACTTCCGATAAAATTATTAAGTGTTCTCATCCTATTAAAATTGGCCTTCCTCCAAAGGCAGATTCCCTTAATTAATTTCAAGACGCAGCACAGCACGTAACCTTGGGCACCACGAACTTTTCCTGGCCCTCCCCGGACGCGTGCTCTTGCAGCAGCAATGCTGATGCAGCAGCAACGCCAACGGAGGGCCAATGATAAAGGTAATTTAATTATCGACAAACCTAGCTGCATGTAGCTGCTGGTTGGCTGCCGAACTTTTTTGGAACTTTGGGGCATTGCTCTGCGATGCATGCACTGGAGCTTTCAAAACATTGGGAGGCTTTCATAAGTTATTGTTATCAAGGCATTCCGAATCTCAGAGCCTGAGGTGGTGTGAGTGGGCCACAGTGGCCTGGTGTGAGCAAAAGTGTGAAACTGGCAAACTATAGGGCTTGCCCCTTGAGGCAGCACCCTTCGGGCGTCGCCTCTGAATGGGGGCTTCGCGAAAAACCACTTCACCCTATACAAGAGGCCAAAAACAACAAAGCAGCCGATCCCACATGACATGCATGAAGCACAAGTTTTCCCTGCCTGAAGTGTGAGATACCTACGCTGAATCAGACTGTTACTGCTGTTGCAACGGAAAAAGACTAATCAACTGTGGATGCACAACCTGCGAATCTCATCGCATATACCGTGCGAAAACTAATTGCCGCGCATAAATAAGGTTTTTGCCCTGCGTGGTGACTGCATGCACGTAACATGTTTATCTTTTTCAAGGGTGCGCGGATGTGTGGATTGACATTTCGGACAGCGAGAGGGTATGAGTGGTCAAGAATGCCCATGCGCGGTTGTGTAAAATATCAATTTTGGGGCTGTGCTGTTGATGCATGGTTGCAAGCCTGACTATTTTGGGGGGAGGGTGCGCGATGAGTTGATTTATGCACAGTACAGTCACTTCCTGACAACTGCCTACCTGGGAAAGGGGCCACAGCACAAGGGAAGTTGTGGGTCTCGGCTGTTAGCAGCAGGTCCCAATCACGAGGCTGGGGGGCCATGACAGAGGGCTTGCCAGGCTGCACAGAAGTCCAAACGCACAAATTTTTTATGAGCAAGGAAGAAGAGCATGAAAACACACAAGAGATAGCGCCGCCCTTGCCATTAGCTGTTGGACGATCAAAGGAATAGCATGCACCCGAACTAAGCGCAGAGGCATGTATAAAAACTGCACGCACCGTCAGTGGCAGCAAAGGGTTGACGTTGGTTCCCCGGATGCAGGAACTGTTGTCCTTGAAGGCCACAACGCTGTTGCCAGGGTTCAGCTGAAAGCAGTGAAGCAGTTACGGATCAAGACACAGACGTCAAGAGGGCAATTGAAACTTTTGAAGGAAAGCGCAGGCGCTAATTAGGTCAACTGCGGGGAACACATGAGGAGCACAGCCGTGTTTCCCCTAAGTACTCCCATAGCTGCCTGCCATGGTGGCATGAGCAAGCCTGCTTCCAGGTTTGCTCATGCGTGGAATACGTGCAATCGCAAGCAGGTTTGGGCGCACCTTCCATGGGGTCTTGACCATGTTGAACAAGGTGTCAGGCATCTTCTCACCGTCAATGACCATGTTCCCACCGAAAAACCAGTGGCGGGAATGCTCGCTATTGGACTGCAGAATTGATCGCACCAGGGCACAAGAGTGAGGCTAGGAAAGCTGGGAGGCAGGCATGGCACTCCAGATCTGAAGCAGCAAGTGAATGACGTTTAACAGCAGAGAGCCGGGCTTAGTGCTGCAACAAAGGGCGCAGAGAGAGCTTAGCTGGAGCTTGGCAGGATCACCAGGGCAGCCGCTTCTCATGATTCCCCATGCACCTGGGCAAGGGTGCGCTCACCTGAGCAATGTCGAATAGCTCCACATTTGTGGGGTTGCGCTTCATGTCATTCACAAACAGGTTGTAGTAGTAATCCAGATCCCACTCGTCAAAGGCCAGGCCCATCTCCTGCAAGAAAAAAAGGGTAGGGCAGACACGACTGCTGAGTGCCTCACTTCACGGCTGCTTCTTTGGTATTCAGGCAAAGTGCTGGAGAGTGCCTCATTCCATGCGGCTTCTTCTGATATGCAGAATTCTGGTATGCAGGCAACATGACCAAGTCCAGCTGCTCCATGGAAATCGACCACACCTACCGAGTTCATTGCGATCAACGCCTCTTTGCCTTGCTCTAGGATGGGGACACTGAACACGGGAGCTGGCTTGACGTCGCTTTTGAAAGTCTTCAGCTGCACGATGCAAGGAGCAAAGGCAGCAACGCAGAGAGGGTTGACCATGCAGCTAAGGAAGAGCATGCCCCAATGCTACATGTAGCCGAAGTGTGTGCGCTGATACCAACCAGTGTAGCATCAACCATTCACTGCTAGGGTAGGCACAGCTGAAGCAGCACATAAAATGACCAGATGCTCCATGCCTGCAAGGTCTCACACTCTAGGAAGCCACACAAAGGCAGCACAACAGAGAACACAGCCCCAGCTTGGCAATCGTGCAGGCTCACCGGTTGAGGGTACACCTCTTCAAGCATCCGGTCATGCACCATCAAGGCAAACGCGTCCTTTTCGGCATCTGCGAATGAGGCATGGGGCAATTCCATGAAGTTGGCTCTTGGAATGTCACAGATGTCGGTCACCTGCCACCTGTGTTTCCACTGCAGCTCCCGCATGCAAGCTATGGGAACGCAGAGGCCAGCATGCCGTGTGAGTCCATTGCGTCAATCCCTTTGACTTGTCGACCATGGCTCTTGGTAGACAGATGCATGACACACACCAGTGAGTGGGCGCGAGGCTGTGATCTTGAAGCGCCTGCTCTTCTCCAGCTTGGTCACCTTATCCAGGCCACAGCTGGCAGCAATGGACACAGCATTGGAGGAGAAGGCGGTCTGGAAGCTCTTACGAGGACCAACCTGCAAAAACGGGCACAGTAGGCCAAAATGTGTTGCATGTGTGCAAGGGAGGCTTAAATGTGGCCACAATTTGGGGCTGCTTGGATATAAAGCAAGGTTTTGTAAGGTATTATTTTAATAATAGGAAGTTTTGCAAATGTGATATAAAGACGTGATACACAAGGAGGTGATTCTTCCTTGTTTTTCAACATCTGTTTCTGCGCACATTTAAGAATGTAAGAAGGCAAAAACCCTTTATTTTTCCTCAGGCTTTGACCTCCTACAAAACATTGCTTGCCTGACCTTTGGAGAACTCACTTCCTGTAAACTTTTCCACATCTTTTGCAACAACAAGGATGCCTTAAGCTCTTGCACCTCAAGCAGATGCTCAGCCAAGGGACTTGGGGAGGAGCACAGCAGCAAGGAACACAGCAGCAAGCCCCTCAAGAGCAGGCACTTTTACGGGAAGGGGCAGTTTAGTGGGGGAGGACAGGTCCTGCCTTTATTTAGTCCAGGGGAAGCACGGCATATAGTTCAGCAGCGAGGGGGGGATTCAGCACCTTGAGACATAGTGCAAGCACCAACAGCAGCAGCAACACTGAAAAAATCGGATAATGCCTAAAGTTAAAAAGGCTTCTAGTTGGAGAGCAGGAAGCCCTGAGACAGGGCAGACAGATGGTTACTGCTTGAGTAGGCATTTAAATTAGAGCTTCCAGGCCACAAGCAGACAGAAGTAATGGAAGAACTTGAGCCTGCCACAACTGAGAAGGGCAGCTGTCAAGGTTAACTGAGGTGTTTGGAGTGCACAAGAAAAGTGGAGGGTTGGCTGCGCATCAATCAATCCTCTGAGCCCAAATGGGTGAGCAAAAGACCATATCACAGATGAGACATGCAGAAGTGTGCGCCAAGCAGAACACACAATGCTAGCCAAGCGGCTGAGCAGTGGCCGAGCTGTAGCAAGCAGCAGCAAGCAGCCTCGCATTCACTGCCTCTTCCTAAGTAAAGGAGGCAAGCAGCATTTTAATATGCTCCTTCTACAGGAGTGGCAGCCTTATGCGCCTGGTGGAGCTTGAGGACCTGGTGCAAGCATTCAGCTGCCCGGGACGGGCAACAAGCTTCAGCCAGAGTTCGGTGCATCAGCAGCCTGGATTTGGGGTAGCATTGAAAGCTGAGATTTTGGTTTTGTTACAATGTGCTTGACAGGGATGAGGGGGAGGCCTGCGAGAGGAGGAGAGAGAGGTTGGAGGTAGCTGGGAGAGCGATAGTAGGAAGGATGTGACACAGAGGTGCTCATGACACATGCTGCGGTGCATTCAACTTCTATGGGCTGCTTTGGCCCTTCAAACACTCTTCTTCTGGTGCAACAAACTCGGGTAGGCGTGCTCAGCTCTTGCAGAGCTGCAGAATGACCCTCCTTACAATTCAGTCCTGAGATGTCCATTTTGGGGGTTAAAAGGATTTGATGGTTTCTCGTGTGTATTGCCTGGAAATGATGATGCTGAAACAAAACTCTCGTAAATCTCATGAACGATATTTGCTGGCATGCCCAACATGATTCACTGGCCTTCCTCATGCTGCTCACCTCAATGATGGCAGCGTTGCCACCTGATTCAAGGTGGCTGCCGGCTGTGAGGAGCTCGGGCTCATATGTCTCCCGGAGCAACCTGGGAAAAAGTCAAGACAAGTTTCAGCACAGCTCAGTCCAGTCCAGCCTGTGACAGGGCTGTCTGGTACTTGTGCAAAAGCATCGTTGCGCTTGTGCGCACAGCTTCCAGCAGGTGTGGCAGAGGAAAATATCAGGAAGAGGCAGAGGAAAAAACCAATTGCAGCAAAGGCGGCACTGACACCCAACACATGCGGCAGCATAGCAGGCATACCAGGGAAGCTCAACACACATGCTTGATTCTGTTGTGGAGATGAAACGGCTCGGGCTTGCTTGTTCACCTGGGATACCCAACCTCTTCCACAAACATCAGTAGTAGCATGGGACAAGTTGGCATGTTCACTCACCAAGCCATGGTTTCGGCTTCCTTGGGGGTGAAGGCAGAACTGATGGCGATGTTGAAGCACTGCGAAAGAGCATCAGGCCCAAAACAAGTTGGGGGATGTCCTTGCCACCAACTGCAGCTGTTTCCAGTTGAACATTGGCAGCTAATATTAGCTGCTGATGCTCAGGCGCATGCAGACTTACCAGCTCTGAGTCGATGTCAGTGATGGCATCTGTCACTTTGTTCTTGGCCTGCATGTCACAGAGAGGGTCGAGTTGCGGTCATCGGCATGCACATGGAAAGGGAGAGCAGGATAAGTCTGCTAATCAAGAGCGAGGTGCATCCCTGCAGGCACTCACCTTGCGCAGAAGGGTGTGCAGCTGGGAGGCTCCCAGGGCTGGGTAACGGTAAAGCTGCAGCACTTCTGCATCCTCACATAACTTGGATAAAACGCTGGATGATGTGATGGGCTGCAAAGGAGGAGTTGCCAGCACAGACTGACATTAGGGAGCAGGAGGCACACAGGGATGATATAGGCACACACAAAAAGGAAAGGGTGGACAAATGTGGCACTGAGAGACATGGGAAGCACAAAAACAACTTGCTCGGAATCATTTCTGTTCCCATGCCTACATTTGACTCTGGGGCCCACACCTGCTCTGCTGATGGGCTCAGCACGCACCTGGTCAGCCACTGCCCTTGTGAGCACAACATGGCGGCCCTTTTTGGTGCTGCCTACAGCACACGAGGAGGGGATGCTTGGTGTAAACACGTGCATTCAGTTGCCTTAATCTGCAAGAAACTCGGTGCACAGCGTGGAACGCGCCTGGAACGAGGCTGGGGCATCCGGCCACGCGACCGATGGGCAAGGGCGGGGCGGTTGCCGGCCTGCCGTGTCGAGGGGGACCAGAATTTGGGGAAGGGGTCAGTTTTCACGTCTTTTGTCCGAGAGATGCGCACCCCTTCGACATCCAGGGGTGATGAAACCGCATCAGAATCCACTTGAGCAATCGTGCACACCTTGCGCTCGCTGCGGGGGTCCTGGTCCCGGCAGCAGGGGGCAGAAGAACAGGTGCCGCTGCCTGGAGGGGGACAGAAGCCCCCCGGCCGATGCAGGGCTGCGATGGTTTTTGCAGCATATTTAAAATGTGCTGAGCATGTGCGGGATCGAAGTATTAAAGATTAAGCCGTTCATCTGCTTTCTGGATGCAGCGCACATCGAACAACACGCCTCAGTGATGACGATTCCATTTCAAATGCGCCCTTAAGCTGTGAAGTACCTGACACTGTGCAAGATCATCGAAATTTCGCTAGAGACTAGGGAGTCCCTGGTGGGACAGTCCATGCTCCTGAAGCTGACAGCATGCATCTGGATGAATGGGGACCATGAGAGGCCTCCTTTTCCAAAGAAGCCCGTTGTGCAGCCATTCACGCACAAAGAAAAAGAAAAACACCACGTAGGCAGTGAGAACACTCCCTACACTGCATGGAATGTACTACATTACCTAGTAGGGAATGGCATCAATTCAGGAAAAGGAGACACATTGGCTCAAAAATGAGCCGGAAGTCTCCCTCACCAGAGAGTAAGAGGGAAGCCACACATTAAAGTGTGGGTCTGGTGAGTTCCTGGCAGCACACGGTCCCACGGGCAGGGCACCAGAAAAGGAAGAAAAAACAATGTAGACAGAGGAAATTCTCCCTGCTCAATTAAGGAAAAGGAGACAGAAGAGACTAAAATCATGTTTTTTGCAAGCACGGCCTGCTGGATCCAATACTAACTTTAAAAGAAAGAAAGCTACCTCGACTCTGTGGGGGACATGCAGCTCTTTTGAGCCGATTTGCCTCCTTTTCCTTGATTGATGTAGGAAGTTCCTGTGCCTGCAAGGCACATACAGCTAAGTATCCTTTCCTTTCCTCTGCCAACGTAGTTTTCCTTTTGTTGTGTGTGGAGGTCAGTGAACTCGCAACCAGATCAGTGCCAAAGCGCTCAAGATCTACCAGAATACGAAAGGCCTTTCGCATCAATCCCTGTCGCAAAAGCAGCTCCAGCAATAGCAACCCCGGGTCGCAAACACCTCATGTTCAGGTAAACCATCAACAGTGAGGGAGAAGCAGCTACAGTCAGAGCACACCAGCCCCCACCCCTCAGCACCAACGCCATCCTCCCCCAGCAGCAGCAGGAGCAGCAGCAGGAGCAGCACCAGGGAAGAACACGGGAGGAGCTGGAAGGAAAGGACAAGCAGCAAGCACAGACTAAGACAGCCGAGCTCGAGCACGCAAGACAGCGCAGGCAATTAAAGTGACACGGGGCCCTCCAACTTGAAGGAAGTGAGGGACTTCTGGGGGTTACGTGCCTGGGCCTCCAGGTTATGGGGATGGGCCTCCAGTTTTCTGGGTAGTCATCAACAGGGATCCTATAGTTAATAACATCCAATCTAACTAATGTACCATTGGAGGAAAAAACTTGTCTCGCCTTTCATTTCAATGCCAAATTTGCAGTTTAAACACTGCTAAAAATCCTAGTGTTGTTTCATCAACTTCTTCCTCTCCTTCTTCCTCCTCTTCACACTATGTGTTACGCAGCAGAAACAGCCCCATTCAGAGAACAAGCGTTACTGACCGTGTGAGACAGCCTCACCAACTAGATGCAAACCAGCGGCACGTGCACTTGATTGAGATCAAGTACTGTGAAGGCATGAGGCCTGGACAACAGTTGGAGGCGGCACAGCGGCAACACACAGACCTCTGCAAAAGAAAAGAACAAGTAGAGTGTTCTACAACTTGCAGCACACTCTCGTTCTGTGAAAGTATGTGAACCAGTTTGAATGAACCAGTTTGAATGAACTGGTTCACACTGAACTGAACCAGTTAGAAAATCTCTGAACCACAGTTCTTTCACAGTTCTGTGAAAGTATCTTCTGCAACTTGCAGCACACTTTCGTTCTACATGTATTGCAAGTTGCAGCACACTCTGGTCATGGGATGTTAAGACACTGTTATGGCTGCATCACTTTCTCAGTCTGACAAAAAGAGAAGAAAAACTACGTAGGCAGAGGAAACTCTCCCTACATCAATTAAGGAAAAGGAGACACATTGGCTCAAAAGAGCCGTGAGTCCCCTCCACCACGAAGACTAAAAACAATATCCTAATGGGGATCTGGAGGGTTATTGGAAGCACCCGGCTCCATAACCTGGCTGCGAGAAGTATTCTTGTTTTCAATAGCACGCCTAGTGGTAACAAGCCTGTTGGCATACATGACAGAATGGGCATGAAGTTTGTGAGCGAATTTATTTGCGCGTTGACGGTCAAGTCCCAGTTGTTTAAACTGGTTAAGGGTGTGCTCAGTGTAGCAGGTCCCACCAACACCCAAATGGATGGTGTGGGGAGTCACAACTTTTGCATAAATGAGTTTGCAGAGGTCTGCATGCTGCCGCTGCGCTGCCTCCAACTGTTGTCCAGGCCTCTGCAAACTTATTAATGATAAAGCAGTGACTCTTCACACCATCCTTCTGGGTGTTGGTGGGACCTGCTATAGAGAGCATACCCTAAACCACTGGCAGTATAAACAACTGGGACTTGACCAACAGCATGCCTTGAAACTTGCTCGCAATCTGCATGCCCATTCTGTTGAGTATGCTCATAAACTTGTTACCACTAGGCGTGCTATTGAGAACAAAACTTCTCACAGCCACCTGAGGTTCTGGAGCCGGGTGCTTCCAGAACCCCATTAAAAAGAAAACTAGGTAGGCAAAGAAAACCCTCCCTACATCAATTAAGGAAAGAGAGACACATTGGCTCAAAGAGCCGTGAGTCTCCCTCACCAGAAGATGAGAGGCCTGGGGGAGTTAGTGTGGATCAGGTGGGTTTCTGGCAGCACGCTGCTCCAGGGCACCAGTGTTATGATGAGTGTTTTTATTTTCAACCCCCATTAACACTTCTTGTTCTAAAACTTTGTGGTGGAGGGGACTCACGGCTTTTTGGAGCCAATGTGTCTCCTTTTCCTTAATTGATGTAGGGAGAGTTTCTCGGCCTACATAGTTTTTCTTTTCTTTTCTTTCATTAAACATCAAACCGCAACAAACATGTTTTTCCAAGTCCAAATTTAGGCGGATGTAACCTTGTGGGTGGAAAGAAAAATTACGTAGGCACAGGAAAGTCTCCCTACATCAGAAAAGAAAAAGAAAAGAAAAAGCTACGTAGGCAGAGAAAACTCTCCCTACATCAATTAAGGAAAGAGAGACACATTGGCTCAAAGAACCGTGAGTCTTCCGCACCAGAAGATGAGAGGGGAATTAATGTGGATTGGGTGGGTTTATTATACCACGCTGCTCCAGGGCACCAGTGTTGATGAGTGTTTTTATTTTCAATGGCACATTTGGTAAAGTTTGTGCGCAAATTGTACAGAATGGGCATGCCATGATGGAGTTTTCTTGCAAGTATGAAGACACGAGGCCTGGACAGCAATTGGAGGCGGCACAGCGGCAGCATGCAGACCTCTGCAAACTAATTAATGCAAAAGCTGTGACTCTCCACACCATCCTTTTGGGTGTCGGTGGGACCTGTTACACTGAGCACACCCTTAACCAGCTTAAACAACTGGAACTTGACCACCAACGCGCCAATAAACTTGCTCGCAAACTTCATGCCCATTCTGTCATGTATGCCAACAAGTTTGTACCACTAGGCGTGCTATTGAAAACAAGAATGCTTCTCACAGCCAGGTTCTGGAGCCGGGTGCTTCCAATAACCCTCCAGATCCCCATTAGGATATTCTTTTTGTAGCTTCGTGGTGGAGGGGACTCACGGCTCTTTGGAGCCAATGTGTCTCCTTTTCCTTAATCGATGTAGGGAGAGTTTCCTCTGCCTACGTAGTTTTTCTGTTCTTTTCTTGCAGCTGTGTCCCATACTACAATAATCTGGAAATCCCCAGGTGTGCCGAGAAAGAGGTATTTCCTGGTTAGGGCAGGATTGAAAAGAAAAAGAAAAACCTACGTATGCAGTGAGAACATTCCCTACATCAATTCAGGAAAAGGAAACACATTGGCTCAAAGAGCCGTGAGTCTCCCTCACCAAAGGGTAAGAGGGAAGCTAGTGTGGGTCTGGTGGATTTATGGAAGCATGCAGTCCCAGTGCACCAGTGTTATGATGAGTATTTTTGATACCAATGACACATCTGGTAGAGGTAAGTTTTTGCGCATATTGCACAGAGTGGGCATGAAGCTTTCATGCAAGCTTGGTAGACATTTGCAGGTCAATCCCTAGTTTTTAAAATTTATCCAAGGTATGGGCAGTATAGATAGTTTCACCCACACCCAGAAGGACTGTGTGGAGAGTGATCTCAGTGCCTTGAAGTTGTTTACACAGTTCACTGTGTTGTTGCTGTGAGGCTTCTAGCTGGGCACCAGGCCTCGTATCTTTGCAGTATTTGGTTTCTATTAGGTGGATACAGCGGTTTTGGAAGTTTTATTCATGAAGTTGCCTGGCTGGAGTTGTGCTGCTTCTTTCTACTTCATCACGTCTCATACTGCGGAGTACCCGATGTGAGGAGGGAGTGGGCGTTCTATTTGGGTTAGCAGGGCAAGGAGTGACCAACATAGCATCGAGGTGGTTGGAGGTGTGTCTAGCTTGATCAGGAATGCTGGGGTCAAAGAGGTAGGGAGGTATAACGCAGAAAAGAAAAGAAAAGAAATGAGCAGGTGTTACCACGCTTCTGCTATGAAGTGAATGCAGCCAAACAATGTCCAGGATGTCTTCAAGAGGGCTGTTCTGATCACATGCAAGCCGCGCTGATTGCACAGAGCCAATCTATTTTTTGTCTTTTTTTTAGCAAAGCACATCCTGTCACTTCACTGCTGCCCTAAGTAGTACAAAATGTACATGATGTATGCCAACAAGCTTGCTATCATAAGGCGTGCTGTTGAAAACAGTAAAACTGCTCACAGCCAGATTCTGCAAGTCACCCTCCAGGTCCCCATGAGCACTTTCTGTTTTGCAGCTTTGTGGTGGGCAAGTCACCCTCCAGGTCCCCATGAGCACTTTCTGTTTTGCAGCTTTGTGGTGGGCTGGCCACTCCTCTGAGCCAGTGTGTCTCATTTTCCTTTATTGATGTAGGGAGTGTTTCTTCTGCCTGCGTAATTTTCTTTTCTTCTTTCTGGACCACTGGGTCTCTTCACTACATTTCTTTTGCAATGACATGTTTTCATTAAAGGACTCCAAATCACTAAGAATGACCCAATTAGGGTGAGTGTGTGTGAGTGCGTGTGCGCGCGTGCGTGCGTGCATGTGCGTGTATGTGTGTGTGTGTGTGTGTGTGTGTGTGTGTGTGCGCGCGCGCGCGTGCGCATGCGTGTGTGCGTGCGTGTGTGTGTGTGTCCAGGCTGGACCTGGCTTGCGTAGCCTTTTCTTTTCTAAAACCCAAGTAAAACCCATGTCTCCTCCTCAAGAAGGTTTTCCACGCAGACATCAGCCTTAGCTCCAAAACTGACTCTTGTTGGGTTGCTAGGCACAAACACTTGTAGAAACGTGTCTTGTTAATTTATTGTTAACCTTGTGAAAGCTGGTTGAGAATGTTCCACCAGCAACCGATCAGCTAGAGATTCGGGCTGTAGGTTACCAATGTAAACCCATGTATCACACCTCTTGACTGCGCTGGACGGTCTGGCACACTAGGACCTGATGAGACGTCAAATTTTGGTTTGTGACCCTGTGAATCTCAGTCAATTTGTGGCGGACCTGAGATCTAGACACCTGAGCTATTGGAACCAAGTCACATCCCCTGATCCTAGGGTTAAATACAGTAAACGGCTGACATATCATTAATGGCATTGTAACCATTGTATATCATCAATGGCGCGCACATCCTGTCAGAAATGCAACCCTCCTTATAGTATACAATGCCTAAATACATGTACTTGGATCTGCCCATCACGTTCTTTGCAACACTGCCAGATTTAGTACCAGACCCCAGCAATGAGGAATGCCATTGGCATTGAAGATCCTGTACGCTGTACCACACTGGCCAACCCCAAGGGCATCTCTCGCAGCCCTTGGGAGAAAAACGGATTGATGCAAGGGGTTGCTCTTCTATGAAGCTTAACACTATACAGAGATGCAGGGATTTAGGAGCGCGCAGAGCTTTGGGGCCTGCTAAGCACGACCTAGTGGAGTTCCAAATGATTCCTAATAAGTTTTGTGGCAACTGCTTATATCACACCGTGGTCTGAAGGGTTCCATTTTGTCATGAAGGGAGTCTGCTGTGCCAAGAGTACGCTGCAAGTTAGTTGAGTTAGTTGGACAGTGGTATTTGTCCTTGTGGCAACACAGCTGAGAGGTGTTGAGAGAAGAAAATGGATGATGCTGTGGCGCACAGCAACAAGCGGGTTTGACTGGAGATTCTAGCTTTTGACAGATATGGTCATGGGATGTCAAGACACTGTTATGGCTGCGTCACTTTCTCAGCCTGATAATTCAATCCAATATTCCACACAATCTTTCTTGGGAGGGTGGAGGGCTTGCGTTAAATTATTCTTACTTTCAGGCAGGCCAAGAATGCCAGACTTAACATGGGCCTTAAAACGATTGTAAGGATTTTGCAGCCAATCTGATATCCAAGTGAGTCGCTCTCTACCTTCCTGATGCAAGCTCACATTGAATTTGCAGGTCTTTATGGTAGGGGAGTTACGGGAGACAAGGCAGTGCAGAGCAGGAGGAGGAGAGTCCACACCTGCAGGCGCATGACTGACAATCTGCCAGACCCTCACTTGTTTCCCGTCGGCTCCTAGCTTAGTTTAGGCTGGGCCTGTAAGCAACTTTGGTGAGGCCCTAGTAAGTTTGCTAGTTAGGGAACCTTCCTTGGTGCACGCAGCTAGACCTGGCTTGCATAGTCTTTTTTCTATTTGCTTTTCTTTCCTAGTGCAGCGTACTTATTGCCTGTGGCTCGCTCTTTCAATAAGTTATTGGTATGTGCTCTTTCAATAAGTTATTGGTATGTGTGTTTTGGATGCTTGCCATATTGAGAGGAAAAAAACGGGAACAGGGCATCGCTGAAAAATTTAAAGTATTTCCTGAAAAAAAAAGAAAAAAAAGGCTACAAAGGCAACGAGAACTCTCCCTACATCAATTAAGGAAAGAGAGACACGTTGGCTCAAAGAGCCGTGAGTCTCCCCCACCAGAAGATGAGGGGGGAGTTCATGTGGATTGGGTGGGTTTCTGGCAGCACGTTGCTCCAGTGGGCACCAGTGTTATGATGATTGTTTTTTTTTCAATGGCACGTCTGGTAGAGGTAAGTTTGTGCGCAAATTGTACAGGATGGGCATGGAGTTTTCTAGCAAGTGTTTCAGATCTCTGTGATTCAGTCCCTAATTTTTTTGAATTGATCAAGGGTATGGACAGTGTAGATAGTCCAACCTAAACCCAGGAGGATTGGAGTGGGTGGTCTGTTTAGGTCAGTTGGGTGAGGAGTGACCAAAATGGCATCAGGGCGGCTGGAGTTGCGTCTAGCTTGGAAAGAAATCATGGGTTGGAAGAGGTAGGAAGGTACAGCACAATTAGAGACTTGTTCAGGAACTTGCAAGTCGTGCTGGGCCAAACGGTTTGTGTTGCCCGCATCCAACTGCACAAGATTGGCCACATAAGAGCCTTCACTGACCAGTTTCAAAGCCGTCCTGCAAGCAATATTGTGACGCTCAGTCACAATGTTACGCAGAAAGAAAAGAAAAGAAAAACTACGTAGGCAGAGGAAACTCTCCCTACATCGATTAAGGAAAAGGAGACGAATTGGCTCAGAAGAGCCGTGAATCTCCTCCACCACAATGACGGGGCATTGGCATCCAGATAGGATGTGAAGAGCGCTATCCGCTATTTCCTGAATTATCTCCGAGAGTCTGACTGCGTTTTCCCTGAAAGTGCTGGCTCCTTTGCCTGTCACCAAAGCCGCCCTGATACTCTCTTTGTACATTCCCTCCCAGACCGACCCACCATTCAAACCCTACATGATCTCTGCACGAGATGGGGAAATCCATTTAGCTGAACATGTGGTTGAGGGGACTCACGGCTCTCCTGAGCCAACATGTCTCCTATTTCTTAATTGATGTAGGAAGAGTTCCCTCTGCCTACGTAGCTCTTCTTTTTCTTTTCTTTTCTTCTCTTTTTCCTTTCTTTGAACATAAAATGTCCCTGATACTAACCTCTTTTCCAGTCTGGAAGCGCATCTGCTCGACATGCTTGCGCCATATCCAGGCTCAGTTCCTGAAAGTCAAAATACTAAAACAGGAAAAACAAGGTGACCTTGCACACCAGCTTGACTGGTGTAACAGGCAATGCCTGAAAAGAATTCAGTCACCATCAATACTTGTAACTTGGGCATCTCCAGAAAGTAAGTCAAAACACAGCTTCCAAAACGAGTTGCCATACCATCCAGAGATTTACGATTCTTATCAAAATCAAACATGCTCTTCATCTACAGGGGGCTTCGGGGGGGGGGGGGGGGGTGAGGATTTGTTCATGCCTTATCATCACTTTGCTTCATCTGTAGGCACAGACTCTGTCGGACTTCATTCCCTTTTTAGCTACTTTCCACTTCCATGGCTCAAAGAGCAAGGAGATTATTGGTTTCTTGAGACCAGACACAACTCGATTTTACAGTTTTTCAAATTAGGGCTAGGCTCCACAACATTGCCAGCAGAATGATTTTGAAAGAGGTCAGCGAAGGCTCTTATGGGTCAAACCTCATACATATGGATGTAGGCAGTGCAGACCGTCTGGCTCAGCATGACCTGCAAATCACTGAGCAAGTCTCTAACCGTGTTGTACCTCCCTACCTCTTTGACCCTAGCATTCCTGATCAAGCTAGACGCACCTCCACCCGCCCTGATGCCATTTTGGTCACTCCTTGCCCTGCTAACCCCAATAGACCACCTACTCCCCCCTCACATTGGGTACTCCGCAGTATGAGACGTAATGAAGTAAGAAGCAGAACAACTCCAGCCAGGCAACTTCATGAATTGAAGATCCAAAATCCATATCCACTTTATAGAAATCAAATACTGTGAAGATACGAGGCCTGCTGCCCAGCTACTAGTAACTAGTTAGTAAGCTGCCCATGTAGGCAGGAACAGCTATCTAACCCTTTCCTTTCCTTACCGTGACCCTGTCTTTGGCTTGCCAAGGAATTGCCAAGAATCAAACGCCTTGGCCAGGCCTTTTCTCCCTTCTATCCTTGAACCATTTCTCCAGCTATAGTCACAGGCACAACCAAGCAAACCTGTCGTCAGAAGCCGACTTGGCTTTGAAAAGATAATTCCAAAAGGTAGTGTGAGGAAACTTATTTTGAAAACAAGTAAATGTTCATCGTAGCCAACAACAGGCATCCTGCAGAGAAGTAGCAGTCCTCCTTTCCACATGGCTAAAGCCCAAGGTCCAAGTCTCAGAATCACGCTGTGGTTAGGCTGTCTGCCAAGTCCTTGAGCTGCGCCTGTTGATCTGCACTGATCATGGCCATGATACTGTCCTCCAGGTCACCTGTCAGCCAAAGCAGTACACACAAACACAGGAAGCACATTGCACGAACAAATAAATGAACGAGCTTGATCTGCTACCCATATGTCGAGGTGCTGCCCTGGCTAAGTTACATAACATGTTTCCTGCAACACAATCTACCAGGCACAGCTGTCCAACAGCCAGTCATACGAAACACACCAAACATCCACAGCATTGTACGGAGTGTGGAGCCCAATGATCGCTAAAGCTAATCTGGGTGCCCTCTATGCATCAGCCTGAAATGCTTTGACTGAGCTTCTAGCTTTGCTTTTAGATTGGACTGGTTTGGTTAGAGGCACACTTCTGCTTCAGCTAAGCTGCCCCCCGCAGGCAGGTACAGCTTTGTAGCCCTTTCCTGTCCTTTCCAATGCATCAGCAATGTTGTGGGTTTACACATGCATGGCTTACAATGGCCTTCAACATTTTAAGGCAGGCATTGCCGCGCGTGATGCTATAAGTGCTACTCCTCAACTTCCTCCAAAAAAGGGGAAAGACCACGGTACAGGCTGACCATTTACTGTGAATAACTTCAAACTTCCATCTGCTCACCTTCCAAGCATTTATTGAGGTCAAAGTTGGCTTTAATGCGGTGGTCACTGACCCGGCTGTCCTTGTAGTTGTAGGTTTTGATCTTCTCACTACGGTCACCTGTCCCCACCTGCAATTGCAGAATGGCAAACGAACTAGCAAAGCATGAGTGTTTGCTATCTAGCACTCCATAAGCCAAATCATCCAGACATGTTTTTCATGAGTGCTCGACTATCGCAGCCCATTCCTGACTATTGTAGGAGCTTCCGGCTTTGAAAAGACAAAACAATTATCAGGGGGTTCCCTGGAAAATGAAGAGAAATTAGTCCCCATCCTGGGCAGGAGCGAGGATCCCGAGTGTACTGGCTTAGTTGTAAAGGCTTTACGCCAAGGAGTAAGGCTCAGTGACAAGCCAGTGAGGTTGATTACCTCAGCGGTGCAAGCAGGGATGCTCCAACAAGCAGCGGCTGCGCACGTAGGAGAAGCTGAGGAAGAAGGAGAATTTAGTCTGTAAGAAGCTGCTTGACCCATTTGGGGACGAGGACTAAGTGGCTCAGCTGCAGGGGGTCAGATGCAGTATTGGTGGAAGGAGAGGCAGGGGCAGGGTAAGGGATAATGCAGCAGGGTTTAAAAGGAGAGGCAGAGGGAGCAGAGGAGACAGGGGCAGCAAGGAAGGCAGGAGGCAAAGGGGCACAGGATGCAGGGGCAGTAAGGAAGGCAGGAGGCAGAGGGAGCAGAGGCAGGGGCACCAAGGAAGACAGGAGGCAAGGGGGCACAGGAGGCAGGGGCAGTAAGGAAGGCAGGAGGCAGAGGGAGCAGAGGAGGCAGGAACAAGTCATCAGGGCACACCTAGTATGCTAGAGGCTCCAGGGCTTTGCTGTGGCCTGCGAGCCTGCTAGCAGATGAGGATTGTGAGGAGGCCATGTCCACTGAGAAGACCTTAAAAGGGGAAGATGAATAGAGAAGGATGAAAAGAGGGGTCGATGAAAAAAAGCCTGAAGGGCAGCTCATCAACATGAAGAGGGTTGTGGCTTGCATGCTTCCTTGTCTAGTTCCTGTTGACATAGCAGCAACTTTGCTGTTTAACAGCTTCCAAGGTGGTAAGACTGTGAAGAAGTTGTCAGGGAGGGGGGCTTGCAAGGCAGATAAAGTTACAGGAAATTTGCTGGAAGGCTTGCTGTAAGCCACAAACCATTTCAGCTGGCCTTCAAATATTTTGATCAATAGCTCGAATGGTTTCAGTAAGCTGAGCCCCTGATTTGGGTCTTCTAAACAACTTGTCATACTGAGGATATGCAAGCATACGACCAGGAGAGGAAAGTAGGAAATAGGCAGGGTTCCTTCCACATTTCTGGCCCCCAGCTTGGTTGACCCCATCTTGTAGGCACATTATCAGGGGCGATCTTGGGGGCAAGGAACTGGGAATCCTAATGGAAATTCCAAAAAAATCAAGGCTCCATACATAATTTAAACCATCGAAGGCTGACTAATGCTACCATATCTGCAACTCATCATGCCATTGATCAGCGAAGCTATGCCAAAGATTGAAGATCGTTTGCTCCGCAGGAAGTTGAGCAAACTGAGCGTACAGAAAAGTTAGGAGTTGAACTTGGAGTTCAATTGTTAGTAACCGGGTGCTTCTGCAAAAAAAATAAGGTGGAGGCTTAGGGGCGCACAGGACATTTGTGTTGAGCATTTCAGGCCATTATAGACCATTTTCTCTAAGGAGTTCAACTGGCCTGTATTGCCAAACATGCTTTTTCTCGTGTTTCTTCCTAAAATCAAGCCATGCCAACATTTGTTTTTCACAGAGAATTTCATATTCACCAAAAAATATGGATATCGGAGGACCCCAGATCACTCTCCTGGCCTCAGATCACGGCCAACAGCTCCATCCTGGGACCATTCTTCATTCCCAAAACTAAGTATTTTTTGCTTGTATATACCATGCTACTATCCTGCATACCCAAAAAAGGAAAGAAGGAAGCCAAAAGTTGACTTGTTGGCACCCCTTGTGCTGGATTTTTTCAAAAGGGAAATGCAGGAGCATTTTTAAAAAGGTTTCCTGGAAGGCGCGCGTAAATCATATCTGGACCCCCCGACCCACACACAACTCTCCTTCCAGTGCCCCTACCCAGACAAAAAGGGTTGATACCTGCTCCTTTTTGAATCCCCCGTCCATCTGCATACTCACTGTACTGAAAAGTGAGTTGCAACAGAGCTGTGGGTAGGAAACAATGCTGCAGACACCCATGCATACCTGTCAGGCAGCCAAAAATGGCATGCAAGTCACGACCTGTCATCCCAACATGACCATGCAAGTATACAACTTTCACTGTCACCGTCCTGCAAATTCTGATTGATTTGCTGCACCTTAGCATTCACATAACCCGCGGTCCACACCCATGCCCATGTGGCATTGACTTTTAGTCATGCACACAGACCCCCCCTTTCATCCAATTTGTACAAAGGGTGCCAATCGGCAGGGCTTGAGCCAGGGTTGATTATTTCCGGTTTGACAAAATAAATACGCCAATAATGCGAAAAAAAATTCAAAATTCGACGCATTATGCGAACGCGTGTTTGCCCCAAGGCGAGGGGCTGAAAAAGGGGGTAGCAACTACCCCCCAACCACCCCTTCCCCCCTTCCGCCCAGGCTATATAAACATTAAAATGGCGAAGAGTAAAGGTCTTGATTGGGACCATGTCACCATCATAGAGCAGATGGCCAAGAGAGATGGGATATGTCTGGGGGTGTCTGGGGGGTCTTCTGCCCTGTCTTTGGCGGAGGGCGTAAAATTCTACGCATCGGCAATTTTGAATTCGCCAAAAATTCGAAAAAAAAATCGAATGCTAGAATAATTCTAAATTGGCGAATTAATCAACCCTGGCTTGAGCTCAGAAATCCGATGACATATTTTTAACTCTGAAGGAGTGGCTCATTAAAATTTGGACGGGGAATCCCAAAATGTCGCCCCCCCCCCCGGACCCATCCCCCACCCCCACCGATTGAACTCATACATACATGGACTTCAATTGGATTGACACATGCCTTCCAAAAGTTATGCTTCCTGCATGCTCCAGGGGAAATGGCTGGCATTCTGTGTCTTGCCAGCCACTGGGCCTTTTCATTCCATCTCTTTTGCAACAATATTTTTTTATACAAGGACTCCAGTCCACTTTAAGACAACCAATTTGGTGCAGTAGGCGATCCTGAGTGGAAGTTAGGTGGCCAAACAGTAGGGTTCATGCCGTGGCTCCTTAGGCGTATGTCTCCCAGCTTGCAGGTTTCAAACCCTAGTGCTGCAGGAAGTACAGGCTACCAGGGGAACTTGAGTTTCAAAGCTGCAAATTGGGGGAAATCTATGTGGGGAGCATGCAAGGAAGAGGCAATTTCAGGCCTCAGATAAACCCCTCTGCCATCTTATTTAGATTGACTCAAACATGCGTGCTTTGACATAGAATGGCCCCATGCCTCGGCTTCTAGATTTCAAGGGTTTTTGGCTGGGTTTTCAGCAAGAACCAAGTCGTGGGAATGAAAATTGAGGGACAAAATTTGGTCCTGAAGCACCTGGTCCTTAGCTTGAGCACACATATCAGGCAAAAATGGTGCAAGTTGGAAAATACTGCAAACACATTGCCCTGGGTGCACCTGCGTTGCACGGTTGGCGGAGATCTCATCTCGCTGCCTCTGCTGCTCTTCCTCAAACAACCGCGCCCGCAAGATGGATAGAGCCCGCTCCTTGTTTCCAGCCTGCAACCCAAAAGGCCAAGCAAGCAAAGTTGCATGAGCAATGGACACAACACCGCATGGAGTTCTAGAGTCAAGGGGTAGAGGGGGAATCAAATTTCTTCCAAATTCCTCCTCTCTCTCTCTCTCTCTCTCTCTCTCTCTCTCTCTTGCTTTCTCTCTCCAAATAGCTGCGCGCTTATATCAATTTGCGATCCAATGATATGTGCTCTTTTTGAATAGGGCCAAAATCAGGCTGGTCATCAATTGTCATCTATAAACTAGGGGAATGCTGTTGTAAGGCACTCCTGTGGCCTGACAGCTGCCTAGAAGCACAAGGATCCAAGCTTATCCCATGCTCCTGCCCCTGCAAAGTAGATGTGCATGCTTTGCAGAATCCAAAATTTTGTAGGCTTGATCCCCTTAAAGGCAGGTCTGCATTGGAAATCCATAAGCTTTTTACAAATGTGGTAGCGCAGGATCCAGCAGGGCAGGCCCGAGTCACACACCTGGGTTCGTCCCTCTTGGCAGAAGATGCGCAGCCCTGTGGGCTTGTAGACCAAGTCCACAGCTGTCTCCACCTTGTTGACATTCTGCCCGCCCGCACCACTGGCGCGTGCAAACTTGATCTCAATGTCGTTGGGGTTAATCTGCGAGCTCAGAGAGCAGAGGTTCCACAAGCTTTTTGGCTCTCGAAGAGCAGTAGCACCAACAAAGGCAGGCAGCACCCAAAAATGCAGGGCAGCATGGCCAACAAATGCAGGCTTATATTGAGCAACATCACCCACAAATGAAGCAGGCAGCACAGCATAGGGCAAGCACGTGTCATGGAGCTTGCCTCCTAAGAGACAGTACAATTGATCTACCCACAAATGGGCGGGGCAGCCTGCTTGTGCTTAATAAAGTCTACAATGCTCTTGCCAGCAGGCATGCTTCCAGGAGCAGGTATCCGCCTCTCCACCTGAACCTGAGGACAGGTCCACTTCAGGTGTGAGAGCCATGGTTGCTGCTGAGGATGTGCCACACCAGCCATGCAAACTATGGATCCTCAGCATGATTGCCAATGCTGCTGCTGGTGTGCCTCACCTGCACGTCCACATCGTCCACCTCAGGCATGACAGCCACGGTGGCTGTGGAGGTGTGAACGCGGCCGGCAGCTTCTGTGGCAGGCACTCGTTGAACACGGTGCACACCTGCTTCCCACTTGAGCTTGCTGTACACTGAGTCTCCGACAATCTGCAAAGCAAGAGGACACTATACATTAGACATCACCAACGCTCTCAGTACTCCTTAATCATGAACACATGCCCTAGGGAGATGACTGTACAAATTGATGCACGACAGAACGTCATTGCAGAGAAGGGCATTTGACAGCGCCAACTGATTTTTTGGGTGTCCAGCAGAGTTATGGATAGAGGCTTAAGGCAGGGAAGCAGGCAGGCATGCGTCCACAAAGAGCGCCAAAGACAAAGTGCGGTGGGACATATTTGTGCACTTGAACAACCTGGCAGATGACTTCCTTATAACCCCCGTTCTCTTGGGTTGTACTGCTCAGTAGCTCCACCTTCCATCCCAGCTTCTGCAAACAGAGAACGAGGTTGTGAGCAAACGCACTGAGACACATGAGCATGCACATGAATCGATGTACACCTCCAGTTTCCGAATACAGAACATCAAAGGACCATACTGCAAGCACAAATTCGAAATTTGCGCAAGCAGCTCCCCGTGGGTGGCCACGGCGATGATGTTCTAAGTTAAAATACCCATGAGGGCCACTTTTCAAGGTGGCCAGGATGGCCACTTCTAAGGATGGGGTCCAATGCACTGACCTCGGCATAAAGCAAGTACATGCACTGACCTGCGCATAACGCAAGTACATGCGGTACAAGTCTCCTGCCCAGATGGCTGCCTCATCGCCACCTGCTCCTCCACGAATTTCCAACATAATGTTCCGGTCGTCCAAGGGGTCTCTGCATTGTCATCAAAGTAAAGAGCCCACTTCACACAAGCTTCTAAGATCCAAGGCTTGAGCCTGCTACCATGCTATAATGGATGCGGCATGCAACATAGATCAAAAAGTGCTGGTGATGGCTTAGCCAGCAGCTCACATGCTTACTTTGTGCAGTGCACGCAGAAAGGAAAACCAGCCAGTAAGTTCCTGCCTGAGACAAGCCAGTCTACGTGCATGTGTTTTACTGTGGCGCCAGCAACCAAAGCAATCCCATTTTGGAAGACCCTAGCCTGCTTCAACACTGCAGTTGAAGCCCCAGTTGCAGCCTGACACACCGTGTAGCCTGACATACCGTGGCAGGAGCATGACTTTGATGTCTTGCTCAAGCGCCTCCAGCCTCTGCTGAAGGCCAGCAATATCCTCACGTGCTAACTCAACCATCTCTGGATCTTTCTGCGCAACAAAGAACATCCATCAAAGGGTCCAAATGGTGGGATTTCCAGACAACCACCCATGGATCCTCAAGTCGCAAGCGAGCTTGCAGCAGTGGGGACAGCAGAAAGCAAAGCACAAACCTCTTTCTTGATGTAGTCTTGAGCCTCTTTCAGCTGCTTCTCCACATCTGCATGTAACCTGATGCATCAAGCGAGAGCAAAAGCTAAGTGTTGTGTGTGTGTATGTGTGTGTGTATGTGTGTAGCAAGCATCCGACCTCCATAGCCTATAATAAAAAAGGGGAAAAGCGTCAAGGAATTTGCTCTTTCACACTTGTGACTGAAACACATTGCTATCACCTGTAGGAATTCACCAAACCCTCCAAGTCTGAGGCAAGCTTGGCAATCCTTTGGAACTCCTTAACATTACTAGCGACCTGCAGCGCCACCAGTACGAACATGAATGAGTAAAAGCATGTGATGCATACAAGCAAGCAGCTTGAAAACAATTGCATAACCACCATTTGTAATCAAAACTTTGAAGCTCAAAAGAGGCAAGTTTGTTCAAATGCAGTCTTGCAACTTAGGATATGCCATCACGTACAGCCTAACGCGAGCCACTGTAAATCTGGCTCTCTTGTATACAACATGATGCATTTGGGTGCAAGTTTGACTGTTTGTCTGCAAGACTGGAGGTAGATTCACACTCCACATGTGCAATCAAAGCAACACGAGTCAAAGCCTCCGAGAGGCACGCATGCAAAAACAAGGTGAAATCACTGTACTGGACTACGCCACAGCGCATAGGTCCTCTCATGTGCACACGCGTGAGTGCATGCGCGCACACACACACACACACACACACACACACACACACGCGCACACACACACACACACGCACACACGCGCACACACACACAAACACACACACACCTCTGGGTCTGCCATGCGCAGCTGCATCTCCTTGTATGTCAGCTCTGATGCCTTTAGCTTGTCCACAATATAATTTTCAAGCGCGCGGCACAGAACCCTGCTGCCTCGTCTGTTACTATCAATTCTTGGGCGCAGTGGTGGCTGCAAGGGGGTGCTACTGCTCAACGCTGCATGCGGGGGCATTGGACTGGTTGATGCGCAGGCCCTCACTCCCAAAACCTTTCTTTGGCTGCTCTGGTGCAAGCGCGTGGAGGGCAGCCTGGCATAAGTCATGCCCTGTTGTTTGCAGGTTTCAGCAAGCAGCATCCTCTGCAACGCACTGTGCTTTGCAGTGCTGTGAGACCAAGGTCAGTGGCCAAACCACTTAATAAATTGGTACCCGCTCAAAAATTCAGAAGGTGAACGCAAACCTAATAAATTTAATTGCTTTTTCCAGGATAAAATGGCACTCCTTGCACCCCGTATTCCCTGTCTAACGGCCAGAAATGCTAGGCAGCACGCCCCGAGCCGAAGTGGGTGTGCCTCGCCCTCGCGTTGGTTTTGCTTGCTTCAAAGCTTCCATTCACTAACGTGTTTGGTATGAGCTCCTTTCAGGTGCAGTGAGCGTCAGGGCATCGGTGACAGCAGACAGGGCTGCTCTAGACATCTCCAAGGTAGACCTGTCCCTGTTTCATGCCCTTCTCTCTGCCAGGCACCTGTGCTCAAGCATGTGTATACTTGACTGAAAGGAGCATGCCGCAAACAACTCTGGTGGCTTCTGTGCACGGCAAAAAAGTGCTGGTTCCGGATAGTGCTGTCCTGCGCCTGCCATAACGCAGCTGCTCTGCATGCATTCACTCCTTTTTGCTTCATGCTTTTATGCTGTTTGCAAGAAACTTATCAGGCTGAAAACTCTTCATTGTCTTGCTCGCAGATGTCCCCCATCCATGACCGTGTGCTGATCAAGCCATTAGAGGAGGAGGAGGTGAGGGTCGCAAACAACGCAAGATGCTGCTGATTGCATTGTCCCATGCATGTGCAGACATTCAATGCACAACTTCCTGCACGGCACCGCCTCTTGCTGTTCCTGCAGAGAACGGCTGGAGGTATCTTGTTGCCCAAGGGCCCTCCAAAGGCAAATTCAGATGCACACTACGGCGAGGTATGGACTGGGCAGCAGGGTCGAGGAACGCTGCAATATTATTATGCTTGCATTTGCCTGTGCTTGTATCTACCACATTGTTTTCCTATCTGTCAGAGTTTGGTTGGGTTGTCACCCGAAAGTTGGGGGAAGTTCTCCCAGCTTCAGTTTGTTGAAATTGATTGCTACACATGCTGCTCCAGTGCTGACTTTTGGAAGGAAATGCATGCTACCATTGCTATGTGCATGTGTGCATTTTCCCCAAAGATGCATCCTCCTTGCCTCACCTTGTATCCCATGTGCCACATAACACCACCACCAGCTTGATGGTGTTGATATTTTTTTCTGTAACTTTATTCGTTTTGCAGGTTTTAGCAATCGGTGAGGAGGTTGAGCTGCCACTGAAGGTTGGGGATTTCGTAGCCTTCCAGAAGTATGCAATGGCTGAGGTGAGTTTCCAGCAGCTCCTTAGTTGTCTTGATTGGTTCATGTACGCTCTGATTTGTTTGTACGTGTGAGAATGATTTTGGCAGAGAAGCTTCATTGAAGTTGAGTGCACAGATGAAGTTGTTCAGATTTTAGAGGTGTTAGGGGTGAACTAACTGCACCGGCAGGGCCCTTTTAAAGAGGGGTGAGCAACAACCCTTTGTTGCTTTGCACTTCTCCGTGGCAGCCAGTGTTGGTGAGCCTCACGCCATTTTCCATCCAATTACCACCCTTGAAACCATGCACAGGCCCATTGGATTGTCAATGCAAGTATGTACCATTTTGCTGTAAGCATGCCGATGTAAAAATTGGTCTTCATTACCTGACTGCACTCTTGCTGCTGCTCATTCACACGCTTCCACTGTCACCATTGTCATTGCAGGTTGAAGTGAAGGATGGTGCAGTGCTGTTTGTAGCGCAGAAAAGCATCATGGGAAAATTGCAATAGTGTGAGTGACATGAAATTATGCTGCTGCGAAGCAGCGCATGACCAGATTTTGTTTTGCTGGGGTGGGGGGCTTCCTTGGGTTGGATTGAGTGCTGTTTTTGTTTGATTGCCGTGTGTCCTTCCGCGTGTAGGCTTTTCCTAGCAATTTGCAGCAGCTTACCATTTGGGCTGTGCCTTGAGAGGCAGTACTTCCCTGTTTTTATTTGTCTTTTGTTTCAGAACGTCCAGCTGTGAATACAACAACCTTGTTTTGTTTGCAAGTCTGCAAGTGAAGGCAGCAATGTCATGGCTTAAGTAGTTACCGAGTTGCTGACTTCCATGAAAAAATTGAGCATTGGCGAGCAAATATTGCTAGGATTTTACAATCATCGTAGACCATACTCTGTGGTTTTCCCGGAGGAAAGGATGAAAAGTACATCGCCGACAAAACAAGGCTTTAATGCATAAGGAAGGTCCCTTAACTATGCTCGAAGGCCTACTTGCCCCCATCAGTTGTCCTGGCTCACCCTGTACCAGCCAGCCCACCACTTGCACCATGCCTTCTGCAGCGATGTCTGCTATATCACTGCTACACACCAGAGGGAGGAGTTGACTAATTTGGATAGGTTGGAAATGTCTAATTGTACTTCACAACATTGCCCCCTTACCCCCTTTCAAGCATTCCAGCACACACATCGAGCGGACATATAAAGTCGCTGTATCCGCCTACAAGGGCAGCTTAGCGGAAACAGGGAGGCCTGCAACCAGACCTAGCCAGAAAAAGCTCAACTCACGAACTTGGACTTGGAAAAAAACAAATTGTGTTTGTTGCGGACTGATGTTTGATGAAACGGCACGAGGTAGACTATGTTACAAGGGTTTAAATTTGTTGGATCAGATAAATTGCTCAGAACATTTAAGGAACAGTGTGCTGCTGTATTGTTCCAGAAGAATTGATTTCAAGAATCTACATGCAATGCTCCATGCACACTAGGATATGAAGCACTGTTTGGCATCCAAAGATAAGGAGACACATGTTTACTCCCTCAAAGGCACACTAGCCTGGATGATATAAGCAACAGGATCTCCCTAGATAACTCTTAAGTGGAACTCTGAAAACTGGAGGCCTGACATATCCCCCAAAAGTCCCATACCTCCTGGGAGGGCCCCATTATTGGTTTCGAGCAACCCTCCAGGTCCCCATTTTATCCGTTTCTGGCTTTCTCCTAGGCTAGCTGTGTCTAATGTAGGTTTAGAGGGCCTTCTGGTGAGGCATCTAGCTTTCCAATTAGGGGGCCTTCCCTTAATGCACGCAGCCTTCAAGGCAAAGTTTGGTCTGCGTAGACTTATTTCTTTTTTTATTGCCTGGGCTACCTGGGAAGGAAAGGGTTACAAGAAAGGGTATGGTTTAGGTTTACAAGGATAAGGCCTTCAATCAAGAAGTGTGACTGCTAGCCTGCTAGAAAGGGTATGAGAGTCTATGTAGGCAGAGGAAACTCTCCTTACACCACTTCAGGGGAAGGAGACACATTGGCTCAAAAGAGCCACAAGTGTCCCCTCCACGACAGAGCAGGAACAAAAAGGGAATGTATATTTATGGACATCTTGAGGGTTTTGGAAGAACCTGGCCCCAGAACCTGGCTGTGAGGAAAGCTATTGTTATATTATCTTGCAAATGGCAATAGCTGTTCCTGCTAACGAGGGTAGCGTATCTGAAGCAAAACGTTTCCTGTAACCAAACCAACTAGGAAAGGTTATGCCAACTTGAACTGGGAAAGGAAAAAGCCTTTAGACGGCAAGTTGTGCCTGGGTCTGGAGCGTCAATTGCTGTAATTGAGGCTCACATAAAAGCGTCATGGTATTCCGGTAACAAGTAAATTACTTGAAGTAATTGCTCAAGGGAATATGAAGTGTGTGCTCACAATTTATCATCCATCAGGATAGCAATGAGGGTCAGAACACTTCAAATTGCGCAGTCCTTGTGCCTGGATCCCGGACAATGTTATGAAAATTTGAGAAGAGCATACTCCCTGTGACAGACCCTCCCCCCTAAAGTCCAAGCTGACCCTATAGGGCACCATAGCAGCTATGGAGGGTGGGATTTTAAACATTTCTCTACAACAGCAGCTGCTACATCAAGGGTGTAGGAAGGAAGGAAAGAAAAGGATTAGTATAACATAACATAGATGCCATTGAACTGGCACCCTTGGGGTAGGCGTGGAGAGAAATGTTGCCCACTGCAGAGCTGATGATGCTGCCTCATTGAGGCAAGTGCCTCGTGTTCATTCCTAGCTTAAATTAATTTTGTTTTCAAACCTACCGGTAATTGTTTTAGGTGTTCGATGGCGATTTGTGTTCTGAGTTCAGGCGACCTTTGCTCCTACCTATTTGTGATCTTGGGCTGCACAAACTTTTTCCACGAAGTTAGAAATGTGACTGAAAGCAATGAAAATTTCCAAACACTGGACTGGATTTAGTTTGTGAGGGGTTCTTCTTCCCTGAAGCTTTGTGATCTTTGAAACGTGGACGTCCTCTAATAGTGGCATTACATTTCATGTACGGATGGATTAATTCGTCCAATCATGTAGTGTTTGGATTTGATCCAAGATAGGAGTTGCTTGAGAGGATGGACAGGCTCCAAAGCACCTGGCACAGGACCATCCCCTTGCTGCTGTTTCTCACTGTTTTGATACATGCTGAGGACCAGCAATTTGCCCAGCATGGTGCAAGGAAGCTGCTTAGGTTAGTGCAAAATAGAGCTCCACAAACAGGCTTTCACAGCGCTTGAGCTAGAATAGTCCACCTCTAGTTTGGTGCTTCTTCACAGGGAGTTCCCAATAAAATCACCTGGAGGGAAGCAGTGCCGCAACACAGCACAAGGATTGTGAGTGGACTTGCGTGCTGCCTGCGAAAGCATGCACTGCAAATGATGCAATTGCAAATGTCTTTGTAAGGTTCATGACATAGATTGAAAACAAGCATACTCTAAGTGCTACTGCGCACGCGCACAACACACACACATACACACACATACATACACACACACACACACACACACACACACACACACACACACACACACACACACACACACACACACACACATACACACACATACACACGCACACACACATACACACACTGCAGGCTTTATGTCACTGATGAGCTTGGGATCATTTGCAGTAGAGAGGAGGTGGATAGCCACACCGGGTGCTGCAGAGCTGGAGCACAGCACTCATGCGACAAGTATGTGCGCACAATTGTTTAAATAAGCAGGCTGCCTCTTCGGCGCCCTTCAAAGCTTTTCTACCCACTTTTCTGATTTTCAGGTGCACGCTTGCAGACAAGTGTTGCTTGGAGTATGAGAGCTGTGTGTCCTGCTGCTTGGCCCCCGTCCATGGAGCAACTAAGATCAGCAGGTCCACCTTGAGGTGAGCACAATGGATCCATCAACCGAGAGGGCATCTTTGCAGCGCTGGGTCATTGGCCCGCCATCAACTACCTATTCAATTTTGACCCGGCTAGGTGGAGGAGCTGCATACTCCCCGGCCTCGTCCTTACCGCGGAAGCTGATTAAGAAAAGGAGAACATGGCCAGCTGCCTGCAAAATGAGAAAGGCAAAGAGCAGGTCTCTCCTATCTCCACAACAGCTTGTATCAGGAGCCTTCACAACTGGGAAGAAATAGAGATGAGGCTGGAGCTTGGGGGATGCTGCCGGTGCTTCATGATAATGGAGGGGGGTGCACCAGCCAACGAATCCCCACTTGTTTCCACCCTTTGAGCACCCTTCCAAAAGCCTAAAAATTGCTGTTGTTGCTATTGCTTCTGACAGTAAGCCAACTTTCATTGATGCACAGGTTTCCCAGCTTCCCACAAGCTGGCACTTGGTCGGATGCCTGGGAGTACTGCTCCGGAACATGTCGTACACACAAGGGCAGCACGGTGCATGAGAATGAGTACATCAGCGACCGCCATCACTGCTTCTCCACTCTGCGCAGGCCCATGGTAAGTTGGTATTCTTTCCTGAGCTTCCATTCCAGTAAGCTTGCGTGCAGTCTGACCTGAATTACGCCCAGAATGAGTCGCTCTTGGCCCAAGAAGTTAATGCGTGCAAGGGTGCAAGAAGCTCTAAATCAAATGTTCTAGCTGGGCATGGAATTTGAGTGAGAGTGTGTGAGAGAGAGAGAGAGAGAGAGAGAGAGAGCATCGTTTGAAATTAATGGTGCTCTGCTCTACATTGTGGCAAAACGGCAGAGTGAATGGTAATGGCTTTTCGATCGTGATGCAACTTGTCATACTTGCTCATTCTTTAGAGGGTTCCCCTCGTGTGTAAGGCAGGGATATCTTGCAGTGTTGAGGTAGTCATCTGCACAGTTTCAGCTGTCCCTGGATATGGGATCTACGTGCATTGCGAGTATAGACCTCGAAACTTGCAGTCGCTGCCTGAAGCAAAATAATAGATCGCTTCCCTCAATCACATGCTTCGTTGTGTCATTTGCTTTGTTGCATTCTTCCTGAATGCTCACTGTTAACCCCATTAAAATTTTGGCTGTGAGCCTATCCCAAGTGCACAATGTCAGGCGCATTGTAAAGCTATGTTGACTTGGCAATTTGAGTGCAACCATCATCCAACGATCGAGTTCCTGACCATGGCCTCTCCCAGCTGCAGTTCCGCACGCCAAGATACTCATGGACCTTCAACAAGCAAATCTCCTCCTAAATCCTGCACCTGCAGCTGTCAGACCCATTGCCACCTGATGCCCTTGAGGGTGTGGCCATGGTCATCTCTGAGCCAAACCAAGATTGTGAGCAGGCATGCAACAAGAGCCACAAGCGCTGCAGCCCAAAGCACATGAAGCTCATCAACTCCTGCGACAGGCTGCGAGAGAAGGTGCGAGAAAAGGTGATGTGTGAGGAAGCAGGGACGCGGGCTGCAAACAGGCAAGGGAGGCTGGCAAGGGTAGGATAAAGAGTGCATGCTGGGAAGTACGAGGCAAATGGTGTCTCAGTCTATATCATTGCTCAGCTTGACGAAGGTTACCATGTTAAGGAAATTCTTATTCAAGCTGTACACAGGGACCACCACAAGGAGCCCCGGGATCCAGAAAAGAGTACAGGACCAGCCTGACAATCTTCCCTTGCAACTACCCTGTCACATTCATTTCACTCGTCCCAGGCACTCTTTTGCTCAAGAATTGCTTCATTTTGCATCCTTACCACATGTTGGAGGCCAGAGCTTGATGCGCGCTGCACACATCCACTCCTGTTTCCTTGAGGAGTGCTTTCTAGCATAAAAGACATAATAATGTGTAGAAAATGTCGACACAAGGCTGAGTTGTGGGTTAGAGTTCAGGATCATGGATTGCGCTGGGAGGCTTGCATCCATGCATTCAACTCCTCTCATTAAGCGCCTGCTGGTGCTCGTGACCTGGGTCTCAACTTTTAGCTCTGCTTGATGGAAATCGGACATTGACTGCTTGCTGCGTCCCATCGCGCGCGTGAGTGTGTGTGTGCGCGCGTGTGTATGAGTGTGTGTAGGAACGACTCTGCTCCAGTCAACGCACACACATGAGCTAGCTCTGCCCCGGTCAACGCACACAGATTCAGTACAAGCCCACATCCCTTGCACATATGTTTGGGTGGTTCAGGCTTAGTGTGAGGCCCCCGACCCCTTGCACATGTGTTTGGGTGGCTCAGGTTGGGTGCCCCATCCCTTGCACATGTGTTTGCCTCAGGTTGGGTGTGAGGCTGGCTGTGAGGCCTCCCAGGAGGGCGCTGTGGCCACAGCTACACCAGGCTATGTATCCCCTAAAGCGCCAAAACCCAAGAGGCCTGCCATGTGCTTCACTGCTGCGGACAAGGCAGGAGACCCACAATGCGGAGGCAAGGAGCAGCACATGCAGAGGCTGTGCGCTTGTGAGCTGCGCGGTCCGCCTTCGTGGGGTGATTTTGTAGGGTGATAGAGGAAGCAAAATGAAGGGGGCTTGGGGGCTCAGTAATAAGCTACTAAGGTCACACATCTCCATGTCCATCCAATGCGCCATGAACTAAGCCTTGCTACCTCCAGACGCGCCATGAACAACAAGAACAATCCTCACAGCAAGGTAATGGAGGCAAATGCATCTAGCAACCTTCCGGAACCCAAAATCAGTGGCTATTTTTCTCAGTTCTTACTGTTGTGGTGGAGGGACTTACAAATATTTGAGCCTATGTGTCTCTTCCTTCTGTAAATGGTGTGGGGAGAGCTTTCTTTTATTGCAAAATTCTTCTTTTGTTTTCTGTGGCACAACTCCGAAATGCAAGAAATGCTTTGTATATTGTGCACATATGTATACTCTCAACAGTTTGTAAATTGCTGTGCTATTATTTGAGGATGCATAACCTACGCATCATGCTCAAGCTGTGCACCAACATGTGTGTGTATGTGTGTGTGTGCGTGTGTGTGCGTGTGCCTTAATGGGGACAGGTGACAGGTGACCTTCCATTAATGCACGCGGCCAGACTTCAAATTGGACTACGCAGTCTTTCACCTTTTTTTTCTTCAATTCCCTTGGGAATCAAGGACCACATAAACTCCCTTGGTTTGCTATGGAGGGAAATGGTGACAGAATAAAGGAGCCGACTACAACAGCCAAAAGGAAAGGAAATGGTTACATAGCTGTACCTGCCTACGTGGGCAGCTTAGCTGAAGCGAAAACAGTGCCTGTAACCAAACCAGTTCGTGCTGGAGAACAAGAGCAAAGAAATTAGTCAGCCACGGCATTTCAGGCATGCTGATACAAACTTGACTAATCCTAAGGCATCAACCTGGTTCAAGAAATATCTAGGACGTGATGCACTACTTGGGGGCGCAGAACATAACATGTGCTGGAACTGATTGCGCATGTTGGTTAGATCCTGAAAAGGACAATCGTACACCATTCCAAAGCCTGCGTGCATATGGAAAAATTCCCTACTAGCAACCAAGGGCGAGAAATAGGGCTACTGAGGATCTGAGGGCCCCGGGGTAAAGAAGAACGTTCTCGAGAAAACCAAAGGGAGAGCAGCATTTCTTTCTTTTGAAGCGTCACGGTGCCACAGAGCAGACACAGTGTCTGGTCCTTCAAGGCTTGGACGAATGTTGTCTGTCAAAGTGAGATCAGAAAAGGGTTACAAGGGAGGGTTGGCCTACAAGGTTTACAAGGATAAGGCCTTCAGTCAAGAAGTGCGACTGCTAGCCTGCTCATAAAAGGCAATCAATTAATGAACTTCATCCTTGAAGGAAATAAGGAAGTTTGTTGTTGTTCTGGTTCAAAAAAGCAGACACATCATGAGATTCTGCCTGTGAGAACAAGGGAGCATATTTCCTGCGGAGAGAGACCACCCGGGGATGTGTGCAATGGAAGAGGACATGTTGTTCATCCTGGACATCATCATCAGCCTCACAAAGGTCACAGTTTGGGAAAGAGCTGTGATTCCAAGTTGCTGTCTCATACCGAAGGGTGTGAATGCGGAGTCTAAACCGAGCCACGCTGCGAATGACATCGTGGGGGAGGTCAAGGAACATATATTTGGGGAGACTATAAGGAGAACGCATAACCAAGGCTCTTTTAGTAGGGGGAGCGCACCACTGGTGATAGGTCAAGCGTTTACTGTTGCGCTCTCTAGGGCGTGTGTTGGAAAAAGGCTCCCAATATTGTAGATGCCTGGTCCTGAGGTCTACAACAAAACGACTGAGATCAATGGGCTCACAATTCAGCAGCTTCTGTTTTAAAATATTGGGGTTGGCCTACAGCCCGAGAATCTGGCTGATCGGCTGCTGGTGAAACATTCCCATCCAGCATTAAAAATTGAAACCAGTTCAGACAAAATTTTTGAAAATCTGTGCGAGTCTTGATTTAGAAAAGCATTGACCTCAAAATCAGTCAAAATGTGAAAGCTCGCCAAGAAAGGAATAATATCAGTGTTTGGAAGCTGGGCAAAAGCTGTCAGTACATCAAAGTCAGAGGTCATGCATTTTGATAGTAGGTCGTGTTCTTCTCTGCTTACTTTCATGTATGGAGACGTGGCTCTTCCAGAGAAAGAGCAGTTTAGATACCTCGGCATGCTTGTGGACAAGCACATGAATCTGAAGGTGTCTGAGGAGCATGCAGTGCGGCCTTACATGGCTGCTCAGCAAAGGATTAAGGATTTTGTGCATGAACATGATCTAAGGAATAGGCCGCATGCTCTGATTTGGCTCTCTAAGGTGTATGGCATTCCGGCTGGGATGTACGCGTGCCAAGTGTGGGGTACAGAGTACTTACGAAAAGGCAGTGAGTTCAAAAGCCAATTACAAAAAAGACAATTATGATCTTTAAGGCGTCTTCTAGGTGTGAAGAGTACTGCCACAAACTGGCCAGTATTGAGAGAGTGTGGTCAAGAGCCCTTACAGTTTTATTGGTTTAGGGCTACTGTTAAATTTTTCAACAATATGCTTGTTTCTAACAGTGAAACACTACGCCAAGTGCTGAAGGCAGATTTACACCTTGCTGATATGGAGAAGTCCTGTTGGTCTGCACATGTGTCTAAGTCATTTAGTGGCATGCGCGATGAGGAGGTGTTTAGACAGGGATTGCTGAGTGCTTCCAAGATACCCATGCAGGATTTTTTGGGGGATTTGAGGTACAGACAGAAGAAGGTTTGGAGGGAAGCGGACGCCCTAAGTCCCCGAGAGGTGGACAGAAAAGCAGTGACTTACCATCATTGGTATGGAAAACCTTTGAATCAAACAGCACGCACACCCTTCTGTATCCCATCATATTTATTTAAGTATCTGGATAAAGGAGTCATGAGGAATGTGAGTAGGCTTAGGCTTCGTGCCCACTGCTTGAAGGTCGAGTCCTGTAAATGGTTGGGTGGTTCAAATATTTGTGATAAGTGTGGATGTGCTGAAGTCCAGGACGAGATCAGAAAAGAGCTGTGTGTCCTTCCCTCTCAAGATTTACAGATTTAAAGAAGGGACCGGTAGCCACACTGTTGGGCTGATAGGCCTGGTGCTGGTACAGTTCTGGAACTCCAGTCTTTCAGCTGTCATCTTGCTCTCTTTCTCGTTGCTGGACCTGTCTTCGTCCACTGCCTGCCGTGCTTCTCTTAATCTGAAATTTGGGGTGGGGTGGTCAAACGGTCTTCGCACCAATATATCCCCTTTCCATAATTGATGTGGGAGTGTTTTCACTGCCTACGTTGTTTTGTTTTGCTTGTTTTGTTCTTACAGCCAGGTTCTTGGGCCAGGTGCTTCCAGAAACCCTCCAGATCTCCATTAGCACTTTCTGTTTTGTAGCTTTTTGGTGGAGGGGACTCACGGCTCTTCTGAGCCAATGTGTCTCCTTTTCCTTAATTGATGTAGGTAGAGATTCCTCTGCCCAAATAGTTCTCGTTCTTAGGAGCCAAATGACAACCAAGATCTGCATTAAAAAAGTTTACTCATATCAGCTGGATTGCAGCGATTAGCTTGTGAAAGTAGATTGCATGGGTGTTGTGGAAGATGAGGAACCCAAAGTAGATCTGGATGAGCTAGCATTTCAACAAGAGAAGTGCAGCAAAGCATAAGTCTGTTATACCGACTGCACACAGTACACACGTTGTCCATGTAAAAAAGCAGCCTCAGTGCTTCCGCTCAGCTGCCCTTGTAAGCAGATATAAAGATGTAGCCCTACCTCACCTTGCTTCAGCACAACACCACTGGAAAGAAAGTGTTCCCCAAAAGTTCTTCACGTTAGGCCAAGGGAAAATCTATTTCTTTTGATACCATGCCAAAATGGATGCATTGAACTTCAATTGAATGCACCTTCAAAACTGACCTCCTTAATTAAAGCACTTCAACTGCCATAACTTTGCATTACCTAAACAGGAACCCGCCTTCTGACATCTTGCTGTTGAGCATGGGCATATCTGGAACAAACGCTTACAAACCGTGCGTTGCAGTACATTGTTCATCAAATGTTTGGAGTATTCATCTGATCCAACAACTTTGGAACCTCTGAGCATAATTTACCTCGTGCCATTACAAACACCAGACCGCAACAAACATGATTTTGTTATCTTTCCAGTCCAAGTTTTGCGAGTTGAGCAATTTTGGTCAGGTCTGGTTACAGGCCTCAGTGTTTCCGCTCAGCAACCTTGTAGGCGGATACAGCAATGTAGCCTTACCTCTACCTCTTGCTGTGAAGTCTGACTCCTAAGAATGCTAGCAGTACCGTTTTACAGGTAGGAAGCTACAAGGAATTGATACACAACAGTGGTCATGCCAAGAAAAGTGTGCTCTTCGTTGAGAGCAAAGGACAATAAAATTACAAATAAGAGTGTCTTTTTTGAACACTCAAATTCCTAAGCAACAATAAGCTCTGGCAGTACCTGCCATACAATAAAGAATCCTAAGAGGTCTGCTGTTTGCAAGAAGTCTGCATATTTTGTGTGTGCTCATGAGCACATGCAAGTCAATTGCACACCGCGACGCCAAATGCGGCAAAGGATACAAACAGTGGGCCCGATGAAGCATCAGTCCACATTCAAACGTGCACAGAGGGGCAGCTACACGTCCCGTGCCTCTAACTGCCACAAAGCTTCAAATCAATCTACCGGTCAATCTCTCCGAACACCACATCCAGGGTACCAATGATGGCTACCACATCAGCCAGCATGGCGCCCCTTGCCATGGTATCCATCATCTGCACAGATGGAGCAGCATGGAGGTGAGTTTAATGAGATTGAAGGTTGTGTGAGCGTGTGCGTGTGTGCATGTGTATGTGTATGCGCGCGTGTGTTGTGAGTAGCCTGCGCATCAGAAGCGCTCTGATGCAGTCTGACATGTGCTTCAGAGCAGGGACATGGCTGCATTATTGCACGACGCAGTCATCTATTGAATAGCAAAGCATGCGCTTTACAAGTAGTAAAGCGGTAGTCCTCGGCTGAGGAGCATTGCCTGTATTACAAGCCATGCGGAAGCCATACAGCTTCCACGTTGCACACATTGCTCCAGCTGTCCGTCCCTGATCGCCCCATTTCTCCTTTTGCCATACTTGCACCAGATACGTTAAGCGTTACCCCTAACCTTAACAGCCTGAGCTTGGAAGAGTGTTCTGATGTTGCCGCGCCTCACAAAAGGTGGCTGGTTGAGGAGCCATACTCAGGCGATCCCCTTACCGGCCACCCTTTCCCATGCGACCCAGAGGAAAAGATGCACCTCCCCCCTGGCCATTAAATCCCAAGCAGCACTAACACCAAGCAGCATGCAGCTCACAAACAATGGCAAGACTTGACTAGGGCCATACCTGTAAGTGGGCGTAGCCTGGAGAGCGGATTTTGCACTTGTAGGGGCGGTTGCCTCCGCGGCTGACCAGGTACACGCCAAATTCACCCTTTGGCGCCTCAACCTGTGGGCCGAATTTGTCAGGGTCAGACACAGAAATGAGAGCGTGTGCGATGCTGGGACGTGAAACAGCATAGAAAGGAAGATTCCCTTGTCATTCTCGCTATGGCAGGGTGTGCAGAGAGCATGGACACCACTTGCTATAAACATTGTAAACTACACAGCAACAACCAACTTGGCCAGACGACATAGCAAAGCATCATGCAAGTACTGCGTGGTAGGATTCACCAGCAGGCACACGAAAGCCCTCGGCACAAAAACTTAAAACACAGAAACAGTCCACTTTGTTGCAAGGTAAAATAACAAACCAGCGCGTACGTACCGCGCGGTAGGATTCTCCGGCAGGCACATGGAAGCCCTCGGTGTACAGCTTGAAGTGGTGGATGAGCGACTCCATGGACTGCTTCATGGCAGAGCGGCTGTGCACAAGCAGGGAAAGGGAACAGGCAACAGTGGGTTGGAGGTGCTTGAGCCATGGCACTTGGCATCCAGCTCAGGCAACTGACATGCAAAATCAGACCTTTGGCAAACAGAGGGATTGGTCTCGTGTGTGCATGCCGCTGCAGGAGCGCATTAAACGTGTGCATGTGTCAGTGGCCCAACGATCACACAGTGAAGGGGGGATTTACACAAGCGAGCGTTAAGCCACAATTCAGTGTGTGAGAAAGACTGCTGTGAAGTGACTCGACTTGAGAGTGAGCTTGCACTCGTTCAGTTCTCCACACAGACAAGAAAAAACACGACAAAGAAGCGCAGGAGAGGGCAGGGCCAACGCAAGCAACATGCTGCATGACAAGCCTGCACGACCCTGGCTTTGAGCTCCCTCTTGTGAGGCATCATACCTGGGGGGCGCAATCTTGTTGTCAGGGGTTTTGTAAGGGCCATTGGGCATTTCATTCAGGCACTGGTAGATGATGCGCACGCTCTCGCGCATCTCCTGAAGCCGCACCAGGTAGCGGTCATATGAATCCCCATGGCCGGCAATGGGCACATTGAAGTCCATCTTCCTGCAGGGCAAGGATGGGTCAGGTGGTAGCGGGATTTCGGGTGAGTGGTTTTGGAGTTTTACTCAGGAGCAGGGACGAGGGCCTGAGCTGCGAGCCCAGTGCGATGAGCCCTCTTTCATAATTAGGTCCACCTTGCAATAGGTTCAGGCATTAACCTCAGGTTGCTGCATGTGCATCTGCTGCTCAATCGCCTCTCCTCCAATCACCATATCCTGCCTCATCTTGAGGTGCCGAGGCAGGGCATGTGTTTTTGCTGGCTCCTTTTTACCAAGCAACTCAGAGCAGCACGTGCCAATGAGCCATAAACCATAATTACTGGAGTAACAGAGGAGGTTCATGGCATGAGAACCAGGCGCACCCGTTTTTGGAGGTGTGGAGATGAACTGTTGAACTCAATTCTTTCATAAGGGGGATTGCAAGATTCAGTTTGAAGATGTGATTAATAAACAATATAACAAAAACAATTTAAAGTTCCAAAGCCCCAAAATCCCAGAATCCTCCCGGCAATGAGATCACACCTCTCAAATGAACACTGGGAACATCCTTCATGGATGAACTGCATTGAAAAGAGTGTCTCCACATATCAAACACAGTGAGCAGCTCATGCAGTCATGCAAGCCTTTGTGGGCTCAGCAGGCTGGCGTCCTCTGACAAGAGGAGAGGAAGACAAAGCATTCAGGATCGATTCCCTAACCAGCAGGCTAGCTACTAGGGTCTCAACGACATGCACTCTGATTAAGGTGCCTCACATGGAGCATTTTTAATAACCAGCCTTGATTTATAGGTCAACCCCATGAACGCCCCCCCCCCAACAGTCTCACATAGCTGTTCATGCCTCCAACTAGCGCTCTTGCATTCCCTGAGCATGCAAAACATGGTTTTATGTCTTATGCATAGCGTCTGTTGAAATTTTGGCATGTGGAGGAGTTCTGTGTGGCACTAGGGCTATTTTGCACACATTTCAGCAGAATAAGGTGGATGTCCCAACTTGGCAACAAATGGCCAGCACTTCTGGACTCAAGCTGTTCTTAAGTCGTCCAATGCTGCGGTACCAGATTTTCACACCTCCTTAAAGAGCAAACAACAACCCATCCAACGCACACACTTTTCAGGTCTTAAAATGTTGCAGGTGGTGCTGGGATATGGCCAAAAACGCTAAGTGAGACAATTTGGGGCCTGACTTGGGGTGGCCTGTTTGTCAGGACGACCTATAATCCTTGCCTTCAAGCCTGAGGTTGCTCCTCCTACAGGAGATCAAACTTTGACACTCTCAGAAACAACATAAACATAAGCCATCATTTAGACACAATGATCCCAATTAGACCTGTCCAGCTGGAAAAAGAGCAGTCCCTGAAATTCAAGAGCTTGGGTTGATTCAAAATCCTTGCAGAGGTGACATGTTAGCAACCTCACACGTGATGCTTGATGCACACGATTGGTGCATGGTGCAGACCTGTCACGTCAGTGGACTCACCCATAGGCGTCGTAAGGCTGTGCCTTGCGCAAGTCCCAGTCAATGCCGGAGCCGCGCACGATGGGACCGGAGGCACCCCAGTCCCAAGCCTGCAGGTCACACACAAGGTGAGCAAGGCACATTGAGTAAGGGGCACACAAGGTGAGCAAGGCACGATGAGTAAAGGGCACACAAGATGAGGAAGGCACGATGAGTAAGGGGCACACAAGGTGAGCAAGGTACGATGAGTGAAGGGCACACAAGATGAGCAAGGCACGATGAGTAAGGGGCACACAAGGTGAGGAAGGCACGATGAGTAAGGGGCACACAAGGTGAGCAAGGTACGATGAGTAAAGGGCACACAAGATGAGCCGCGCACAATGGGACCGGAGGCACCCCAGTCCCAAGCTCGCAGACCACACAAGGTGGGCAAGACCTCATGCAATGGAATACCAAAACCCACCAACACATGCATGTCACTGGTTACAAGGCTGTTCAGTGTTTTCAAATGTTACGTCACTCATTACTAAAGATAGGGTCGTTGTGAAGCACCTTGAGGCCGCAGCTGCAGAGTGCAGCTTGGCCTCATGATGAGGCGTGTCTGCCAAGCAAAGAGGGCGCAAAGAGGGCAGCCGACTCTACGCAAAGTCATTGCAAGCACACATAGCTCATAGCTGCTCACATGCAGAACGCGCGTGCGCACGCACGCATTCATGCAACCTGCTCAGGTGACGGTTCTAGCATGTCAGCAGCACCCCATCCACGTCCAAAAAGCAGCAGCCAACCTCGCCGCAGGAGGGTTCATGATTGTGCGTGGCAACAGAAGCATACCTCTCTATGTCCCTAGCTTAGACAGGGAGGCTTCCACACATGATCTCAAGCCTAGTGCGACCAGTTGCAAACCATGATAACCAATAAGAGGCCAGGTGTGAAGAGCCTGCTGCACTCGTGATAGTACCTCTAGTGTAGGTAAGCGGAGCACCTTCAGGATTCCTGAACCTCCTTGCAAACTTATCAACGCGAGGTCAAGAAACTTGTCCCCAGCACACCATGCAATGAGCCTCCTCCCCCCGCATGAAGTCTGACACACATCCCATAGACTCCCCAATCTTGCAGGAACAGATCCAAATTACTGATATGTCCCTGTAAGCTCATAGCCGGAAAGGAGGGCTGGTCACGCCCTGATGAAAGCATCAGCCGCGCACATGTCAGTGCTGCGCAAGGTGCAACTAGTGCACTGCTTAGGTGGCGTCTGGTCAGGTCCAATGTTCGTGCTTAGACGCACACCAAGTGCGCAACTGACCTGCTTGGCGGTGATGACGCCAATGTCCACTGTGCGCTCCTTGAAGATGCGGTTGCCACTGAGCAGCTCTTCAATCTCATCCAGGCGGTGTGTGAACTGGCGGGCCCAGTCATAGATGTCCTTCATCAGCCCAATGGGCAGGTCCTGGGCTACACCGCCCACCCTGCCATGACATTCCAGTAGGACCAAAAACACATGTTGCCTTGGCCCATTCCTTTCCTTTTGGCACTGTTGGTTCCCTATGGGCTACTCAGAACTAAATGCAAAGGCAAAGGCAGGTCGATTACAAGCCCTCCATGGACAGGGGATTTATGGATGGCAACAGAGTGGAGGGGCTTCATAATGATGAGGGCATTACGTAAACTAAGCATGCAGGGTCACGCCCAACCGACAGTGTATTATCTCTGTAGGCAGCACCATGTGCTGTCATGGATTGCTACACGTCTGCTTGGCAATATGCCCCTACAGCAAACGTATGAATTGGTCCTTAAGAGACAAAGAGGACGACGGCTTGCAAGTATGGATGGTTTGAATCCTCAACAATCTGTTATGCAGGGCAATACAAGGAAGAAGCACGCGACAGGGCTTTAGGCATAAGGAGGGCACAAACACATACATGCATGCACCATAGCTCACACCTGAAGTAGGCAGCATGCATGCGGGCACCGCTGACCCGCTCATAGAACTCCAGCAGCTTCTCACGCTCCTCAAAGGCCCACAGGAAGGGTGTCAGCGCACCCACATCCATGGAGTGGCAGGTCACAGCTAGCAGGTGGTTCAGCACACGCGTGATCTCACTGTACATCACGCGGATGTATTGCCCTCGCTCTGCGCATGCACACGCATGTTGAAATGCGCACATTTCAGCTCTCTTGACTACAGAGATGAATTATAAACTTACGAGGCGATGGTTGTCTTCCATGCAGAGATAGCATATCACATACGGAATTGCAACTGTTGCGAATGAGAAATGCGGTTTGGATGGAGCACATGGCATGCAGTATGATGCTTGAATGAAACATTGAAGACCCCAGAGCGCTGCTGAGACTAAAATTTCAGCACTTTCCGAGCATCCATTTCTGGTGAGCACCTTCTTATGCGAATCCTAGAATGAGCATGCAGATAGCGTGTACTGGTGTGTGCAAGCATTTATATGTGTACGTGTGCATGCCACTTGTGTACACATACAAGTGCATGCATGCATGCATGCATGTGTGTGTATGTGTGTGTGTATGTGTGTGTATGTGTGTGTGTGTGTGTGTGTGTGTGTGTGTGTGTGTGTGTGTGTGTGTGCAAACATGTTCAATTGTTTGCTGCAACACGATGCATGCACGCTCAGCGTGCAAGCACCAAACCTCTTAACCACCTCAAATCCTCTAAAAGCCCCCAATTGGTCTGCACCCACCAGGCACAGCCAGGTTGAGCAGCTGCTCAGTGGCCAGCACAAAGGAGTGCTCCATGCACATCATGGACACGTAGTCCAAACGGTCGAAGTAGGGAAGGGCTTGCAGGTATGTCTTATACTCAATCAGCTTCTCTGTGCCTCGATGCAGCAGGCCGATGTGGGGGTCTGCCCGCGTAATGATCTCCCCGTCCATCTCCAGCACCAGTCGCAGCACGCCGTGGGCCGCTGGGTGCTGCGGCCCGAAGTTAAGCGTGAAGTTGTTCACTTTCTGGGGGATGAGGGGCTCAGAGGTGGCAAAGCTCCGGCGCTGGGGCCCAGACAGATACGTGGTGGAGGGGTGAAGAGAGAAGCCCAGTCCTTGCTGCTGCTGCTGCTGGTCATCCTTGTTGGAGCTGATAGAGAACAGGCCACGCTGGAGGGGGGGCAGGGCAGGAGACGAGGAGAACGAGGGGGTTGCAGCTGGTTGCAGGCAGTGCCTCAGCGCTGCCAACGCTGCGCGCCTCATGCTTCAGAGGGGCAGCAGCTTTCTCTTATCTTACTGGTGCTGCAGGTGAAGCAGAAGCAGTCGCCCTTCTGCTGTAACTATAGCTGGGCTGGCCAAGTCTCACGCTGTGCATACAAGTGGGAGAGAAGGGAGCACAAATGGACCTCACATATACTCAGGAGACTGATCTATGTTTCAGGACAGGCAGCAAAAAACCTGCCCAACCATGGCCCTGCCCATTCCGGCAGGGGCTGCTTTGTGCCTGTGCGAGCTTGCAAATTGCTGGGCTCACCTGGGCGCCTGGCCAGATGGGGCCCCACAGCAATCAACTAATTCAGCCCGTGCAGCTAAAGTAATTTTAGCCTTCTAAACCCGAGGGTGCGCAACACTTCTGTTCCTGTGTCAGTTCCGGGAAAAAGCACTCGACGAAAATGTGTTCCGGTCTCAATCAGGGAAACCTTCAGGAGTAGTTTTAAAAATGCTTTGCTCAAAAACAGCTCGTTTCTGCGTAGGACAGCATAATTTGGAGAGTTGACCGAGGTGTGTGTGTGTGTGTGTGTGTGTGTGTGTGTGTGTGTGTGTGTGTGTGTGTGTGTGTGTGTGTGTTTGTGTGTGTGTGTGTATGTGTGTGTGTGTGTGTGTGTGTGTGTGTGTGTGTGTGTGTGTGTCTGTGTGTGCATGCGAACTTTGAGGTCCGTAATATTTTACGCAAGTATGGGCTTACATGCATGCTCGCATGCAACACGCACATATACACACACACGCACTGCCTTCCTGTGGGCATGTCAGGCGGTGTTGGCTGCACATGTTATATAATTCTCCTGCATGCCGAAATCATGTTTCAGTTGTCGTCCCTGCACAGGTAATTATTGGGTTTTGGGCTGAGGCTGCCTCTTCTGAATACAAAGAGCATTAAATAAAACTGTGTGCGCCTCCTCTAATTTTGGTTGTCCCTTATGCTTTAGCTCAGCTGCCCTCGGAGACAGACTACGGTAGAGATAGAAAACCTCCATTCTTCTTTTCTTCTTACAAATTGTCAAGTTTTCCCCTCTGCCCAAGGGAAAAAAAGAAAAACTACATAGGCAGAGGGAACGCCCCCTACATCAATTAAAAGAAGACTCATTGGCTCGAAAGAGCCACTTATGGCATGAGTCCCCTCCACCACAAAGCAGGAACAGAAGGGCTAGGGGGTATCTGGAGGGTTGCTAGAAGCACCTGGCTGTGAGGAGTACCCTTGTTTTCAATGGCTCGCCTTGTGGTAGTAACGTTGTGGGCGTACTTTACAGAGTGTGCGTGGAATTTGCATGCAAGCTTAATAGCTCTTTGGTGGTCAAGGCCTAATTTTCTGTGTAACAAACACCCAGTAGAATGGTGTCTAAGGTATAGTTCTCCCACTAATATTTTTGCAGAGGTCTGCATGCTGCCTCTGTGCCGCCTCCAACTGTTGCCCAGGCCTTGTGTCTTCACAGTATTTAATTCCAATCATGTACATGCTGCTGGTTTGCACTCAGTTTGTTAATGGGCTGTCTAATGTGGGTAGCTGAGCTGGTCCTCTATGAGGTGCCGTGCCCGCTGTGTATAACATGGTTGAGCAGGAGAAAGAAGGAGAGGAAGAAGTGGGTTTGGTATGGTAGGGGTAAATCAGTTTAGCATCAGGATGGCTTAATGTGAGTCCAGATCTCTGAGGGAAAATACGTGAAAAGTGATAGGGGGGTACAGCCCTATTTGATGCATGTGCAGGGATTTGAAGGTTGTGCTGCGCCAACCTATCACCACTCCCCGTGTCCATGTTAACCAAGCCTGCTACCCCAAGGGCTTTTGCTAAGAGCTTTGATGATCATTCTTCCAGCAACATTGTGGCGTCCAGTTTTCATGCTGGATTAAATGATTTTGGCAGGCTGAGAGCATGTGGATTGCGCTGTCTAATTGATGACAGCCTGGGAGAGGGCATGATGGGTTGGAGGATCGTCTATAGCGGACCGCATGTTTTGGGATATAGACGGACGGATGGTGCGGTATTGTAGGATGGTGCACTTTATAGGTGAGGGTATACAGGGCATGCTTCTGATTGCTGATTTTCAAATCTGTGTGTGATAACAAGCTTTGATAGTAGGAGTAGGAGCCCTCTGGTTGTAGCCTGTTTGGGATTGTTGTATCCAAGTCTGTGACTTGTATGCATGTGGGATTTTAGGGCATTTTGAAGATTTGGAAGGTAGGTGAGTTTGGGAGAGGATGCAGGTGCTGTGCCCATAGCATGCTCCCTTTTTTTCCTTGGTAAACCAGAAGATTTTTGAAGATAGTTTTCCATCGGGACCTGTGCTATGGATCCCAGTACCTGCCACGACAATGTTGGCTTGATTTGCTTGGTATTTTGCAATAGCATTTGCACAATCATTACCAGCAATGCCAGCACAGGATTTCATTGAAATCAATTTTTTTTGGTTTGAGAGTTGCTATGAGAGTTGTTATGATTTTAAGTGTATCTTCTTGAATGTGTTGCTTGTGTTTCTTTGGGTGAATTATTTTTTATGATGAAAGGTCAAACTCTCCCTACATCAATTAAGGAAAAGGGGACACATTGGCTCAGAAGGGCCTTGAATCCCCTCCACCACCTGCCTACTTTCGTGTGTGGAAATGTGGCTCTTCCCCCAAAAGACCAGTTCAAATACTAGGGTATGCTTCTTGATAAGCACGTGAATTTGAAGGTGTCTGAGGAGCATGCTGTGCAGCCTTATGTGGCTGCCCAACAGGTTACAGGAAAAAGACGGCCTCCAGTCAAGATGGTTGACTGCTAGCCTGCCCATAAAAAAGCAATAATTCATGTAGAAAAAGGAAAAAGCTTGTTATTGTTTTGTTTTAAGAAAGAAGAGATATGATAATACTGTACATGGTGACTGTCAGGTACGTAGGGAGCCACGCTATTGGAAGAGTGAGATAAAGAGAGGAGAGGACCAGAAAACAAGGAAGCATATTTAAGCCAAAGGGAACAAACATGGGGATTGGCTGCCCAACAAAAGATAAAGGAAGAAAAAGAAAAGTCTACGCAGGCCTGAGGCCGCGTGCATTAAGGGAAGGCTATCTAACTAGCAGGCTAGCAGGGGCCTCTCCAAAGGGCCCTCAAACCTACACCAGGCATAGCTAGCCTAGGTGAGAGCCAGAAACAGAGCTAATGTGGATCTGTAGGTTTGTCTGCCATGCTCCTGGACGTCCAGACTCTCCTGCTCCCATTCTCCACCGCCGCGTGCCCAGCAACCCCCCCCCCCCCCGAAGCCCCCGTGAAAACAAAGAGCGTGTCTAGTGTTCATGATATTGGTTTATCTTTGAATGGCATGGTCCCTGAGCTTGGATGCTAGTGATTTAGCTTTTTGTTTGGTAAGGCCCAGGTTCATAAGAGGTGTGATTGTATACTCATTGTAAATGGTGCCAGCCACACCAATCAAGATGATGTGCAGAGTCACCTTGTTATTTCTTTGTGGATTTCTTGAGCTGCGGGATTTGAGTCTGGTTACAGTATGAGCATGTCGAGCTGTTGCAGTTTCTAAAGTGATAAAGAGGTTGGTGTCTGTACAAAATTTCAGTTCAACAAGGTGAATGTCCCTGTCTTGAGGAGGGATCTTGGAAGGATCAAATTGAGCTTGTCTGCCTGGGGTAGAGCGCACCAAGATAGCACCAGGGCATTAAGATAAAGAAGTTTGTGCATGAGCAGGATTTGGAGAATAGGCCACACGCTTTGCTTTGGCATTCTAACTTAGGTGTATGGCATTCCAGTTGGGATGTATGCATGCCAAGTGTTGGGTACAGAATATTTCCAAGAAAGCAGTGAGTTCATGAATTAATCAAAAGCCAATTGCAGACAAGGCACCTATGCTCCTTGAGGCGTTCCTAGGTGTGGAGAGCACTGCCAGAAACTTGCCAGTGCTGAGAGTGTGCTACACTTGGCCAGTGGCCAACTTGGCTTGAAGAGCCTTTGGGATTTTATTGGTTTTGGGATAAGGTCAAGTTTTTCAACAGTATGCGTGAATCCAACAGTGAGACTTGAGGCCAGGCACTGTAAGCAGATTTACACTTTGCTGATAGGGTCGAGTCCTGTTGGTCTGCACATGTTTTGAGGCATTGAGTGTCATGCTTAATGCGTATATGTTTAAACAAAAACGTTGAGTGCTTCCAAGGTTCAACCTGGGAAGTTCCCATGCGGGATTGTTTTTGGACTTGAGGTACAGACAGCAGCAGTTTTGGAGGGAAGCGGATGCCCTCAATCCCGGAGAGATGAATAGGAAAGCAGTGATTTACCATCATTGGTGTGGAAAAACAATTGATCAGAAGGCACGCACTCCCTTTTGTATCCTATCATATCTATTTGGGTTTGGTTTAACTTTACTTGAAAAAGTCAAGTGGTGGAGGGGACTCACGGCTCTTTTGAGCCAATGTGTCTCCTTTTCCTTAATTGATGTAGGGAGAGTTTCCTCTGCCTACGTAGTTTTTCTTTTCTTTTCTTGAAAAAAGTCATGAGGAACTTGAGTAGGATTAGGCTTCATGCCCACTGCTTGAAGGATGAATCTTGCAAATGGCTGGGTGGATCAAACCTTTTGTGATAAGTGTGAGTGTGCTGAAGTCCAAGGCAAGAAACACGCACACTTCTATTGCACTTGCTTTGAGGTGTGTGAGCTGCGCAGAAAAGGAAAAGGAAAAGGAAAAGCGCAGAAAATGCACAGATATTTTACTGACCTTTTCATGCCTTAACATACCATCGCCTGGCAACAAAGCAACAAAGCACAGACTCGGACATGCCAACTCCAAAACAGTCTACCATTCATACTATCAAAGTTTGTAGATCAGAAAATCAGCAATATCTTTAGGAACATGTCCTGTATATCCTCACCCATGATGCGCACCATCTTACAATATTGCACTGGCACCCTCTATAACCAAAATCATGCGGTTCGCTTCAAAGGGTCCACTAACTTAACCCATGTTGAACCCATTATGCCTTCTCCCAGGCTGTCATCAATTAGACAGCGCACTCCACATGCTCTCAAGCTGCCAAAATCATATAACCTCCAACATGAAAATTGAACACCACAATTGCAATGTTGCTGGAAGAATGATCATCAAAGCTTTTAGCAAAAGCCCTTGGGGAGCTGGCTTGGTTAATATGGACATAGGGATTGATTATAGGTTGGCACAGCAAAACCTCCAAATCCCTGCACATGCATTACGCAGCAGGCATAGGAACACTCAGAGGGTTATGACAGCCAACCGCGTGAGGCAGCCCCACCAACTGAATGTAAACCAGCGGCATTTGCACTTGGTTGAAATCAAGTACTGTGAAGACACGAGGCTTGGACAACAGATGGAGGCGGCACAGCGGCAGCATGCAGATCTTTGCAAGAATATAAGTGGAAAAGCTGTCACATTACATACCACTGGAAGGATGGCATCCTTCTAGGTGTCAGTGGGACCTGTTACACTGAGCATACCCTGAACCAGTTTGAGCAGCTTGGACTGGACCACCAACGTGCCATTAAACTTGCTAACAAACTTCATGCCCATTCGGTCCAGTATGCTCACAAGCTTGTTACCACTAAGTGAGCTATTGAAAACAGTAACTTTTCTCACAGCCAGGTTCTGGAGCCGGTTGCTTCCAATAACCCTCCAGACCCCCATTAGCATTGTCTTTTCTAGCTTTGTGGTGGAGGGGATTCACGGCTCTTCTGAGCCAATGTTTCTCCTTTTCCTTAATTGATGTAGGGAGAGTTTCCTCTGCCTACAAAGTTTTTCTTTTCTTCTCTTTTCTATCCTTTTTCTTTTCTTTCCTTTTTTGTATTTCCTTTTCTTTTTTTCTTTTTCTTTTTATTTCATATCTTTTCTTTTCTTTTTACTTTCCTACGCAATTTCTCTAAGAGATCTAGACTCACATTAAGCCGACCTGATGCTATTCTGATTATTCCCTATCAAATCAAACCCACTCCTTTTTCTTCTCCCTGCTCACACCATGTGTTACGCAGCAGGCATGGCACCTCACAGAGGTCCAGCGTAGCTAACCGCGTGAGACAGCCTCAGCAATTGAAAGCTAACCAGCGACATGTGCACTTGATTGAAAAGAAACAACTACGTAGGCATTGATAACACTCCCAACATCAATTAATGAAAAGGAGACACATTGGTTCAAAGAACCGTGAGTCTCCCTCACCAGAGGGTAAGAGGGAAGCTAGTGTGGGTCTGGTGGGTTCCTGGAAGCATGCGGCCTAAAGGTACCAGAGTTATGTTGAGTGTTTTTGATTTCAATGGCACGTCTAGTTAATGTAATTCTTACATTTGAAAAATTTGATTTGATACATGATTGATTTGATACATGATTGATTTGATTCATGCGCAAATGCAACACTTTGCGCATGTTGCACAGAGTGGGCATGGAGCTTTCGTGCAAGCTTGGTAGACTTTTGCGGGTCAATCCCTAACTTAAATTGATCCAGGGTATGGGCAGTATAGATAGTCCCACCCACACCCAGAAGGATTGTGTGGAGAGTGATCTCAGCGCCATGAAGTTGTTTGTACAGTCCACTGTGTTGTTGCTGTGAGGCTTTTAGCTGGGCACCAGGCCTCGTATTTTCGCAGTATTTGATTTCTATTAAGTGGATATGGCGGTTTTGGACGTTCAATTCACGAAGTTGCCTAGCTGGAGTTGTGCTTTTTTTCACTTCTTCATTGTCTTATATTGCGGTACCCGGTGTGAGGGGGGATTAGGTGGTCTATTTGGGCTAGCAGGGCAAGGAGTGACCAAGATAGCATCAGGGCGGCTGGAGGTGTGCTTAGCTTGATCAGGAATGCTAGGGTCAAAGAGGTAGGGAGGTATAACACGGTTAGAAGCTTGCTCAGTGATTTGCAGGTCATGCTGACTCAGCGGAGTCCGTATTGTAAATTATTTACAGTAAATATACGCCACCCTTGACCTGTAGGTTTCTGGGAGGATAAGTGTTGTTGGGGTAGTTAAAGGGGGAGTATTGGTTGCAGTATATGTTGGGGTCTGTTTAGGGGGTGGCTTTGGGTCCAACAAGTTGTGTTCGACAATGTCAATTTCCTGGATCCAAAACTCGCATGAGCCTGTGGTTTAATAACTTCTTGTGGATTTGTGGGATGTATATCAAAGACAATTTTGTTGCGAAGCTCTGTGTCTAATTTCTGTTTCCAGGTGTTGCTTGCATCCAGTTTGTTGAATCCCTTTTCCTCCAGATTGGAGAGGGCAAGGTCTGTTGTGGGTAGGAGGATATTGGGTTTGCTTTGCTGGGCCTCAAATTCTTGCATGCGCTGTTGGAAGGTTGGCCAGATTATTTTTGCTTCTTCTGGCTCCCATGATGGTATCCAGCTAACCTTAAGCAGCTCTTCTCTTGAATTTGTTTCTCTGTTGAGTTTGTCTTCATTGCTGAGGCTAGCACAGGCAGGGCAAGCCCAGGCTAACCAAAAAAATTAGCAATTCCTTTTGGAGCAACCCTAAGGTTCCCCTTAAGCAACAAACAAACCTTATCGAGTACCGCACTGGCACAATTTACACCCAGAAGCACGCTGTCAGGATTAATCACACCTCTGGCTCCGCCAAATGCCAATTGTGCGGCAATATGGATGGAAAAGAAAAGAAAAGAAAAGAAAAACTACATAGGGAGTGAAACACTCCCTACATGAATTAAGGAAAGGGGGGCACATTGGTGCACGGACCGTATGACCCACTCACCACGAAGTTCAGACTGAGAGAAGCACGGCAGACAGAGAAGAAGACAGGTCCAGCAACGAGAAAAGAAAGCAGGATGATAGCTGAAAGACTGGAGTTCCAGACCTTCAACAGCAAGCAGAGTCAGCACTATCAGCCTTCCAATCAAGGAAAGCCATGCCCTGCAGCTGTCTGCTGAGCACAACAATAGTCTGCATTCTGGCAGACTAGCTTAACTAGCTGCTAGCAACTGCTGACCATGCAGAAGCCTGGATAGCATCAACCACATTTCCTCGGATGTTCACACCCACACCATCATGCCAAGGGATGTTCATAAACAGACATACTATGTGAGTAACACTGCCCTCAGTCTCTGTTGTGAAGCCCTGAGCAAAAGTGCACATGGCTCATTCCTTGTTGCCATGGACGCTTGCTGTAGAGAAAAGTTTCAAGAACAGGGCATTGAAATCCCGAAAAACATCTCCAGGGATATTCCTGACTGGGCTTTTCCCAATGGTTCTGGCCCCTCTGCCCAACACCAAAGCCGTCCTGATGCTGTCTTTGTGCGCCCTATCCCAGGTAGAGCAACCCATCTTAACCCTAGGAAGATATCTGCCTACGACAGAGATATTCACCTTGTGAAACTTAAATTCTGCCCTGACAATAACCCCTTACCCAGCCTACAAACAGCTCCTGGCAAGTATGGAGCTGTACAAGAATGTGGCATGGTTGTTCGAGAAACAGTTTGAGCAACTTCTCCACTTCCTACATTTCTCTGCTTTTCTGGGGCAACGCAAAAACAGTTTTTTAGAATTCAAGCTTTCCTTTTTATAAGTTTTAAGGTCAGGTCTGGTTTGGTTTGGTTGCAGGCATCTCTTTTTATGCTTCAGCTAAGCTGCCCTCGTAGGCAGGTACAGCTATGTAACCCTTTTCTTTCCTTTCCTACAAACAGCAGCTGCTGCTCACCAGCATGCGGGTACCATTTCCAGACTTCGCACCCGTAGCCTCAGAAACCCGTGCAGAAATAATAAGGTGACCTTGCACACCATATTACTGGGTGTGGCAGACACATTTTTAACGACTACACCATCGTTCCTCTGGTTGAGCTGCGCCTTACCAGTAAAGAAAAGAAAAGAAAAAAGAAAAATCTACGTAGGCAGAGAAAACTCTCCCTACATCAGTTAAGGAAAGGGCGACACATTGGCTCCAAAGAGCCGTGAGTCTCCCTTACCAAAGTTTTTAAAGGAATTTAGTGTGGATCAGGTGGGTTTCTGGCAGCGCGCGGAACCAAGGTACCAGTGTTGTGATGGGCTTGCTTGTTTTCAATGGCACGCCTAGTAGAGGTAAGCTTGTGCGCATATTGGATAGAATGGGCATGGAGTTTCCTTGCCAAAGTCTCAGATCTCTGTGAGTCCATTCCTAGTTTCCTGAATTGTTCAAGTGTATGTGCAGTGTAGATAGTCCCACCTACACCCAGGAGGATTGGGTGAATAGTAATCTCTGCACCTTGGAGTTGTTTGCACAGTTCACTGTGTTGTTGCTTAGCGGCTTCTAGCTGGGCATTAGGCCTTGTATCTTCACAGTATTTAATTTCTATTAAGTGCATGTGGCGGGCTGGAGTTGTGCTACTCCTCATACTGCGCAGTACCCGGTGTGAGGGTGGAGTGTTTGGCCTGTTTGTGTTCGTGGGTTGGGGTGTGACCAAGATAGCATCAGGGCGGCTGGAGCTGCGTCTAGCCTGCTCAGGAATATTTTGCTTGAAAAGATAGGAGGGTACGATACGGTTAGAGACATGCTCAGGGACGTGCAGGTTATGTTGAGCCAAACGGTCAGGGTTTCCTGCATCCACCTGCACGAGATTGGCCCCATAAGAGCCTTCACTGATCTCTTTCAAAATCATCCTGCAAGCAATATTGTGACGTTCAGTCACCATGTTACGCATAACGGGGCATTGGCACCCAGAAAGGATGTGGAGACCGCTGTCCATGTGATGGCAACCAGGGAGTGGGCACGTAAGGCTAGTGGATCGTTTAAATCTTACTGCATGTTTCTGATTGTAAAGGGTGCCTGTGCGGTACTGGAAGGCAGTGCGTTTCATTCTGGTTGAGATATGAGGCATGCTCCAAAAGGCATTGCTAATTTTCTTGTTTACATGGGGTAGCAGGTTCTGGTAATAGGTGTAATAACCTGTCTTTTGGTTAGCATAGCCCAGCTTGTGCTTGGCATGCATATGGGATTTCAGAGCATTTTTAAGGTCTGGAAGGTACTTTAAGCGTGGGGAAGATGGGCGGGATCGAAGAGGCCTAGGTTCTGTCTCCTCCTGGGCCAGCCAGGTGGAATTGTGGAAGGGGTTTCCTCCAGGGCCAGCGCTAGGGAGTCCAGTATCATGCAGGTTGGAATTTTTGAAGGTGGCTTGGTATTTAGCAATTTGATCTGCGCATTCATTCCCAGCTATTCCAGCATGGGCCTTGACTTTGTAGAAATGTATGTGATCTTGAGAGGTCCGGGCAATGTTCGCGATCAATTTCAAGACATCTCCTTGCACGTGGTATCTATGTTTCTCTGGGTATAGGATTTGCTTCCTGGATTGGAAAAGAGAGGCCAAGCTATCTGTGGCAATTGTTTTGGAATCTTGAGTGAGCGCTGCAGCAATGGCAGCCAGCTCAGCTCTTCCTATGACGTTGGTAATACCATCGCCATTAGGGTCTACCATGCTTATTTTATTACTATTCGGATGGTATACACCTGCCCCTAAGACTGAGGCACCATTCTGGACCTTGCAGCTACCGTCTGTGTAGGTCCAAGACTTCCAATCTTTGACTTTGAGTTGCAGGCAGGGATTTGACTGACAGGGAGTTTGGACAATAATGTGTGGGGCGGAGATTTGAGAACCATAAGGCACCTGTTTAGTATCGAGAGGGAGTTTTTCACATTTCCTTAATCCAGGCATCACTCATTGCCTTGGATTTTGTATGGGGTCGTTACTAACATGATGTGTAAACCCTCTGGCCCCTTTTATGTCGTTGGCTAGGTACTTGAGCCAGTTACGGTTCTGAGTGTTCAAGTGGACCCTTGCAGCTGTATTCCAGACTGCAGTTACTTGTAAGTCCCAGGTATGTCGGGGGAGGGCAGTCTCCTGGCTGGTCCAGGATTGGGGTTTGTCATATGTCAGTTCCTTTCTTGGAATGGTCCCGAGCTTATAGCAAATGTGCGGGTAAGCGTTGAGGAGTGTTGAGTAGGGGTTGCTTATCATGTGCCTACCACTTACTGGCAGGAGCATAAAGGTGGCTGTAGCCTCTGTGTTCAGGATGGCTGAGTAAATGGCATGGCGCAATACAAATTTCATGGCCTTCTCATCGTAGATAGGGTGACATATAGACATTCCAGAAAATCTGGAGGAGAGAGAATTGTGGTGGGCACCGAATATAATGTCGCGGGGATCAGAGCTCCAGTAGTGATGGTACTGAGGATTAAAGTCCAAAGGAGATGCCATTTTTTCTTGGGTGACCTGAGCCCAATTTTGGAAAGCAGAGTGAATGTGAGGTGGAAGGGTCCGTGAGAAGGAATCTTTAATTTTTTTGCTTTGGTATTTGTCCTCCAGTTTGGTCTTGCGGGCTAGGAGCCCCAAAACCTCAGATGCAAAGCTTGCCGGAGCAGGGTGGATGCTGTCATGCAGACCCTCTGCCTTGGACCTTTGGAATGCTTGGAAGAGGATGTCGAAACGTTGAGGGGTTATCATCCCGCCACATTTGCCGTTAGTGTTGTAGATGCAAGCTACTCTAGATTTGTAGATTTCAGGGAGGGTGAGGGGGGGTGGGATAGATGGTGTGTGGTTTTCAGGAGCTTCATCTGTTGGGAGGTGATTGGATGAAGGTTCAGGATTGTGCTTGACAAGATCTATTTCTTGGACCCAGAACTCACAGGTGCCTGTGGGCTTGATGTCCGCTTGTGGATTGGTAGGTTGCATATCAAAAGTAATTTTGTTGCGAAGTTCAATGTCTAGTTTTTGGCTCCATGTTTTGTTTGAATCAAATTTGTTGAATCCTTGCCTCTCTAGATCGGATAGGGTAGAGTCTGCTGTGGCTAAGAGAAGGTTGGGTTTGTTGAACTGGGATTCAAATTCTTGTATCCGTTGGTCAAATTGTGGCCAGCTAGCTTTGAGTCCTTCTGGCTCCCAGGTGGGTAACCAAGAGACTTTGAGGAGTTCTTCCTCAGAATCACTTGTCCTCTTGACTTTGTCTTCGTTGCTGAGGCTAGCGCAGGCTGGGCAGGCCCAGGCCTCACTTGCATCAACCTGTTGCCTTTGCTCATCATTATAGCATCCCAGTTCTTGCATGCATTTCCAGTGGTATGTACGTTCGCAGACATCACAAACATACATGTCCAGGTATGGAGTTTCAGAGCCAGCAAACTCATAGCCATGATGGTAGTTGCATATTTGGCAGTGTGCATCTTCGTGCGTGTCAGTGCGAGCAGCTTTGCAGAGACTCTCGGGGTCTGGGTGGAAGCCAGCTTGTTTGAAGAGTGACAGGGCCCACTTCTCTATTATCATGGATCCATAGTGAGTGTGGTACTGTTTCTGTTCAGCAAGATGGTGTGGAGGGCCATCACATGTGCCCTCCCACTTGGCTGGGCAGATTCTCCAATCATCTATATGGGTGATATGAATTTCATCATAGTACACAACGTTGATGGCATGGTTGGCTTTGTGTTTCTCAGCCAGCTCTTTCACCAAATTTTCTTTGTATCTCCATACATCATTAGCTTGCCAGTTTGAAGCCAGTGGATTGATAGGAGGTTCTGGGAATTCTGTCTCAGCACGACGCACTATCCTTCTCCTTTTGGCAGGGCTTTGGATACTGTCTTGTGTGTTTTGGCTGGTCGAGGTGATAGGGTGCGTCTGAGGAATAGGAGGTGTACCAGGGTGCTGATTGATGCTAGATTCTTGGGTGTCCTGGCTCAAGTGCTGCTGAGATTGGCTAAGTTCTCGTTTCCTGCTAGAGCGTGTGCGTGTGCTGGGAGGTCCATCCCCAGGGTTTTCATTTTGTAGTCCAGGCAGACTAGCATCCGGGGTGGAAGCATTTCCAGGGTGTGAAGTGGTGCCTTGCACAGGTGTGTAAGCTGGGTGGACAGGCAAGTGATTGTTGGATCTGCACTGAGAGCGAGTTCTCCTACTAGGTGGTTCATCTATGGAGGAATTCACACTAGCAGGGATCACCTCTTGTGTGAGGGGGTAGATCTGCTGTGTGGTTGGTATGTTAATGGGTTGGTTCGTGTTATGTGATGCTGGATGGGCTGGGCATGCTGCACTTATGCTAGTGGTTGGGGCTGAACGCGAAGTGGATGTCCTTGGGAGGCGGCGCCCAGTAATACCATGTCTGTAATGAGTTGTTGAGGGAGGCTGTGGTGTGGGTATAACTTGTGTAGGGCGGTTATTGCAGGGTTGCGGTTGTGCTTGAATGTTGACTGAAGGGTTGAGTTCTTCATTGAATTGGGTAACAAGGAGGCCGCTTATGTGGGCATTGTTGATGCGGCGGTGGACTGCAGGAACATTTGCCTCTGTATTCTTTTGGGCAAGGATCTTTTGTACCAGTCATAATGCAGAAAAAAACAGCCTCTACATTAAGTTGCCACGCTCTCCATTCCTTGACAAAATTTATAAACACCAGGCACACCTTTTACTTGCAGGATTCTTTTGGTAGGGGTGTCACTTGGAGCGAGGCAGTTCAGAGCAGGAGGAGGAGAGTCTATGCCCGCAGGCGCATAGCTGACAGCAACCCGCCTGACCCTCATTAGTTGTTCCCCATCGGTTCATAGCTTGGTTTAGGCTGGGCCTGTGACCCTCCTTGGTGAGGCCCTAGCTAGCTTGCTAGTTAGGGGACCTTTCCTTAATGCACACGGCTGGACCTGGCTTGCGTCGTCTTTTCTTTTCTTTAGGGAGGGTTATATTTGCTGAGTGTTCAGGGCTCTGTCTGTTGAGTGTGCAGGTCCTGTCAAGCAAGACAATCTGCGCTGCCACTGTCCATGGAGGTAAGGCCTGCCCCAAGGGGGCCTTTGCTGATACCTTTTAAGGAGGATTCTACTAAGAGTATTGTGGCGCTCAATTCCCGTACTTGACATGGTGGAGTGTTTACATCCTGAAAGGATGTGAAGGGCACTGTCTGGCTCTCCACAAAGGGGGCATTGTACTACAGTAGGCTGGTGGACATTTCAAAACGCTCTGCATGCTTTTGGTTAAAGAGGGTACCTGTGCGTTAGTTGGAGATGTTTTGTTTCATTTTAAAAGGAAGCGTTGGCATGGTCCAGAAGGCATTGCTGACCTTTTTATGAAAGAAAAGAAAAGAAAAACTACGTAGGCAGAGGAAACTCTCCCTACATCAATTAAGGAAAAGGAGACACATTGAACTGTGGAAAGTAGACTTTGAATAGTAAAAGTAGTACCCTCTTTCACATCCGAAATACATGTACTTGGATCTTCTTCATTTCATTCTTTGCAACACTGCCAGATGCAGGCTGCGGGTACACACTCTTCAACTTGAACAGGCTATTTGGTCCAATAGTATTTCTCTAGTCTGTGATTCCGATGACATACAAGATGAAAAACATGTGCTGTTCACACGTTCCAATCCCCAGGTCTGCTCTCTCCGTCAAAAGTATCATACTTTTGATGCCTCACTTTTTGAGCACAACTTCTCTTTTCTGCATCTTTATGTCTCCCACAGGATACCCTGTCTAGGTACCATTAATCACGTGAATTCCCAGGATCTTTATATTTTTCTAAGCCAGAATAACAACAAACTTCCTTTTTTCGTTCATGCCCTCATGTGCATTTGTGAACAGGCAAGCAGTCAAACGTCTTGACTGAGGCCTTTTTCCCTTGTAACCCTTGTAACTCCCGCTCCGTTTGGTTGGACGTAGCTGGGGCTGTCTTTGTCTGGGTGATGGACTCAGAGGCCCCTGCTCCTATTACTTGTTTTCCAAGGTGGATATGACAGCTGCCATTACAGTTGCTGCTGCGCTCACTCATGATTACACACGTATTGCCACAGATAGCCTCAGCTCACTTCACCAACTCAGAAAGCAAATCCAGTACCCAGAGAAACATAGATATCATCTGCAAGGAGATGTTCTGAAGGGGATCTCAAACCTTGCCCGAGCCTCTCAAGATCACATATTTTCTACAAGGTCAAGTCTCATGCTGGAATAGCTGGGAATGAATGCGCAAATCAGATCATCAAGAGACAGGTTCTAGGCCATCTCTATCCCACCCTTCTTCTACCCGTCTAAGGCACCTCCCAGACCTTCAAAATGCTCTGAAATCCCATATGCATGCTCAGCACAAGCTGGGCTATGCTGACCGGAAGACAGGCTACTACACTTATTACCAGAGCTTGCTACCTCATGTAAACAAAAGCATGAGCAATGCCTTTTGGAATATGCCCAGTCTCTCAACTCGAATGAAACACACTGTCTTCCAATACCGCACAGGCACCCTATACAATCAGAAACATGCGGTCCGATATAAAAGATCCACTAGCCCTACATGCCCCCTACCTGATTGCCATCACATGGATAGCGCTCTCCATATCCTATCTGGCTGCCAATGTCCTGTCATGCGTAACATGGTAACTGAGCGTCACAATATTGCTTGCAGGATGATTTTTAAACTGGTCAGTGAAGGCTCTTATGGAGCCAATCTTGTGCAGCTGGATGCGGGCAACAAAAGCCGTTTGGCCCAGCACGACCTGCAAGTCTCTGAGCAAGTCTCTAATCGTGCTGTACCTCCCAACCTCTTCAAACCCACGGTTTCTATGCATCCCAGACGCAACTCCAGCCGCCCTGATGCAATCTTGGTTACTCCTCACCTAACTAACCAAAACAGACCACCCACTCCACCCTCAAAATGGGTACTGCGCAGTATGGGGAGTAGCACAACTCCAGCCCGCCATATTCACTTGATAGAAATCAAATACTGCGAAGATACGAGGCCTGGTGCCCAGCTAGAAGCCTCACAGCAACAACACAGTGAACTGTGCAAACAACTCCAAGGTACAGAGATTACTATCCACCCAATCCTCCTGGGTGAGGGTGGGACTATCTATACTGCCCATACCCTTGATCAATTCAAAAAGTTAGGGATTGACACACAGAGATCTGAAACACTTGCAAGAAAACTCCATCCCATTCTGTACAATTTGCGCACAAGCTTACTTCTATCACACGTGCCATTGAAAATAAAAACACTTATCATAACGTTGGTGCCCTGGAGCAGCGTGCTGCCAGAAACCCACCCGATCCACATTAATTCCCCTCTCATCTTCTGGTGAGCGAGACTCACGGCTCTTTGAGCCAATGTGTCTCTCTTTCCTTAATTGATGTAGGGAGAACTTTCTCTGCCTACATAGCTTTTTCTTTTTCATTTTCTTTTCATTTTCTTTGGATATGGCGGTTTTGGATGTTCAATTCATGAAGTTGCCTAGCTGGAAAAGAAAAAAATAAAAGAAATGTCTACGCAGGCCACAGGCCGCGTGCATTAAGGGAAGGTCCCCTAACTGGAAAGCTAGAGGCCTCACCAGAAGGCCCTTTAAACCTACACTAGACACAGCTAGCCTAGGAGAGAGCCAGAAACAGATGTAATGGGGATCTGGAGGGTTGCTCGCCATGCTCCTGGACGCCCGGACTCTCCTTCTCCCGTCCTCCGCCGCCGCGCGCCCAGCACCCCCCCCCAGAAGCCCCCGTGAAAACAAAGAGCGTGTCTAGTCACTAACACGGTGTTAATGATAGTGGTTAATCTTCAAATGGCAATGGTATGAGTAGCAGTACTTTATGCCGTATTACGCAAGCCAATTTGAAGTTACAATCCAAGGATGACATGTGTCGGACAGCACAATTAATTCAAGTCTTCCGAGGTTTGTATAATTCTGCAATTTTTGAGCAGGCTGTGAGGACAGGAGGTGCTATTTCCATGAATGCTTTTAGTGCAGACCTGAGGTACAGATTGCAAGGAGCTTGGAAAGAAGCTGAGTCAGTGGATCCCAGGGGAAACAACAATAAGCTTACTACTTACCAAGCTTGGTTTGCTACTCCTTTTGCATGCAACGCTCGTCAAACCTATGTACCCCTGCCTTGGTATCTTTTTCTGGATTTGCCTAAGCAAGTTATGCGTAGTGTGAGCAGGTTTTGGCTTCGTGCTCATACCTTGAAAGTTGAATTGGCTCTTTGGCAGGATGGAAACTCTGTGTGTGTCAGGTGTTCTTGCAATCAAACTCAAGATGAAGCACATGTGCTTCTTAATCGTAATGATGTACATGTATGTTCTTTGCATCGTAAGTGTCACGTGCTTTTTGAACCTGACTTCCAGGATTTTCCTGAGACGCAACCTTTTTTGCTGCCGCCTGCGGCATCAAGCGAGTTCTCATCTTCTTTCTCAATTCCTTCATCAGCGAAACACTAAGCTTTTTTCTTTTTGTCTGAGCTTATGGATTTATTTTGGCTGGCAGAGACCAGCCACAAGCTGATCAGCCAAACGACCTGGCTGAAGGTCACCCCCCATTGTTGGGAATGTTTCACGAGCAGCCGGTCAGCCAAGTTTCTAAGCCAACCCCTTGTAACCCATCCTTTGGAACATGTGCCTGCTCTGGCCTGTACAACTGAGATATCTTGTCATTCATTTGATTCTATGTGACGCACATGTTATATGCTGATGACCCGACTCTGATGGTCAACGATCCTGTTGCGTTGCAGACCATGTTGAACCGCTTGCATGCATATGCTCAGAGGAAGCACTTAGTCATCAACACAGCTAAATCTGAGGTGGTGCACTTCAATTCCTCTGGGTCGGACCTGCCTGTTTTTCATATTGGGGGGGTGCCACTGGCACACAAGGAGTCTTTTAGATACCTTGGCATGATGTTCCACAAGTGCATGAGCATGGCCAAGTCCTCTGAGCATGCAACTGGCCCCTTCATGGTGTCTGCATTTCGGGTTCGTCAGTTTGTTCGTGAGAATTTTCTGGCAAATAGGCCGTACGTGTCTCTGTGGCTTGGGAAGACGTATGTCGTTCCAGCTGGAATGTATGCAGGCCAAGTGTGGGGCACTGAATACATTAAAGCGGGCAAGGAATTTGCAAGTGATCTGCAAGTGCGGCACATGAGTTATCTTAAGAGCACGCTGGGTGTTAAGCGTACCACTACAAACTGGGCTGTCCTGAGGGAGTGTGGTCATGAGCCGCTTCAGTTTTACTGGTTTAGGTCTGTTGTCAAAATGTATAATAGCATGCTGAGGTCTAACAGTGAGACGTTGAGAAGAGTGTTGAAAGCAGATTTGAATATTCATTCGCGTGAGCCAGCCTGCTGGACTGCTCAAGTTTTAGATGCTTTTCAAGGCTTACGGCGCTGTGATTCCTTTGTGCAAGCTCTGCGGCAGGGCACTCCTATCCCTATTAAAGAGTTTACTGATGACCTCAGACACAGGCTGCGGGCAGTGTGGAGAGATGTTGAGGGAGTGAACCCGCGGGACACATATAGTAAGCTGGCAACTTACCAGTCTCTTTTTGCAGTGCCTTTTGACCATAACGTGCGTGCCCCTGCCCGTTTACCAAGGCACATGCATTTGGATTTGTCTCCACATGTCATGACGAATGTTAGCCGTTTCAGACTTAGGGCACACACACTGAAGGTGGAGACAGCAGCTTGGGATACTCGGAACACTCTTTTGTGTGATCGCTGTTCTTGTGATGAGATTCAAGACGAGGCTCATGCCCTTTTGGTGTGCAGAGACGCAGATGTTTGTGCTTTGAGAAGAAAGTACGCTTACCTGTTCAACTGTTTCTCTGGTGATTTTTCAATGGAGCAACCATTTTTACAACAAGCCAGCTTACGATACAATTCCTAGGGAAGCTCTTTGGACTCACCTGCAGCGCATTCGTATGCCTGCGTGCCTGTTGGCTGTCATTAAAAGCATGTATGCTAATGATGAGTATATCTTGGTGGATGGCTGCAAGCAAGCTCGTGTGCGCCCCCATTTTGGAGTTAAGCAAGGCTGCCTGCTTTCCCCTTTGTTGTTCTCCTTGTACATCAATGACGTGGACTGCTTGGCAGAAAATGTGCAAGGGGCTATTACAGGCACTAGGGACGTTCGAGTCACCCACATGCTGTATGCAGACGATTTGTGCCTCACTAGTAACCTTCCTGATCAGCTCCAACTGATGTTAGATAGGCTACATACGTATGCTCAGCGGAAAGGGTTGGTGATCAATACTGCCAAGTCTGAGATTGTGCATTTTAATTCAAAGGGTGACAATGTGCCAGCTTTCACGTTAGGTGGAGCTCGTTTGGCGTGTGCAGATTCTTTTAGGTATTTAGGCATGCTGTTCAAAAAACAACGCAACCCGCAAGCCACTGCAGAGTACATGTGTGCCCCTTTCCTAGCTGGTTGCAGACGGATTAGGCAATTCGCATCTGAGCACCGCCTGACAGACAGGCCGCATACCATGCTCTGGCTGACTAAAGCATATGCTCTCCCTGCTAGCATGTATGCATGCCAGATTTGGGGCACTAGATTTATGAAAGAAGGAGCTGAAATGGACTGTCCTTTGCAAACTGTACATCTGTGCTTATTGAAGCGTATCCTTGGGGTAAAGCGCACCACTCCTAATTGGTCTGTACTGCGCGAGTGTGGGCATGAACCTTTACAGTTCTATTGGTTTCGTGCAGCAGTTAGGTTTTACAATGCTTTACTGCGCAGCAACAGCAATACACTCAGTAAGGTACTGCAAGCAGATGTTGAAATGAGCAGTCTTTCCCATAAATGCTGGACTTCAGAATTTTTGGCTGCCTGCACAGGCTTGGACAGGTGCAACGTGTTTACTCATTGTGTTCGGTCAGGGCAGCCTATAGTCATGAGGGAGTTTGTTGTTGATCTGAGAAAAAGGCTGCAAGGCGTGTGGAATGCTGATGCCTTGGCAGAACATGGTGACCACACGAACAAATTAGCCAAATATCATCACTGGATGGCACTTCCTTTGAGACCCTTGTCTGTTCATGGTGCGCCCTTTTCTGTCCCCAGGTATTTGCATCTTGATTTGGGCAAGCGCACGCTAAGAAACATAGCACGTTTTCGCTTACATGCTCATACTTTAAGAGTTGAGACATCACTTTGGCAGGAGCACACATCAACTTGTGATAAATGTGAACAAGGACTCAGGCCGGCTCTGGAGACAGCAGCAACAAGAGGAAGCGGGAGCCTCAGGGGAACGCATTTCCCGAGGCACCTGAGCACCAGCTAGGCCATGCTATGGCACCAGCTCCACAAGAGCACCAGCCACAGAGCAAACTGGCATTAGCTCAGGCGCCCCGTGAGATGTTCCTTATCGTGGTCCCGTCGTTCGATATGGAGCCGGGTCAGTGGGGCGCTTTCATGCAGCAACACGGTGTGGACGACGTTCGGGCAACACTGTGCAGGCGCTCCGCCGCCAACTACGCTACAGAGAAAGAGCAACAGAGGTATGCAGTGGAGCTGGTCTCGTATCTTGTTTATGAGGGGGCGCTGCCTCACACACCCACGCCAAGGCAGATGGAGCGTGTTGCGGCTAAGAATCTCAAGCAACAATGTCATGACTGTGCAGCTGGTCAGGACCTGGCTACCCTTCTGATTTCACTTTGTGAACTCCCAACTCACACTCGACTTGGTCTTGTACTCTTAAACCCTTGCTTCAGTTTGTCTGTGTTCTAGGGATAACTGTGTTTTCTTGGTTTATTCGAGAAAGCTGAGCAGCCTACCTTTTTTTGGCTGAAGGCTTAGACCTCTCTCTCTCTCTCTCTCTTGAACAAGGACTCCAAGATGAAAAGCATGCCGTGTTCCTTTGTTCTTGCGCTTCTGTGTGTTCTCTTCGAAGGGCTTATGCACAGTTATTTTCTGACTTCCCCTCGTCTTACAGAATTTTTTTGGACGATTCAGGCACTTTCTACTATTCTCAAGCTAGCTCTAAGGATGCTATTCATTTCTTGCAGAAGCAAACTAATGACACTTATTGTTTTATTTCCGATCTCATGGATATTTTTTGTGCAGTTGGAACAGTTGAGCAGACCGAGCAGCCAAACTACCTGGCTGAAGGTCAAACCCCATTGTAACTCATTGTAACTTACAACAAGCCAGTGTCCAGGATGCTTCTGATTTCCTCTTGCAACACAACAACAAGCTTTTTTCGTTTGTTTCTGAGCTTATGGACATTATGTTGGCTGGCGAGGACCAGTCACAGGCCGATCAGCCGGACAGTCTGGCTGAAGGTCCCCCTGTGTAAATCTAAATCTAAAAAAAAAATCTTGTCATTCAAGAGGTTAAACGGTTGAGTTACAAGAGAACCCCTGTAATTGATCCAAGTTTTAACAACCCATCAAGACAGGACTCAAGGAAAGAAAGGAATACTGCGTAGCACTGTAACAACCCCCTAAACAACGAAGAAGATAAACCACTTTAAACCAAAATGCTGTGCAGTCCCTTCATTATCAGGCTGAAAGAAAGATCTTGTAGAGGAAAATTATGATCGCGAGCACAAGCCAAGAAGACACTGGCTGAATCCCACTTAGAACAAGACAGGGACGAGCAAAACACTTTCCTAGTCCAAAGAATGTTCAAAAGAAAACGAGGAACTCAAATTGACAACATTAGAGGAAAGACAAGCACACAACAACAAGTCATCTATCAATTCATGGCTCTTTTATCAGAATTAATTACCCTCTTAGTTCTTGCGCAAGTTGTTTGACACGCACTCATCTGCTTCAAACACAAATAAAAAACTGAGAGAATGTGTGAAAGGTTATGGATGATGATGATCCCACCTACTACTCAACCTCTCGAGTAATGATCACTGATTTAATAATCATTGAATTGTCCATTGCTGATGTAGAAATCATTGAATGGTGATGATGAGAGGAAGCATTGAATATGAATTGAATAAGTGATGATGAGTTGAGCATTATCTTGAAGCACAAAATATCTCACGAGGAACCAGGGCCCAAGCAGTTTAGTCATGCGCTCAATTGCTAATTCAACCTTTATTTAGCCCCAGGAATATTGGTTGGTGGTCAATGCTAGCAAACCCTCTGAATATGATCTGAAGTGTTGATGAGCATCCCGGAGCATCTTGCCCCTCTTCTAGGACCAGAGATCACTCAGCGCAACCACAGATTTGTCGTGGGTGACACTTTATTTCAGATAGAATCACTCTCACATCACAAACATCCGTTGCCGGCAGCAAAATTGTGCCTATCAACGGGTTTCGCGGAAATGCCCACAGCCTTCCCTCCTAGGAGGCAAGTGCCCTGGCCCTTCTTTACACAGAAGTCCTGACATGGCCCCTCTTTACCAGCTTCTCCTGCTCACAAGCCCACCCTCATAACTCGCTCAAAGACTCACCCTCTGCATACGCTTGCATCGCTTGCACGCTGCATCGCTCAAAGGTTGCATCGCGCAAAGGGTGCACTGCTCAAAGGCTCATCCTCTGCATACAAGTGCACCTCTTAAAGGCTGCATTGCTCAAAGCCTCATCATTTACATACACTTGCATTGCAAACAGGCTGCACCGCTCAAAGCCTCACCCTCTGCATACACTTGCAGCGAGGCTGAGGCAGGGAGGGTCGCTCTTTCGCTCCTTGCAGCCTGCTGCACGCGTAGCTGCCTTGATTTCTAGGCGCTCTGCGGGCGCTGAGAGGGTGGGCACAGGGGTGCCGAGGTGCTTCAACAAGGTGTGGGCTTGCTTGATGAACAAGCAGGGCAGGGGTTCCGAAGTGCCGGCCAAGGTACGTCGCACTTGCTGCTGCTCGTGGCTGACAGCAGGCACCCACAGATATGTTTGCATCTGGCCCTGCAACACACAACATCAGAAAGCATCTGTGCTTAGTCTAGTACAGTTTAGTACTCGCAGCCCCATTTGAGGAGCTGTCACGGCAGCAATGGCTGCTGCTTGGCCTCTTTGTCAGCAGTATATTGTGAAGCGGGCAACAACCAGGTGCATACATCTAGTGCACTGCCACAGCTCTCTGCGTTGACAGCCTAGGCGCAGAGAAATAAGGGGCACAAGTGTGCATCACCTAGGTGGTCGCCAGGTGCCCAGCTGTGCACTTGCAAAGTGGAGTGAGTAGGGCGCCAGAGGCGAGCTGGTTTAGTCCTTCAAATGGTAATCCATTTGAAGGCACAGCACGCCTTGCTTTGCCACTCCTGGGCATGGATATGCTGATGCAGTGCTATGCAGAACCTGTCAGAGGAACAATTACATGCGGAGCAGCCTGTTGCACTTGCTGTGATAATCACGCTCTCTCAATTAAAGCACGACAGCAACCTCACCTTGCCCTTCACTTCCAAGCCTCCTGTGCTCTCCCACTGCTCAGAGGTCTGCAGCAGCTTCTGGGTCGTCTCAGACACGTGGATGCGACCAGGAACACCTACAGCCAAGAATCACAGCCAGAGATGTCAGGAACGCCCCCGAGCTGCAGCAATTTTCAGCAGCGGTTCTTGAGTTGTCTCAGGCACGTGGATGCAACCAGGCGTGCCTGCAGCCAAGGATTGCGGCCAGAGGTGTGTCAAGCAAGCCTCCATGCAAAACACCAGGCAGCTAACCAGGTGCTGCCTTATCCAAGCAGGGGTAATTTAGCGCCGACGCACTGCCAGCCTCCTAAGGTTGCTAAAGCAGCATTGGGGATGAGGGTGCGAGCACGACAGCCGGGAGCGCTCATCATTATCATGATGATCGTCATCCTCATCCTCATCACTAATGACAAATTGCCTGTCCTGTGGGTGAAGCAACAGCAGCACGGTGGCTGATTGGTTTCATGTCAGCACTTATCCTCTGTGCACAATGGGTACCATCGCTGCATGCATTTTTAAGCAACGCCTTCTGCATACGGCCGTCTTCTCTCAGATCCTGTTTTCCCCCATGCGAGTCCACACACTCACCCATGCCAGCTCACTCACCAGTGCTTTCCATCCTGCTTGCTGTGTTCATCGTGTCTCCAAAAACAGAGAACTTGGGCATCTTGGAGCCAATTAAGCCGGACACCACGTCGCCTGCGTGTTTGATCGACCAAAGTGACAAGTACAACCAATGCAGAGGTTTGGAACAGCTCCGGTGCTTGAAGCACACATGTCAGTGAGAGGGTCGAGGGGGATTTGGGAAAAGCTCACGGGGCTCTTTGGTGGAAAGTCGATCGTAAAAAATCTCTACTCTCAAGCAGCCTTTAAGCTGCAGCCAGTGCATGCAGAATACGATGAGAGTGGAAAGATCTGTACTCTGTATCCAAGTCCGCATGCACGAGGACCTCAACTGCTGGGTAGCAGAAGGTGAAGTCCTCAGAAGAGGAGGAGAACAGCTGCAGCTCACCATAAGCCCCATTCATTCACTGAGATGCAATGCAATTGTCTGGCTTTGTATGGATGTATGCAGGATTGGAAGAGCAGGTTGGCCTCATCCTTAAAGGTAAGGGTTATGCTAGAAATCACAACTCAAGCGTCTTGAAATTAGGAATCGGCCCTTTGGTACTACATGAGGGTCTTGTACGATGTCTAACAGTGATAGGTGCCACACACCACTGTGAGCACATGCTGATCCTTATTGGAGAGCCACCGAGGAGATGCCCTTTGAATCTGCTGTTGCTAATTAGTGGGTTTCCAGTACTATTTTTACACCTGTGTGCCTTTTCATACAATGTATTGAACTTCCCGGCCTGTTGCGAGGACCCAAAGAGCCAAGCCTACCTGTGTGCAGGCCCACTCTCACACGCACTGGCTCGTTCGTGTCAGGCATGTTGACCTGCATGGGCATCAACACGAATGCCTCTGTGTGTGTGTGTGTGTGTGTGTGTGTGTGTGCGCGCGCGCGCGCGGCTGTTATACATGAGCATCAATGTGCAGGTTTGCAGGGCAAGCAAGCGTTTGCCAGCTATAGCATAGACACTGCTGAGAGGACACCTTCGTATCCATGAAGCAAACATGTGAGAACCACATCAATCCCTTCATCGCCTGAAGTTCTTTTCTCTTGCTAAAGCACTCCCCAAGTCAAAGACTTCCTGAACTGCTGTTCTTTGTTTGTTCTGGATATGTCTGTTGCAGGGTGTTGCAAAGATGAGAGCCCATGACATGGAAACGCTCAGGGTGACAATGGTGTTTGAATGAAGTGTAGTGGCACAAACAATGTTAACAGATTTACAGGTGGCATAGGGTTTGCAGGGCAACAAGAGGTTTACACGGTGACGTTCGGTTGTCAGATGACATAATTGACACAAACACCATCATAGGTCAGGACGGTACAGAAGAGCAACAAACTCTTTCCATGTACCTTCAGACACTGCATACAGCATTCCCACCTGCTTTGCTGCTTCCAGCAGAGCTTTTGCAAAGTCCATGACCTGCTTTGCAGATTCTGCAGGGTCATGGTCTTCTGCAACACATCGAAACCCATTGGATGATTGGGTTGGTGACATCACGCCGCCAGCGACGATGTAACAATCTCCTGCTGTCTCAACCTGCTCGCAGGTATGTGCAACATCAGAGGTGGGCGACTCCCCCCTCCCCAAAAAACGTGATTCTGAATTACTCTCGACGTAGGTGAGCCCCAACCTGGACTGTCAAGATTGAATCCCTTGAAAGACTGGATTTGTTAAAATTGAGTTCCTTTCTATAGCACTAGATCTGAAGTGGCCCAGGTTGAGGTCCACATGCTTAATTACCTATGAGCCCTGTTGTTCACTGAATCTCCATTCTTAGGCATTCTTAGACCCACCGACCAAATGAGTTCTGGATGAGTTCCGGTATTTCAGCATCCTTGTACCAAAGGGAAACCATTGCAAAACAGACTGAGTGAACAGATCCAGTGGTTGGTGGTCAGCAGTGCCCAGAAGGTCAACTTTGACCTCCCCCTTTCCTCTTTTGAACATGCAGGATGTAACATTGTACAAAAGATTCATAAACACAAACTTTTGGGGAGGTGAGGATTGTCCCAGGGAAGAGCTGTGGGCCCTTTCTGGGTGATCTGAGGCGAGGAGAGCGATCTGGGTCATCCGATTTTCATCATTTTTTGGCAAACGTAATATTATATGAAAAGTGGTCAACATGGACAAATGTGAAAAAGAAAAATGGGCAGGGAGCATGTCCGACACAAAACTTTGACACTGTTACTCTTCAATCGCCAACATGAGCAGACTGGTCAGCTGGTTTGCAGCAAGCTAATGCTTTAAAGTGACCAACACAACAGTTGCTTCTACAAGCAAGCATGCGCGCACCTGCATTCTACTTCACTGCTTGCATATGACATACACGTTGGAACTTACAGGTAGCCCTTGCATCTGTCTTAGGTAAGCCATCCGTAATTTTTGACGCATGCAAATGTTCTGTTCTGGCTGTGTATCACCTACAGATGACTTGACAGATCCTGATGGTGCAATCTATCCCTAGGCAACGAGTTAGGCCATTACCTTGCCTTCTTGGCTTTGTGGCGGACGGGACTGTGGTGGACAGCTCTTCTGAGCAAATGTGTCTCCTTTCCCTTAATTGGCATAGGGAGAGTTACCTCTGCCTACCGTACCAATGTGATCATCCCACACCCCTGGAAAAAATAATTATTTTTTGGTTTCCGCCCTAATCCCGCAGCCCTTCAAACCTTCATCTTGCAGTATCCCGCGCATTCCCGCAGGAGTAAATAGCCCTTTCTCACCTGCAAACTTTCCCCTTCTTACCCGTGCACTTTTCAAATGTTAAGCACATGCATGGAGAGTAAGAATAACTAGCCAAAGCTGCCGCCGAAGGATGTCCAAAAAGAAAACATTTGATTGTCCGTATACTCCAACCCAAAGTAATGGCTATCCATAATTGCATGCTGTATACCTGGTTGTACAATGGGGCCACCTAGGCTTGCCCTTCTGCTCTCCCTCAATGTGCTAAGCTACATCTGCACGCTGCTGTGCAGCATGCGCAAGCTTCTCTTAGGACTCCAGGCCTGGAACTTCTTCCTCCTGGCTTTCTGTGCTCCTCCTGCCGAGTGGTGAGTTCTGCTCACCCAGCTGACTGTACCCAGACGACGGGTCTTTAAGGCCTTCCTGCTCTTTCCCTTTCGAATTTTTGAAAGTATTCATCACAATCCCGCACATTCCCGCAGCCCCTGAAACAATCATTTTCCCGGGTGCACACAGTCATCCCGCACCCCTCAAAAACACTATTTTTGAGGGATGATGACAAATTGGGACGGCATATAATTTTCTTGTCTTGTCTTCAAGCCTTTTGCAAACCTACCTTGTGAACTCCATGCACGTCAGTCAGCCGATCAAATAGAGAAAAGAGCTTGTTCAGGAAGACCATGACCTCAACTGGCTTCACGTTCTGCATGGTTGGAAGGCATGCAAAAGGAGGAAGAAGCATGAAATTATGAGTGCCAAAAGGCATTGTAAGAGTATGGTACTCATGAGCTCTTTGCTGATCTGACACGTCACCACATGTTGCAAGTGTTTAAAAAAAAATCAAGTTCACGTACGTGCTCCTGGTAGTGGATGCAGAGGAGCAAAGCCTGGCTTGCGTGCACATGTTTGTCCATCTGTGCGTGCGTGCGTGCACATGTTGTCCATCTGTGCATGCATGCGTGCGTGCGTGTGTATGTGTGTGTGTGTGTGAGTGCACGTGTGCGTGTGTGCGTGCGAGTACGCGTGTGCGTGTGTGTGTGCAGAGTGAGCTGGATGTTGAAAGTACGACACCCACTTTGGAAAATGACGTGAACTCCACCACATCCATGAATAGGATCGTGACGTCTTGATGCGCTCGTGCCAGCTGGCCGACGTGTTCTGGCACGGCTTCTGTGCTTTCCATGGCCAAAAACTACGAGGCAATGCATTCATGGCCCATCCATTGTGAAAATAACTGTTTGTTTGTAGCACACACTGTTGCTTTGAGATGCCCTGCAGTGTTCAGCAAAGGATGCACGCAGCCATGAAAGCACACAGTGATGGATGCACACACAATCATGAGTGCACACAGATTGCTGCAATAGATGTGTGCAGCGTGCAATAGATGCGTGCAGCATGGGATGCATACAGTGATGGAAGCACGTGATAACGAATGCACACAGTGTGGTGGATGCACACAGTGGGGAGCGCACACAGAGGGATGAAGCAATGCACATGCACAGCAATGGATGCACACAGTTATGGATGCACACCGTAAGGAATGCACAGTCCAGGATGCACATCAAATGGATGCACAATGACGGATGCACCTCGCAGCAAGAAGGATGCTATGGGAGCTGCCATTCTCTCTTCAATTTTCACGCAGTTGACCAGCGTGGAAGGATGAGAGTCAGTGAGTTTTAGATAGGCCGCAGCAGAAAGTGAGGGTACCATACCATGCCCTGCATGAGCCAAGGCCTCAGTTAAAGACAATTGGAGCTTTTTCCCAATCCTAAAAGATGGACGCACGCTTTGCTCTGCAGGACATCACATTTTGCACGTTTTGCTCAACACGCACGCTTTGCTCTGCAGGACATCACATTTTGCACGTTTTGCTCAACACGCACGCTTTGCTCTGCAGCACATCACATTTTGCACGTTTTGCTCAACACGCACGCTTTGCTCTGCAGCACATCACATTTTGCACGTTTTGCTCAACACGCACGCTTTGCTCTGCAGCACATCAAGCCATGGGCCTCAACTGAAAACCACAAGCAGTGACCTGGGCCGTGGCTTGACCGCCATTGGTGGGCCATCGTCAGCGGTATCTGTCAGCAGCATGAGTGCATGCAGGTTTGCTGTAGCTGCCATGTCCAGGCAACCCAGCGGGCATCTTGACTGAGGTGTGAATCTGGCTGGGAAGCCTCCCTTTTGGGCCAGTGGTCTTTGGCGCTTCAGCCTTGCAGGCAACCCACTTTATGCCCCAGAGGAGCTGGCCCATTGCAAAGCTTACATCCCTTTTTTTTTAGATACGCTACACATCCCTGAGTCTACACCCCCTGGCTCTGTAGTTCAAGCAATTGATCAGCAGAGGTATGCATTGGTACATCGTCTGAGGGCCCATGAAGCGCCTGATGGAGCACGCGTTACAATGCTATCTGGGATCCTAGATAGTTCCTCATTGAGCAATAAGCCCGCCTCCATGCGCATTTGGATGGCATGCTGAGGCATATGCAGCTGGACAGAGCAGTGTGCAAAGGCAGGCTATCAGCTGGACACAAGTGTCGCGCACCTGGATGGCATGCTCAGGCATATGTAGCTGGACAAAGTGTGGGAGGCATGCAGCTGGACAGAAGTGTCGCACACCTGGATGGCATGCTGTGGCATATGCAGCTGGACAGAGTGTGCACAGGCAGGCTACCAGCTGGACAGAAGTGTCGCACACCTGGATGGCATGCTCAGGCATATGCAGCTGGACAGAGTGTGCACAGGCAGGCTACCAGCTGGACACAATTGTCGCGCACCTGGATGGCATGCTCAGGCATATGTAGCTGGACAAAGTGTGGGAGGCATGCAGCTGGACAGAAGTGTCGCACACCTGGATGGCATGCTGTGGCATATGCAGCTGGACAGAGTGTGCACAGGCAGGCTACCAGCTGGACACAAGTGTTGCACACCTGGATGGCATGCTGTGGCATGCAGCTGGACAGAAGCTCCAGCTGTGACTCCGCGAGCGCGGTCAGGGTTGCTTTTACTTGCCTGCAATGCGTGTGCAAGCAGATGCCGGGTGCTCATGCCCTGAGAGCTTGAAACGTACGAGAGACCAAACGAGCACCAGGTGCAATGCAGCCCCTGGTCTGGTTGATGTGCCTGTCACTAACAAATGGCATCAGGAAAAAAACGTGAAAAGGCCATGGTCATACATGTAGGGATCGGCGTATCGCGCTATATGAGCCAAACCTATAGCGCGATGTAGCACGATATCGCGATATCGCGCTATATGGCGCTATATTGAAACGCTATATAATGCCAGAAACCCCCCTCGCGGATCGAGTTTCGGCATCAGACTCGGCGGGCTGGTGGGGCACCGTGTACAATGCTCCCTTTCAAAAAGGGAGAGCCAGGAAACAATCCTGTCGAGCTCTGGACGCCTCTGGGCCAAAATATAGCGCTATATCTGCTCAGGCCAAATGACCTACTACAGGTGTGCCCACTCCCTCATGGCCATACATCCCCTTAGCCCTGCCCTTCCCTTCCCTTTGCAGGACAGCCCATAATAGCTTGTGTGCGTGTGTGTGTGTGTGTGTGTGTGTGGCTGTGTGTGTGTGTGTGTGTGTGTGTGTGTGTGTGTGTGTGTGGCTGTGTGTGCACGCGCAGGCATGCGCACGCGGCCTGTGTTTTGAGCGTGCCTGTGTGCCTGCCTGCCCATTTTTGCCAGCGTGTGTGTGGGTACATGTGTGCGCTCCTGGGTGTATGAGCGCTCCTGTGTGTATGCGCTCCTGCATGTTTGCGCGCCTGTGTGTGCGCATGCGGGCCTGCATGTGCATGCATACCCTCAATGCCTCATATGAGCACGCACTTATGCATGCTACCATGCGTGCTGGTGTGTGCATGCACACGGGGGTGCAAGCGTGCGTGTGCGCATGTTGTGTGTGTGTGTGTTTGCATGTGTGTGTGTGTCTCTGCATGTGTGTGTGTGTGTGTCTGCGTGCGTGTGCATGCGTGCGTGCGTGCGTGTGTGTGTGTGTGTGTGTGTGTGTGCGTGTGGCTGGGTGGCCCCCACGCCTCTTCTCCAGGGTGTTGCCAGGCTCTTGCTCCTCCCTAGTGGCTTTCCATATTGCACAATTACCCTTGGATGTGAGAACAGCGAATTCCTTGGTTTGTGCCCGATTGCTGAGGTGCTGCGGACGCAGTAAATGGTTGGTTTTAATGTATTACATTTTAGCACGCGCTATATTTTAAAATTGTATAGCGCGATATCGCGCTATAGGCCAACGCCGATCCCTACAAATGAGCAAACGCAACATACAGGCAAAAGGAAATGTGAACACATGACAAGTATCTCAATACATTGCAGCCCATGGTCTAGTTGATGTGCCTGTCACTAACAATTGAACAAACGCAACATACAGACGATGAACAAAAGACAAGTATCTCAATACCGTAGCGACGCTAATGTATTACGACGCTGATTTATTACGAGGTCCCAAAATAATTTCATTAATTAATTTGCGAGCTTCAAGGGTTTACGAGGTCCGCCAAAAAAACTCAAAATTTGCGAACTTCTGCGTTTTTGCGTGCATGAATGCACTGGCTCTTAGTCTCTCCCCATCCTCCATCCTCCATTTGTGGACTCTGCGGTCCTGAGACATCTCCATCGGCTACTGCCTGGACAATCGGGGTGACCTTTGACCGGGTGGACCTAAACCCTAGTTACCTTTTAGGGCCTTTCCCCCACTTTTAGGGGCTTCCCCCCGACGTTTAGGGGTTAGGGGTTAGGGGTTTAGGGGGGGGGTCCACCCGGTGCAAGGTCCACCTGATTGTCCAGGCAATCCATCGGCTCACTCACCCCTGCCCGCCCATGCCCCCTGCCCCCCTGGCTTGGTGCAGCATCTTGCTCCCTTGTGCCTGAGCCCCTTCCCCTGCCTCTGCCCCCCCTTCCTTGACTGGAAGCTGTGGCTGTGGGGGTCCATAAACAACTCCTCAGGGGCAATGACTGCAAGCTCCTCCATGCCTGCTTCCCTTGCCTGCACTGCTCCCCCCACGCTCCCAGCAAGCTGCCTCATCCTCCATGGGTTCAGGGACCATGGGGGGCTCCTCTCCCTCTCCCTCTTCCAGGGGCAGCATATTGGAGCCTTATAGCTTGCTAAGTATGAACCTGTATCCTTTACGAGGCCTTGAAAAAAGTAATTTTAAAAGACGCTACATATTGCGAGGGACCCCGATAATTATTTTAATTAATCGCAAAAGCCCCAGCGTCGCTACGGTACATTGCAGCCCATGGTCTGGCTGATGTGCCTTTTATTGACATTTACGCTCGAATGCAACAACAAATTGACAGATGAGCAAATGACCAGATGCAATGCAGCCCACGGTTTGGCTGATGTATCATACTGGTGATGCAAACACAAAAACAAAGCCCACAGTGCGGAAGCCCCAGATTCTACGCCTGGATCCGCCAACATGTGAAGCTAGCGAGCATTCTTTCTGGAGGCTAGACGCCAAACTTACATGTGCTCTGTGCAGTTGAAGATGGACACAAGCAACGGACTCCTGCACACGCAGTCAGCATGCAGTGTGTGGACACGTGAAAAGAAGGTGAGGCAGCATGTCAGGCACACTGGCTTGGTAAAAAAGCCTCAAAAACACAAATCATCCTAGGCAGGAGTAGACGCCTGTTGCAGAGCAGGTGGTCTGCTGCTGGTGCGAGCACTTGATCAGCGCCAAAGCGCAAGTTTTGGCGCCATCACCGAGCGTGGACACTGTGCCTGCCAGCCTCCATTTGCCATACCCTACATCCTCGTTGACCTTGGATACCACAACTTGCAACAGCCTACATCCCCACTGAGCCTGGACACTAAGCCTTGCCTTCAGCACCAAAAAACCCCGCTGGCCTACCTGGCATCCTCACTGAGCGTGGATACCAAGACGTCGAAGCTCTGTGTAGGGAGCTTGCCCTCCTCCTCAGGAATTGGCTCCGAGGTCCTTTTCTCGTACCCTTGGGTAAGCCACGTTGATTGTGGGACATGCACATGGAAGCTTGCCTCACTGTGCAGCTGATGTTGTTCCTTGTCAGGCTTGAGCGTGTGGGTGAGGCCTGTTGACGGCAAGGGGGGGAAATGATAGGTACCCAAAACTTCACTGAAACAGAGAGCAGGATGGCCCCGGGTCCTGGAGGGGCTCCCACTGTGGTCAACCGCAGTACATTTAGAAAAAGGAGGCCTTGTCTTTCCAACCTGGCACAGTCTTCTTGGCTGCAGTTGCCGCAGGCAACCATGGCAGCATTAGTCTTGCACTTTCTGTTCCTTGCACGCTGGCGCTGGTGCATCAAGGACAGAACTGCAGGTTCAAAAGTGTGGTCAGACATAAGAAGCTGCCTATGCTTTGTGGTCAGACAATAAAAGTCTGCCTTTGCTTTTCATGGACACCACAATTGGGCACAGAGGCTGTTTGTACAACACGACTTAAATTCTCTGGGTATGAACCACAACATAGGAACCATAGAACCAGCAGGAAAATGCTGATTGGAAGCAGGCTGGCACACAAGCTCCTTTTGCTGTTTTCATTTGCCATCCAATGACACACGCACGCGCGCGCGCACACACACACACATACTTGGGTGGCGTGCACAAAGCTGAGAGCTGGATCCTGTCTTCAAAATCGTCGTCATGGACAATAGATCAGCACTGTCCGTCTGCACAAAGCACCCACAGGGTCCACACGGAGCTTGTTAAGTTTGGTGCTTCCTCACAATACCTACATTCTGTGAACCACATGTCAACAATTTCTCATGCAAACAAGAAGCCAAAGGGAAAAAGTTGAGCAGAAGATGCATGATCTGCGGCGACCAGGGTGGCAAGCAGGCACCCTTGGTCGCGCTTGTGAGGGGGCTACGGAGAGCCGAGAAACCAGTGAGCCAGGAAGTCAGTGAGTCAGGTGGGCCATTCATGACAAGAAAAGTACGAAAGGCAGGAAGGAACCATGTGCCCGCATACCTGGCTGCCGTCCTCTAGGGGGGCCTCCAGATTTTGCACCATGCTGCTGCTGGACCTCTGTGAAATTCGAACAATGGAAGGCTTCCGCACGTAGGCCCTGAGCTCTGCTGGGTCTGTCGCAGCGTGCTGGCATTGGGCATGGGTACCTGTCACAAATGAGCGCAGGCAGAAAGCATGCAACCCGCAAAGAGCCTGTGATGTTTTGTCTTTGCTTTCTGTCTTGGCGCAGCAGACATGTAGGATCCAAACAAAGAAACAACTCTGAGGGGGCCACGCTGTGACAGCTTTCTCACCTTCAACATTGTGGTCAGAGTTCCCCACAGGGCCAGCACTCCGAGGCTTGGCATCCACAGAGGGGTCTGCTGCAGTGCTGAAGGGGGTCCAGGGCGGTGAGACCTGAGGCACGACAGCTTGCGGACTGCCATGTGCATTGCTCAAAGGGCACCATGTCGCTGTGGAGTGCGGCTCGACAGCCGGCGCATCAGCTGGCTTGTCTGAGTGTGCAGAGGGTGGTGCTGAGGTATGTGATGTGCGAGGCTTGTGGGAGGGCGCAGCGGGCGACGAGATGTGCGACAGCATAGCCGGCTGCCCATCACTCACACTGCCCTGATGCTGGGTGGGCGGTGCAGAAACGCTCTGGCTTAGGAGTTGACAGGACATGTCTTCGCTGACTCTCTGTGCATGTGCAAGTGAGCAGGGAGAGAGTAAGCATGCGCGCGCGCATGTTTGTGTGTGTGTGTGTGTGTGTGTGTGTGTGTGTGTGTGTGCGAGTAAGAGTGTGTGTGTGTGTTTGCGTGCGCGTGCACGCAGCAGCAGCAGCAGCAGCAGCAGTGCACTTGCAGACCACCATCATCCTCAACAAAGGCGGCTTTGAAATTAAAATAGCAATTTTCTCAATTACAAATCAGCTCCCTTGTCTACAGAATGGCAGCCCATAGGGACAGTTGAAAGAGAGGATGGACTACTAGAAAGCACTGGGCTTATAGCCCAGCAGCACATTGGAAACAGAGCCTTGGATTCTAACTACATGGAACAGAGCCTCATCTGATGATGCAAATGCAGTCACGAGCTTTTTAAACCCAGACAAGCAAGCAGAGAGCGGCAAGGGCAGGAAAGCCTGAAAAACTCCTCCATGATACAGCCACTCTCTCACACTGATGGTTTCCTAGGTTCTGTATTCCAAGCTGCCTTGAAATGTTCAACAATTTCTATCCAATCAAAATGTTCGTAGCGCGCTGTCCTTCACCTTCAGGCACCTCTCACCATGCCTCAAAGCTCCAAAGCTCATTCCCTTGATCAATGTGCACTGCCAGCAAAGTAATTTCATTCTTTTCCTTTCTTTTCACACAGCTCCTGCTTCATGCTTGCTTACGCGTGCTTGACAGACAAATGCATAAACGTTATACAAGTGAACAAGTGTACCTTCTGTGAAATGGACTTGAGTAGCGCCACTGTTCGTGTCGCATATTCCTCAGGACAACTTCCACTTTGCTCTAGCTGCTCGATGGCGATCTCTGGACTGCAGGTGGATATACGTTTAACGGACAGGTGGATATACGTTTAACGGACAGGTGGATATACTTAACGGGCACAGGCAATTATGTGAAAGCGCCAGGTTTGATGACAGGAATTTCAAGTGGAAGCTTGTATGCCCAGGGTGACATCTTTGGCCAGTGCTCACAAAAAGAAGTCTGATTTGGTGTACTACATGCACACCGTTTGTCAGGCAACCTTGATGACAGAAGTCCATGCCATAAATGGTGGGAGGGAGGGAAAGGCACTAGGAAGCACTGCTCTTGACGTGTGGACATGCGTACCTCCTTTCACATGGGTTCGATTTCTTGGCCCTGATGACGCGCAAGCATCTAGTGGGGCAGGCAGAAAGCTGACCAAGCTGTGGAATGCTGTCAAATTCCACACACATACACACACGAGGTGTATGTGTGTGTGTTGTGTCAATGTGGGGCACACCACGAACCAGGCACTTACGTGAGTAAGAATCTCCGATGAGAAGCGCGGCCAGTGAGGGATGGGGGAGGGTTGAGCACAGATCTTGCTTGCTTTCCTCCCAGCCTGCTGCTCCTACAAGAGGCCCTGGAGAGGAAAGCCTTATTGTCCAACTTCTCAGCTCCTTCTTCTTTTTCTCCCGGCTCTTGTCCATCACCAGCTCCTTCCTTCTTTTCCACGAGAGTGCAGTCCTGGACAGGGGGACAGCTCTTTGCCTTCAGGGCCAACGTCAGGCTGGCCAGCTCAGACCCCGATACAGGCACAGACAGAAGTGGGTTGTGCAGACTCCCGTGAGAGCTCAATGATCTGTAGTTCGATGACCTGCAGGCAGACGGGGGGTGTAAAGCAGGAGGCTGCTTCAAAGGAAGGTGCATTTCACAATTGCATGTCTTCACCTGCGTGGCTTGCAACAAAAGATTCCGCTGGCATGTCCAAATGGAAAGGTACAGCTGAAAACTTCCTAACGCAGGGCTTGTGAGAAGGCTGCACCCCTCTTTTCTCCCCTTTTGCAAGGTAGGCTTCCTCACTCGGCGCTGATTGCCTGTAGCTTTGCATCCACTTAATTAGCTGCTTTTTGCTCTACACAGAAAGTGCAAATTTTGGCGCAGGCTGGACAGACTAAGCACAGATCTTTGCATGAGAAAGAATGGAATTGTTCCCAAAAGGGGCCTGCTTTTGGGAACAAGCAGCCAGTACTGCAGAAGAGACCAAAAGGTCCATTCAGGCAAGCAGGCCCATGATTTCCATTTCTAGAGAGCATCACCTGCTGCGCGTGGGCTCAGGGCTTGCAGTCACGTCCTCGCTGACTTGCTTGAAGGGGCTGGACATTGACATCGCGCCTGTAGGGTCAACTTCAGGGCACACCCATTGCACGCCTGCGCGTGTGCAAAAGCAGTGGCAGCCGCAGCGCAATTGACACACGGGAAAGACATGCTTGGCGGCAGTGTTGAGGGACTTGTTTGAGTGGGCACGCTGCCCCTCTGTGCGTCAGTGTGATCGGGAGCAAACAGGTGCAAAACAGGGCGTACCCAATCGTAAGGGCACAAGCTTGTGTGATGCCAACTGTGTATGCCCACACACGTGATGTGCATCAAAGCCAGGGAGGCTTGCACTGCCAGAACAGCTTCTGGAAAGGCCACGAAGGCCATCACAAGCATCACAAAGCCCAGCTCGGGAAGTCCTCTCTGTGCCATGACCTTGCACATAAGCTCCCAGCTTCTCCTTGGCGCCCACCCTGCCCATCCCCTCACTCACGTTTGCTGCTGTCGTCCTGCCTGAGAGAGGAGGCCCCTGACGAAGATGGTGGCTTAATTGAAGGCTTGGTCCCTGGGACCAAGATGCCACTAGGCCTCCGGCTGCCCCACGGAGAAGCTGAGCGCAGCACCCCAGGAGCCGAGCCCCTCCTGGCTACCGGTGCTGCTGCAGATGGATTGCACTCATGCAGGACACACTCTGTGCTCATGTGCTCTGGCACGAGAGCAAGCTTGCTCTGGAGCGAGGCTGGCTCATGACTGGAGGCGGGGCTGCCAGGGGCTGGGTCTCCCAAGTGCAGCTCGGTCTTGGGTGGAAGGAGGTGGGGGGGAGCACAACCACAGCCGACTGTGCAGCGTAACACGACAATAGCGTACCACAAATCTGTTAATGGGATAGCTTATAATATACGGAGCCCAGCAGGTGGCCTGCGAGCCCCCTTTTCCCACTCCAGGGTGCGTATGCTGTTTGCAGGCACGAATCACAGATCCCGCAGAGGCTTTTGCTGTGCTTGTACTCAAAGCATCCATTGAGCCTGGATCATGGGGGATACAACAATGCGAGATCCACGCTCCTGATGCACACCCAACACGAGAATGGCAGTTTTGAATGCATTCATGGGCTGCAAACCTCACTCAAGTCGGGCAGAGATTTGGGGAACATAAATGACTGGCTCTTTAGCTCCATTCACTCAAGTTTCACTCCACGCACCAGTAGAAGCTTGCACGGGCACCGCAACACACCTATATCTCAGTGATACGTGCTCAGGCCTGAGCAGTTACCTCCCCACTTAGAGGCCCAATCACAGAGTGATTGATTTTCATAAACGGATAATGTGCAAAGAGATTGGTTTTCGCAAACAGAGCACGAAAAAAGAGTGCACTCACTTGGGTCATTCAGAAGAGGTGTTGCATCCTGCCCAGGCAGCTGTACTGAAATGGTGCCCTTCCACCACCTGCGTGTGTAAGCAAGTGCGTGCATTGCTGCGTGCATTGCTGTGAGGATGCAACGCTTGTGGTCCACATTGGGGCTCCACCTGCTTGTCAAACCACCTTCCTCCATATGCTCAGCAAACAGATCCTCTTGTGTTGTGAGCTTGTGTGTGCAACCACCCGGCGACATCAAGTGCGCGTCAGGTTGCCTCCAAAGGGCACTCAACACACTAAAACAAATTGTTCCACTCCTCAACCTCATTGATCACTTTGCATATCAGCTCACCCAGCCTGTTGCCCCCCTGTGTAGGGGTGTTCACACCCAGACCAAGTTGCTCCAATCTCATTTTTGACTCCACAAGCAGTTTTATGGTGCAAAACTGGTTGACAAACCTGGTCTCAGAATCTGGGATGGTGCAGTGGCTGGGGAGATACAGAGAGGGGGTGCCCAGACATGGATCGGAACCCCTCTCCAAAAAACACGTGGAGCTCAAGCTGAGCAATCGAACTTATTAAATGTAAATTAAAAAGTCCTTCTGCACTTGTTTTATGAGCCCCGGTGCACCAGCTGTCAGGTTCGGAAATTTGACAGGTTTGACGATATCGCCTTCCTGACGGGCCACCAACCTCGCCGGTTTTGGGGCATGTTTGGTCTTTGTTATTAAATGAATCATTGTCTTGATTTTGAGGCAGCGACTTGAAGCGGCAGCAGCAGCAGCGGCAGCAGCAGCAGCAGCAAGGAGCAGCACCCTGGAGACAGCTGGAGCTCGGACAGCCTGCCCCACCCTCTCCCAGACCTTCTTAAAGGTGTGTAGAAGGCCATCATGTGTAAAAACTGCAGCAGCTGCACGTTGAAGGTGCCTCATGTGGTGTAGGAGGACCAGACGTGCGCGCAGGCACCTGTGATGACCTGACCTGCGCACTCCAGCACTTAAAAAGTTTATCTATGGGTTGAGTAGATAAAATTGCACACGTTTGGAGCCTGGGATTGTCGCTATAGCACATCTGATTCACCCCATGCATGCTGATCTTCAGACGGCAAAATGCAGCACAGCTGACCATGCGATGCTTCAATCCTTGCAGGACCTGTACTGGATGGTGCCCCTGCACACCTGTGAGTGCATGTGAGGCATTCTGGGCGTGGCGTGCGGCGCCTGGTGGCCAGCGCAGGTTGGTGTGCTGTAACTAGGGTACTTTTAGGCTCTTACGCCGCCGCCGCCGCAAAGAGCCAGGCCCAGAGTGGCCCGTTGCTACTCCTCACATACATAGCTCTTTAAGTTACCAAGGCATGTGCAAATTTTCGTTCTGAACATGCCTACACTTGGCATGCATGGCTGCTGCATAGTGCTCATCTCTAAAAACCATGTCACTGTTTGCACACAGATGACAAGATTCCGGCACCCGCTTCTCACTCACGAGTATGCAAACCTGCCCAAGGAGGAGCGTGAGGACCTGGCTCGCTGCTGCCTTGGAGGATGCAAGGGACAGCTGGAAGGGCGAAAGCCGAGTGCAGCTTGGATAAAAGTGGAAGAGCATGCAGCAGAGGGCAGCAGCAGCAGGTACACAGCAGGTGTGCAGGATCTAGGCACAGACCCCCTGCACCCCACCTTCACCGAGCAAGCAAGTAGGCAGCATGGGCTGTGGGCTTGTGCTGCATGCGTGCGCAGCCGTGCTCAAGAATGCCAGCGCAAGGCAGCAGCAGCAGCAGCACCACCACCACTGCTGCCACCACCACCGCTAACGCCACCACAACCATCAGAGCATACAGCCGGCACATCCACCTCCGCAGCCCTCCCGCACCACATAGCAGCCCCCCTCAATCCCTTGCAGCAGCAACAGTGGCAGCAGCAGCAGCAGCATGCAATGCTGACTAGGGGTGCCAAGGGAAGGTATGAGGAAGAGATCGGGCGGCGCTCAGGGGAGCGGCAGAAGCTAGAGGCAGAGCTGCAGCGTTTGAAAGAGCAGCAAGGGCTCGGCGAGAAACATCATCATCAGCAGCAGGACCTGCTTGTTGACATGCAGCTTGAGCACGCGCGCACCAATGCAGAGCTGGAAGCACTAAGGCGAGCAGTGCAGGAGTGCATAGGGGCATCAATGGGCAAGGAGGTGGCAGCAGTGAAGCGCAGCAGGGAGAAGTTGGAGGCAGCTTCCTAAAACTCTGAGTAACGCCACATAACCAGCCCAAGACAGCCTGCAGTACATATTCTTTACAGCTATAAGAAGAGCCACAGAGCCACGAGCCTATGGAAAACCTTTACACCTACGTAAAGCTTTAAGGGTGAAATCTGCGCTTGCATGCTGTGCGTGTTGCATAAGCATTTTGGTGGCTCAATTTTTCAATTTTCTATCATTTTGTATGCCCAGCACGGCAATCTGCAGCTTATCATACAAGAAACCCATATAAATAAAAAAAAACTGGGGAAAGAATGCATTCCACATCTTTTATGGTACTCTTTAGGGGGGGGGGATGGAAAAAACAGGCCAAAAACACACGTTTTCCAATCCAGCTTGCCCATTTGGGGGCTGTATTCAATAAATGGCAAATCAATGGATAGGTAATTACATCAGGCATCCATTGAATCAAACATGACAAAAAATGAACTGTTCCCTGACCAGTTATAAAATATTATGCATAGGAAACCCCACTTCTGATCTGAAATGTCAATTTCTGGGGCACCCAGATCACCCCCTGGGCCGATTTTTGAAATTCCAAGTGTGCAGCCCTTCATATTTACCAAATGTACACTTAGTGTCAAATTTTGAACTCATTTGGTGAAAGTCACCTCGGGGGGTGAACACCCCTACTGTGTTCACAGCGACTGCCTTTCCATCTCATTCCATCCTTGAATGCCCCATCGATCACCTTTTGCATGCACACCAGCTCACCCTCCTGTTGCCCTCTGTCCACAGGGACTGCCCTTCCTTCCCATTCCATTTCCTGAACGCCTCATCTATTGCTATACATATCAGACAATTATGCTGTTGCCCTCTGTTCACAGCAACCCCTTTCCTTTCCAATTCCACCCTCGGGTGCATACCAGCTCACCTATCCTGTCGAGCTCTCTGAACAGCGACTGCCTCCAGCCCAGGCCCCAACAAGGCTGTCAAAAAAGAGCCTGTGCTGCCGCCGTGCTCTGAAAAGGCGCCTCCCTGCTGCGCCAGGGGCACATTTACTGAGTGGCTCGTGCTTTTGAACAGCAGCGCCTGCTCCAAAAGCTGGGCGGCTGTTGGCTCCAAGCCGTGCTTCGCAAACAGCACCTCCTTGGCATCACTGCAAAAAACAGAGTCAGCGTTGGCGCCAAAGTGTGCCTCTTTGGAGCTGGCTTTTGAGCCAAAAGCACTTGGATGCCAGACTGCATGCTGCAAGAGGCTCAGCATTGGCGCGTCAGTCCTTCCAAGCTCCTTTGACAGGTCAGGTGCACCATCTTTTGAGCACGTGCTTGATGTAGAGCGTTCAACTTGAATGGAAGAACATGGCAAACCACAGGCAGTTTAAAAAAACGAGAGGGATTGACTCAGCCCAGTTGCTTATCGGGGTATGCCCTTGACAGTGAGATTAAGACCAAATTGGCTTCAGGCAGCATTGGTATCTGCACAGTGTCAGTGACATGAAAGGACTCTTCACCTGGTCACGACTGCCATAGAGAATGGAGCAGCCTCCAAGAAGGGAGCAGTCTCTGAGAACGGAAACCCCCAGTTTGGCTTTGACTTTCGAGAGCATTGACTGGGCAGGATGGCCGCAAGCGAACACTGAGGGGCTTTGTTGGCGTCTGCCTGAATGCATGCAGGGATAGAGTTGTGTGTGTATTGTGTGTGTTGTGTGTGCATGTGTGCGTGTATTTGAATGTGTGTGTGTTGTGTGCATTTGAATGTGTTGCGTGTGTATTTGAATGTGTTTATATGTATTCGAGTGCGTGTGTGTGTGTGTGTGTGTGTGTGTGTGTGTGTGTGTGTGTGTGTGTGTGTGTGTGTGTGTGTGTGTGTCTGTGAGTGTGTGTATGTGTCTGTGTGTGTGTGTGTGTGTGTGTGTGTGTGTGTGTGTGTGAGAGAGAGGGTGCCCTTCTAAGGAGGGACCCTTTCTAAAGGGGCCATTTTGAAAGGTCCCTTCAGGAGGATCCGGGATTACCTCTAGCCCTCCTTTCCTCCCCAGGCAAGACGTTAACAGCTTGTGCATTGAGTGCCTCGCAGGCAAGAAGCTCGCAGCTCGTGTACAAGCGGCTCAAACCGCCCCTACTACCCCCGAGAGTGCTGCTCTTGCATTCGGATCTGATGCCCCATCAGCTTAAAGGGAACTGCTAAAATTTAGGTATACTGAACGAGGCACAGATATATCGACATCAAGCACTCACACTCTTTGACAAAAAGGGATTCAGATGGTTTCAAGATCAGATACATTAGACATATCTTAAAAGTTCTTTCAACCTACGAGAACCTCGTCGCTCGCCAGCCCTTCACCTGCCCAAATGAAGCCCATGGGACCGCCCCGCACATGTCGTTGATTGACACTTTTTGAAAGACAAGCTAGGAGGCACAAATTCTTGCTTAGAAGAACGAGTTATCGGCAGATTCATGGAGGCAATTTTAAGCCCCAAACACCTGCCTCTACACCTCTGTAGAAGGCAAGAACATGCTGTACAATAACGGGGACAGCTACACTGATCCAACATCAGTTAAGGGAAAGGAAACGCATTGGCTAGAGGCTGAAGATGGAAGTCCCCTGCACCGCTAAAGCACAGAGAAGCAAGAGCGGAATCCCACGGATCCACGGACCTGGAGGCTGGCATAATATATCGATTTGTCTGCCCGAACAGGCATCGATGTTAGGATGGACCTAGGGACGCTAAATTTGGTTTAAACCTCTGTACATGGTGGCTGCTCTTTGAAGAATTCTGAGATATGCTGGTTCCTGCACGTCCTGGAACACCAGGCCTGCCTAGGCCTGTGCAGATCGCTTAGAGCAGCTCAAGGGGCTCAGGATTCCTGATCAGGAAAGACAAGAGGGAAGTTTCTCCTGCAAGTGGCGGCATGCAAGCAGCTGGCAGACCAAGTTGGGCACACAGGCAAGGATGCCTGTGGCAATGATCAGGTTATGGGCAAAGAATCACAAGCCCAAGTGATCTGTGCAATGGCTTTGCATGGGTATGCTGGATAGTTGGGCACTGTTTCAGTGCCTGTGGTGAATGTGAGGGTGAATATTAAGCCTGTGAAATCTCAGACACTCAGAGCTTGAGAGTGGCATGATGCCATTTTAAGGGCCAAACCAGCACACTTGCTTCCAAGCAGTTGCACCGCGCAGTCATCGGGTCTTCCCTGACGGCTTTGAGGGTGTTCGGGACACACTGGTGAGTGCGAGGTGCTCACAAGATGATGCTTGTCTTGAGGCATTGTGAGTGGTGACTGACAGAGACTTGTGTGACGCGTGTATGGAGGCAAATACTTGCCTAGGACCAAGGTAAAATGAATTTTCAGAGCCATGATGAATCAGTTGTCATGTATGCTGCATATTTTGGGGGCATGTTAGCGCAAGCGAAGCGTGCACTAGAGAGGAAAGAAAAGAAATTTTAATACCGGTAATACGTAGGCAGAAGAAACTCTCCCTACATCAATCAAAGAAAAGGGGACACTTTGGCTCAAAAGAGCCATAAGTCCCCCCCATCACAAAGCTAAAGTACAGAAAGGGCAAGTGGGGATCGCTTGAAGCAATTGGCTCCAGAACCTGGCTGTGAGAAGCATTCTTTGTGAATTGCGCGCATAGTAGTAACAAGTTTGTGGGCATACTTTACAGCATGGGAATGAAGTTTATGAGCAAGTTTAGTGGCACATTGGTGAGGCCTAGTTGTGTAAACTGGTTATTGGTATGCACTGACCAGTGTAGCATGTTCCACCAACACCCAGAAGAACGGTACGAAGAGTTGCAACTTCTGCATTTGTAAATTTGCAGAGGTCTGCATGCTGCCGCTGCACCGCCTCCGACTGTGGTCCAGGACTCATGTCTTCACAGTATTTGATCTTAATCAAGTGCACATCCGCTGGTTTGCATTCAGTTGATGAGGTCGAGGTGTCTCATGCGACTAGCTGTGCTGGTCCTCTGCGTGTTCCCATGCCTACTGCATAACACATGGTGTGCGCAGGAGGAGGAAGAAGAAGAAGGAGAAGAAGAGGAAGAAGAAGAAGAGGAAGAAAAAGAAGAAGAAGAAGTGGGTTTGGCGTGGTAGGGTGTAACCAGGATAGCATCAGGACGGCTGGAGGTCAGTCTAGATCTCATAGGAAAACTACAAGGAAAGAGGTAAGGGGATATAGTTGTGTTCAAAGCACGTGTGGGAATTTCAGGTTGTACTGCGCAAGCCAATCATCATTTCCTATGTCTGTGTCAAACAAGCCTGCTCCCCAAGGGCTCTCGCAAAGTGTTTTTGTGATCATTCTGCCAGCAAAATTATGTCTTTTAGTTTCCATACACTGGATATTACATGATTTTGGCAGCCTGAGAGCATGTGGAGCGTACTGTTTGATTGATGACACCCTGAGGGCCTGGGAGAGGGCATAATAGGTTAGTATATATATCTTTTGAAGCAAACCGCATATATTTGGTTATAGAGGGTGCCTGTGCATTGTAGGATGGTGTGCTTCATAGAAGAGGATATATAAGGCATGTTTCTAAAAGCATTGCTGTTTTCTTATCTACATGTGGTAACAAAATCTGATAGCGAGAGTGGTAGCCTGTTTCGGGATTGACATAACCAAGTCTGTGTTTGTATGCATTTGGGATGTTAGGGCATTTTGAAGATTGGGAAGGTAGGTGAGTTTGGGAGAGGGTGCAGGAGCTGTGGATGTGTCTGTAGCATGCTCCCTTTTTTCCTCCTTGTCTAACCAGGAGGTTCGTGAAAATGGATTTCCATCGGGACCTGCGCTTGGGATCCCAGTACCTGCCGCGCTATGTTGGCTTCATTTGCCTGGTATTTGCAACAGCATCTGCACATTCATTACCAGCAACGACAGCATGAGATATTACATTGTAGACAAAAACATTTGGCTTGAGAACTGCTAATGAAAGTAGTTATTTTCTTTTTTTCTGAATGCGTTGCTTGTGTTTCTCAGGGTATAGCCATCCGCTGTCGTGTTACAGCTGTCCCCGGTCATCGGTGTACGGGGTGCGTCAACCTGGAGGTTCAAAGCTTGAATCCTAGGTTGGACTGGGGCTCACATGGGAACCCTCGGTGGGAATCTATGGGAGACTCTTTCCTTAATGCACGCGGCCGAACGGCAAGCGTAAATCTACTTTCTTTCTTTTCTTTCAGGGTAAACCAGTTGTTGATGTATTTGATGAAGACAGATGAGACTGTCTGAGGCATTGTACTGCAAAGAAAGAACTAGTCGTTGAAAGACTATGCAGTCTAAGTCTGGCCACGTGCATAAACTTAATGCATTAACTTAATTTAACTTGAAGGAAACGTCATCTTTTCTGACAGACCAGGAGGAAGAGAAAGTATGCATAAGAGTGCGTGATGGCAGCAGGAATTGCTGCTAATTCAGCTTTACATATGGTGTTGGTAACTCCGGCACCGGTGGGATCAACAAAATGTTTGCTGTCAGTGAGAGGGCAGCAGACACCTGCTCCAATTTCTTGTTTGCCATTCTGGATATGACAGCTGCCATCAGTGTACGCCCATCTTCTTCTGGATCTTCTTCTGGATCTTCTTCTGGATCAAGGCGTACAAGTCCCTGAAAACACCTCTCGAGCTATTCCAGACTGGGTTTTCCCAATTGGCGCTGCCTCACCTGCACGGCACCAAAGCCGCCCTGTCGTTCTATTTGTGCGCCACATCCCAGGCAGACAAGCCCAGATTGATCCTACCAGGATCCCACCACAAGATAGGGACATTCACCTTGTTGAACTTAAATCTGCCCTGACACAAATCCCCTCGTCACCTTAGAACGTGCACAAACTCAACACTCCCACATCATAAGCAGACTTAAAACACGCAGCTTAAGAAACCCAAACAGGAATAACAAAGTGACTTTGCACATCATCTTAGTTGGTGTTGGTGGCACGATTTACAACAACTATACAATTACACCTCTCATAAATCTGGGCCTGACCAAACAAAAAGCTGAATCAGTAGCCTCCCAGCTCAGGGACCATGCCATCCAAAGGTTATCCACCATCATTAACACTAGACATGCACTTTGTTTTCAGGGAGCATCTGGGAGGGGGTTCGCTGGGCGCGCGGCGGCGGCAGAGGATGGGAGAAGGAGAGTCCGAGCGCTCAGGGACATGGCAAGCAATCCCCCGGATCCCCATTAATTCTGTCTCTTGCTCTCTCCTAGGCTAGTTTTGTCTAGTTTAGGTGGAGGGCCTCCTGGTGAGGCCTCTAACTTTTGTTAGGGGTTCTTCCCTTAATGCACGCGGCCTTTGGCTTGCGTAGACTTTTCTTTTCTTTTTCTTTTGTACGCCCAGGTCCTCAAGCTAGGGACTTCGAGAGTGAGCCTCACTGAGAGAGGGTTGGACTGCATTGGTCAGGTACAAAGAACCCTTCCTGATTATCTATGTGTGGATTGATTGGATTCCTAGAAAGCTTTTGTGTACCAGAGGGGAGGTGTTCACAATTTTTTCCAGGCATGTCAGCATGCATTGTATTGATAGTAGAGCGGGTGCCGACCCTCTGCACAGCCTCAAGCTGGCTTCTGGTATTACTGTAGCCGGGCCCTGTAGCCAAGTTAGGTCATGATTGTTTAGATGGATCCTTGAAGCTGTGTTCCATACTGCAATGTTTTGTAAGTCCAAATTATGCTGAGAAAGAGGTATCTCCTAGTTTGGGGCAGGATTGAGGATCGTTGTAGCAAAGGTTGTTAAGTGCGATGGTTTCAAGTTCATAACAGAGGTGAGGATAGGCAGTGATGATCCAAGCAGTAGTATAGTAACTTCAGTCGCCATGTCAGAACTTCTGAAGCACTTCAGCTCAACAAACCCTCCTTATCTTGGGGGCGGGGTGCAATCACAGTAACAGATGGCGTGCATGTGACACATTTGTTGTACGCTGAAAGAAAAGAAAAAGAAAAAGAAAAAGAAAAACTACGTAGGCAGAGGAAACTCTCCCTACATCAATTAAGGAAAAGGAGACACATTGGCTCAGAAGAGCCGTGAGCCTCCTCCACCACGCTGATCCTCATTAGTTCAGTCTCTTTCCCTCTCCTAGGCTAGCTGTAGCTAGTGTAGTTTTGAGGGACCTCTGGTGAGGCCCTTGCTAGCTTGCTAGTTAAGAGACCTTTCCTTAATGCATTCGGCCTGTGGCCTGCGTAGACTTTTCTTGTGTTCTCTTTGTACGCTGATGACTTAATATTGACTGCCAGTGCAAATGACCCAAATGTGCTGCAAGCTATGCTAAATCGCTTGGATCTTTATGCACGGACTCTTCGGAAGAAGCACCTGATCATCAACACAGCGAAGTCAGAAATGGTGCATTTCAACTCCTCGGGATCCAATTTGCCTGTGTTCTCGGTTGGTGGAGTGCAAATGTCTCATCAAGAGTCCTTCAAATACCTAGGCATGATATTCCACAAGCAGATAAGCATGGCTATGTCTTCCGAGCATGTTACTGGCTCTTTCATGGCTTCTGCCTTCTGGATTCAGCGGTTTGTGCGCGAGCATGCATTAAGGGACAGACCGCATGCACCGCTCTGGTTGGAAAAAACATATTTGGTTCCAGCTGGCATGTATGCAAGCCAGGTGTGGGGCACAGAGTATTTTAAGGATAGCAAGGAATTTTCAAGTGAACTGCAAATGCGCCACATGAGTTTCTTAAAGGGCACATTAGGTGTGGAGCGTGCCACCACAAACTGGACTGTATTAAGAGAGTATGGGCATGTGCCATACTTACTTTTACTGGTTTAAGTCGTCTGTCAAGATGTATAATGGCTTGCTCGACCCTAACAGTGAGACACTGAGGAAGTTCTGAAGGCTGACTTGCACTTGCATTAACGGGCGCCTTTGTGCTGGACTGCCCTGATCTTGAATGGCTTTCAAGGATTGCAGTGCTGTGAACCTTTTGTTACGGCAAAGAGGCAGGGTAGACCTATTTCCATGCAGAATTTCACTGATGATTTAAGACACAGATTGCGCAATGTGTGGAGAAATTTCGAGCGAGTGGACCTGCGAGAAATAAAGAACAAATTGGCAACATACCAAGCACTCTTTGCTCTGCCTTTTTACTCCAACATACGCAAGCCAACCCGGTTGCCGAGGCACTTGCATCTGGATTTGTCTCAACATGCCATGCAAACTGTCAGCCAATTTAGGTTAAAAGTTTGAAGTTTGAATGTGGAAACTCCGTCCTGGGAGGATGGTTTTTCCCCTTTGTGCAATTGGTGCTTACGTGGACAAATTCAAGATGAGGTCCATGTCCTTTTGTATATGTAGGTTTGAAGGGATGTGTGCTTTGAGATAAAAATGCTTCGAACTTTTTCTGACTTTGCCTGGTGATTCTTCTCTTGCACAACCCTTCTTGGCCAACAACTTAGCGATTAAGCTGTATCTGATTTCCTCTTGCAACACAACAACAAGCTTTTCCTTTTTATAGCCAAACTGCCTGAGTCTGGCTGAAGGTCTCCCTTTCTAATCTAATCTAATCTAATCTTGGGGGCGGGTGGAGTCATCTGCACCCCGGGTGACAGTGTGAGGGGCCCTCACACTTGTAGCCCCTTCTAAAGAGCTTGGTCTTGACACTCATGAAGCCAACACATAGGTACCACCAAGCTTCAATCGTGGGTTGCTTTGAAACTTCTGTCCAGTTTGCGATCTCTTTTCTGTTTCCGCTCAGTGAAGGTTGTAACACAACCGCTGCTCATGCGGACAGATTCAACTTTTCAAACAACTTTTTCCTTGCACGACCCTTTTTGCATCAATAAGTGCCACTTATCAGTGAGTGTCAAAGCTGTTCTTGATTTCACCTTGCAGCACGACTTCAAGGACAAGTTGTCAGTTGTCGGACAATGAGCTTTCCTTCTTCATAACTGAGCTTATGGATTTGCTGTTGGCTGGCGCGGACCAGTCACAGGCCAATCAGCCAAACAACCTGGCCAATCTAATCAAATCTGGTTTGGTTACAGGCACGGTTTGCTTCAGCTAAGCTGCCCCCGCAGGCAGGTACAGCTATGTAACCCTTTCCTTTCCTTTAATCAAACTTTGGCTAGCTGCCAACAGCTCTGCTGCAGGCTCCTGGGTGTGGTTTCACTTGATTCAGCCAGCTAGGTCTTGATCTCAAAGTTTTTCAATTCCAAGTTTTATGAGTTGGCCATTTTTTGGTTAAAGGCCTCAGTGATTCCACTCAGCTACCCTAGTACTACTAGGACCTAGAAGGCGGGTATAGCGATGCAACTTAACCTTACCTTGATCTCAAAGGGGAGATGACAAAAGCATAATTTTGGGAGTGAAAAAGCGGTCCCAGGGTGGAGCTGTAGGCCTAATTTGGGTGATCTGAGACCAGGTGGGTGATCTAGGGTCTTCCTACTTCCATCATTTGTTTGTGAACATAATATTTTATGAAGTTATAATGGTTGGCTGGTTGATTTGTCAAACCAGAAAAGAACATATCCAGTGCTATAGGGGAGTTGTCTACCTCAAGGAGAAAAGAGAGACAAGCCAATGGGGACGAGGAATATAGCAAAACATGCCATTCAAGAGCAAGGTGCCCAAAGATGTGCTTCTTAAACGTGTCTGAATCACAGCTTGTATTGCTTTGAAAGCAAAGAAACAGCATCTAGCAACAGAGGCTGCTTGGTGTGGTCCGCATTGTTGCAGTGTACCGTCCACTTCTTCCTATCGCTCTTCCTTCAAGTCATCTATTGCGTACTTGATCTCCTCCAAGTAGTCATTGATTGATGCCACACACCTGCACACAGATGAGGCACACCATGAAGGCATGTGCAACTGTTATTCACACCCTCAGCAGAGCATCTACGCATGTACACAACTGCCAAGCTCACAGGCAGTGGCTTAAATGACTTTGGAGCATGCTTTGGTTTCTACTGGATGTGAATGCAGAAAAAGACTTGAATGGCCACTGTTAAGTCTTGATGATGTAAGATGTAGGTACAAACATGTGCATGTGCCTCTCTGTACAAATGCACGTGTCTGTATGCATGCGTGCGTGCGTGCGTGTGCGCGCGCGCGCGTATGTGTGTATGTGTGTGTGTGTGTGTGTGTGTGTGTGTGTGTGTGTGTGCGCGCGCGCGCGTTTCGCGCTATGCATGTGTATGTGCACGGTTTCATGCACGTATTCAAAAGCTTATAAAGCAATAGTGTAAAACGTGCTCATGTCTTTGTATGCGGTGGTCTTTGACATTTGCCCAAGGAAGCATCAGTCCTTTTATTCCATGAGCAAATTTCAAGGGAGGTTTTAATGTGTGAGGTCAGCAAGGATGGAGCATAATTGCTGAGGCGCCAGCAATATAACAATACTGTGCAGACTTTATATCACCACGCGTATATAACGCTTCTTACCCTGCGCGGTGACTGCGCGCACGTAAAAATATAATTTTTGAAGGGTGCATGGTTGTGACAAGTGAGGGAAGCGTCGCAAGCGACGCTGAAAATTGGCGTAACCATTCCTTCTTGACACAGAGGTGGCATTGATTTGCAGGTGGCATTAATATTCAGTGCCTGGGGCAACAACAGGACCTTCCTGCAGCAGGCCATGCCTTGTTCACGCATGTATGCGTGGCTGAGCAATTGCATGGCGCGCTGCTCCTGCCATTCATTACTTGCTGCAGGCTCTCCTTAGGCAATCAGCAGCAAAACACACACCAGAGGCTCCCTTATCCACACACCAGGGTAGGGGGTGCAGGTCATGCTCCACATCGCATCAGCAAACTTCCGTGTCTTTACCTCTCTATTCACGCAGCAACTCACACCATCGTTAAAACATAAATTTAAAATCCCATCGCAATTGGGATAATGCAAATCCGTTGGCTCAGCGGGAAGCTGGAATGGTCCGCAGATGGACTGCGAAGTCCCCAGAATGGACACCCCCAGGCCCCGGACTCAGCAGGGGCATCTACAAAAGAATGCTGATGAAGTTTGTGTTGACTGGAGCTGTTCCGGGGGCCTGGGGTGGCAGGGCTGGGAAAGCCAAATCCAAAACTTTGCCCGCTGCACCTCAGGTCACCAAAACTTGGCTGCCCCGACAAAACTTTTTGCTTGGCCTGCATGCCAAGTTTAATGGCGGGGGGTGGGGTGGATGGCTCTGGCCAAGGACTGCCAAAAAAAATTTCAAAAAAGTTTCAATGGCACCAACCACGGCCTCTCCTGCCCCCCTAATACTGCAGGGCTTCCTAGCATAGTTTGCTTGGAGTGCATGCCAAATTCCAGGGCGGGGGTTGCCCTGGGCGGGCCAGGGTAGCCAGGTGTGGACTTTATTGGACAAAGGCAAACCTAGGGGCTCACTCCCCATGAATGGGGCTTCGCCAAAAATTAACTCTTTTTGGAACGAAGAGAGGTATGAGTAATCAGGTGCGCCCCCCACAGCAGCCCCTGTGCAGCAGCCCCCCTCCAAAGCTGCTCCTTCTTTGCCAGCTGGTCCTCAAATCTTGCACCAATGCAACCCGCTCCAGCATCAGTATAGGGCAAGCTCGCGCAAGCAAGGGCACGCAGCCATGGAAGCAGCAGCAGCAGTGGCAGCAACAGTGAGGAAAACAGCACCAGCGAAGAGGGGAGCTGTGATGAGGAGGGAAGAATGGAAGGGGGATGGTTGGAAGGCAGGGAGTGTGGTGGTCATGATGGGAGCATGAGGACATGACTGAGTGGATTGCACTTATCCGTGGTCCAGACATGTCATTACTGTTCATTGAATTTTGAAGAACCTTTGAATTGATGCCCCTCATACTCCTGTGAGGCAAAGTGGGGCAAAAGCCCCTGCATGGTTGATTACCAATGTGTAAACACTTTTTGGGCTGCGAGGTTAATGCGTGGTTGCAAAACTTATCAATATTTTTATGCGAGGTGAGTCCATGTTTGCAAGGTACTATACTATCCTGTCCTCTCTCACACAGACATTGTGCTCACCAGATGCAACATTACCTTAAGCGTGTACTGAACCCCAATCCAAGCATTGTAAAGGCCTCACAGGATAACACATCAAGGGCAGGCAAAATTCAGAGCATCAAGCGAGTGGATTGTATTCCACCTTGCCTTCCCTATCCTCCATGCTGCCAACAATCCCCCGGGTTTGGGAAATTTACCTCAACCCAACAGCCTAAACACAATGAGCAGCTGCAGATGATGCACAGGCGGTTGGGGATGCCCCTTTCACAGTTTTTAAAGGAGGTCAGCCACAACAAGCTCGGCAACATGTGTCCAACCCCTCCCTCCCCCCTGCCACCCCAAACATAAGTCCCTACCTGTCCAATTGTTGAATGTTTTCATGCAGGGCGTTGCTGTACTCTTCCGCCGTGGGCTCAGGAGGGGGCGGCTCACATGGAGCGCCACCAGAGCAGGCATGATGATGATGGTGGTGGTGGTGGTGGGTACGGGCGCTACCAGGCTCCAAGGGGTCGGCCTCATCCTCATCCGGGTGGCTTTGGCCTGCCAGGACTGCAGGGCTACCCAACGGCCCTACACCTTCAGCCAGCGGCGCTTTCTGTAAAAAATGTACATGTAACATAGACTGCTCGGTTACTTGATCAAGCGAGCATGTGGGGCATCGAGAAAAGGTAAGAGGAGATGCAAACAAGGAGTGATGAGGGGGCAAAACTGGAGAAAAGGAGGTCGTTGAGCATCGAGCCGGTTGCCAGAGAGGAACTGCATTCCATGCCAACGAGGACCAGGAAAAAAGCACATGCAAGCTTTCCAGTGAGAACAAAAGCAGTCGCTAGTCCTTTCTGATGCCTATGATCCACTAGATTTCTGCCTCTTGTGGTTCACCGTCACACTTGCCATGCCGCTGGGGTTTCGCAATAAGAACTGCAGGTGACACCACAAGACTGGCCTTTTTTGATGTCATGTCACGATGATGATGATGATGATGATGATGATGATGATGATGAGGGCAAAGGAATTAAAAGGCTGTGTGAGCTAGGTCCAACTGCGTGCATACAGGAAAATCTTCCTAACAAGCGAGCTAGGAAGGACCCCACCCCCATTTTAGATGTACCACACTCAAGACGCTGTTGTCTGCCTTGAACACCTGATATAAGAAACTATCTAAACGATTGCATGTGTGAGTGCTGACCAACTTGATCAGCGGCTTGATTTGATCAAAAGGGCAGTTTGTGAAATAGATGACGTTTGTGTCCAGCCTATCAATCAGGCTTCAGCAGATGGCTGAACTCATGTAAACATGGAACAGAACTCGTACCTGCCAAGAAAACACCCCTGCTGCTCCTGCCTGCTTGAGTGCTTGGAGGCTCAGAGTCAGCTGCAGTTTGGTGCGCTCGTGGCCCTGTATGCCGTGGAATGTACAAGCAAATGAGCATCTTGGGATGGCCCTTTTGCCCAAATACATGAGCTACAAGGCAAACGCTGGTTATAGCATTCCTCTGCATTTTTTCCATTTTTTAGTCTAGGTTCTAGGGAGAACAACATATATTTGGTTGGTTGCACAAGTCATATCTCCTGCACATGACACTCCATGCATTTCAGTTGAACTTCTTGAACAAGTCCTGAGCATACCACTGCAACCAAGCGCCTCCTTCTACTCATATATATGGACAGGAGTGCCGACCATCTTCCTTCAGCAGTGCAGGATCCCAAACTTGGGCTATGGGCCTCATACCTGGATCTCTTCTACATAGGCTGCCAGGTCTTCACGTTGCCTGCTCCGCAACTCAGCTTGAACAGCTCGTGCCTGTGCAGGAAAGCACGACAATTCAACCACAGGTTAACTCGCACCTGTGCAGACAGGCATGATAATCAAGCTGCATTAGGTCAGTTTAACAAACTCTTGCCAAAAGCTTAACCTCATTGTCCTCTCCTCAAGACACGCAGCTAGTTTTGAAGTGCGCCTTCTTTCCTTATTTTTAGGGTACGACAGGGCCACGTAATAGTACGTGACCCTCGACGTAATATCACTTTTTCTTTGTAAATTTTCTTTGTGGATTCACCCTCAAAGCTCAGCTTTGACCTCCGAGTGCGAATCCAGTGGCAAGCTCAACAGTAATTTTGAACAAAGTATGTATTTGTGAAGATAGGACAAGATAAAGGCCAAGCTTTAGAGGTGCAAGTGGGAGGACCCCCCCTGCTTTGAAAGCAGGTGCACTCATCAGGTGGCTGCAAGCCACCTGCTCAAGCACACATTCAAGGCAACCAAGAAAGGTCTGACACTGTCATTGCCTTTGACACTTTTATTGCTGCTCCAGGGCTACATCTTGTCCAGCAAGGCATTGCTTTGCAAAAGGAGCAATAAGTTTCCAGACATGAGCGGTATGTGTGTGTGTGTGTGCGTGCGTGCGCAATAATGCATGCTGCACGCGTGCAAATTTGTGCAAGCGCACAAATGTGTGCGTCTGTGTGTTTGTGCACACGTGCACGTGTGTGTGCATGCTTGTTTGTTTCTGTGCATGCTGGCCTTCATATTTTGAGAGTGTCCTTACAGCGACATGATCAACAGTTCCTTAGATCCCCAAACTTCACCATACCAATCTTAGGTCAAAATTTTTGCTGGAAAATGTATTACAAGTACTTACATGATTACATTACATAACACATTTTCTTGTTAAATTAAAAGTCATACCCTACTTATTTTAAATGAGCAAGGGAGGCTACGCACTGTTGCGGCTGGAACGTGAGAGACATGGCCTATGGCCATTTTTCAATGCTGGAAACATTGCTTACATGCTCGGGGTTGGCCAATTGCGTATATAGATTTTTTTAAGCATGATGTGTACGGATAATATTGCGTATGTATGTACATAATGGCTGAAACGGATGTATGGAATCTTCCAACTTAGATCAACATGAAAGTGGGGTCAGTGGATGGCAGCAGGTTATTCACTGTATCCGATTCACCAGACCCAAAAATCATCACCTAGCAACCTGTGGGCGTTCAAAGGTGCACATGCAACATTCAGGGACATCCTCATAAAACCTGCAAAAAACACAGCTTCTAGAAAGGGGTAACCCAAGAGTATCTTTGAATTCAAGAACTTATCAACCCATCTTGTCCACATCCCACCATTCCTCTCCTCATAGTGAAAGCAAAAATTTACCTTTCTCGTCCAGCAAAATCCCCCTCATCCTCCTCCAGGTCAGTCAGCCATGCTAAGCACCTGCCCTCTTCCTTCTACGGCTGCTTTTCACACGCAAAAAGAGAGATGCCTTGCGCGCGCTGCAAAGCCAGGCAACTGGCTCTTCTGGGTGCAAATAATGCCAAAGAGCAACTAGCTGCGCTCTGGCATAGCCTGTGACATTTGCTGACAATAACTGGCCCGCTGTTCCTGTTTTGTAAGGGAATTCAGCTGCCATTCGCATTTGCCAGAAGCTGCGTAAGCACCTGCAAAACCACCTGCTCACTGCCATCCTCAAAAACTTGGCTGCCCCTGCTGGGTTGATGTTGCATAGCAGCGTGCTGCACCTCTTGCTCCCTGCAGGGCACTCCCGGAAGCACTTCTCCCCTCTGCTTACTACCACCAGGCAGGCTACAAGCATTACAGGCTACAAGTGTGTGCACAAATGTGTGCGCGAGTGTTACAGGCTACAAGTGTTACAGGCTGCAAAAGTGCTGTCACCAGCTTGCCCTCCCTGATGCTTTCAGGTCTATCCTATTCATGAGAGCTTCATTAGGGTGGGCCCATCTCTGCTTTTCAGACCTGATTGCCTACCATCAGCATCAAGCTCAAAATGCAACGGCTTGCCCTCCACCTGTCTCACTCGATACCCCTGTAAGATTCATAGTTTCTGACCTTTGTAATACTTGCTTCATTCTAACGTTATTGGGTGATCGGAATTCACAATTTCCTTCTCAGAGAGGCACTGATTGAAGGGGCACTTGAAGCTTTGATATCCCAAAACAGCAGAAATATGACGAAAATATGGCAAATATGGAATTATATGTCAAGTCATCCCCTCATCCCATACTTTTAATTTCTCGTTCCTGCTAGCCACGCACTGCACCTCATAGCCCCATCTTAGCACCACCTTATAAAGCTGATGTCTCTTGAGCAAGCCTTGCGCAATAGAATCAACAAAATAAGAAGCACAAGCACACAGCTCTGAAGAGGCATGAGGCCAAAGGTAGTGAAGTTAAATGCAAGGAAGCTGCTTAAAACTTTGAAATGCAGTGATGAAGGAGCTACAAGCCCCTCACCTTGAACCCAACAAGGAAAGCCCAAAGATGGAACAAGGGGCACAGTGTCAGCCGGGAGCACGCGAGCACATTGAGCACATTGCCTCCAACCTTATACACCACGCACTTGCAATGGACCCATGGTTTACCTGTATCGAGCATTGGCTGAAAGCTGCAGTCAGTTCTTGAAGCAGGGCTTTGTACTGCCCTTCTTGCTTGTTCTCCAAGAAACGCCTGTGGTGCATGAGTTTGTGCGCGTGTGTTTGTTGACCTATATGGATATATTTGGATAGGTGAGTGTGTCCATTCTCGTGCCACAATCTAGTCCAAATTGAGAAGATGCGAGCGATGAACTTGCTTGAAAATGTACATTGAAGGCTTGCCTTTGTGTCTACGTGCTTGCAATCATAAAACGCGTTTTTTGCAGTTACCGGTATACAAAAGGATGAGAATGCAATTACACAAATGTTTTTAAAACTTGACAACCTGCCAGCCGTGTTCCCTGCAACGACAATGCGCCAAACCAAACATGCATGCAATGCAAAGCTAGCATTACATGCTGACCTGAACCCCAAGTGCAAGCGCGCATAGTGCCGTGCACGCTCATGGTGCAGCCCCATGAACTGCTGCATGAGACCCAGAGGGGTGTCAGCCAATGGTGCCGCCTCAGGTCCACCATCCCCATTCTGCGACTGCGGCAGTACGCGAGTGTGTGCTTGTGCTGCAGATGCTGATGACTGGCCGCTGGCTGTAGCTAGGCCCTGTCCAACAGTAACAGTGCAAGCAGAATCCGCCGCGGCTGTGCTGCTTGCCTCCATTGGTGTGCTGTTTGTGGGAGCTACGGCAGTTGTAGTGCTGACCCGGCTGCTGTTGTGGTGGTTGGGGACGGTTGTCCCCTCAGCTGCGAGGTGCAGCGCTGCGGGTGCAGTTCCAGTAGGACTGCTGCTGCCGTGAGGCATGGTGGTGTCTCAGGAGAGAAGAAGAGGCTGGTATCACTCAGGTTGCGGCAGTCTTTTTCTCTCAGAAGGCGCCTAAACAACTTTCCTCTCAAAAGGTGCCTGATAGGTGATGGTCTGCTTGTACTTTCGAATCTCCTGTGTATGAATGTGTATGTCTGTGTGTGTGTGTGTGCGCGTGCGTGCGCGCGCGCGTGTTCGTATATGTGCGTGTGTGTGTGTGTGTTTGTATGCGCGCGCTAGTGTTTGCGTGTGTGTGTGTGTGTGTGTGTGTGTGTGTGTGTGTGTGTGTGTGTGTGTGTGTGTGTGTGTGTGTGTGTGTGTGTGTGTGTGTGTGTGTGCGCGCGCGTATGTGTGTGTGTACGCGCACGCGCGTCCGTGTAGGTGCGTGTGCGTGCGTGTGTGCATGTGTGTGTGCATGTGTGTGTGTGTGTGTGTGTGTGTGTGTGTGTGTGTGTGTGTGTGTGTGCGCGCGCGCGCGCCCGCATTCGTGTACGTGCTTGTCCGTGCGTGCGTGCATGTGTGTGTTGCATCAGCTCAATTCAAAGGCATACCTCCTTCACAAAGTCTAGTGCCTTGGTGTGGATGAGCACAGTCTCATCGTCCAGAGGTTTGTCGATAATGATCTTGTCGCTGTGGGCACAAGCAGGAAGTGCTTTTGCACGAGCGCATGCAAAGCTACAGATACAGCAAATGCTTGCGGTTTGGGCACCTACTTGATGGGCCTGCTCTCATTCAGGTGAGTGATGAAGACCTTGGTCGGTATGTCACTGCAAACAGGGGAGAAATGGGAGATGTCATCTCCCCCTGAAGTGTGTCTCCACCTGAAGTTTGTCTCCCCATGAAGTGCCTCCCCCTGAAGTGTGTGGGGCACAGCTGGTTTTGAAAAGGCTCACCATCTGATGAGCACTCCCCTTGTGGCAGTCACCATAAATGATTTGCAAAACTGCTGACCGCCAAGGTCTTTTTTTTATAATAAACTTGCTCAGTCAGGTTCTAAATCTTGGCAGCAAACCTTTCTGCTACCAATTTTTTAAATAATTTTCCGCAAACCAAAATACAGGAATAAAATGTTAGAATGCCAGTCATGAGAGGGGAGGGGTTCAGGTTAGTCCTTCTCTACCTGTGTGCCTGCCTCTCTTATGCTTCTCTGGAGGATACAGCACACGGGGATGTGAAGAAGCTGGCTGAGGCTTGGGAGGTGGGTTGGATATATTGGACATAGATACACACTCATGCATCATTTAGCGCATGCACTGCAGATCCTTTCCCAATGGGCACACCCGATCTGTTGGACGCTCAACTCACACAATACTTGTGCGCAAACACGCGCGCACACACACACAAACATACACGCACATGCACGCACGCACGTGCACACACACATACGCACACACACATACTCACACACACACGCACGCACGGACGCACGCACGCACGCACGCACGGACGCACGCACGCACGCACGGACGCACGCACGCACACATACCAACACGCGCACGTACACATACACTGCGCACGTGTGCACATACACACACAATTTGCAATAATGCATCAATCTGCTTCTGCGTCGCATTTGTACTCCTTGGTCAACTCCAATATAACACACAACGTCAATAGCTACATGGGTGTCTGGCACAGAAAGTGTACATTCATCTACATGCTCTTCATGCCTACCAGCACTGTTGATGCACTGTTGATGCACTGTTGTTGGATACACTGATGCACTGTCAACGCTTGCCCTTCTTCCAGGGCTACAGCTGTGACCGTTTGAAGGATGTCCCGGAGTCACAGCGATGCCAGTTTGTGACAGAGGAATGCCGGTCAGGTCAGTTTGTGTCCATTCAGGTCCATTCAGGTTCAGGTCAGGGTGTTTCCTGCTTCCAGCGATGGCTGCCAGTTCACAATACTTTGCATTTTTCTTGCCTCTTGTCTTCTCGTCTTATCTACCCACCCAACATTGTTCTATCACACACAAGTAATTAAGACACCCCTGCTCATGCTTTTTGTTGCCTGAGTAGACAGCCGCGTGCCATACACGGAGTGGTACTACTGCTCAGTGGCGCCCTATGGCGTGTTTGCAACAGGGGGATTCATGGTAAGAGCAAGGGTACCTGCACTCTTTTGACCCACAATGTATTTTAGGTTGGTTGATGCAACAAGTATGTATGCGAGTTTTGAATTGAGTTTAGTGTTTCTTGGACGCAAGTTCAGCCTGTCCCAGCCTCTTGAGGCTACTGTCTTATTTAGTTCTTTTAGCGCACTTTAAGGGACACTTTACTTTAACTTGAGTGGTTGGAGGCTTTGCTGTTGAACAAACGCCTGCCTTTCTTCCTATAGCCTGGAATCTCTCGTGCTCACTTCATTCCTTGTTTTCAATTCCCAAGCACTGTCTCAATTGATTGGCAGTCTTCTCATATCCTCAGGAGCATCATTTCTCAGGTTAACCAATGGCCTATAAGCCATGTGTTCCACGTCTTCTTTAAAGAATGTCAAAGTATATGGCATATGTATGTATGTGATTGCGCGACCCTGACCATACCCCACCATGATTTTGAGCTCAAGCATCACAGAGTAGTTTTCAGATTAATTGATCAAAGCCCAGTGCATTGCCTTACGAAACCTTCCAAGGACTACAGCTGTGGAGCTGCAATCAGCAGCGCCCCTTGCCAATGTGTGCCTCTTGTCATTGGCTCCCTCCTCCTTATTCATTACAGCTGCGCCTCCGTACATACTAGCCAAGAGCACTGGCCCCCTGTCTAGTCACCTCCACGCATATGAACGACAGTAGCTACTTTGTGGAGCACCTGAGCATGTTGCCCTTGGAGAGAAAGGCCCTTTTCATCGAAGACGACTCGATTAAGGAGGGGAGCTTTCATCTCTGCCTTGGGGTCCTGCGCCCCATCTCACCACCCTGTATTTCAAGTTCAAGATTTGGGCCTAGAGAGTGTTGCCCTCCGCCTACAGGACAGTACATCCAAAAACGCAATCAAATATAGGCCTCTGTGTGAATCCTGTGTCCGCCAGCTTTGCGTCGAGACTGTAGCTGCCATTGTGCTCACCCTCAGGTTTGTGCTGCGCATTCTGCGTGCCGTGATTGCTGCAGATGCTGCTGGCCTGTGTGCTGCCACTGCTGTTCTGCCTGCTGGGCAACACTGCTGAGTTGTACTTCAGCCCCACCATGTCGCTGGTGTCCCAGACCATCCCCAAAATGCGGCCAAGGTTTGCGGGAGGTGCGCGCAGCCAAGGCTGTCTCAAAAGCATCCACCAAGTGTTACCAAGGGTTTCAAAGTTGGACTACAGCCCAAGACTCTGGCTGATTGGCTGCTGGTGAAATACACTCAATCAGCATTAATAATTGGAAGCAACTCTGACAAACACGAAGATAATTCAAATGAGTCTTGATGAAGCATCCACGGCTATCCTAAGCCATGGTCAGGACAAAGCCAAATCGTTTTTTCCTTCTCCTGCCTTGCTCGTGCACTCCTTTAGCCCTTTTGATTTCCTGCAAGATTTGATTGCTCACGATTCAAGTGGATGCTTGCACAGTGCTGTCTGTCAAGATCTGTCCTCAAGCCCAGTCTCAGCCAACAAATCACTTTGCTTGTGGACTGATGGGCAGTGACATTGAATCACTTTTGCTTGTATGGACCAATGTACAGTGACCTTTGTGGCCATGGGCAACGGCGCCCCAGATTTGTCTGCCAACATCAGCGCCATCCGCAGCGGCCAAGTGGCACTGAGCGCGGGGGCCTTCACGGGGGCAGCCATGTTTGTGCAGTGCGTGGTGGCATCAGAGGTGAGTGCACGCACATGTGCTTGTACTTGTGTGTGTGCGTGTGTGTGTGTGTGCAGTTGTAAGCAACGAGGATTGGGGCTCCCATAAGGTGCCTGTAGATGACAAGGGTTGAGGATTTTACAGTTTTTTTGGGTACAGCACAACCACCTACCGAGGGCGTAGGAGGCGAGCATGTCTTTTAGGTGTGCACTGGCTTTTGCATTAAAGGTGGCTCCTAATGGATGGATGCAGCCCACACCAGCCAAAGCACAAATGGACTGGCTTGTGCTCTACAGATTTGGTTTGGCGTATAGCTTCATGGATTGGCTCTGAGAGGGATTGAGGGATGTCATAGGCTAAGCTATTGGAGTGATGTTGCGTCATGAATTGGTTCAAAACGGCGCAGCTCTGCCCAGGCCTAGCACATCAGTGCCTGTTACGCAAGATCCACATCCATGCAGATGCAGGCTGCACACAGGCTGTTCCTTTCTGTGGGCAGCTCCCTTGTGCGGCCATCAGACACACACACACGCACACTCGCTGCCAGCGCTCTTTTAAACCTGGTGGATGTGCTTGCGTGTGTGTGTGTGCCTAATATAGGTCGTAGCATCAATAGGGTCATGACCTCCGATTGTGGGTGCATGTGCCTCCGCTCTCACTGAGGCTGTATATATGTTTGTGCGCATCTGCCTGACCCAGTGAGAGCATGTCATGCAAGGGTGCATGTGTGTACGTTGCCTTCCTCAGGTCATCCGTATCAGCAAGGGCGTGACCTGCAAGGGTGCAGTGCTGCGCGACGTGGGCACCTATGCCGTCAGCATCACAGGCGTGGGACTCTGCCTTTACTCAGGCGTGGTGCGTACAAGCAGGCTGATAGGGACAGACAGGCTCAAGAGCGCCTTGTTTCAAAATTGTGTTGTTGCTGTTGGCCAATGAGCGCCATATGTACAAGAGCCATAACCACCGCCATCATCATCATCATCATCAGCAGCAGCAGCAACAGCAGTAGCAGCAGCAGCAGCAGCAGCAGCAAATGTCCCTGCATCTGGGCAGCCTGACTTGCGTGCTTTATTGTTGCGGGTAAGGGTGATGCAGGGTACAGTGTGAAGCCAGTGGGTGCATCACGCCCTGCACTAGCACATTGATCCATTTGACTGCCCAAACTGTGGTTCACCTCGCCCTTGATGCAAGCCACGCTTTCCCCTATCGTACCCTCTTTTGACTTAACTTACCTGCAACATGCTGGTTGCCTCCTCTCTTTTGCGCCCCAAAGCAAACATCCTCGTTGCCTCGCTCATTGCTGTGCGCACCTCCTTGCAGATCACGCATTGGTTTGTCGTGTGCGCTGTGCTGGTTTACGTTGTGTACGCAAGCTGGGTGTTTGCGGGGGATGAGTGGCATGCAGCAGGGCGACCTAACCTGCAGCCAGACCGCGCAGCATGGGAGGACCTGCGGGCGATGCTGCTGCAAAGGTGGGGCTCCCGCAAAAACAACAAGCAAGTAACGACATACGTGCACGAGTGCGCGCATGCGCGCGCGCGCGCGCACACACACACACACACACAACTCACACAAGATACACACTCTCAAGCACACAACACGCACAATCTTTTGCGCCTGCCTGCTGCAAAGGCCAATGATGTATCCATGTGACACATTTGAGTTTTGTTGCATTTCGCAGTCCCAGGTCTGATGCCCCAAGGATTGTCCTGCTTTCAATGCAGGGGGTACAAGCGCAAAGGGGGGCCAGGGGCAGGGGCGGGGGCACTGCAGGTCCAAGAACAAGCGCAGTATGCTGAAGCTCTGCTGCCTTGGGCCTCTTTGGAAGAGGGGGATGCTGAGGGGGTGCAAGCAGGGATGTTAGATGTGGAGGACGGAGGTGTTGGGGGGGAGCACTCGCGAGCGCAAGGGTCCACCTCTGTACGTAAGTGCTATAACCACTGTCTGTTGCCACTGCTGCTGCTGCTGTATTTCATGTGTATATGTGTGTGAAGGGAGGGTTGGGGTCAGGGGTAGCAGATGCGTGTGTCTGGGAGGCAAAAATCTCCAACCGTTGTCTCTGCGTACAAAAAAGCATGCAAGCTACGTGCACAGCAGGTGTGTGTATGTGTGTGTGAGTGCGAGCGCATGGTGGGCAAAGATCTATGACCTTCGTCTTTACCTTACGGAGGTATGCCATGGATTGATGCATGAGTTGAGGTGCATACTCCAGATCTCTCACACTCACACTCCTGGTTTCTCTCTGTATGCTTGTGGGCGTGCACACACACACACACACACACGTGCACAACCATACACAGACTTCATTCTGTTGGCAACACTCATACTGCGCTGCTGACAAACGCAATGGTTTGGTCAGGTCACAGACAAGGCAGAAGCAGCAATGGTGGTGGCGGTAGCGGGGGGGGCAGTGCTTCTGCTGCTGGGGCAGGCCACACCCAGCGCTACCTGGACTCCCGCGCTTACAAGGAGGTGCGTTTAAGGGAACAAGCAGGAGCTATTGGTGCACCTGTGTGCTGAAGCAAGTGAATGGGTCCATGCGTTATTGATTGTGTGCTTGCACACAAACACATGCACACACACAATCACACAAACACATGCACACACACAATCACACAAACACACAGCACTGCCATAGGAGAGAATGTGCTTGGCTGTCAGTGGCGCATGGTGCGGCTCCAGCGCACTCTCCGTTCCTGCAAGGGGCCTGCGTGCTTGCACGTGGCTAGGAGCTGTCTTCAAGCAGGAAGCAGAGCCTGTAATGAACACTCCTGTGATGCCTGGAAGCTCCGAGCAGGCAGCAAAGTGCCCATAGTGCACATTCCTATGACGCCTAGAACTTCTGCACGCTGCTGCTTCCTCCAGGCAGTGTAAGGCAGCCTGAGGATGAGCACACAAAGGCATTGAGCATGCCTGCTGTTCCCAAGACCATGCGGATTTGCATGCTATCCGCTCCCCCCGCAGCATGCTACGCAGGCACACTGTGACAGGAACAGGGGAGCAGCGTGAATTTTTACCTGGAGGCTAGCCGCATCTGTGTTGTTGCTGCGCGTGCACTTGAAACGTGGCCTTCATCTTGCAGGATCGCCGCATGTGTTGGTTGTGGCTGCGCTTGCCTTGCGCAGGCAGTCTGGGCAGATCTGGAGGATGAGCCTGCCTTGCAGCCGCAGCAGCCGCCGCAGCAGCAGCAGCACTTTGGTCATCTGCAGGCTGTGGAGCTGCAGAGCAACTCTGAGGGGGAAGGGGGAGGCGCTGCAGACAAGTGGCCCAGGTTCCTGACGCCACACCCGCCGCACACCTCCTATGAGCCACCCTCTTTAGGAGACGCATCGCAGCAGGTGAAGACATGTGTACTGTTACTGAATTGTGTGTGTATATGTGTATGTGTGAGGGGGGGGGGGCGTGGGTGTGCAGGTGGAAGGGGGTGTAATGAAACGGATGGTCACTGTTTCTGTGCATGCACTTAATTTGAGCTCAAAGGCAGAGACGTGCATTGCTCCTTAGTGCATGTGATCCAAACCTCAACTTTTGCCGACAGCTGACTCAAGGCCCAGCGGCTCAGAGGTCCCAAGCATCCAGCTTGCAGCAGCTGGCGAGAGCATGTCATGGTTGTAGGTTGCAGTGCCCCTTAGGAAGAGGTGACCAATCCTTTTATCAGCCAAAACTCCCTTACCCAATCAGCGCGTGGTCATCGGCCTCTGCTCTGCTCTACTCTCTCACAACTCTTATGATGAGAGTCATGCCCAATCAGCTTGTGCCCCCACCCAAGACTACCCATGCACATGAATAGCAACAGCAAGGTCATGCGTGTGTTTGCACTTTACAGGGCCTCAACCATCCCCGCTCCTCAAAGAGCACAGGCAGCATACGCACGTGGACCCATGAAACAGGCTTTGTGCGTGACCAGGGTGCCCATGGGGCAGGTAGCCTTGCTGATCAGCTACCCTCCCACATCACCCCATCTGTGCAGGCAGCCGCGGATGACCCCACGAAGTCTGCGATTGACTGTACATGGGGTGGGGGTGGGGGTGATGCTGATGAGTGCAGTAGGGGTAGCCATGGGCAGGGCACAGGTGCGCATCCTGGTCTGGAAGCAGCCGGAGAGCTGCCGTGGGGGGGGGGTGGGGGGTGAAACAGAGGGGGGAATGCTGCAGGGTAGGATGGCCCTGCTTCCGGGTGCAGACAGGCGCCAGCATTACCAGGACCATCACCAACACCAGCAGCAGCAGCAGCAGCAGCAGCAGCAGCAGGGTGGGTGGGAAGGGGAGGGGCAGCTGAGCTGGACGGGGCAGCTCTGGGAGAAGGTGCGTGCGCACGCGTGTTTGCATGCGTGTGTGTGTATGGGTGCTGGCACCTAATGCCTATTTGCTTCGCTGCACTGTTCCATTCCTGGATGGCACATGAGCCCGTGGCCCTGGCCTGCCAATGGGCACAGAGGAGTCTTTGAAGAGCGCCTTTTGAATGGGCTACAGGTCACGCACTCCCTGCAATGCGGCAGAGGGCAAGCTCACATGCACTATTAGTGCACATGCTGGCCTTGCACATGCGCTTTTCACTGTGCCTGCTACTACCACAACTTCACACACACACACACATGAGCAGGTCAAGCACGAGCTAACGTTAGGGGAGAGCGACGAATGGCAGGAGCTGCCGCGCTGGCAGCGTGTGCTGCGGGAGGTGTCCTTCAAGTGCTTGCTGCCTGCGTACGCTGCGCAGCGCGCCACCATCCCGCAGGTGAAAGGACTCCTTGCTGCAGCAAACTTGAGCCATTCCAGGCCCTCACAAATGTCTGCATTTGCCTCTCCTGCGTCATCCATGCATGCCGCACAAAAAGATCCCTTGTCCGCGATCCTGGTCTCCTTGTGCATCAAAAGTGTCCATGCCACAGAGGAGAATCCCTGTTGTTGCAGGTCACCCGTGGCACAGAGAAGGATCCCTGGCAGGTGCACCTATAGCTACCTTGCTCCACGATGTCTCAAGAGCAACCATTGTGTTGCTCCCACAGCATGCTGGCCACTGCTGGTTTCTTATCTGGCAGCCGTGCACTTCAAACTGCTGTGCTATTTACATGCGCAACATGAGACAATGCCGATTGCCCACCCCTATCGAGCACCTGCTGCTGTAGCTAAGGGTGGTGAAAGCTCAAAGCTTCACATTCAAAAGGTCAGCATGTAATCTGCAGGCCTGTGCAAAGAATGAGTGGCTGCATTGATCCAAGTGCTTACTCTGTTAGCACGGAGGGCCCCCCGTCAAAAGCGCACCTGCCTACTTTCCTCCAATGCTTCATAACGTTGATCTGTGTACACATGCTGGTAGATCCAGCTTCCTTCATTACATCAATTTATTTACATGTGCAGGTAGACCCGGCTTCCTACAGCCAGCAGTGGCTTGTGGTCAGCATGCTCTGCAGGTGAAGAGCTGAGTTTTTTGGAGTGCTGCAGTGGCTGAGTTTAAATCACAGGTGCCAAAAAAGAGGGTGGCTTGTGGTCAGCATGCCGTGCAGGTGAAGAGCAGAGATTGTGAGTGTGGTAGTGGCTCCAATGTTGTTGTTTATGTGTCAGGGATTTGGGTGGCTCGTCTCAGCCGCCGTGGGCGCGCATATAGGTGTCTAAGCCGGCCAAGACATTCCATTTATTTTGGTAATGGACGCGGCTCACATGCGTTCATGGAGACAGCAGGCGCCACGAGCTAATCCTTGTGCGCGCTTCACCTTTGTGGCAATGAACCTTGTGGCATCGCTCCTTTGCTGCAATGTGTGTAGCTGCAATGTGTTCTTACGCAAGAGTTGCCTTACCCATGCGCCAGGCTCATGACGGTTGCTTGCACGCAACAAGTGCCGTTGGAATTCTCTGTGATGCAGCTGTCATTCTCATGGTTTGATGTTCACTTCTGCACACGAACACGCACGCACGCACACACACGCACATACACACACATGCAGCCCGCTGGCTGTGCTGGTGTACTTTGACGCCTACAGCCTGGGGGCTGTGATGACGGCCATGGCAGTGGGCTTTAGCTTAGGCCTGGGGGTGCATATCCTAACCAAAGATGAGGAGGGCCTGCCGACCTTGGACTTGGGCACTAGGTCAGTGGAGTTCTGGGTTAGCTTGCGCTCTGCGTGGCAGGCTGCTCTTTTGCGCTGTGCGTGGCAGGCTCTTATTGGGATGGGTTGCTGCTTTTCGTGTTTGCCAAGGGGCACTTAAATGGACTTGGATATGGGTGGAGGGTATTGCAGTTGTGTGACTCATTGCAGCAGATATGCTGTTGTTGGAAAGACACAGGGCAAACCTGTCCGCAGCAAGCCATGTGAAGGCAGGTGAGATACAGCGATGTCTACAGAGCATGCTTGGAAGGTGCACATGCTGCACAGGGCAAGCCGCAGTATACAGTCAATACATGGTGTTGTTTGGAGTATACCTACAAAAGATCTGATGTTGAATGAGGAATAATGTAAGCACATATTGGCCCCTTCTCCTGCGGGCTTTGAATTATTGATCGATTGTACATGTTTCCTTTCTCCTGCTAATCCATGCCAAAGCTTAATAGGTTTATTTCCCTGTCCACCCTTATCAAGCATCAGGGGCCCCCACACACACCCTTTGTTGTGCATGCTGCAGCTTTGCCTTTGGCCCAGCCATTCTGTCCTTGGCTGGGTTCTTCATGGGCGTGCTTTGGATCGACACGCTGGCATCTGAGGTGCGGCTCTTGCTTGCATGCCAAACTGTTGTATTTTGTTTGGGGGTGCAGGCAGATGCCGACAGCAGAGGCAGAGTGCATGCAAGGAATGATGGTGAGGGTCATGTGACGTTGCCGTTGTTGGACATGGGGGGTGACGAACAAAGGTGCCAGGTATAGCGCAAGCAGGCGTTTATGGCCGTCCCATTTCTGCTTGTACACAAATGGCTTACAGCTCCTGACCTTTTCAAAGGCAGGCTAAGCGTGGGCAGTTGCATAAACATCCTCACTGGGTTGGTGGTGGCAGTGCAAATCAGTACATGTGTAGGATCGGGTGTGATGAGCAGAAGGTTGGCCTTGCAAGATCATCTATTTTAACCCTTTTCAGCTCTCTGTAAGGTTTACCAAACTATATGTTTCCTCAACAATGCTGAGTCCAGTGGTCAAGTTGAAGCTGATTTGAAGTGGAAGATCATCTGCGTACGTGCTGCCTGCCCTCCCTCGTCGAAGCAAACTTAAAGCAGAAAAAGGACCGCGTTCCTTTTGCCTGCCCTCCCCTACCACAAGCCTCCCAGCTGTCTACTTCAGCAGTATCCGTAACAGACATGAGTGGCGCAGGTCGAGTCTACGCAGTCTATGCTTGAGCTTTTGCTTGTCTTGCAGGTTTTGTAGTGACACATTTGAGCCCGTGCTGTGTCAAATCGGCCTGACATTATTTGCTGGCCCTTTTTGTAACGAGACTTCCTACTTTGTTGTTACCAAAACCCAGCAAGCCTGGCACACAGGATCCCATACTTCACTTATTACCATTCATCTGCAGGTGGTAGGCATTGTATCCTTGACCTCCAGGTTGCTGGGACTGCCCCCCTCTTTGGTGGGCCTTACGCTGCTGGCTGTTGGCAGCTCCCTGGGTGACTTCTTTGGCAACCCTTCTATGGCTCGGGTGGGTGCATGCTGGGATGGTTTTTCTGGGTGGGTGCACTCTTGGGTGGGTGTTCTGGGTGGGTGCACTCTGGATTGGGCTCTGGGTGGGTTCATTCTGAGGTGTGGTGTGTTCTGAGAGTTTGCATCCTGGAGTGGGTTAAGGTGGGTTCACTCTGGAGTGGGGTGGGTGTTCTCAGTGGGTGCATGCTGGGTTGGGAGCTCTGGGTGGTTGCATCCTATGGCTTGGGTGGTGCGTGCTGGGGTGGGTGTTCTTGGTAGTTTCACTCTGGAGTGGGTGTCCTGCGTTGATGCATACTGGGGTGGGTGCTCTGGGTGGGTGCATGTTCAGGTGGGTGTTCTGGGTGGATGCATCCTGGGTAAGTGTTCTGGGTGCATGCATACTGGGGTAAGTGTTCTGGGTGGGTGCATACTGGGGTAAGTGTTCTGGGTGGGTGCATGCTGGGTCGACAATGATGGTGCGCACCTGGTGCCAACGGGTGCGATGATGGTGATGATGATGACGATGTCGATGATGAAGATGATGATAGTGGTGTAAATGTTGATGCTGGTGCGCACCTGGCTGTGTTCTGTCCCCCAAGTGCTTGCTTTGCCTGCTTTTGAGCGGGCAAGATAGGCTGTGCCTCTAGGTTCCCTTAGGCTCTTAATTTGCTATGTCCAGCATGTGTGGTACCAATGCTGCAATGTGCTTCTTGATTCAAGGCCTTGTGGCAAGCATGGAGCTAACTTCTGAAATGGAGGCAAAATGCTGGTGGCTTGTAGAGGATCTGTATGCAGCTTCAGGATTGTATACCCCATTGGTAGCTCCTGTACAAAATATGATTCCCTTCAGGGATCACCATTATCATATTATCCAGTTTTGAGATGCCTTAAAATAGGTGCCTGTCTACCGTTTAGAAAGTTAATCATCCCGCAAAATTAATTTTTTTGAGGGGTGCAGGATGACTGCGTGCACCCCAAAAAACTATTTTAAAGGATTAATGCAGGGTTGAAAAAATAAATAATATCAACAAAATCGAGGGGTCATGATCAAGGAAGGCCTCAAAGCCCCAGAGGCGCCATCAGCTAGGTCTGCACACCTTCTTCAGTCCCCCCACCCATCACTGAGAAGCAGCGGGAGGAGAAGCAGAAAGCAGAGGGAAAGAAGTTCCAAGAAGTGCTTGCGCGAAAGCGTGCGAAGCAGCCGAGCGCAAGCCTGGGCGCCCCCGCAAGCCAACAACTCTTACTCCCCATGCATGCGCTGGATAGTGTGCAGGCATGAGGGGAACACTTGCAGGCAAGAGGGGGCTATTTGCCCCTGCAGAAATGTGCAGGATACTGCAAAATAATTTTTTGAAGGGCTGCGGGATTACAGTAGGATTCAAAAATTGATTACTTCTTAAGGGGTGGGGGATGATTAAATCTCTGAATGGTGTTAGCTTCCACTTTTGTCACGCCCTCCTCAGCAGCCACGAGATATAAGTGTTTTCCAACCGTAGAGTGACATACTCCTCTTTGAAGTTATTCTTGCACACCTGTCATTGCTCCGATGTCGCTCCTCAATTGTGAGTTCCACTGAGAATGGAAGTGGAGTTACAGCACATCAAACACACCTCACACCTGCAGCGTGGCCACGCCAGCACTGCGCTCACTGCATGCTTTGCGGGTCCACTGTTCAACATGCTCATCAGCATGGCTGCAGGCTTTGGATCTTTTTTTGCTAGGGAAGGCGTTACCAGGTGTGTGTGCGTGTGTGTGAGTGTGCCCGCGTGCGTGCATGCGTGCGTGTGTGTGTGTGTGCCCGCGTGCGTGCATGCGTGCGTGTGTGTGTGTGTGTGTGTGTGTGTGTGTGTGTGTGTGTGTGCGTGTGCGCGTGTGAGTTGACCATGTTCGCTTTATCTCTTCATGGGAAAAGCCTCCATTCTGTTTCTGCCTCCCATGGAACTTGTTTTCAAAACGCAGTGGTTGAATGTGTCCACGAATGGATGTGCTGTTTGCATTGTCTAAAGTACCCCCCCTATTAAGGGGGACTTGTGCAGCTCCTGTCATTTGGTTGGATGACAACATGCTAGCTGCATCAGATTTTGGCACGTTGGCAAAGCTTCATCTTGTTACGTCTTGTGTAATGGTTGTGCCCTGTCCCCATTACTGCTGCCCTCTTTGCCAATTTGCAAGAAGGGAAACTGTTTAGTGCTTTGCCTACTCTGGTCTCATGTTTCTATTGACTTGCCAAGAGCTCAATGTGTGAAACTCCATCAGACATTTATTTTCAACCTTGTAGACATCTTATTGCATTTCATCCACATTGGCATCAGAACAAGCACTGCAAGTGCCCAAGTTGCATGCAAAGCGCATTTGGGAAACGTCATACGTGGACTAACAGGACCCAGGTGCAATTCACCCCGGATATTGCGTTGGGCGTTGGATGCTTGGTCATTTACAACATTGTGGTGGCCTCTGTGGGGCTCCTAAACAACTCGCGCATCCCAGAAAAGTAAGTGGCGGATTGTGGGTGTGAAGAATATCTCTCCTGTCTTTTTGTGTTGCCACACAGGCCAAATCACCACATGTGCATGAGTCATATGCTGATTTCTCTGCTCATCCGCATAGAAGCTGAGGTCATGTGATAGCATCTGGTGCTACTCTTCCAATCCGCTTCACTCTTGTTCCTCGGTCTTCTCCCTGTCTTTGATAGCCACGGATTAGTCACTCAGCACCTCTGTTGAATCCTGCAGATAGAGAGCTCTGCTTGCCGAAGGCTGGCAGTGAACTAGAAAACCTTACTCCCTGGTGTACAGGGTATGTATACTTTTCCATGTCACAGCCCCTCTGCTGGGGGCAAGCATGGCTTGTTGACTGTACTTTGATTCCTCCATGGAATACATACGCAAGATCTTTCAACACTGACACTGACACACTCTGCTGATGCTTGCCACGGACCACTGCCTTCTGGATACTACCTGCTAATGCTTGCCACTGACACTATCTGCCAATGCTTGCTATTTCCTGCCGATTCTTGACACTTGGCACAGTTGGTGGGACTCACTGTCAGTTTCAGCGCTGACTGTTGGGTCTTTCCTAAATGTATGCTGGTTGCTGTCCAGCATAGAATTTTCCTTTTCCTTTTTATTATCTGCCACTGCTTTTCACTGACCCTACCTGCCAATGCTTGCCATTTCCTGTTGATGCTTGGCACTATCTGCCAATGCTTGACACTACCTGCCGATGCTTGACACCATTTTGTGCCCAATCTTGTGATGCTCCTTTGTCTCTTGCCTCACAGGTTCTACCTTTTCGCTCGGGCATGGTATGCAATGTACATCATCATTGCTTGCCTGCTGGGGATAACAGGGCTGTCGTAGTTGGGGGGCAAGCAAGCTGATGGGCGTTTGAAGGGCGTGTTTGACTCATTGTTAGCCCAGCATGGCTGCAAAGGTACAGACTTGTACATTAGCCTGGATGCAACTTGCTAAACAGCATTGAAGGAAAGGCATTCCTTATGCGTTTCATATACTAGGCACATAAAGAGCAAACGTGGCTAGAACTGTGAATTTTGGGCAAACTGTGATGCATCCCCAATGCTCTTGACGCAGGGAGTGGACTGCTCCAGATGCTCATTCATTTTAAAATTGATCAACTGAGCTTATTGCATTTGGATGTGCAACGCCTTGTCCTAGTGGTCCCCTTTCCTGGGTAAGGGAGGTGGATCTGGATCTGCTGCCTACATTAGGCAGCCTACTCCCTTTTTTCTCCGTCCGTTTTTACCTCAGAGCATCATGAAGTCTCACCTGGGAAAGAAAGACACAATCAAATTACGAGAAAGGCTCTTTCTTGTGTGCAGCACAGGAGTGTCGAAGGCACAAAAGCTTTGATGACAGCACATGGCCAATTGTTTTTTTTCAACAATTGGCAGGAACGACGAGTAGTGGCCCTTTTGGCTTTTGTTCGATTATTTAACTTGAACTCAATCGTCAGAAATTTCAGGGCTCGGCTGAAATGCGTCTGAAGCGGCTGAAGAGCGGCTGAAAAGATTTCAGCCGCTCTTCAACCGCACACGGCTGAATTCAGCCGTCGGCTGAAATCAGCCGCTTCAGCCGCATTTCAGCCGCACTTTTTTCAATTCAGGCCTAGGTCAGCTTTGGCATGTTCCTATGTGTCAGGAAAACAGTCTTTATATGGGCTTACCACTTCCAGTATGTCTGCACCTATAGTTAGTAACAAAATGTCAAGTTTTAGTGATTTTCAATCCAATCTTGCTGACAAGGGTTACAAGGGTTACAAGGGGTTGGCCTACAGCCCGAAAATCTGGCTGATCGGCTGCTGGTGATACATTCTCATCCAGCATCAAAAATTGAAACCAGTTCAGACAAAAATTTTGAAAATCTGTGCGAGTCTTGATTTAGAAAAACATTGACCTCAAGATTAGTCACGACGTGAAAGCTCGCCAAGAAAGGAACAAAATCAGTGTTTGGAAGCTGGGCAAAAGTGTGTAACGGTTTAAAAAGATCAATGAACAGGTCCTTGTATTTTCTGCGCAGCTCACACAACTCATAGCAATTGCAGTAGAAAAGAACATGTTTCTCGTCCTGGACTTCAGCACATCCACACTTATCACAAATATTTAAACCACCCAACCATTTACAGGACTCGACCTTCAAGCAGTGGGCACGAAGCCTGGACCTACTCACATTCCTCATGACTCCTTTATCCAGATCCTTAAACAAATATGATGGGATACAGAAGGGTGTGCGTCCTGTTTGATTCAGAGGTACTCCACACCAATGATGGTAAGTCACTGCTTTTCTGTTCACCTCTCGGGGACTTAGGGCGTCTGCTTCCCTCCAAACCTTCTGCTGTCTGTACCTCAAATCCCCTAAAAAATCCTGCATGGGTATCTTGGAAGCACTCAGTAATTTCCGTTTAAACACCTCCTCATTGCGCATGCCATTAAATGACTTAGATACATGAGCAGACCAACAAGACTCATCCATATCAGCAAGGTGTAAATCTGCCTTCAGCACTTGGCATAATGTTTTACTGTTAGAATTGAGCATATTGTTGAAAAATTTAACAGTAGCCCTAAACCAATAAAACTGAAACCAATCTTGCTGACAGAGTTTGGCAAAGCTGGCAGCATATAATCACAAGTGGAAAATCCACAAAAATCAGATAGAAAATAAAGATGGTTTTGGTTGCCAACCAACTCCAGTGGAGTCTCTTAACCATTTGGACATCTGGAACCAATCTGGCCATTCTTCCATTTCACACAGAAGCAACTACAATTGAATTTCATTTTTATTGAATAAATAACCAAACTTCGATTAGGCTATGCTTTCTGACTCCACGAGTTACACAAGCGGTCATGAGTTGGCTATGGCTCGGAGAGCAACAATGCACCGCCACGCAGCCTACGTGCAGTTATTTGTTTAACAGTAAAAAAGACGGTACCATGCACGCGCGTGCCTGTTCTGCGCCGCCCCGTGGACAAAGCTGCGGTTCACACACACACACACACACACACACACACACACACACACACACACACACACACACACACACACACACACACACACACACACACACACGCACATACACACACGCATGTATAGACACACTCACACCCAATACACAAACAACACACACATGCGCGCACTTGTGCACATGCGCACACACACACGCACACAAGCACGCACACATATATGCACGCACGCATGCACACACACACGCACATACACACACACGCACATACACACACACACGCACACATACACGCATGTACAGACATACTCATACTCATATACACATACAACATACACACACACTGGTGTTGTTTGTGTGCGCACTTGTGCACATGCGCACACACATGCACACACACATCCATACACACGCATGCACACAAACATCCTCGCACACATGCACGCATACGCGCACATACACCACACACACGCATGCACGCACGCATGCAGACACGCGCGTAAACGCACACACACCACACACACACACACACACACACACAGACACACACACAGACACACACATACGCACACATATACACACGCAGGCACGCGCACACGCAGGCACACACACACACATACGCACACATATACACACGCAGGCACGCGCACACGCAGGCACACACACACACACATGCACACGCAGGCACACACACACACACACTCACACACACAAACAACAGAAACGCACACACATACACACACACAAGCGCGCACTTGTGCACATGCGCGCGCACGCACACACACACACACACACACACACACACACACACACACACACACACACACACACACGCACGCACGCATGCACGCACGCACACAAGCATGCACGCACACACATGCGCACGCACGCAAACACGCACGCACGGACAAGCCTACACACGCACGCACACACGCAAACATGTGCACATGCGCGTGCGTACACACACATGCGTGTACACACACACGCACACACACACGCACACGCGCACACACACACACACACACACACACACACACACACACACATGCACATGCGTGCACGCAAGTAGTCTTTGCTTGCACAAACGCAAAGGCTTTTTGCTTCATAGGTATTTTTTGAGGTGTCCAGTTGGAGAACGTGGAATTATGTTCTAAGTACTCGGTGTACTGTTAACCGTGTACAGATGTTATGAAGAACATCCTACATGCCCAAAATGACAAATCCTCAAAGCACGGCTGAAGAGCGGCTGAAGCGTCTGAATTCAGCCGTGCGTCTGAAACGTTTTCAGCCGCGCGGCTGAAAATTTTTCAGCCGCAGCCACGGTTGTTTAAAATTTTTTTCAGCCGCTCTTCAGCCGGGACCTGAAATGTCTGACGATGTGTCAGCCAGAACCTAGCATTGTCACAGTGAGTTGTATAACGGTGCGTTTCCAACCACTTGTCATTAATTCACAATTAATTACATTAATTAATGACCATTAACTGGAAATTGCAGAATTAATTACATCTGCGTTTCCAACCCTTTTCGAGTGTAATTAATTCGCACAAATAATTTTTTTCTCACAGGGGCTTCAACCAAAAAGAGTCAATTGTTTTATAACAGCAGAGCACCTTGTTTTAAGTCAAAAAAGTTGGTAGGATGGATGACACAGACTCTATGAGCTTCTGGGGGTCCTCTCCAGACCCCCTGACTCAACCCCTGGAGTATGTGGAGTGGGCACTCCGTGATGCGTCTTCTTCATCTGATGAGGAAGAGGAGGACCCACAGGACCTCCTGCGCCGCCTCGCATTGCTGGAGGCACTCCCAAACACTCACATTCCTGCAGAACAGGAGAGACTGGAGAGAGCACAGGCAGGAGCTGTCATAGGTTTGAATCATGGAGTTTGACCAGCTGTCGCAGTGCCATGACCTCACCAGGATAAGCAAAATTGAACCCTGAAACGCCCTGTCCAGGGCTGGGGGTGTGAGGGTGCAGGGGCTGGCGGCCCCCTGCAGGGAAGACAGGGCTGCAGGCATGGTGGGAGGCCTGCCTGCTGGTGCTATGTGGGTCAGAGGGGTCTTCCCCCAGAAGTAGGCGCTGCATTTGTGGGAAAATAAATTTATCAGCAGGAGAAGCACTTTAAAAAAAGTACGACCCAATCTAAAAATTGACTGGTCAAACTTGAATTTCTGAATTAATGACGAGCAATTAATGATTAATAGACCCCCCCCCTCCATTAAGAAAAATGCCGTAATTAATTACGTTTATTCATTAATGACGCTTAATTAATGACGCTTTGGAAACGTGATTTGTCATTAATTCATTTTTTGAATTAATGATTAATGATTAATTGCCCCTTTGGAAACGCACCGTAAATCACAATGCTAGCATTTGATGTGAAGGGTAAAAGTAAAAGGTAAAGAAAAGATGACATCAACTACGGTGGCAGAGGAAACCCCCCCTACATCAATTAAGGGAAAGGAGATACATTGGCTCAATAGAGCTGTAAGTCCCCTTCACCACAAAGCGGGAGAAGGGTTGAACAAAAAGGGCTAGTGGGGATTTGGAGGGTTGCTAGAAGCACCCAGCTCCAGGACCTGTTTGTGGGCATGCTTTATTGAATGTGCATGGAGTTGACGCACAAGCTTGTCAGCTCGTTGCTGGTCAAGGCCTAATGTTTCAAGAGTTGTTGATTGATTTATGGTACGTTTAATCTGATAAGTCCCACCAACACCCACAAGGATGGTGCAAAATGTCAGCTTTTCCTCTGATTTTCTTCCACGGGTCTGCATGCTGCCGCTGTGCAGTCTCCAACTGCTGTCCAGGCCTCGTGTCTTCATAGATGTGAAGGGTGAAAACCAGTGACTGTATCACTGATGACGTGGCACGGCAGAGCTTCAAGTTTTTCAAAGTTTTGCTGCTGCTATGAAAAGGCAAGGGTGAAGACTTTCTGGTATGCAACTTTGTGGTGGAGGGGACTCAAAGCTCTTTGAGCCAATGTGTCTCCTTTTACTTGATGTAGGGAGTGTTCTCACTGCCTATGTTGTTTTTTTTTTGTGAAGAAGGGAAGGGAGAGGAAAAAAGAAGAAAAGGAAAAGTTCGCGTCAGCCAAAAAGGAAGGAAAAGGAAGGGAAGGAGAAGGAAAGGGAAGGGAAGGGTTACATAGCTGTACCGGAGAAGGAAAGGAAAGGAAAGGAAAGGAAAGAGAAACTATGTAGGCAGAAGGATCTCTCTCTAAGGCTAGCTTGCTAGTTTAGGAACCTTTCCTTTATGCACGCAGCCAGACTTGGCATGCATAGTCATCGTTTCTTTTCTCTTCATGCACATTCACCAATATCAAGCTGGGACTCCCAGGCTGGGAGCACACATCACCCATAGAATTTTTGAGAAACGCAAGGCCAGGGTTACCTGTACAAAAGAAGCTGTGCATAAATTCTGGGTTCGCTATGCACTGCGCTCCCGCATGATGCAGCATGAGCTATGCTATACACACGACACATCTTAGTTTCAAGTACTACTCAAGTCACGGTGGCACTCAAAATGAAAGGAAAGGATCACAATACTGTACCTGCCAGTGCCTACAAAGGCAGCATTATGATGGTTCAGTGAAGCATAAAAAAGAGCCTAGCTTCAACACTTGGCTGCCAGGCCTGCCCCCCTCTGCCCTGCCCCAGGGCAGAGGGAAGACTACTCTGCTACCAGCTTGGCTTGCATGGTCAAGAAGTGTGGATGTCATATATACTCCCCTTCCCACCTGGTGGGGCCCTGCCTTTCAGGTGACAGTGACCTTTCCTTAATGCACGCGGCCGGACTTGGCAAACACAGCCTTTCTTTCTTTCTTCCCCTTCCCTTCTTTCTTTCTTTTTTTCGTTTTTCCTTTCTTTCTTTTTTTGTGTTCTCACGCCTGCCTGTCAGCTTTTCTTTTCTAGAGCTGTCTCTCCCTTTAGTTAGTGCTTTCTGTTTTTATTGCCTTAGTCCCTAGGAAGTATTTTCACTGCCTGCATAATTTTTTCCTTTTTCTCTAGGGAAATTGCCATTTCCTGCTGAAGGACAATGTAGAAAAAATATCCAGGGCACTAGATGTTTACAACTGAAAGGGAAAAGCTACACAAGCAATATACACCTCAAGCGTTGTTTTCAGGAAAGAGCAAGACTCCCACCGCCACACGAGCTCGATGTTTGCTAATAAAATCACATCCCAATGTTGACAACCAGCTTTCCCCCCTGCATTTCAACTGTTTTCAGTAACTGGCTGGCCAGTTGTTGGCTCAAAGCCCAGCTCAGAAATAGGGTGATGGAGCAACGGGACCTAGCATGCATAGTTTTTTCTCTCCTGAGGCTTCACTAGTAGTTAGCTTGGCTCACATGGTTACAGCGTAAAATCATTAGCTTGCTAGGTAGGGAACCTTTTCTTAATGCATGCGGCTGGACCTGACTTGGGTTGTCTTTTCTTCAGGAAAAGGGGACATACTGGCTCATATGGTTACTGTGTAAATAAAAAGAAGACGTTGACTCAAAAGAACTATGAGTCCCTAAAGCTAAGAAGCAGAGAAGGTTTGTTGAACAAGAATGTGGGCGTATTGTACAGGAATAAAGATACAAAGACTACGCAGTCCAAGTCTGGCCGCATCAAGGAAAGTCACCTGTCCTGAAAGGCAGGGCCCCACCACACAGACCAAGAGGAAGAGCACAGGATGAGCATGGAGTTCACAGACTGTACAGAACGGGCATGGAGTTCAATGTGGAATTTAATGTTGCCCTCCTCTAGGTTGGAATGATTTGCCAGTGGTTACATGCAACTTTATGCTTCAGCTAAGCTGCCCTAGTAGGCAGGCACAGCTTTGTGATCCTTTTCTTCAGGAGAAAGGAGGGGAGAACCAGGCCCAACTCAGCTTGATACTACCAATGACAGAATAAAAGGAAAGGAAACAAGACATGCATAGGCAGCGGAGCACTCCCTACTTCAACAAAGTGAAGGGAGATGCATTGGCTCGCCTCTAAAATTTCACATATTCTTTTCTTCCACTTGAGCACAATACCTACAAGAGGTTTCCCCATCTTGCCCATCCTCATATTGACTACTGCGCGCTGCCACTTGGGTTCAACAGTATTCTGCTACAGGCTCCTTGATGAGTTCTGCTTTTCCTCATTGTTACAGCAAATCTGCTTAACACATTTATATATGCCATCATTGTCTCCCTTTCCAGGTGCAGCTTCCTGTTGCCCAGCTAGCTCCATCCTGCACCACCATCATCGATTGATTTCCATCATCTCTACCCTTTGAGCTCTTGGGTGAGCCAATGGGGATCTTTCAGCTTGTGGACCTGACCAACCTAGCCCAACCATATCATGATGGATGGTGTGATCGTCATAAGAGAATTGGGTGGCGGCATGTGCCTGAAGGAGAGCAGAATCAGGAGAATAGATACGTAACAGGTCAGAGAAGAAGTCACGCATAAGCAGGGGCTAAGATCCAAAGCACATGGGTAGAACAATGGAAAATGCAGTTGTGATGCAGCCCTGCCTTGTACACTTAGGGAGTTTGCAGATTATGTGCAGCGTTAACATAGACATGCTGCAGTATTCACTGGCACACAGATGCATGCGCACGGCCAACAAATGTTGAGCCAAGAATGATAAGGGTTGAAGGAAGCAAGAATAAACGTGTTCAAAACACTACAATATCTAAGCATTAAAGAAGAAGGGAGGTGCTGATGCATTCATTTACTTACCTGCAAGCGCTTCACGTAGCGACGTCGCAGTGATGGATTGGCAACATAGTCTAGAATCCAATCCTCAAGCCTTGTTGCCCCCTCCTGCCTTGATTCTGCAAAGTCAAGGGGCAAGTAAGAAAAATACGCTTGATCATCGCAAGAGACGCCAACAAAATGCGACCATTGCTACTTCACAAAATGAAATCAGGCAGATCAGGGATGCAGATTGAAAGAGCCAAGACACCTACACCAATGTTCCCTTGTGCTGTCCAAACAATTTTAGCGCTGGAATAGGAAGAACAAATCTACCTGCTTGTGGTTCAAAGCCATCCTCTGGGGAAGAAAAACCTGCAACATTAGCTTGCTCATGATCTGGCGGCCGGAATGTGACAGGGTACAAGGCACCACTCTTCTTGATGGCCGGCATGTGAAGTCTGCGCTCGTCGCCCTACATCATACAAAAAGGGTTAACACTGGATATGCTGGAGTACCTGTGAATCATCTGTGATATTGGTATTTATAATGATGATTGCGAGAAGGATGCTCATATGCACCTCAATCTTTGGCGGTTCAAAATAAACACACACACACACCAACTCAGAGTTGACAGCAAGTTTCAATAGAGTGCATCCATGTTTTGCTTTCGGAGAACTCACCAAATGCACACCATCCAATGCGTGCATCAGTAGCTGCAGCAACTGCGCCTGCTTGAGAGCAGGGAACCTCCGCCGTGCTGCAGGTATCTCAGCCAACGCTATCGGGCACTGGACCACACCTGAGCACAATCGGGCAGCACCCATGGAGTTCCAAAATGCACAGCTGGTCCGACCTCATCAAAAACTGCACTGTTGAGCTACAGCTACAGTGCAGATTTATTGGGTATTGCGTAATCCATGACCTGCACTGGTTTTGGCCTGTGCTGGCCAGTATGTCGTGCTGACAAGGAGAAATCCAAGACCTGCATTGATCTGCACTGGCCAGTATGACAAGAAAAGATCAAGACCTGCACTGGTTTTGGCCTGTCCTGGCCAGTTTTATGACATGCTGGCAAGGGGAGATTCCCATAGCTTCCGACCCCTGCAAGGCCACTTCCTCATATTCCAAATGCCTAGGGTGGCACTAGGATTGGTTAGAAAATTGAAAATATGCTAACTGAGCGTTTTGAACATGAGGTCACAGACAAGGTCAGGCATTTCTTGCTTGCCGATGACATGGCAATTCTCGGCGGATCGCTTTCACACTTTTTTGTGCGCATCAACAGACCCTTCTCTTCTCTTTCCCTGCTTATGCTCCACCTTCAGGGCATTCCACGGGCAGAGAAAGAGCCCCAGCAGCATAGTTGTACTGTAGGACATCCGTCATCAGTTTAGGGGAACTTGTGGGTGTGCTGAGCTGGCCAGTGTCATCAATGGAAGAGGCTACGTGCAGCTTGATGTTATGAAGCTGCATCAGGGAGTACACATAGGGAGTGCCCCTGCAGCCGCATACAGTTCCGCAAACATTCTTTTTTTGCTGCGTCGGACATGGCTGCGTATCTAAAACAGATAAGCTAAAGCATGGTGCAGGCGAGGAAGGGTGACCTGAGCCACTAAGAAAGAGTGGAGCAAGTTCAGAGTAGTCACAAAAGGACATCAGAGGAGTTCCAGGTTGACAGACAATCAAACAAGGCTAAAATCATTGATTTTGACTTGTTCAAGGCTTCAAAGCTTTGGAAGCATTAGTGTGCTTAGTTCTGCTTCTGACACACTGGACATGGGGTCAGCTTTTGGTTAGCAGCATTGTATATCTATCTTGCACATGCGCGACTCGACGCATATACACCTTGGGAGAGGTACCTCCAAGTGCATGTGGTGATGTGCCCAACAAAGAAGATGGGATGAAGATGGCTGCTAATGGCTGCCTTATGGATCCACAAAAAAAAGAAGTAAGGACATCTAATCGGCCAGCCCGCAGGCGTTGTGGCTGGGCAAATGCAAAATTTGAGCTCAATCACATGCCTTCCACTTGATAGGATTGACAGAATGCGGCAACTATTCTGCAATCTGAAAAAACCATGTTTTGGTGGTAGCTCACCCCGAGCCAGATGCTGAACATGCCGACATGACCTATCATACAGGCACTCTCGGATAAGACTGTCAAATCAGAATTCCAAGTCGTTTCAAAGTCGCCTGATGCATGATCTGGCATAGGTAGCCACTAGCAATTTGGAACCATGGCCCAAGAGTATACGAGCACACAAGTTTGACACGTTCTGGGTGATGAAGGCAACCTGTGAAATTTGGGTGCCGGTGACACCCATCTAGTGTGTACTACCTTTGCCAGCCCATACACTGGTACCCCTTATAGCACAGCGAGGTCAACAACACACACAGGCCAACAGGGTACAACAAACATCTCTTATCATGCCCCATGTGCACAAGAGAAGTGCCATAAAATTTGCACCAGAGCGTTGAGCCAACAAAGCTCTACAACACATAAGTTTTGAGTCATAACTCACTCAGTGGAGTGCATTCGGCTGGCGAGGCGAGGCGTCAAGTATGTAAGAAAAACTGATGTCAGCGTGCCTGCGCATTCGACATTGCACATGGCCACACACTGTGTGCTCGTGCACCTGTCCTTGTGTGCGTCCGTGTGTTTGCCGTTATCAACACATTGCTGTTGCTGCACTCATATGTTTGCGTGTACACGCAGAGGAAGCAAGAGGCTCACCTGGGGAATGGGCCAGAGTGGCTGGGCAGGATCCTGCTCAAAGGAAAAGCAATCATTTTATTACAATCGCAGTGCCTGAAGTTACGTTGCTTTGCTCAGTGGAGCAGGCCAAACAGTGCAACCAGTGACAATTCACCATTGATCAAGCATTCTTCACCGCACAAAGCAGCCTGACAGCAGCTCTCGGGTACGTGAGCACGGATTCTTGGTCAGAACCAAAAGGTGCAGTAGGGGCCGCACCGTAGCTGGCAAGCCCTGGGCTGTAGACAACATCAAAACCATCTAGGACGCACTCAACAACCTGCCGTGACAGAGCATGCATGGACATGATGAGAAGAGCAGTTGGAGTTGCATAGGGACCAAATAGGATACTATTGGGTGGGACAGGATCAACGCACACAGAGACTAACTTTACAAAAAAGTCCTGCCTGGATCCTTAATGCCTCATGAAACGTGTCCCTGTTTGTTTGCAAGAGGTAGAACCTCGTTGACCAGAATAAGCAACATGCATGGCGGGGTGGACAACCGCAACAGGAAAAAGAAGACATGGCCGGGAACTCACAGGAATAAAGACGCCAGGGTACATATCTCCAAACTTTCGGATGAGTTGCTGCACAAGTAGCGGAGACAGAGAAAAGACTTGAGCAGCCCTTTCAGTCACATCGCCGTAATCATGCTTACATCGAAGCAACCTTCCGCCAATCAGATACTCCTGCTGGGACCTCCGTGTGCTTGCTGGGACTGTATCACTAAATCTGCGCGCGTGCACACAGGCATGCACGCAATATGCACATGACATTTCCACTCTTCACCTCTTGAGGCTCCCTACCTGCCTCCTGAACCCAATGTAAACACGTCCACATTTACCAGAACAATAGCAAGCTCCATCCTCCCTCTACATGAACTCCTCACTATCATGAACAAGCTGCCACTCAGTAGTTTTGACGGGGGGCCTTTGTTCCTTATACCCGCGACCTTGTCCATGTGTTTTTTCCCCTTTGTCTCCTTGTTGTTCCTTTCTGTGTCTCTTCATTCCCTTGATTGACCTGTTTGCGCTTCCGCAAGTCCAAGCTTGTGAAATAGCTTTCCATTTCATCACTCTGCCCTCAACAAGCGTTCTGAGACTACCAGTGACCTTGTTAGCTGACACAGTCCTTTTCCTTTTGTGATGCATCTAGTTACCATACTTCTGCAGCTACACTGCGCAAGCAGCCTGGAAGCGACGGCCAGCAATTCTGTGTTGGCTCATTTGAGGAAATGGTGTGTTATTTCTTGTCTCACTGGAGAGGTCAAACTATGCCCCAACCTATGCACCCACCTCCCTTTCGTGTTGTGGGGAGTTTGTACTGCTGCCAACATAATTTGTTTCCGCCCTTTTCATCTCCTCCACCACCTTCGACTCCTGCTGGCAAGCTGCACTGATTAGTGGCAGATACCTCTTGAATATAAAACATATATACATATATGTGTACGTATGTATGTATATACATATATTTGCGTATCTGTATTGATATACAAATCTACCTGTGGCAGTTGCCATACCATAACAGGTATCATGTCATACCACCACACAGGTACCTCTTAAATACCTGTGGCGCTGCATTTGAGCCAACAGCCAGAACAGGCAGCCAATTTGTGCACTGTACTGATGCCTCCAGGTCGAAGCCGTGTTGCAACGCCGCCTCTTTCGCTCTACGATAGCATCAAGGGGGCAGGATGCTACTTTTAAATGCTTGTGGATGGTCGAGGGTTAGTGACTAAGTAAGGGCTTCACTTAAGCTAAGTAAGTTAAGTATAAGGAAAAAGTGAGGTATGCATTGAGGGCTTTGCAGTGGCACAAACCTGATGGGCGGGCAACTCGTTGATACGGCGTCTTTGCTGCTCACCGGCTTGCAATGGTGTTGAGGATTGACCATCATGCCTTCTAGACCCTGTATGCCTGTCCACGCTTCGTTGCGAAACGAGTATACCTGGCCGTTGATAAAAATGTATGAATGACCAGTTGAGACTGGCCTCACGTAGGGATACTCAATCGCCCTGGCAAGGGCTTCAGCTGATGCCATTTGAGCTGAGGAAAGCCAGCTGCAACTAAGTTGAGTCTTGCTGAGCTTTTTGCATCTAGCCAGCCAGTACACAAACTGCACAAGATTACAACACTATCTTTAAATTCTTTTTCATTACTAAATACCATATATTCCAGAGCTACAAGGTGTGTAGTTTTTGGAGATCAGCTTTTAAAATGTGAAGCTCTGACGACCTTCCGTAGATCGTCTTCAATCAAGTTGTTAAGCAAAAACATTTCTGTTTTATAAATTATGCCCTGGATAAGACCTCCGTGTTTATCGGGTAACCGATTTCAGAAAATCAAACTGCCAATTACTAGGATTCTAAAGTGTCAGTTCAAGCTTTGAGACTTTTGAAAGTGTGTCCAAATATGCCTGGTTGATTCTTGTGTACAATGTTATTACATTGGCCCTGACCGATGGGAAGCAAGGGAGCATTGTTTAGACAGCTGCAGAAAGTGGGGGAAGTGCTCCAGCTGCTTCCAGATGCAAACACTGGGCAAAACAAAACAGCAAATGACACCTCCATCGGGCACTCCCAGCTCCGTGGAGCAACTGAAAAGGGCAACAGAAAGGGGCGGCCAGGCAAGGACCAGATGCCGGGCATGGTAGCACAAGAAGGAAGCGTACCACAGACACGGGCCTCAAGAAGACACATGGCAGATTCTCTGCGGCCAGGACAGCGCCTCGCAGCTAATCTGTAAGCTGTGCTTATCTATCCTGGCTTGATCTCTCCTCGATTGAGGCAGATGTCAGGACAATGACTAAACTGCCCTTTCTATCTTGTCCCCTGCAGCTTCAAGGGTAGCCTTTTGTGTGTTTCTTTGCCGCTGGCAGGGTGCGTGATCCAACATGCCTTCCTGAAGGGTTCAGCAATTGGTCCATCCCTTGTCGCAAGTGCTCTGGCTCTTGGTATATGCCCCTGACTCTCTGAAGCGCAAGCGCAAAGCAACTTTTTGCTCTTCATGAGGCATGTGCTAGTAACTCCTCAAATCCAATCGACTTTTCATCTGGAAGAATGTGATGCTGTTCTTCTGGCAGGTATATCATGTCCAACCATCTCATCGTTACAAACATTCTCAAGGGCATCAACTCAGAGGATCCTTACATCTTAAAGCTTACTCTTCAGCGTACAAAGGTGGGGCAGTAGAGTCCTGGTTGTCACAGAATGGGGGCCAGCACCTTCCCTTTTGGCCCTGCCACCTGCCAAGCAGCCCCCAAACCTGAGACGCTGTGGCAGCTGTGCTTGCTTTATTCCTCATTCCAAGCTTATCCATTTCGAACATGAACAGGTTGCTGGCCAGCCAATGTCAGTGGTTTAGGACTAGTCCTTCCTCTGGGGGCCTCCAAGTACCCAGACTTACCACACTTGCCTGTTCACCCACCTCACACACTGTCTCCTTTCAGGGCTATCTGTTTTGTTCTTACTTGGTGGACTTGTTTGAAGGAGAGGACGGAATCATGCGTTTGGCCGACTTGTGGACGCCCAAGCGGTTACCTCCAGGTACGTTCCCTTCATTAGTAATGAATCATTACTCTGTTCCAAGTGCGCCTTGCCATGGATGCAATGAGCCTTGGCGTCAATGCTGGCTGGCAATTTCCCCTCATCACTGCCATTGTCAGTTACATTAAAAGTACTGCAACATACTGTTCTGTGTCTCCTACTTTCCCAGATGCTATCATGCCGTATTTGGAGTGCCTGGCCCACCTAGCTCAATTTGAGTCCGCGAGGCATGCTTTGCTCATGGTGAGGAGGGTGCCAAGCTTCTAAGTCATACAGGGTACACAGGTTTTACAAGAAGGACATCAATGAAAACGTTTGTTCAAGGTCATTGTTATGGCTGGCCACTTCCCTCAGTTTCTATCCATTAGACCTATGTGCTACGCGTATTTACCTTTCTTTGTGAAGTGAGTGCATTATAGTGAGTGCGTTGGTTCAAGCAGCATGCCACAAACTCATCACAAACCAGGCAGCACAAGCCTGACACCATTCATTATAGGAGCTTTGCAGTTTTTTGAGGTACAAGGCAAGGAACTTGCCACCTTTCACTACTTGTATGATAACATTTTCTGGCTGCATAGACAGTCGGGAAATGGGTACACCTGGGTAAATCAGAACAGGTGTTACACTTTCAGCTAGCGCACGGAGGTCCCAGCAAGTGAGGAAATGTCAGGCATCAATCATTGACGGTCTTTCATCCCTTCCAGGGCATAGATAGTCCCGTTTCAAGTGCCAGTCTCAATGGCGTTTGCTCAGTGTCATCCAGCATCAAAATATTTGCTGGGCTGGAGCTACCGGTGGGGATCCATATTGCCCTCACGTGCATATGACGCTTTGTTGCCTGCTGGCAGAAATACAAACAAGGTCCTGGCAATTGGCAAACACCCACTCAGTGCCCCAGGTGCTTGACGCCTCATTGTATGACATTTCAAAAGCAGAGTATCTTGTTCCGCTCTGCAGCTGGGCATGGTGGAGCGTTTGGAACAAGCACTGAAAGAGGGATGGCTGCCCCAGCATGCAAGGAAGCTTGCAAACACCCTGGTCAGTTTGTATAATTGCATGTATGTGCCTTTGCTTGCACTGATGCGGAAAGATGTGACTATGCGCATGTGTCTCTTTGCAGGAATTGGTCTCTGTTAGCATGGGCTTGCAGTAGTAGTCACCGATGTTGCTGCTGGCTGTTGCCCTGTTGAGTCAAGTTACATGTCCAACCTGCTAGAAGAAGAAGAAGAAGAAGAAGAAGGAGAAGAAGAAGAAGAAGAAGAAGAAGAAGAAGCAGCTGCCAGAGGAACTGCAGTCTGCAGTGGTTAGAAAAGGCTTGCTGAAAGGCATGTTCAAGTTCAGTTCAAGTCCAGCCAGGATTTTCATATAGTACTAGAAGTGCGGGTCATACACCTCATACCTCCACCATGCCAGGGCGGCTTAACCATTTGAAGAGGCATTCTGCTAACTAATTCGTACCCTGACCCCCCCTCTTTGCAGTATCTTGACCTGCATGCTGCCCGACGGATGGCTGTCGAGGAGGAGTTTGGTAGCACCTCAGCCAGCAAACTAACATCACCCATCGTTTTTCACCCATGACATAGCTCACAGATGTGTGCTCTTAAGTAAAGCAAACACCAGGCGACTTTCTTTGTTTTCAATGCAGCAATGCTCATTCGTTACAGATGGTTCCGAATGAGTCATTCTTTATCAATGGATGTTAACAGGTCCCACCTACAGAAAGACAAAAGGGATTTCATCCAAAAGGAAGTGGGGTCTGAGGCGTCCACATGTGCATAGGCTACTGCTCACAAAAATTGCTGCAGATGTCTTTCAGTACTTAGCTTTGTGGTCTAGGGAAACATCCCTGGAGTGCGATTTCTTTGCACTCTTGCATTGGCAAGGATTTGCTCTGGTGACGTACTTGATTTTGAATCAGTGGTCCTTGTAATTGGGCTGGGTTTTCTTTGTTTTGATTAACGAACTTCGTTAAGCATTGAATGCCTAGGACCAGTAAGGCTGTGTTATGAGTTTCCTAGTGAAGGAAACCCAACACCTTTTGCCGTCGCACCTCCTCTTCCTAAATTTCATCTTTATCAAGGCATGGTTAGGATCATTGCACTGCCTCCATGCCAGTCGTTTGTCTCTTCTTTTCCATTTTTACAATGCCTACAAGGGTTACAAGGGTTACAAGGGGGTTTGCCTACAGCCCGTGTCTCTTCTTTTTCATTTCTACAATGCCTACAGTGGTTACTATGGGATTTGACCTTCAGCCAGGTAGTTTGGCTGCACGGCCTGCTCAACTGTTCCAGCCACACACAAAATGTCAATGAGATTGGAAATAAAACGATAAATCTCATTAATTTGCTTTTGTAAGATTAGATTAGATAAGATTACACAGGGAGACCTTCAGCCAGACTGTTTGGCTGGTCAGCCTGTGGCTGGTCCATGCCAGCCAACGGCAAATCCAAAAGCTCAGACATGAAATAGAAAAGCTTCTTATTGTGTTGCAAGAGGAAATTAGATACAGCCAGGACGCTGGGTCAATGCTGCAAGAAAGGGTGTGCAGGTGAAAAGTCATCACTGGCAGATAAAGTCCAGAACAGCTCGGAGCACTTTTGTCTTAGAGCACACAGCCCTTCATACCTACACATGGAGAGAACACGTGCCTCATCTTGAATTTGCCCGCATGATCACTGTTAAGTGCTTAAACCAGATATTTATTGGTCTGAGTGAGAAGTGTGATCTTATTGATTTTCCCCATTGATTGAACGCTGTTCTCCCCCTTCTTTTGTAAAGCCATCTGCCGCCAATGGTTACAGCCGCGTAACAATCACACAAGGGTTACAAGGGGGTTGGCCTACAGCTTGGGACTCTGGCTGATCGGCTGGTAAAACATACTCATCCAGCATCAAAAATTGAAATCAATTTGAGCCTTGTGGTGATTGGCAAGACTGAGCCCTAAAAGGGATGATCCACACTGTACCACCAGTGGTCAGACCTCCGAGGTTTGAAGCAGAGTCTGCTTCAAAAAATGGTAGGAAGGGTAATTTCTTTAAGTTGTGCTTGATGTGCAGCCCCTCAAGCATGCTCGCTATCCAAAACAAAAATACTTGTAATAGCCAGATGGTGCATGGTCTCAACAGAGAGGTTCTCCAACCCTCTTGAGTTTGACGGTACCTTCAACACTTATTCCAGCACAAGTAACCGTGACCAGGTCTTCGGGGCACACACAGACGCCCTCTCTGTACGCTACAATGGCTTCTCCTTCTGCCATCCCCCTCATGATGATGAAATTATGTTCAGACTCCTGCGCCACGCAGTACACTCCTCCCTCCAAACCACCGAACCAGTTGCCACCTTCATGCCGAAGAAGGTTTCTTGCTTCTGCCCCACTGAAGAGGCTTCAGCTGCAATGCCTACATCAGTTGGCTTAACCATTACCCAGATCTTGCAAAAGTGCTTGCCAAATTCCCTGCAGGAAACATCCAATTCCAGATACCCCAACACTGGTTCGATGCCATGCCCAACCCCACGCTACCTTCTTATCCTATGCAACTCATTGTTGTTTGGAATCGTAATGCTAAAGAAGCACTTGACAGTGCAAACAAAGATTGGTTCTAACTCCTTAACCAAGATGTATCAGAAGCTCACTGGCTACCCCTGGCTCGTCCTAATTCTGCCACGCCACTGCGTATCCACCAACACCTCGCATCAAACACTTGGAAAAAAAATTCCAATCACTCCCCCCTGACACACATTACTGTCCACACAAGTGCCCTCAGGCTAGGGCAGCTTTCATACCTGCCAACTACAGAAAGATGTTCATACCTAAGACCAAAGACTGGAAAGAAATCACCTACACTGATGGCAGTGTAATCAAATGCAAAGATGATGACTCCCCACCACTTTCTGGTTCAGGTGTTTACAAAACGGGAAGGGACACTTGTCCACCCTCCCAACACTTGCAGCTGCAAATAAAACCCAATGGCCGTGGACCTACAAGTACCATCAACAGAGCAGAACTTGCAGGTATTCTTGTGGCACTCCAGCAAGGGCAAACTGACATTGCCTCTGATAGTGCATCTTGCCTTACCCAGATTTCTAAACAAACTCTCAATCCAATGCGCATGAGGTATCACCTACATGCAGAGCTCATTCGTGCTATATCAACCATATTAGAGCACTCCCCTCATCCTATTCATTTCTACAAAGTCAAAGCCCACTCTGGCATCATTGGCAATGAGGGGGCTGACGCCTGCGCACGGTCTGCAGCTCTCACGGCCACCACAGACATTGAACTCCCACATGCCTGGGACCCATTCCACAATTTTACTGGCTCTCATTGAAGACCTCACACGGACCAAATGATAGCCTGCACCGCTCCCACGCTTTCCCAACCCACTACCTCAACAACCTGACCGACAAACTTAAATTACACATGCATACAAAGCACAAGCTAGGCTCTGCTGATATCTCTGGCTACCATTACATTAGCTGGCAGAAGCTCAACCATGCCATACAACCCACTTCCCCAATCACCACTGCCAATATCATATGATTCTATGATAGAAGCTCGCAACCCAACCTGTCAACTTGCTAACAAGGAAATCAGCAACTCCTTCTGGTCTACTCCTAAGATTACTCTTAAACAACAGATAGATGTAGTCAAATACCGCACAGGGACAGTCTACACACAAAAGCATGCCATCAGATTCAACAAATCTCCCACCTCTGAAAGGTGTCCGCTCTGTGGCGACATGGATAGCATTAATCATGTTGTCCTCAGATGCCCAAATCCAACTATGAGCGGTATGCACACCGACAGACACCATGTTGGCCTCAGCTTCTGTGTTAAAGCCCTTAGCAAAGGCAGGTTTGGCTCATCCCTTATTGGTATGGATGCCTGCCGTAATGAGAGACTCTTGGATCAGGGGATACAAGTCCCAGAAAACATCTCACGAGCCATTCCAGACTGGGTTTTTCCTAATGGCACTGGCTCCTCTGCCCGGCACCAGAGCCGCCCTGATGCTATCTTTGTGAGATCTATCCCAGGTAGACAAGCTCACCTTGATCCTTCTAAGATCCCTCCTCAAGACAGACATTCACCTCGTTGAACTGAAATTTTGTCCAGACACCAACCCTTTCATCACTTTAGAAACTGCAGCAACTCAACATGCTCACACTACAACCAGACTTAAAACCCGCAGCTCAAGGAATCCAAACAGGAACAACAAAGTGACTCTACACATCATCCTGATTGGTGTGGCTGGCACTATTTACAATGAGTACACGATCAAACCTCTTGTCAATTTGGGCCTATCCAAACACAAAGCAAAATCCTTAGCTTTCAAGCTGGGCTGTCATGCCATACTGAGACTAACCACTATCATTAACACCAGACATGCTCTTTGCTTACTGGGGGCTTTGGGCGGGGGGGGGGGTCGCTGGGCGCGCGGTGGATACAAGGAGAAGGAGAGTCCGGGCGTCTCGGGGCATGGCCGACAACCCGCCTAATCCTCATTAGTTCAATTTCTTTCCCTCTCCTAAACTAGCTGTAGCTAGTGTAGTTCTGAGGGACCTCTGGTGGGGCCCTTGCTAGCTTGCTAGTTAAGGGACCTTTCCTTAATGCACGCGGCCTGTGGCCTGCGTAGACTTTTCTTTTCTTTCTTTCTTTTCTTTTCTTCTCTTTTCTTAATAGCCAGGTTCTAGAGCCAAGTGCTTCTAGAAACCCTCCAGTTCCCCATTAGCTATTTCTGTTCCAATTCTTGCGGTGGAGAGGACTCACGGCTCTTTCGAGCCAATGTATCTCCTTTTCCTTAATTGATGTAGGGAGAGTTTATCTGCCTACGTATTTTTCTTTCTGTCATGCTGACAAAGGTCACTGTGCAGCTGCTTGGAGGACTCAAGTAGGTTTCTGGGCTCTTTGACTTTACAGTATCTAACCTGTAGTAGGAAAAAAAGCAAGAAGCTACATCTGCGGCGAGAACATGCCCGACTTTGATGGATACACATTGGCTAAAGAGCTGTAAGTCCCCTTCTTCTGAAGGTAAGGAGGAAGGCTACTGCGGGTATCGTGTGTTTCTGGCAGCATCTGGCTCCAGGGCATCGAGGTCTTGATGATTGCTTATGTTTCCAATGCTTGCCCATATATAATGAGGATGCCATGACCCAAGCCAAGATGCTATCTACCCAGCCATTCTCAACACAGAGGCCACTGCTACTTTCAAAACACAGACTTGGATATACCAACTCCAAAACAGGCTACTAATCATATTATCAGAGTTTGTTACCACATGTAGATAAAAAAAATCAGCAATGCCTTTAGAAATATGTCCTGTATATCCACACCCATGAAGCGCACCATCTTACAATACCGCACTGGCACCCTCAATAACCAAAAACATGCGGTTCGCTTCAAAAGGTCTACTGACCCACTATGCCCTCTCCCAGGCTGTCATCAATTGGACAGCACACTTCACATGCTTTCAGGCTGCCAAAATCATACCATCTCCAGCATGAAGACTGAACGCCACAATGTTGCTGGAAGAATGATCATCAAAGCTCTTAGCAAAAGCCCTTGGGGAGTAGGTTTGGTTAACGTGGACATGGGGAGTGGTGATGGATTGATGCAGCACAACCTTCAAATCCCTGCACATGCATCAAACAGAATTATACCCCCTTACCTCTTTCCAATAAAATTTTCTAAGTCTATAATTTATAGACTCACCTCCAGCCGTCCTGATGCTATACTGATTACTCCCTATAAAGCCAAGCCCACTCCTTCTTCTCCTTCTACCTCCTGCTCACACCATCATGCGTTACGCAGCAGACACAACCTCACATTGAGGACCACAACAGCCAACCGCGTGGGGCAACCCCACCAACTGAATGTGAACCAGCGGCATGTGCACTTGATTGAAATCAAGTACTGTGAAGACACGAGGCCTGGACAGCAGTTAGAGGCGGCACAGCGGCAGCATGCAGACCTCTGCAAACTCATTCATGCAAAAGTTGTGACTCTCCACACCATCCTTTTGGGTGTTGGTGGGACCTGCTATACTGAGCACACCCTTAACCAGTTTAAACAACTCGGACTTGACCACCAACACGCCAATAAATTCCCTCGCAAACTTCATGCCCATTCTGTCATGTATGCCAACAAGCCTGTTACCACTAGGCGTGCTATTGAAAACAAGAATACTTCTCGCAGCCAGGTTATGGAGCCGGGTGCTTCCGTAACCCTCCAGATCCCCATTAAAATCTTCTTTTGCAGCTCCGTGGTGGAGGGGATTCAAGGCTCTTCTGAGCCAATGTGTCCAATGTTTTCCTTAATTGATGTAGGGAGAGTTTCCTCTGCCTGCGTGTTTTTTTCTTTTTCTTTCATGTTCCTCCCTGTCTTGGGAAAACACATGAAAACTAACCCCTATTCCAAGCTTATCACTGCCTATCCTCACCTCTGTTATGGACTTGGAACCATCGCACGTACCAATTTTTGCTACAAAAATCCTCAATCCTGCCCCAAACTATGAAATACCTCTTACTCACACATTCTAGACTTAAAACATTATTGCAGTATGGAACACAGCTTCAAGGATCCATCTAAACAATCATGACCTAACTTGGCTACAGGAAACCCTCCAGATCCCCATTAGCTATATCTGTTTCACTGAAACTGTGGCACTTCTTGCGATGGAGGGGACTCATGGCTCTTTTGAGCCAATGTACCTCCTTTTCCTTAATCGATGTAGGGAGAGTTTCTCTGCCTACATAATCTTTCTTTTCTTTACAGGATCTACAACTATACCATTAAGAAAAGTGTGAACACCTGCCCTCTGACAAACGACAACGTTCTAGGAATTCATTCAGGAAGGGATCTTCGTACCAATTTAGTCCAACCTTTACTCTCCAAGTCCCTGACTGAAGGACCTGGGCGTACACTCATGGCAGCTGTCATATTCAGAAAGGTAATCAAGAAATTGGAGCAGGTGTCTATTGCCCTCCCACTGACAGCAACAATTTTATTGGTCCCACCGGTGCAGGGATTACCAACACCATATGTAAAGCTTAATTAGCAGTGATTGCTGCTGCCATCATGCATCATGCCAATGCCATAACAATCAGTGATTGTTATGCATACTTTCTCTTCCTTCTGGTCTGTGTGGTGGGGCCCTACTTTTCAGGACAGATGACGCTTCCTTAATGCACGCGGCAAGCCTTGGGATGTTCAGTCTTTCTTTCTTAGTGTACAATGCCTCCGACAGTCTAAAGTGTTTTCATCAATTACATCAACAACTGATATACCCTGAGACACACAAGCAACAAATTTAAGAAGAATAACAAAAAATCACAACTACTCTCAAGCCAAAACATTTTGCCTACATCGATCCCAACAAGAATACTTCTTGTAGCCAGGTTATGGAGCCGGGTGCTTCCAATAACCCTCCAGATCCCCATCATAATCTTCTTTGTGTAGTTTCGTGGTGGAGGGGATTGAAGGCTCTTCTGAGCCAATGTGTCCAATGTTTTCCTTAGTTGATGTAGGGAGAGTTTTTTCTGCCTACGTTTTCTGTTTTTCCCATGCTGGCATTGCTAATAATGAGTGTGCATATGCAGTTGCAAAATATCAGGCAAATCAAGCCAATCGTATCACAGCAGATACTGGGATCCCAAGCGCAGGTCCCGGGAAATCCATTTTTACAAACCTTCTGGTTAGCCAAGGAGGAAAAAAGAGAGCATGCTACAAACACATCCACAGCTCCTGCACACTCTCCCAAACTCACCTACCTTCCAAATGTTCAAAATGCCCTAAAATCCCACATGCATACAAAGCACAGAATTGGATATGCCAATCCCAAAACAGGCTACCACTCTTACTATCAGAGTTTGTTACCACATGTAGGTAAGAAAACAGCAATGCTTTTTGAAACATGCCCTGTACATCCTCTCCTATGAAGCGCACCATCCTACAATACTGCACAGGCACCCTCTATGACCAAAAATATGTGGTTCGCTTCAAATGGTCAACAAATCCGTTATGCCCTCTCCCAGGCTGTCATCATCTAGACAGCCCACTCCACGTGCTCTCAGGCTGCCAAATTCATATCCCCTTCAGCATGAAAACTGGGCGCCATAATGTTGCTGGCAGAGTAATCACAGAAGCTCTTTAACAAAAGCCCTTTGGGAGCAGGCTTTGTTAGCACAGGCATAGGAAGTGATGACCGGCTGGTGCAACAAAACTTCCTCTTGCACATGCCTCAAACATAATTAGTTATATTCCCTTACCTCTTTCCTTGTATAATTTTTAAGGATTCTAGACTTAACTCCACCTGTCCTGGTGCTATCCTGGTTACCTCTTACCATGCCAAACCTACTTCTTCTTCTTCTTCTTCTTCTTCTTCTTCTTCTTCTTCTTCTTCTTCTTCTTCTTCCTGCTCACACCATGTGTTATGCAGCAGACACAGGCCCAACAGAGAACCACCACAGCTAACCGCGTGAGACAACCTCTCCAACTGGATGCAAACCAGCGGCATGTGCACTTGATTAAAATGAAGTAGGTGGAGACACGAGGCCTGGACAACAGTTGAAGGCGGCACTGCGGCAGCATGCAGACCACTGCAAACTTATTTGTACAAAAGCTGTGACTCTTCATACCTTTCTCCTGGACGTTGGTGGGACGTCTTATGAGCACACCCTTAACCAGTTTAAGCATTTGGGGCTGGACCACCAACGTTTTATTAGCTTGCTCATAAGCTTCATACCCCCTCTGTTTAGTATGCCCACAAGCTTGTTACCACTAGGCGTGCTATGAAAACAACAATATTTCTCACATCCAGGCCCTGGAGCCGGATGCTTCCAGTAACCCTCTAGATCCCAGTAGCACTTACAGGTTTGTAGCATTGTGGTGGAGGATACTCACGGCTCTTCTGGGCCAAGGTGTCTACTTTTCCTTAATTGATGTTTTTGGGAGAGTTTCCTCTGCCTACATACTTTTTTATTTTTTCCTTTTAAATGGCACGTCTGTTAGGAATGGGTTTGTCTGCGCATTCTACAGAATGGGCATGGAGCTTTGGCGCACATTTGCCGGCCAATTTAGACATTTGTGGATCAATCCCTAGGTTACTGCAGTGATCAAGGGTCTGGGCAGCACAAATATCCCACCCACATCCAGGAGGATTGCGTGGAAGATTACCTCTGCACCTTGAGGTTGTTTGCACAATCCAATCTGCTGTTGTTGAGGCCTCTAGCTGGGCTCAAGGCCTCGTACTTTCAAAACATTTAAATTCTATCACGAGCATACAACAATTTTGGGCCTTCACTAGCTGGACTCGTGCTACTTCTCACTTCCTTCATTCCTTTCAACTGCGCGGTCCTCCACAATGTAAAAAGTCCCTTTTTTTGGAGTGATCTGGTCGTCATATTTGAAAAGGAATTGCTGGCACAGAACGCTCCCCGTCTCCCCTGCGCCCCCATCTACTCTACTAGGATACCTAGCATTGGTGGCTGGCATTTGGTTTACTCTGGTTTATCAAGGGCGTGGCTATGGCTGGAGCTCATAATAGGAACATTGCATCCATAAAATATCAATGAGGCCGTACATAATGAACATCCTTTAAGATTTAGCATACCATAGGTACTAGGCTTTTAAGCGGGTTGTCTGACCCTGCCCTCTGTCCCTCTGTGTAGCCCACCGAATAACACCCCTGTGACTGCACTCAGATGTATACACCCCACATGCCAACAAGGGAAATAAACTTTTCGCACCATCAAACAGTCAGTTTTTGAAGTAAAGCGCTTGTGAGGCTCAGCTCCTTGGTATGCCGTCATGTATTACATATGCATTTTAAAAGTAGTATAGGGTGGTCCAAGCAAAGAAGAAGGTGGGTTCACGATTTGCAAGCATCAAACAAAAAAGAAAAGAAAAGCAGGGTCCTTGGGCACACTTGCAAAAAAGCTCCATGCCCATTTTGCACAATTTGCACACATCCAACCTCTACCGGACTTGCCCTTGAAACCTTATTTTCTTCCTTATTGTGAATATAGTTTTAGTGTTAGTTATCTTAATTGATATAATAATACCAAAATGCCCTACCCTGAGTAACATCTGAATTGATATACCTATGGGGTAATACCTGTGGAGATATAACAATACCAACCCCTTTCTTAATTTATATTAAATTTTGCAATAGCGATCCTTGAAATCAAGCCCTGGAGCCAGCTGTGGCCAGGAATTCTTAAGATCCACAGCTATCCTCCTCACCTTCCGGTGAAGGGGACTCAGGCTCTTGGCTGTGAGTCCCTGTCATGAGAAAGACTAGAACAGCAAACCATAGGTAATCTGGGTGACTAGCAGACCCGGCAGGCATGATCCCACCGGTAAAGCTCTGAGTTGCCTTCCTGTGCCGACAAAGTCAGTCATAACTATTACTACTAATTAGTAGGTATGCATTAATTAATGCTTATAAACGACCGGATTATTATTATTTGTAATAATTTATTACTTATAAATGACCAAGATTCCGAGCATGCCTCTGAGCCAGCTGCAGTACTCCATACCATATTTGCTAGCAAACCTCTCAAAACCATTGAAATTCCAGCATATGGGATTATCTGAACGTTGCCTCGTGCAGTGGGAGACTGATGGCTCCCAGAAGGGGCAAATCAACGGGGCCTCCAAGATAAAGGATCCCTATTGCACAGCTAATAATGGCTGTAAAGCAATATATCCTGCCCAATTAAACCACAAAGCATACTTTACCCAATTTCAGCTTTAGCACAGGCACATGCCAGGCATGCTCGGTATTCACACTTGCTTTTGTGTCGAGCTCAACGTTTAGATTACTAATAAGCACTCATGTCAACCGGAGCCTACTCACCTATCACCAGCCCTAAGCAGCTTCATTCAATGGCATGTCTACATCCACTGTTACTTCAGTTGTATGACGCCAGACTCTTGCCCAGTAAGCACTCAACACAAAGAGCTAAAAGGTTCATGCATAAATTTTGAAGGTGCAAATTACCACCACTCAGCTCCATATTGAAACTGCTGTTTGCCCACCAAGACTGGTCGAAAGAAGCAGAGACTTTCACTGGAGTGGGATAGACTGGCGTTAGTATACACCCATTAAATTGTAATATTATGAACACAATTTTAGTCAGCACCTTGGATCAATGGCACATCAGCCTAAACCTAATTGATGATTTTCAAGCTCAACAGGTCAACCTAAAACACCTGCAGAACCAAATTGAATCTATTTTGCGTCGTACTCTGGCCGGTACACGCGCATAAAATGGACAAGCGCAAGAATGCGCTGAAGAAGGGCATTGACTTGGAGGAGGCGCGCAGGAAGCGTGAAGACAATGTGATTGAGCTGCGCAAAACGAAGCGGGAGGAGAACCTGCTGAAGAAGCGCCAGACGTTTGCAGCCCCCCAGTATGCCCTAGAGGACAGCAACAAGCCGGGCACGGGAGCACAGCGGGTGTGTGGGGGGCTGCAGGCAGGCTGTCAGTGTGCAGCATGTGCAGGAGTAGTGTGTTGTTGTCCTGCATGCGGGCTCAGCTTCTCTGCTGTGGGCCATGCACCCTCTCAACAGCTGATCCTGCCGCTGCATGCTGACTGATCACCTGGCTCTGCACCGTTCCCTCTCCTGCCCCAACACCCTTGCTTGCTCCTCTTTCATGCACAGCTGGATGAGGTGCCCATGATGGTGCGGGGTGTGTTCAGCAACAACGTCCAGGAGCAGTACGACGCGACCCAGAAGTTCAGAAAGCTGTTATCCATCGGTGAGCACAGGCCCACTTGCTGCTACAATTGCCTGCGTGTTGAGAATTACGCTGTTTGTTTGTCGGGCTGCTGCCTGACAGTATGGGTGCTCGCTCCAACGGCGCTCACGGTCTTGTCTGTCATTTTGCTTGTGCAAACACACAGAGCGCAACCCCCCCATCGAGGAAGTCATCAAGACGCAAGTGGTGCCCAAGTTTGTGGAGTTCCTGCAGAACCCCGAGGCCCCACAGCTGCAGGTGGGTGCGTAGCAGCAGCTGTTACGCAGCTTGCGGTGGCTTGGAATGGATTCCAGGACAGGACAGGTAACCAACCGCTTTCCTCCGTTCACCCGCAGTTCGAAGCAGCATGGGCGCTGACCAACGTCGCTTCCGGCACCTCAGACCATACAAAGGTGGTGATGGACGCAGGGGCCGTGCCCATCTTCGTGTCCCTGCTGGCATCCCCCAGTGACGACGTGCGGGAGCAGGTGAGGGGAGTTGACCAAGGGCTCCAGACGACGAGGCCCTGCAGCTACCTGCACATGCACAGGCTCTGCTGACCAGCAGCCCAAGCTCCCATGCATCCCCTGTGTGTGCATGGACGTGTGCATGGACACAGACTGAGTGTGCATTGTGCACAAGTGCACAGTTGACCATGACTGCCGTCCGTACACGTGCCACCTCCGTTCACGACTTCCTCACCCTGGTCTCCATGTTTAACTCCATGCTGTGTGCAGGCTGTCTGGGCCCTGGGTAACATTGCCGGTGACTCTCCCAAGTGCCGGGACTACGTGCTGAGCTTCAACGCCATGGCACCCCTCCTCGAGCAGTTAGTGGAGACCAGCAAGATCACCATGCTGCGCAATGCCACATGGACCCTCTCAAACTTCTGCCGAGGAAAGCCCTCACCACAATTCAGCATTGTGAGTGGATACTTGGGTGTGAAATCTTTCAAAGGGAGGCAACAGAATGTCTTGGGCCTGTAAGTGCCAAATCAGGGAAGGTAGCTGTCAGGCTACACATCAGCTGCGACCACTCATTACCCCAGAAAAACTGAAATCAAGCACCCCAGCTCTACGCAGTTGTCAACAGCTTCCTGTCTCCTCTTGACATTAATGTGTTTAGGCTTCTGTTTTTGACATTGATTATTAGACACAGACAGTTAGGCCCCGGTCAATCTGCAAAACTCTTGCGCAGTGAGCCTTGTCGCGAGCATGATGGTGTCATTTCTGGATTGTCATCAACTAGGCTTGTGTGCATCATCCTCAGCATCATACAATGGATTTTTGGCGCTCGTGGACCTGTCTCACGTACCTTTTTTTCCCCACTCATGCAGACCAAAAACGCATTGCCTACCCTGGCGCGCCTGATTCACCACAATGATGAGGAGGTGCTGACCGACGCATGCTGGGCGCTGTCCTACTTGTCAGATGGCGACAATGAGCGCATTGACAGGGTCATCGAGGCGGGCGTGTGCAGGCGCTTGGTGGAGCTGCTGATGTGAGCCCCACACACTGCTGTTGATAGCTGTTGGGTGGAGCTGCAGCTGCTGAGTCCTGCATGTATGAGGGTGTCAAACATTGGCGATTGCATGCATTCTGTTCGACTCTTCAGCTGCAGAGACTGGTGCGTCCCCTAGTACCTAAGTACGCACGCGCATGTTCTCTTGTGTGCAGGCACCCTGCCGCTGCTGTGCTGGTGCCTGCCCTTCGCACAGTGGGCAACATCGTTACCGGCAACGACATGCAGACTCAGGTCATCATCAACTGCAACGCCCTGCAATGCTTACTCAACCTACTGATGACCAACCATAAAAAGAGCATCAAGAAGGAGTCCTGCTGGACCATCTCAAATATTACAGCTGGTACCAAGGTGTGTTTGTGTTGATCATTCTCTTGGCTTGGCTCGTGATGACCAAAGCAAAATGGTTGTGCTACAATTGGTCAAAAAGCCTGCCTTTTCCTGTCATACGGGTGCATTAGGGGTCATTCACTGCTCAGTTCAAATTTTTGCAGGCATGAGTTTGTGTGAACACAGATGTGGTTAAAAGAAGTGCATTTGTGCAAGGCGGACATGCGCAATGGTGATTGCAACCAAAGGATAACTTACACATGTGCACGCGGACGCGCACGCGCACACACACATGCACGCACGCATACACACACACCACACCCTTAATTTCATGCAGGAGCAAATTCAAGCTGTCATCGATGCCAACCTTTTCCCCCCCCTCATCAACATGCTGTCTGTGGCGGAGTTTGACATCAAGAAAGAGGCAGCTTGGGCCATCAGCAATGCCACCTCTGGAGGCAGCGCTGAGCAGATCCGCCAGCTTGTGAGCTACAACTGCATCCGGCCATTGTGTGAGCTGCTGACGGTGAACGACGTGCGCATCATCACGGTCGCATTGGAAGGATTGGAAAACATCCTCAAGGTGCGTGCGTCCATGGATGCCTGGGAGGCGAATTCACAGGCATGCGCTTGATTCCCTCTTGATCAGCTCTCTCTGAACTCCCTTTATCCCTCCCTTTGGCACCCCTTCTGCATGCTCGCAGGCATGCTTGATTCCCTTTTCATAAGCGAATAAGTTTGTGCGGGGTTCCATCAGGACAAGCAGGCCTGATGGGGTTTTGATATGCCCTCTTCGTTTCATATGCCGCGATGGAGGTCAAGCCGGTGCCTGTCTGCTGCTCCTCAACACGGCATCAACCATAAGCTTTGGTGCTGTGCCTCTCAGCATGATCCCCAGCAGCTCATCCATGCATGCATGGCACTGCTGCTGGTGTGTCCAGGTGGGCGATCAACTGCGGAAGATGCCCGGCAGCTCAGGCGTGAACCCGTACGCGCAGCTGATCGAGGATGCCGAGGGCCTGGACAAGATTGAGGTGCTGCAAGACCACCCTAATGAGGACCTGTACGAGAAGGTGGGTGCATGGTGTCACGGCGGCAAGGGTTACATGAAATACAGAAGCGGAAGGCCTTCAGTCAAAAGGAATGACTGCTAGGCATTCAGGTGGGTGCATGGCGTCATGGCGGCAGAACCTTCAAAGAACTGTCTACAGCACGGCCTGCAGTCAGTGCACTGTTGCTCTTTTTCTGCTCTGTCCAGTCTTGAGCACGCGCATGCACATGCGCGCACGCGCGCGCACACACACGCACGCACGCACACACACACACACACAGCCAGCCAGCCAGCCAGCCAGGCTGCTACAGTTTGATGAGTAGTAGGAACAGGTGTGCGTGCTGCTCTCTGTATGATGCCTGCATGGTAAGTTTTGCACGTGACTTAACGGAAATGACTGCAGGCCGTACACATCCTGGAGACCTACTTCGACATCGATGAAGGGGAGGACCAGAACTTGGCGCCAGCAGTGGACAGCCAGGTGTGGATGTTGGGAGTGGTGCAAGGAATGGCTGCTTTTTTTGAAGGTTTTGTTTTTGGCAGCTGCGGTGTTTTGCATGTTGCGAGTCTTGTATATGGTGTGCATGTCACCCTCGACCCCAGAAACGAGAGGGCAGGCTTTCGAGAGCCTTCTTGCTGATAAGCATTCCAGCCCTCAGCTGCAAGCACTCTCAGCCTTGTCACTAGCAACTCTAACCCCCTTCCATGCTTGTGTGCCTGCCTGCAAGTCTCCAACAAGGTCAAGCATTGCTTTTTTACCGAGTCGTCTCTTAATGTTGCTGGAAGTTTTTTTCATTGTCAACAAACAATCCTCTTGTCCCAGTACCTTTTTAAGTGCCATGGCTGCACTGCAATTTCTGAGTGGAAGGGAGAGAGTTTGGAATGCTGTAGTGGGTGAGGTCTTATTGTTGTCTACCACAGCAGCACTAATGTATTGCGACACTGATTTGTTGTGAGGTCCCAAAAAACTGTCATTACTTATCTTGCAGGTCCGCCAAAAAAACTTAATTTGCAAACTCCTGCGTTTCACGTCTCGTGCTGCTCTCTATTTTTCTCATCCCCCTCTCCATCGCTTGCTTTCTTGTGCCTGAGCTCCCCTGCTCCTGCCCCTGCGAGGAAGGGGGGCAAGGCCTGCCCCCCCTTCCTCGGCTGGAGCTGTGGCTGCGGGATCCAAAAGCTCCTCAGAAGCAATGGCTGCAAACCTCCTATAGGGTTCGCATCCCCTGTCTGCACTGATTCCCAGCCTCAGCCATCTGCTGAGCAGCCCTTGTGCTTCCGCTTGGTGCAGCCCGCGTCAGTTTTCTGTCCCTAAGCAGCATGGGCTACATTTGGGACCCAATGGGTTGCCTGATATTCAACCTACACCCTTAAAAAGGCCTTGAAAAAGGAAACTTTCAAAACGCACTCCAAATTGCGAGGTACCCTGTTATTATTTTGTAAGTCGCAAACTTCCCAGTGCTGCTACGGTACTCAGCTCTTCTTCACGCGCGGAAGTTCACCAAACAAGTGTAGATGAGGCCCAGGTGCCCTTATGATTGTCCCCCATCGTCCTTCCAACAAACAATGTGCTTCCATAATCAAGGGGATGGTCAAACATACGGCATGCAATCATTGGAATTTAGGGTTAAGGATGTATAGACCTGCATCCGTCCCATTCTCATGTCTTCGTTACCTTCCCCCCCGTTGTCCAGGGTACGTATGCCTTTGGAGCGCCACCAGCCCCAGGAACAGCCCCTGTATTCAATTTTGGTGCCCCTGGAGCCGCCCCCCCCGCCTTCAACTTTCAGCAGTGATAGCTCCAGTGCGAGGAGCCACTCTTGGGTCCTGCGCAGCTGAAGCATGTGCATCGGACCCTGCTGCTGATCCTCACCTGTGGCCTCCTTCACCCCAGCCCCTTCCATGCCTTTCCCCATTCACATCATGCCCACCCCTCTCTGCTCGTCCCATCCGCCTTGCCAGCTGCAAGGCGTGGTGGTTATCAAGGCGCTTCCCATGAAAGGTTGCTTTGCGCTGGTCCATGCCCTTTCAAAGCTTGTTTACAGGCAAGCATCATCATCCACGCATGGAGCTCTCCAAGCGCCCTGCCTGCCACTGCAGCGGGGGGCAATTATTGGTTTGGAAGACCAGCTCTGGCTCGTGTGTTGGTATGACTTGGGCAGGCAGGCAGGACCAGCTCCGCCAGTGGCTCCTCCTGCTGTACTGTACCTAGGCATGGCTGCACCTAGTTTGCTTGCCTCCCAAACTTCTGTGCTCCTCATACCTGCCGTGGGTGTCCTCCCCATGCCACCCCCTGCAACCAAGTGTTTTGTGTGTGTACTGTGACTTGTTAGTGCCTGCAGTGGAGATAGAAACCAAAGCCATCTAGCTCATAGGATATTTTGATTTGGGCCTAGTTGCAGCTACGCTTACTTTCAATAAAGGGATTTTGCCCTTTTGACCTGTTTGTCAACGAAACATGGGGGATAGAATCCATGTGCTTTGTACGTACTCATGTGTTTACATGTGCAACTTAATATTGGTTCGATCTTGTTCCGCGCTTCATGAGGCTCCATTCATGCCCATCCTGTATTTCTTATCGCTTTGCGTGGCAATGCCAAGATTGGGTTTTAAAATTTAGCGTTCTTGGTGCACGGTTTTAATGCTGTTCCACACATGGCCTCCACGCACTGTACTGTGTGCCTTGAGGCAGGCTTTAAGCAGGGCAAGTGCGCACTGGAGCAGGGTTTCAAGGTTTCTGCCATAGATTTACCTTCCAATAAAGGTAGCTTGGCTGAAGGAATGGAATAAAAAAAGGGAAACAATGGTTACAATGGGGTTTGACCTTCAGCCAGGTAGTTTGGCTGCTCGGTCTGCTCAACTGTTCCAACCGCACAACAAATATCCATGAGTTCGGAAAGAAAACATCAAGTCTCATTAGTTTGCTTTTGCAAGACAAGAGGGGAAAATATGTAGACAGCAAAACCACTCCTTAAACATTTCAAGGAAAAGAGCAGAGGTAAGGTTACTTCCGCCTACAAGGGCCGCCTGCGGCAGCTGAGCGGAAACACAGAGGCTTGTGACAAGACCTTGCCAAAAAAATCTCAACTCACAAACTTTGATTGGAAAGAAAAGATAACAGAATCATGTTTGTTGCGGGCTGATGTTTGGTGGAACAGGATAGGGTTACAGGAAACAAACGGCCTACAGTCAAAACGGTTGACTGCTAGCCTGCTCATAAAAAAGCAATAATTCATGTAGAAAAGGAAACAGCTTGTTATTGTTTTGATTTAAGAAAGAAAAGATATGATAAGACTGTTCACGGTGAATGCCAGGCACGTAGGGAGCCACGCTATTGGAAGAGTGAGATAAAGAGAGGAGAGGACCAGAAAATAAGGAAGCATATTTAAGCCGAAGAGAACAAAGATGGGGATGAGTGTATTTGAAAAAAATGTGTTGCTCATCCTGAACATCATCTTGAGCATCACATAGATCATCTATGATCACAGGCAGGGGAAATAGCATCATCCCATGTGGCCTGCTCGACTTTCAAGGTATGGACATGAAGGAGAAATCGAGCCACACTGCGGACAATGTGTTTGGGTAAATCCAAGTAGAAATATTTGGGCAGAATGTAAGGAGAATATGTAACGTGAGCAGGCTTGGTAGGGAGAGCACACCAGTGATGCCATCAGTGATAAATTTTTTGCTGTTTGCGTCTCTTGGGTTGTAACCAGAAAATTATCTCCAATATGCTAGATGGCGAGAATTGAGATCCACAACAAGCTGACTCAAGTCCAAAGGATCAGCAGAGCGTACCTTTTGCTGGAAATGATGAGCGTGATGTAAGCCATTCATGGCAGACAATAGATGGGATGTCCAGCAGGAAGAATTCCTGGGGCTGAGGGAGATGTCCGCATGAAAAAACTTGTGAAGTAGAGCAATGTTGCAATAGGTGAGAGAATTATAGAAGTGTGCACAGGCTCTGAATTGATTAGGGTAGGGTTACATAGGTGTGCCTGCCTACAAGGGCAGCTTAGCTGAAGCAAAAGGGCCTCAGTCAAGACGTTTGACTGCTAGCCTGTTCATAAATGCACATGAGGTCATGAAGGAAAAAAGGAAGTTAGCTGTTATCCTGGTCTAGAAAATTGTTAATACCCTGGGAATTCACATTGTGAATTGTACCTAGACAGGGCATCCTGTGGGAGACATGGAGATGTAGAAAAAAGAAGTTATGCTCAAAGAGTGAGGCATACTTTTGACGGAGAGAGCAAGCAGATTTGGGGATTGGAACACCTGGACAGCACATGTTTTTCATCTTGGAAAGAAGGAATTAATGGGGATTCAGAGTGCTACCAGCGAGGAGAGTTGGTAGAAGCCTCCTCACGAGCGCGTCTGATGCTGGCAACTTCACAAGTATACTGGACAGAATGAGCGTAGGCTTCAAAAAAAGGTTGGAGGCTTCATGAGTGTCAAGACCAAGCTCTATTAGGGGTTTCATAGTGTGAAGGGTGTAGATGACCCAACTCACACGTAAGTTAACCATTATAATGGGATTCAACCTTCAGCCAGGTAGTTTGGCTGCTCGGCCTGCTCAACTGTTCCAGCCACACAAAAAACATCCATGAATCCGTAAATTAAACGGTAAGCCTCATTGCTTCTGCCTCATGTTGACAAGAAAATCAGCAATACCTTTAGAAGCATGCCTTGTATATCCTTGTTAATCCTCGCCTATGAAGCACACCATCTTGCAGTATCGCACAGGCACCCTCTATAACCAGAAACATGCGGTTCGTTTCAAAAGGTCTATTAACCCATTTTGCCCTCTCCCAGGCTGTCATCCACTAGGCAGCGCACTCCACATGCTTTCAGGCTGCCAACATCATATAATCTCCAGCATGAAAACTGAATGCCAATATATTGCTGAAAAGAAAAGAAAAACTACGCAGGCAGTGAAAACACTCCCCACATCAATTAAGGAAAAGAGGATACCTAGGGCCGAGGCACCGTGAATCCCCTTCACCAAGAGAAACAAGAAAGAAGTCAATGGGGATCAGGAGGGTTACCAGCAGTAGCCCGTGCCTGATCTTGGCGAAGAGAGTTGAGAGAAGTCTTCTCAAGAGCGCAAATTTTATTTTATTTTTTCCAATATATTGCTGGAAGAATGATCATCAAAGCTCTTAGCAAAAGCCCTAGGGGAGCTGGTCTGGTTAACACAGACATAGGAAGTGATGATAGGTTGGCGCAGCACAACCTCCAAATCCCTACACATGCATCAAACAGAATTATACCCCCTTACCTCTTTCCTCGTAATTTTTCACAGAGATCTAGACTCACATTTAGTCGTCCTGATGCTATACTGATTACCCCTTACCAAGTCAAATCCACTTCTTCTTCTCCTTCTTCCTCCTGCTCACATTATGCGTTACGCAGCAGACACAACCCCACACAGAGAACCACAACAGCCAACCGTGTGAGGCAACCTCACCAACTACATGTAAACCAGTGGCATGTGCACTTGATTGAGATCAAGAACTGTGAAGACACGAGGCCCGGACAACAATTGGAGGTGGCACAGCGGCAACACGCAGACCCCTGCAAACTTATTAGTGCTAAAGTAGTGACTCTTCACACCATCCTTCTGGACACTTCTCACAGCCAGGTTCTGGAGCTGGGTGCTTCCAGTAACCCTCCAGACCCCCATTAACACTTTTGTTTTATAGCTTTGTGGTGGAGGGAACTCACGGCTCTTCGGAGCAAGTGTGCCTCCTTTTCCTTAATTGATGTAGGGAGAGTTTCCTCTGCCTACGTAGTTTTCTTTTCTGTTCTGTAAGAGACGAAAAAATCAGGACTAGCTTGAGTATAATAAAAAGCGCCTGACTCGTCCCGGAATAGTCTGTGAGTAAGGGGAAGTCAGAGGACAGATGCGCAAAAGTCCTTCTGTGAGAAGACATAGGAATGCAACCCACGCATATGAGAATGGTTTGGAGGGTAACTTGAGCTGCAGTCCTGTTAGGGTGGCAACAGGGGTCACGTGCTGCTGTTTGGGGATGATGCCAAAGTCTATGGCAACAACAGAATGACGGGTTTCAGAAACAAAGAAGGCCTCCAGTCAAAATGATTGGCTGCTAGCTTGCTCATAAAAAAGAATTAAGGATTTCATAAGGAGAAAATTCCAGCTTCTTGTTTTGGTTCACACTAGCTTTCTTGTACCCTCTTGTGAGGGAGATTTACGGCTCTTTGAGCCAATATGTCTCCTTTTCCTTAATTGATGTAGGAAGTGTTCTCACTGCTTGCGTGGTCTTTCCTTTCTAGTTCATGCAAGTGAACATACAAAGGATTGCACATGGTGAGTAGAAGCCAGGTATGGATCCGCCTGGGAAGAGGCACTACCAGTCTCTCCGGCGGAGAGTGGAAAAAGAGGACCAGAGAGCACCTTCAAGGTGTTCTCCTCGAAGGAAGCACACTTTAGGCAAGGAAAGCAGATCTGGGGGTCTAAGCTGTTGAAAACAGCATGGTGCTCACCCTGCACATCACCTCTTGCTTCAAAAAGGTCACAGGTAGGAGGAATGCCTTCATTCCATATAGCTTGCTCAATTTTGAGGGTATGGGCAATTGGGCCACGCTGCGTACAATGCGTTAGGGTAGGTCCAGGAAAAGAAAAGAGAAACTACGTAGGCAGTGAAACACTCCCCACATCAAAGAAAAAAAGAAAAGTCTACGCAGGCCTGAGGCCGCGTGCATTAAGGAAAGGTCCCTTAACTAGCAAGCTAGCAAGGGTCTCACCAAAGGTCCCTCAAGACTACACTAGCTACAGCTAGCCTAGGAGAGGGAAAAAGACAAAACTAATGAGGATCTGGAGGGTTGTCGGCTGTGCCCCGAGACGCCCGGACTCTCCTTCTCCTGGTAGCCACCTTCGCGCGCCCAGCGACTCCCCCCCCAGAAGCCCCCTGTAGACAAAGAGCGTGTCTGGTGTTAATGATAGTGGTTAATTTCTGCAGGGCATGGCAGCTTAATTTGCAAGCTAGTAATTGAGCTTTTTGATTGGTTAGGCCCAGATTAACAAGAGGTTTGATGGTATAGTCATTGTAAATGGTGCCGGCAACACCAATCAGGATGATGTGTAGAGTCACTTTGTTATTTCTGTTTGGATTTCTTGAGCTGCGGGTTTTAAGTCTGGTTATAGTATGGGCATGTTGAGCTGTTGCAGTCTCCAAAGTGGCGGAGGGGTTGGTGTCTGGACAGAATTTGAGCTCAACAAGGTGAATATCCCTGTCTTGAGGAGGGATCTTGGAAGGATCAAGGTGGGCTTGTCGGCCTGGAATATGGCGCACAAAGAGAGCATCAGGGCGGCTTTGGTGCCGGGCAGAGGACCCAGTACCATTTGGGAACAACCAATCAGGGATAGCTCGAGAGATGTTTTCAGGGACTTCTATACCCTGCTCCAGGAGTCTCTCATATCGGCAGGCATCCATACCAATAAGGGATGAGCCAAACCTGCCTTTACTGAGGGCTTTTACACAGAGACTAAGGGCCTCATGGTGTCTGTTTGTGTGCATATCACTCATGGTCGTGTTTGAGCATCTGAGGACAATATGATTAATACTATCCAATTCGTCACAGAGCGGGCACCTTTCAGAGGTGGAAGATTGGTTAAATCTGTTGGCATGCTTTTGTGTGTAGATTGTCCCTGTACGGTATTTAATTACATTTATCTGTTGTTTAAGGGTGACCTTTGGATTTTTCCAGAAAGAGTTGCTGATCTCTTTGTTAGCAAGTTGACGATTTGGCTTATGAGCATGAATGTTTGCAATGGTGAGGGAACTGGGCTGTATGGCATAGTTGAGCCTTTGCCAGCTACTGTAGTGGTAACCAGTGGTATCAGCAAAGCCAAGCTTATGCTGTTTGTGCATGTGTATTTTAAGTTTTTCGTTCAGGTTGGTGAGGTAGTGGATTGGGAAAGCGTGGGAGCGGTGCCTGCCATCATTATGTGCGTGAGAGGTCTTCAATGAGAGCCAGTAGTAATTGCGAAATGGGTCCGTGGCATCTGGAAGTGCAATGTCTGTTGTGTCTGTGAGGGCTGCGGTGCGAGCACAGGCATCAGCCCCCTCATTGCCTATTATGCCAGAGTGGGCTTTGACTTTGTAGAAATGGAAAGGGTGGTGGGAGTGCTCTAACATAGTTGATATGGCTTGGATGAGCTCTGCATGTAGGTGATTCCTCATGCGCATTGGATTGAGGATTTGTTTGGCAATCTGGGAGAGGCAGGGTGCACTATCAGAGGCAATGTCCGTTTGCCCTTGTTGGAGTGCCACGAGAATACCTACAAGTTCCGCTCTGTTGATGGTGTTAGTAGGCCCATGACCATTGGGTTTTATGTGTAGCTGTAAGGGTGGAGCAGTGTCCCTTCCCGGTTTGTAAACGCCTGAACCAGAAAGTGGTGGGGACTCATCGTCTTTGTGTTTAATCACACTGCCATCTGTGTAGGTGATTTCTCTCCAGTCCTTTATTTTGGGTATAAACATCTTCTTGTAGTCAGTAGGAAGGAAGGCTGCCCTTGCCTGTGGGCACTTGTGTGAACAGTTATGGATGTCAGGGGGAAGTGATTGAAATTTCTTTTTCCAAGTGTTTGATGTTAGGTGTTGGTGGGTACGCAGTGGTGTGGCAGGATTTGGAGGATCCAAGGGCAGCCAGCAAGCTTCTGGTACATCTTGTTTTACATCTTGCTGAAAGAGCTGGAACCAGTCTTTATTTGCGCTATCCAGTGCCTCTCTGGCCTGTAGGTTCCAGACAACAATGAGTTGCATGGGATAGGAAGGTGGGGTGGGGTTAAGTATGGTATCAAACCAGTGTTGTGGTGCCTGGAATTGAATGTTTCTTGCCGGGAATTTGGCAAGGATTTTTGTATGACCTGGGTAATCCCCACATCAATTAAGGAAAGTGGGCCACATTGGTGCACAGACTGTATGGCCTCCAGACCACGAAGTTCAGACTGGGAGAAGCACGGTAGGCAGAGAAAGAAGATAGGTCCAGCAACGAGAAAGAGAGCAGGATGATAGCTGAAAGACTGGATTTCCAGACCTTCAAAACAAGCAGAGTCAGCACTGTCAGCCTTCCAACCAAGGAAAGCCATGCCCAGCAGCTGTCTGCTGAGCACAACTGAAGTCTGCATCCTAGCAGACTAGCTAGACAAGCTGCTAGCAGCTGCTGACCACAAGCAGAAGCCTGTGGAACAGCCCTCAGAGCACTAGTCCAGGTATAGTTTAAAAAAGAAAAAAAGAACAACATAGGCAGTGAAAACACCCCTTAAATCAATGAAGGAGAAGAGAATACCTAGGGCCGAGGCACCATACGTTCCCTCCACCAAGAGAAGAATAAAGAAAAAATTAATGGAGGGTTACAAGCAGTACCCCGTGCCTAATTTTGTTGACAAGAATATAAAGAAGCCTTTCCAAGAGCGCATTGGGTGCTAGCAAGTTTATTAGAGTAAAGGGAAGGAATGAAGTTACCTCCCATACAGGGTTTACAGGGGTTTACAGATTGGCCTCCATACCATCCTGTTAGGTGTGGGAGAGGTCATCTATGCCGCTCACACTTTGGAGCTCCTCCAAGATCTTAGCCTTGACACTTACAAAGTCACCAAGCGTGCTCTGAGGGTTCATGCCAATCTGTCCAGTACGCCTACAAACTTGCTAGCACCAGGTGCGCTTTTGAGAAGACTTCTTTCAATTCTCGTCGCTGAGAAACATAGCTCGCTTTAGTTTACATGCCCACACCCTGAAAATTGAGACATCACTGTGGCAGGAGCACACATCTGAATGTGGTAGATGTGACCAAGGATGACTCCAAGATGAAAAACATGCGGTGTTCCCTTCAAGTTGTTCTTGTGAGCTTATGTGTTTATTTTGAAGGACTTTTGCACGTCTATCCTTTGACTTCCCCTCTACAGACAGACTATTTCTGGACGAGTCAGGTGCTTTTTGCTGTATTCAAGCAAGTCCTGAGGTTGTTTTTCATTTCTTACAGAAGCAAACTAATGAGACTTATTGTTTTATCTCCGATCTCGTGGATGTTTTTGTGTGGCTGGAACAGTTGAGCAGGCCAAGCAGCCAAACTACCTGACTGAAGGTCAAATCCCATTGTAACCTTGTAGCCTTGTAACCAAATCTCGTCAACAAGATCAGGCACGGGGGACTGCTAGTAACAGTCCTGACCCCATTGCCTTCTTTCTTCTTCTCTTGGTGTTCCACCAAGGCCCTGGAAAACTTCTCTTCTCCTGAATTCACGTGGGGAGCGCGTTCACTGCCTATGCAGTTTTTGCTAGCTACTAAGGGAAGCTTTTCTTAATGCACGCAGCCTTTTGGCTGGCATAGGCTTTTATTTTCTTTCTTTCCTTTGGCAGCAGCGTTTTGCATGCTGTGTACAAGGGTTACAAGGGTTACAAGGGAAAAAGGCCTCGGTCAAGACGTTTGACTGCTAGCCTGTTCATAAATGCAAAATTATGAAGGAAAGAGAGAAGTTTGTTGTTTCCCTGGTTTAAGAAAAATTCAAATCCTTGGAATTTCACTTGGTAATGGTATAATGGAGTGTCCAGTCATGGAAGAGGGCACACACGCATAGTACGGACGAGAGGGCATGCTGTGTACATCATTGCCTGTGACCTCAGGTAGGCGGATATAGCAATGTAACCACACCTTACCTACGTTAATGCTATCACAAGAACTGAGTTTGCGCACATGTATGCTTTGTTGGAGCTACACATACGTCTGTCAATCCTCTGGTTGCTGAACACGGTACCTCATTGCTATCCTGGCAAGCATGGAGCTGTACATGAATGTGGCTTGGTTATTCGAGAAACAGTTTGAGCAAGAAAAGAAAAGAAAAATTATGCAGGCAGTGGAAAAACTTTCCACATCAATTAAAGAAAAGGGGGTACCTAGGGCACCGTGTATCCCCTTCACCAAGCGAAACAAAAGAAAGAAGTCAATGGGGATCAGGAGGGTTACTAACAGTAGCCTGTGCCTGATCTTGGTGACGAGAGTTGAGAGGACTCCTCGGAGTCTTCTCAAGAGCGCGTCTGGTGCTAGAGAGTTTATAAGCTTACTGGACGGAACGGGCATGAAGCTTCATAGCAACAGTTTGAGCTACTTCTCCACTTCCTATATATATCTGTTTTTTTTGGAGCAACGCAAAAATAGTTTTCAGACTTCAAGCTTTTCTTTTTTAGTTTTAAGCTTTGGTTTGGTTTGGTTGCAGGCATCTCTTTTTATGCTTCAGCTAAGCTGCCCCCGTAGGCAGGTACAGCTATATAACCCTTTCCTTTCCTATCACAAGAAGACTTGTAAATTCCTGTCAGACTGGTGGCTTTTGCTTTGTTCAAACTCACCATGAGGATGGTTTATAATTTTTCCAAGAAAATGCGACTGAGGCTTACCCCTTGATGCAAACTCTTCAAAACCTGAATCGGCTCTATGTGTTTCTTTATTTGGCTGCTTGGCACCAGCATTCCTGCTCAAGCTAGACGCACCTCCAGCCGCCCTGGTGCTCTCTTGGTCACTCCTTGCCCTGCTAACCCAAAAAGACCACCTACTCCCTCCTCACATCGGGTACTCAGCAGTATGAGGCGTAATGAAGAAGTAAGAAGCAGCACAACTCCAGCCAGGCAACTTCATGACCCATCCGGGATTGAACATCCAAAACCGCCATATCCACTTTTTTAATAGGAATCAAATACTGTGAAGATACGAGGCCTGGTGCCCAGCTACAAGCCTCACAACAACAACACAGTGAGCTGTGCAAACAACTTCAAGTCGCTGAGATCACTCTTCACACAATCCTCCTGGGTGTGGGTGGGACTATTTATACTGCCCATACCCTGGATCATTAAAAAGAAAACTAGGGATTGACCCGCAAAGGTCTACCAAGCTTGCACGAAAGATCCATGGCCACAATTGCGCAATATGCGCACAAACTTGCCTCTACTAGACGTGCCATTGAAATCAAAAGCATTTACACATTTTTTGGTTTGGTCTGGTTACAGGCACCTTTTGCTTCAGCTAAGCTGCCCTTGTAGGCAGGTACAGCTATGTAACCCTATCCTATCCTATCCTATCCTATCCTATCCTAAATCAAAAACACTCAACATAACTCTGGTGCCCTGGGGCCGCATGCTTCCAGAAACCCACCATACGCACACTAGCTTCCCTCTTACCCTCTGGTGAGGGAGATATACGGCTCTTTAAGCCAATATGTCTCCTTTTCCTTAATTGATGTAGGGAGTCACTCCCTATGCAGTGAGAACACCATGTTCACACTGCCTCATTAGTTTTTCCTTTTTCTTTCTGTCCCTTCTCCGAGAGTCTTTTCTGCTTCGCTACAGCAAGTCGCAGAAACATCTTTCAACCTCTTGCAGCCAGGTTATGGAGCCGGGTGCTTCCAATAACCCCACAGATCCCCATTAGGACATTCTTTTTGTAGTCTTTGCGGTGGAGGGGACTCACGGCTCTTTTGAGCCAATGTGTCTCCTTTTCCTTAATTGATGTCGGGATAGTTTCCTCTGCCTACGTAGTTTTTCTTTTTCTTTTTTTTTCATTGCTTCAGCTAAGCTGCAGTGCCCTCGTAGGCAGGCACAACTATGTTGCCCTATCCCTTCCTTCCCTTTCCTTTTCCCTGGCCTGGCCTCAAAAAGCTGAGTACCCAATTCTTTGAATTGCTGGTCCTTCCCTCCCTTTTCTTTCCTTTCTTCTCATCTCCTTTCCTTCAAACAAATGTTCGGTTTACAAGAATTGCACAGCATTCGTAAATGAATCAGACTTGTTTCATATCTAGAGATGCTTGCTCTGCCCCAACTGCAAGTTTATCAAATTGGAGATGATAATCATGAGTGCACGGAACCCACTGCGCCACAATAATTGCATAGCCTAAACGTTCAGTCTAACATGAGGAATGGACCTCGAAATCCAGTCATTTTTACAGTTTGATCAAGGCAAGGAGGGTCAACCTAAGCGGTGGCCCTCATACAATTGGATAAGCTCGTCACTGACTGCTGCAGGTGTTAATACGCCCAGGTCTGTGATCAGGCCAGAAATAAAGTTTGGTGGGGTGTAGTCTCGGGAAGGATTTTCTAAAGTCACCTTCGGAGGCAGGAGTGGCCCCAAATCACAGGCCTTCCTCTCTTCTGGTAAATCCTGCATGTGTTTGTTGCAGTGATGCAGTTCCCATTAGCAAACATATGTAGGTATTCCCAGGATTATAGATCCTGTGCCTTCATTGTAAACATGAAGGTGGCTTCGCATCTTCCTAGCATGCAAGTAACTTCTTTTTTAAAAAGCTTTGATTGCAGACAACATGCCAAACCAGCGCCTACATTGTTGTAAAGCAACCAAGGCTGACACCAGCCCACCTTGAATACCAATTCTGACAGGAGAGTTACAATTTTCAAGATAGGCACATTGCTCCAAAACCTTGCTTGAAGTTCCTGGGAGTAATGTTGCAGTTGCTACTTTATAAGGAGGCTGTGAGAAAACCTGTTACCTGGATTTTTGACAAAATTCATGAAATTTGTAATGTAGGACACCAAACTCTTGGCTGTACTGCAATGCCCATGTTTGACTTAGCGGCACATCTTGAGACAAATACCACAGAAACAACACGGAACGTTAACATGAGGCCTCCAAGCAGAAGCACACAAACTGGCAGGTCACCAACTTCAAGGAGCTGCAGCTTCTGTTACCCTCCATACCATTCTCCTAGGTGTGGGTGGGGTCATCTACATCACTCACACTCTGGAGCCCCTTCAAGGGCTCGGTCTTGACACTGAAAAAGCCACCAAGCTTGTTTTGAAGCTCCGTGCTTGTTCTATTCAGTACACTTGTACTCTTGCTAGCACCAGACACGCTGTCAAGACAGCACCTATCAGTTCTGATCACCAAGATCAAGCATGGGGCACTGCTATTAACCCTTCTGCTCCCCTGTTAACCAATTTTTCCTCTTTCCTCTTGTTGAGGGCTTACATAATGCCTTGGCCCTAGGTACTTTACAGACATGTACTCGTCACGCACCCCCAAAAAGTTGTTATTTTATCGGAGGTGGACAACTCCCCTATATCGCTGGATGTGCTCTTTCCCGGTTTCTTTTTCAAATCTAACCATGCCAACCATTATGATTTCATAAAACATCATGTTTAAAAATGATGAAAATGGGAAGACCCCAGATCACTCTCCTGGCCTCAGATCACCCAAAAAAGGGCCCACAGCTCCAACCTGGGAGTATCTTTTACACCCAAATTCTTGCATTTGTAACCTCCATTTACATCACTAACATCCTGCATATTCAAAAAAGTATTTAGAAATTGACTTTCTTGGCACCTCTTGTGCTGGGTTTTCTCTGAGAGAAATGGCTGAAATTCTGAATTTCACCAACCACTGGGTCTTTTCACTCCTTTCTTTGCAATGATATTCATTTAGTATAAGGGAACCAAGTCACCAAAATCCACTTAATTTGGTGCAGTGGGTGGTCAGGAATGGAGATGGGGCGGTCAAAATCTAGGGTTCACGCCGCGGCTAAATTGGCAGTGTGTCCCCAACCTGGGACTGTGAAGCCGTAGTGCCTGTAACAGTGCCTGTTCTTTGGGAGGGAGTTGTCCAGCTCTGATATTTTATGCAACCATGCATCAACCACGCACCCTGTAATAAAATTTTCCCACACTGCGCATCAGCCACGCAGGGGCTCTTGCCCCAAGAGCGCACAGGGCTTGTTGCAAACCTTCTTTGTAGCTTAATGAACATCAACACAAATCCAGGACAGTTTAAGGCAACCAATTACTGAGCATTCACTTTGGGCATGTAATGTTGCTTGGGGCCCTTCATGCTGTACCCCTTCCCATACTCATCTGCTCTGTCTTAATGGCTGATCGGGAACCCTGCTGCTCATCTCTGCTGCTGCTGCTGCCACAGTGGCTCTTTTCCTGCTACCACTGCTGCTATTTTTAATGCTGGGCTTGCATGTGCTGGCCTTGCATTTGCTGGCACTAATTTGCCCTGCTATGCTCCTATGAGCGGGGTGTCATGGAGAAGGCTATCCAAAGAGAAGGCTTTTTCAGGGGAGAGGGAGGGAAGACAAGGTCGAGTGGGGCTCCTGACCACACATTCTCCGAGCCGTCTCTAGGAACGTTGGACTCCACAACCATGCACCACCTTGCACCATCAAAATGTCACTTTATTTATTATTTAATGATTATGCAGTCATCGCGCAGGGCAAAAGCGTTACTTTTGTGAGGTGATACACTTTCTCTACGTTATCCTTATCCTCTTCTTCCTCTTTTGATGTAGGGAGCGACTCCGCAGCCTACATAATTTCCTGCTAAATTTGCAGCGTAAAGCGTACGTGTGTTCATCGTCCAAAAAGCCAAAAGAGACTGCACTGCCTCGGCTTTCATCCCACAAACACACTCACCCTTTGACCCAGTGGGTACAGGCGTGCAAACTTGTAGCTCTCGACAGCGACATACACTGGTTTGTTCAGCGCTTTGGCGCATATGGCTGTCTGCACAAGAAAGAACAGCAAAGAAGATGCATTCTAAGCAGGAGGGAAAACTATGCACAAAGCCAAAAGCAACGATCAAACACTGTTTCACACCAGTTTCTAAGCTGAGTTTCCTTGTGCACCAGCTGCTTCTTCCAATGCAATGAAGTACCTGGTATGACCCAAGCTTGTTGATGACACCGCCATTCTCAACTACGGCCTCAGCCCCAATCAGCACCAGCTCCACCCTGCATGCCCACATGAGAGCATGGGATGGGATCCAACACATTGTCGATTGTCTTGAAGAAACAGAGATTTGAGCACCACCGCGCATGCAATATTAACTACATGGAAGAGGCTTCCAATGGAAACGCATCTTCATGCCAGCCATCATGCGTACAGGTTGAGTGCTGCACTGCAGCACAGTATGGTGAAGGGTGTAGTGCTGCACTGCAGCAAAATGGTGAAGGAGCTTGTGTGCAATGTCCCCTGCCAGCTGGTGTGGACTGAAGAAACAACGTGGCAAAATCAGTTTGAATGGAAGCTACAACATGATGGGGCAAAGGCTACACATACCGGCAGCCTGCTCAGTTTGTAAGCATCACCAGGGAGGTGCACAAGCATGCAAAGAATGGGAGAGCCGTGCACACCAACATAACACAAACTGGCATTTATCTACAAAAGAAAACAGGCGCATGCTCTCAAACACACACACACACACGCCAGTGCTTCCTTTTTGGTTTTAGAGAAACCCTGATTTTATGTCACACCCCAATATGCCCATTTCTACAACCTTCATTTTATAGCTTTTGCCTGCATGCCCCCAGCCCAGCCAAAAATCTCCATGACTTTCTCATATGACACTTTGCTGAACTCTTTTCAAAGATGATAACATTGTGTGTGCTAAGGGCTGTTCTGTTGCTCTCTTAAGCTGGAAAGCCCAATCTCTATCTTGCAAAAGTATGTTTCAACCTATCATTCCTGCCCAAAACTTCCATGCTTGCTAGCATTTAGCCATTTCCCTATGGCTGCTGAGTAGGGAAACGATGCAATTGCTGAACTTTTTGCTCTTGAATGCCCGCGCACAGGGCTCCCCAGCCGCAAGTCCTTACTTTGTGCTTGCAAGCAGAGTGTGCAGGTTGGGGTTAGCTGCCTGTCCTTTGTGCCTCTGCGCTTTGTACTCTGTTCCCTTGTCCATGCGCTGCTGCCATGATGCCTTGTCCTTCTGTGCCTGCTGCCATGGTGCGGCGCGCTCCTTTTGCTTCTTGCCACTCTCATGAGCTTTGATATTCTGAAGTCTGCTGGTCTTGCAAGGAGGCACCACTTGTCCTCCAGACCACCATCCTTGAGCCAACACAGTTGGGAGGCTTATACCATAGGCTGCCATTTCTTGGGAGACCATGTCACTTGTTGGCCTTGTACTCAACATCTCGCCCCCTTTTCACCCTCTCTTTGCTCTCATCATTGCCCTTAGGAGAAATTTTAAAAATTGGGTCTCTCAAGTCGAATTGCAAAAGTCGAAGGCATTTAAAGGTTCTTCGACCCCCCTTTCACCAAAGCCTCTCTGTCCCCCAAATCCTCTGTTTTATGGCTTTCAAAAATCTTGAGAAACCTGGGTTTTATGGTGATCGGTATAATATGCCGACATAAAGGAAGCACTGACACACACAGAGGGTGACAACAATGGATAACGACAGCACTTACCGCTCCAGCATGTATGCTACACCAGAGTCCAGGACCAAGGTGGCTGGGATGCCCGCCTCATCCAGCGCCTTGGCCATCTGCGGCAAGCATGCAAATCACATGCTGAGCAAAAACCCTGCATAAGGTTGCAGGAAGGAGGAGACAATTTCTTCCTCGTGCTTAATCTGTCCATCATCCAAGGCACCAGATCCTTAAAGTCCACACCCAAACAACCAGGCCTGCTGCCTCAATTCATGTGTGCACCCTTAGTTGGCTTACATTCACAGTCAAATGCGTTGATCCCTCCAGAAATAAAGGGGAAAAGACAAACAGTCAAATGCGTTGATCCCTCCAGGAATAAAGGGAAAAAGACAAACAGTCAAATGCGTTGATTCCTTTGGGAATAAAGGAAGGAACACAAACAACCTGGACTGCAGGCCTGTACTAAACAAAGAAAGCTGCAACTGAAAGCCTGTGCAACATAACAAAAGAATGTTACCTGCAAACCTGTTCCGTCTGGCCTTCCTTCCGTGACGACAACATTGAAGTGTGTACCCTGTGCGCAGGACCAATATCGTTAAGTACATGAATAAGAGAAAAGTGCAGTATGGAACGCAAGGGGGAGGTCCTGAAGTGTGTGCCGTGTGCTGTGCGTGATAAAGGAAGAAGGACTGCCTCTCTAGGCCCAATGAGGTGTAGGCAGGAGAGTGAGCAACCTTAAGCATGCTGACACGCCTACTTCTCAGGCAGTGCCACATGAGTAAAATGCTTATGGCCACAGCTGATTTACCTGCTGGACTTGACTGTGTTCAATCACTGCCTTCAATCCAAGGCCCTTCACGACTCAGATATTTTTGCCTGATTGTTGACAATAAAATCAAATTACAACCTAGGTTTCAATAAATACCAAACGAAAAAGAATTAGTACAGATCAATTTAATAACAGTCGATTTCATTTTAAGTCGTTCATGAGCATTAATTGCACATGTCGCTCACACCTGAATCTCACACCGCATACTTATGTTACCCAATACCAAAAACGCGTTCAAAAAAGTAGAGCCTATTGGCCTTGAAGCAGAGTTACTTTTCCTATCGCATGCTGGCTGCACCTTAAAGGTGGATACCCAACACACACCTGTGCAACAGCTCGTTTCAACAGGGTCAAGACCACCCGTGAGAAGCCATGAGTCAAAACTGTGGCGTTAGTCCGGATGAAGCGAGCCCCCAATTCGGCAACTGCACGCAAAGAAGGTGCAGCAGCAGGGAGCAGCATACAAAAAACCTCATCTACTCCACTGTTTGAGCCATAAAACAGTCATATTTATTTGACATGAACAAGTGTCATCCCTTCATGCCTTTGCGCTTTCCAGCACGAACACCTGAGGGTTTAAGTACCGTCATTGCTAAAGCGAAACGGACGCACCGAAACAGCACAAGTTGCAGTTGAAGGGTTTGCAGTGTAAATTGGAGGGGGAAGCACCCCACTTCGCCTGCCTTGCCATGCAGCGTATGAGCTGTGCACAATCAATGAAAGCAGAAAATACACGCCTTGTACAGAGGAACCTACTTGTGCTCCGTGCCCGCTTGGATGTCTCTTCAAATTGTTGGCCCCGCTGCAGAGAAGAGCAGGCAGAGAGAGAGCGAGAGATAAAGGCACAGTGGTAGAGAGAACCTTCAAGCGCTTACGCACGGGCAAGCAGAAGATTGCAAAGCACAGCATGACAGCGGCAGCTCTGAGCTGGGAACAAGGGTCTTGGACGATTGTTGGGGTGATGGTTTTGGATGACAATATCTAAAAGATCCCTACGACAGTGCAAATTATTGAAACACCCCATGGCTCCAAGCATGAGCCTGCATACAGAACAAACTCACCGAGATCAGCTTCTTCTTTAAGACTTCTATGCCCTCCCTCTCATCCCTTGTGGATTGAGACAGGATGCCCGAGCAGTAGCACACGAACAGCTCACTCCCTGCCTTCCCGGCAATGGAGGACGGGTTCACCTGCAAGCAAAGGTTGCCGAGTCAGCCAGCATCCAGAGCAACTCCAGCACAGAAGGAGAACATGTTGTGTACTTGTGCATGCGCACCTGCTTCAAGGCAGCAGCGGCCTTTTGCAAGTCCTCACTTAGGCCCATCACAGTGGAGCTGTTTGAGAGCTTTATTATAAGCGTCAGAGCTCGGATCGCTGCCACAGCAACGGGTGTTGAAGGGTTTGCAGTGGCCTCCCTGAACTCAAGAACTGCCGCGTCCTCAAGCGTGTCACAATCTGCGACCTCACAAAGGCACGCCATATTAGGGATGCAGGGTTAGTCTCAAGCATCCATTGCTGCTCAAACTTATTGAGGCCAATGGCCAAACAAACAGTGCCTGCACTTCAGTGCCTTGATGATAATGCGCTTGACCCTGCATGCAACAGCAGGCCACGTACGTTGGTGCTCATGTCCATGCTCCCCAATTCCTGGGAGATTGCTGAAGCTGCTGGGCTTGGCCCTGTAAGGCATGGTGCTTGCCCAACTATCCCTGGGTAGCCAACAGTGATGGTTGCACTTTTAAACTTTGGTTTGGTATACACGTGAAATATCAGGAGTAATACGTACGAAGAAGCTTTGGTTTGTTTTTATGTGTGCTTGCCGCCCAGAAACAAGTTGTGCTGTCTGTCCGAAAACAAACAATTGCAATCAGATACCATTGTTCGACTATGAATTTCTCGCTCAACAAAAACAAGAAGCCCACCTCTGTTGCAGCTGTGTTTGGGGACAGCAGTGACGAGGAGGATGCCCCACAACAGCAGCAGGCTGGGAAAAAGGGGGCAGCAGGCAGCCAGCCAAAGCAAAGCACTCCAGGTGCCCTGGTTCCCTCCCTCTCTGTGTGTCTCTGCTGCTGTGAGCTGCCCTCACCTGACAGGGCTGCACCCTTGACATTGTCATTCGCCTGTGCTGACGAAGCCCTGCTAGCTGCTCTTTTTCTGCTGCAGCCCCAGTGTCTGCTTCTGACATAAGGAGCTGCGCAGACAAGTTGGCGGAGTGGGTGGCTAAGAATGGCAGGCAATTTGAGGACCTGACCAGGGACAAGAACCCTGGGGAGACACCATTCAAGTGAGTGCCTCTGCGTACCAATTACATTTCATGTACAGTACTTTTGGCATGATGTAATGAACTGCTGCTAATATCTTCTTCATTCCTTGCCCATGTGCTCTTGCTCATGAGCGCAGCTCTACAATACCACAGCGCATACAACAGCGCTTTCACTCCAAATGAGTGTGTTGTTTGTGAACAGGTTCCTTCATGATAAAAAGAGCCCAGACTACGCTTACTACAGTGCCAAGGTGCAAGAATGGGAGACGAAGTTAGGCAAAGGTGCGTGGTTACAGCGGTGTGAGCCATGCAAGTCGGACATGCATTCCACATGTAGTTTGCAAAGGAGCAGCCATCTGCTCAATTACATGCTCGGTTTTATTTTTTCCCTGCACACTTTTGAAGGCAATATGTCAGGGGCGCAGCTTGTGAATAAATGATTTGATGAACTTTCTGACAGCGCTAGAGTGTAGGGATGAATGGCTTGCCAATTTTTAAGTGCACATGGCGTGTGAGGGCCTACATCAGACTTGCACCCCTTGTTTTGCACCTCTTATACACCATTTGTCCGCGCACCCCCCCCCCCCCCCCCCCAAACAATGGAACCATGCATCTTCTTGCATCCCCTTCCCCCCCTTGCAGCTGCCCCTCCCCTACCCACACCTGCTGCAACTCCTGCCCCAGCACCGCCCAATCCCCCACCCTCTGGCCATGGTGAGTGTGCATTTCTGCACCAAGCTTGCACTCCGATGATCACATGGTTGCGAACAAGCAAGCAGCTCTGAGTGAAGAAAGGCAATACCTAGGCTCATGCCTGCTGCTGGCGTGCTGCCTGCTGCATGCACAGTGCATAAAGCAGCTGCACTTGTGGCACATTTGAGCCTGGCCTGGCTTTGGATTGCCCCTGATGATTGCTTGACCTTCTGGACTCACAGTCTTCCTCCCCTCTTGCCCCACTCCTCTCCCTCTGCAGCCCACTACGCCATGCCTGCAGCGCCCTACCCCGTTCCTCCGCAGCCCTCTTATCCCACCCCGGCTCCCCCTCCGTACACAGCCCTTGCCCCCTACCCGTACGCGCCCCCACCCTATGCCTCCACCCCATCGGCCCCAGCACCGTACCCGCCCCAACCCTATGCCTCCACCCCTGCTGCCTCAGCACCATACCCACCCTACGCTCCCGCACCCTACGCAGCCCCCACCCCTCCAGCACAGTACCCCAGCGCCTCTACCCCCCCCACTTCCTACCCAGCCCCTGGGGGAGTTCCGCCTTATCCCACTCCTCCGCCGCAGTACCCCACACCATCAGGCCCATCTGCCTACCCCACACAGCCTGGCACAGCTCCGTACCCCATTCCCCCTGGCCAAGCCGCCTACTCTGCACCTCCCGGCACTGCCCCTTATCCAGCACCCCCTGTTGTGCCTGCAGCCACTCCCGCAGCTTACGGCAGTGTCTATGGTGCTCCTACTCAGCCCCAGGCTGCGCCCCCCGGCCCCCAAGCTCCCTGGCAGCAGCTGCCAGCACAGCACGCACAGCAGCCCATGCAGCAGCCGCCCCTGCCAGCATCCAGCCATGCGGCTTCTGCTGCCACGCCCGCCAGGGACAGAGACAGTCAGCGAGACAGGGAGCGTGAGCGCGACTCGCTGAGCTCACGGGACCGCGATCGGGGTGACAGGAGAGACAGGTGAGATGTGCCAGGGTGCAGCCATGAAATTGATGCTAGAAACGATCTGAGCTGTGTTGGTTTACGACATTCGATCCGCCTGTCTTGCACATCATGCTGCAATGGCAGCGTGCGGTGTCCTCAGATTGGCAAAAGGGGCTGTGCTGCAACCGCAATACCTACATGTTGTGGTGTGCGTGGGAAGGATTGAATCGCCTGTGTGAATATCCAGCAAGGAGCTCAATTACGGGCTTCCTTGACGTGTTGGGATGTAGCACAAGCCTGCATCCTGTCCTGGTGTTATCATGCCCCACAAAGCCTGCATCCTGTGCTCCATGAAGCCCGCATCCCACTCCATCGAGCCCACAACCTACTCCATGAAGCCTGCATCCTGTGCTCCATGAAGCCCGCATCCCACTCCATCAAGCCCACAACCTACTCCATGAAGCCTGCATTCTGTGCTCCATGAAGCCTACACCCTACTCTCTAAAACCCACATCCTACTCCACAAGCCCACATCCTACTCCACAAGCCCACATCCTGTGGTGATGATGGGCTGCCTGAGGCCCCTGTGGCAGAGCTAATTATGCTTTGCTGCAGCTGTTTTCTGTTCAGAACAACATTCTTCGTAAAGGGAATACTGGGTGAGCTGAGGCCTTACATCCTTGCTACTATTTGCACGTGTGTTGGCACTGCTACAGGGATAGGGATAGGGATAGAGGCAACCGCGACCGGGGCGGGGAATTTAACCGGGAGCGAGCGAAGGAGCGACTCAGCACGCGGGACCGGGAGCGGGAGGAGACCCGCAACAAGGGCTCCTATTTCTTGCAGATTAAGGAGGTGAGTGGGTGAGGCTTGTGCTGTGTCTTCTTAGAAGCTTGGGTGTCAACATGGAACAGCAGGTGCCCCCATGTGCATCCTCATCAGAGGAAGGTCTGGATGTAGAATGCGAGGCTGTTCTGCCCCCGGTGTCAAGTGGTCATTGGCTGTGGGTGCGTGCCTGACAGTCTGTCGTTTAGGGAAAAGCCTAATATTCCCAACCTCTCCCCTTTTGTAGCTTCTACCCAATGCCTCTTGTTCCAGTTGCTTGATCTCATGCGCAATTGCATGACAAGCAACGTTGGTTTCCCTTTCCTTCTAAAATGGCATCTTTGGTGCCCATAAGCACACGAGTGTCAAAGCTTGCGTGCAGTATTGCTTGCCACTTTCCCCGGGTGCATTCCAGTGTCCCGTTCTATGCGCGCTCTAGATCCATTATTCAAGTTCCAAATTTTGCTTGGTGCTTGGTTCGCTCAGGGCCCAAGCCCTTAACTCTTCCTCATGCTCACTCTTGCATTTGAGGGAATACAAAACTCTTTACCCTTGCTGTTGTTGACCAGGTTGAGGCAGAAATGGCGCGCGGCTGCCTGGCTGCTGGGGACTCTGTGGCTGCCATGGATGCTTACATGAAGCTGGCGGCAAAGAAAGACCGCCTGTCCAAGGTAAGAAGGGCACAGGCCTTAGTCCTCAGCAGCGACTCTGCTTTGACCAGAGCGGCTGTTGCCGTCCTTGCCTTGCCTCTTCTTCACAAGGGGATGCAGGTTAACTTACCAAGTGTACTTGCTAATTTTTGATCAGGTGCTCTCCTTCACAGCATCCTTATCCCTTTGATTGGCAATGCTCTCTCTTGCGTGCCTTTTGCCGGAGTTAGTGGCACCTTTTCAACTCTTAATACACAGCAAAAATGCGCGTTTTTGTCCTCAACCCTTGCTTTTGCCCTTGAACTGGTCAGTTGAATGAAGAAGAGTTGGAAGAGGAGAGGCGGAAAGCGAGGCCCGAGTCAGCCATGCTGAATGAGACCTCCTTTGATAGGAGGAGGGTGACCGCTGTATACAAGCAAGATGGGGGCCGAGGCCACCATATGCAGGTCGGTATGCTCTTATACGATAGTTCTTCAGTCATGCAAATGGTTTGAGCTGTTGAGCCTGTACACCATCCCTACTGCTTGCTTCAATTTTCCCAAGAATGGTCAAATTTACCATGGAAAATCATGAAACCATGTTGCACTTGCATTTGAATTGGAATTGGTGCATACTTTCCACTCTGCCAACACAAGCAGAGTACAGAGCTTAGATGCTGTACAAAAGTCTGACATTGGCAGAGGTGCGCATCTACATGCATGACAGCTGCAGCATTCCATGTGACAATGTCTCCCTACCTTGTCTGCCTCTTTCTAGGATTTCATTCCACCAGAGGAGCTGGCCAAGCTAGCAGCAAAATCGGGGGACAAGGCGTCAGCAGAGGCGCTAGAGAAGAAGAACGCCATTGGTGGGCAAACAACCTTTTTTTGTGGGATTGGCATTGTGTTTCAGGGTTGTAGTGGTGCTCAAGCATTAAGCCCTCAAACACCACTTGAGCTTTAGCCATAAAGTGTGCATGCGTGTGCGTGTGCGTGTGTGTGTGTGTGACCAGCATGGAGAATGCCTGAAGGCAAGCCTTGACTGTTGACACACACACACACACACACACACACACACAAACGCACATTGCCACAGGATCCAACAACATTGGGCACAAGATGCTGTCCAAGATGGGTTGGAAGGAGGGCCAAGGCTTGGGCGCAACGCAGGCTGCCACGGCCATCACAACCCCCATCACGGTGAGGGCATGCAGGCCTTCAAGGCCTAACTTTTGAACAGACAGGACATCTTGCTGAGGCTTAACTGCTTGTCTTGTGCTCACTTTGCATACTGCTCCTTGATACATGCTCAGGGAGTGCTGCCAGCACACCAGCAGCAACCCTGCTGGCTTCTTGCTTGTGCCTTTTGCGATGTACAGGCTGGAGCCATGAACCAAGAGAAGTCTGGCCTTGGCGCTGGTGGCACAGAGGAGGAGAGCACTGACGACCCATTTGAAGCATATCGGAAGCGTATGATGCTGGGCTACAAGTACCGCCCCAACCCATGTAAGGCAGAGGGGGGGGGTTCACCATTGGTGAAGTGTCTCCCAAACTTTTTGGGGCCTGCTGGAGCTTTCAGGGCACGATCTTTTGATGCAGGCTCGTTCTTTGTGTGCCTCTGGGACAATCCTCATCAAGAGTTAGGGGGAAGGCGCCCCCTTGTGCATGTGGCAGTGAGGAGGAAAGAGAGCACCGGACGGTGAGGTGTGGGAATGAGGTCAAGTGGCTTCCATCATGAGGCCTGAGAATGCAACATTACTAAAGGCATTACATAAGTGTGTCTTGCACCTTCAGATGGCTGGGAGAGTGTCTAGGGTTCTTCCATCCTAGGCAAAAATGGGGTCATTCATGCTCCCCTATCGCAACCATTTGAACCCCACAACCTGTAGAATTATATTATTGAGCAACATTGGCGAAGGAATGGGGTCAATCAGAGGTCTGGCCGCAATGGGGTGTGCCAAATACGGCTGAAAATTTGCTCTGGCCCCTGGCGAACTTCCTGCAGTCATCTGACATTACAGGCGTGTTTAAAAAAGAAAAACGCCCAAAGCCGGCACCTTGCTTATTTCCAGAATGGATTGCTTTCTTTACAGACTCTTTCTTGGAAGCTTCCTGCTCATTATGAGCATAGAGGATGTCGTCATTTATAGTGTAATCAGAACATCCTGCATAATTTATGTCGGAAGAAAGTTTTCAAAAAGTTTAACCTGATCTTGGTCTGACCATTATTGGCGAAGCCCCCTTTCAGAGGCGGCACCCGAAGGGCATTGCCTTAGGGGGCAAGCCCTATGGTTAGGGCGTTTCACACTTCTGCTCACACCAGGCCACTGTGGCTCTCACACACCACCTCAGGGTCTGAAATTTGGGATGCCTCAACAAAAAATTGTTAAAAAGCCTGCCAGGTTTTGGAAAGCTTCTGTGCATGCACCGCGGAGCAATGCCCCTAAGTTCCAAAAACGTTTGGCAGCCAACCAGCATCTCTATGCAGATAAATCTGTTGATATTGAAATCATCTTAATCATCCTGTACAATCATTAGAGAACGGGGTATGCTGGTCGGCCCAAAGGGTTTGACCAAGTTCCAGAGTGTCGCCCAGGGCACCTCAGTAGCTCCTCTCCCTCATTTGGCGTTGCTGCCATGTAGCCGTTGTGCCAGCAAGGGCACACGTCTGGGGAGGGCCGGGAAAAAGTTCATGATGCTTGCTGTTACGTGCTGTGCTTCGTCTAAAAAGTATAAATTAAGGGGTCTCTGTTTGTGGCGGAAGGCCGAATTAAATAGGATGATTACACTTATTAGCATTATTTGGAAATGCTCCTAAAATGGCCTGACCATTTGGTGACGACGTGCAAGTGCTGGTCAACGAAGCCAAAGCTGCTTCAAAAGAGGTAGCCCGTAATTTGCTGCAGCTAGAGTACTGCTGACTCCTGCTGGAGTGCATTTGGTGCAGTGTTGCAGTCTTGCAGTATGCTGGCATGCGCGCACGAGCGCACACACACACACACACACACACATGCGCGCACATACACACACACACATGCGCGCACACACACACACACACACACACACACACACACACACACACACGCACGCACGCACCGCGCACGGGCTTCGGCAATTTACCGTGTTGCTTGCAACGCCTCCCCTTGTCAGAAACGTATGGGTGTATCCGGACCAAAAGTATCAGCGTTTACTTGAAATTATGCCCTTTGCACTGACAGAGGTTGGTACGGTAACACCCATGCGTGTGTGAGGTATAGCCTCCTATCCTAGGAAGTCCCACACAATGTCGACCCCTCTGGAAAAGTGGAAAGAACAGTTAAGACAAGTGGGGGAAGCGTCACAAGCGACGCTGAAAAGTTGGTGAAGCCAGTCCTTCCTGACACAGAGTGGTATTGATATGCAGTGCCAGGGCAACAACAGACCTTCCTGCAGCAGACCATGCCTTGTTCACGCATGCATGCATACTCAGGGGGCGCGCCGTGCAAGCTGCTCCAGCCACTCATTGCTTACTTGTTCCCCTTAGACAACCAGCAGCAGACCATACATCAGAGGCTCCCCCATCCACACACCAGGGCAGGGGGTGCAGGACATGCTCCTCATCGCATCAGCAAACTTTTGTGCCTTCACCTCTCTATCCACGCAGCAACTCACACCATTGTTAGAACCAGTTTTTTTTTTCGCGTATTGCCAATACAATCGTATTAAAATCTGGGATTCTTGATGCTGGGTTCGTATTAAAATGGGTGATGCGCCCCGCAGGGGCGCATCGAGGAGATGCACATCATTGTGTGTGCTTGAGGGTTTAAGAGCATCGAGTGCAATTTGAGTTCCTTCCCCTACCCAGATGCAATTGGCAAGTGGTTGGCCGCAAAGAAGCGCGGATGATACATGGGGATGGTGGTGAAGTGCCATATGCTTGGTTGACATGCTAGTTGGGGACATGATGTGACTTGGGTGCTTGGATTTTCAGAACTTGAACACTTGGAGGTGTTGATGGATGTTGAAACTTTCTTGCTTGCTTGATGAATTGATACGCATGCAACACATGTATGAGACGGTGGCAAACATTGAGTAGTGCTTGAAATGAATTACTTGAAGCGCAATGGCGCAACACAATGCAGCATCGTAAGCAAGAATACTTATTACCTTGTCCAGCCGCAAGGCCGCGGGCTGGGGGGGGGGGAGTATTAAAATGGCACTTCTCAGGAGAGGGGATTTCCCTCAAAGTATTGAAATCTGGGTTTCACCAAAACGAAAAAAAAAAAAAAAAAAAACACTGGTTAGAACATAAATTGAATATCCCATTGCAACTAGAATTATGCAAATTTGTTGGCTCAGCCGCAAGCTGGAATGGTCCGCAGGTGGACTGCAAAGTCCCCGGAACGGGCACCCCCAGACCCCGGACCCAGCAAGGGCATCCACAAAAGTATGCTGATGAAGTTTGTGTCAACTGGAGCTGTTCCGGGGGCCTGAGGTGGCAGGGCTGGGAAAGTCAAATCCAAAACTTTGCCCGCTGCACCTCAGGTCATCAAAACTTGGCTGCAACGATAAAACTTTTTGCTTGGCCTGCATGCCAAGTTTCATGGCGGGGGGTGGGGTGGATGGCTCTGGCCAAGGACTTCCCAAAAAGTTTTCAATATAGTTTCAATAGCACTTGCCACTGCCTCCCACGGCCCCCTGACACTGCAGGGCTGCCTAAAAATTTTTATTTGGCCTGCATGCCGGGTTTCAGGGCAGGGGGTGCGCTGGGCGGGCCAGGGCAGCCAGGTGTGAACTTTACCAGAAGTTGGCAGACCTAGGGGCAATTACGCCCCATGAATGGGGCTTTGCCAAAAACAAAGTAGTGCAACAGTTGATATCAATGAACATATACAAAATTTGTTTGTTTGGTTCGAAGTTCCAGGTAGGTCTGTTCCTAGGTCTGTGCGATTACTGCAGGCAGTCCATTCACTGCTTTCCACCATCGCGGCACCCATGCACGATTTGAGTCCTGTGCGGGAAGTTATGACTGACTCCATTTCCTCGCTCTGTTCGTGTTTGCAGTGGGCAACCCTCGCAAGCAGTATTATTGAAAGGCTGGGCCGCGGCGATAAATTGGACTGTAGCATGTGTGGCATACTTAATCTACTTAAGTGGGTTAGCACAAGGCACCAGATGCCTTTGTCCTTGCAGTTTTAAAACAGTAACGTTAGCCATGTCCATGCTTGTCTTCATAGCCTCTTCCTTAGAAGCCTGTCTTTCGGCCCCGGTGGCCTGTTTTTTTTTTTCTGCTTCTGCACCTCTTTCCATGAACTCTTTCTCTATCTAACAATTTAGAATTACAAGGATGCAGTCAAGACAAGCCCAGAAATGAAAGCCTGCAAATTAGAGTAAATTGTTGCTTGAACTTATAAGAGCAACCCATTTTTTGTCTGCCCCATATTTTCGTCTGCAAAACAACACCGGTCATCCACATTCCATTTCGCGCTTCGTCAGAAATTTCAGGGCTCGGCTGAAATGCGGCTGAAGCGGCTGAAGAGCGGCTGAAGCATTTTCAGTTGTTGTTGCAAAAGTTGCTTAACGCAGCCATGGTTGTTGGATTCCACAACACCATCTTGGAGCATTTTACGAGAACTTCTCGTGGCATTGAATGTGGCATTGAACCTTTTCAGTTCAATTGGTTTCGTGCCACTATGCGCTTCTACAACTCGCTTACTGAGTGCAACAGTCTCCTTCTCAAAAAGGTTCTCCATGCTGACATCAGTTTTAGCTCCATGACTGATTCTTGTTGGACGTCCCACCTCTTATCTGCGCTGGATGGTCTGGCTCACTCGGATCTGATGAAACGTCAAATTATGGCTTGTGACCCTGTGAACCTCAGTCAATTTGTGGTGGATCTAAGATTTAGACACCTGGGCTATTGGAACCAATTCACAGCCCTGATCCAAGAGTAAGCAACAGCAAGCGGCTGACTTACCATCAATGGTGCGCTCTCCCTGTCAGAAATGCACATGCCTTTTACCCACCTTATACAATGCCTAAACACATGTACTTGGATCTTCCCCATCATGTCCTTCGCAACACTGCCAGATTTAGGCTGCGGGTACACGCTCTCCTAGTTGAACAGGCTACTTGGTCCAATAGTACTTCTCCAGTCTGTGATATCTGTGTTTTGGATAACATACAAGATGAAAATATGTGTTGTTCAAATGCTCCAATCCCCAGGTCTGATCTCTCTTTGTCAAAAGTATGCCTCACTTTTTGAGCACAACTTCTCTTCCTACACCTCCACGTCTCTTACAGGATGCCCTGTCTTGACACCAATCACCGTGTGAATTCCCAGGATATCAATATTCTTCTAAACCAGGATAACAACAAACTTCCTTTTTTTCTTCATGACCTCATGTGTATTTATGAACAGGCTAGCAGTCAAACGTCTTGACTGAGGCCTTTTTCCCTTGTAACCCTTGTAACCCTTATATTTGAAAACCATATTAACCCTCATTAGCGATTCTCAAATTAAATCTTGTCTGTAAAATTAAAGCTCATGCTGACATTTCTGGTAGCAAACGTGCAGATGCTATTGCAAAATATCAAGTAAATTGAGCCAACAGTGGCGTGGCAGATACTATTAGCCCGAGCGCAGGTCGCGGCGGGAATCCATTTTCACAAATCTCATGTTTAATCTTAATACAAAAGAGGGCAGGGCCCACCAGTCCAAAGGACAGCACATATAAAGTGTGCAATATTTTAAAAATTTCTTAGTTTGGTCGGAAGGGTGAAAGCAAGGCGTGTTTTAAACTTAGGGCTTGACCCTCCTGGATACCCACCATAAAACTCCCTTCCAGTGCCCCTTCCCTGACGAAACGAGTAATGTTCTGGCAGACACCTCAATTTGTGGACTTGACGTCCACAAACAAACCGCCATCCCGACTGAACTCAGAATTCCAGTGTAACACCTCACATTGTCACTCTTCTGAAAGATAGGATTGATTGGATGCATGTTTACCTTTGACGATTGGTTTAAAATCCTGTAGGATCGTCTAAGGAAAAAATTGAGTTGACCTGAACATTGCCAAGAAAAACGTAACCCCCCTGATCCAACCCCTCCGATTTGATTCATTTAAATTACAACCGTTTTCGAGCCAGGAGTCCATTGCGTCTTTTAAAGGACACGTGCCGTCCAAAAAAGGTTGGCTTCTGGCGCCTGACTTTCCATTTTTAAAACTCACTGGCTAAGACATGTGGGACTTTTTTACAAGGCCAGTGAGGACTCGGAGCACAGAGGATGGAAGCACACAGGGAAGCAGGTCATCAACAGTGCAAGGGGAAACCCCGCCAGGCACTGCCTTCAGTGGAAGCCCCAGTTCTTTCAACCAGGGATTTTTGCGCGCCTCACAAAACAAGTGAGAGCAAATGTAGGCAGCCATGTTCTCTTGTCTGTCTCAATCAATCCCTGCTGACTCAACCTTCCATGCATTGCCCAAACAGGCTCTTCCACCTGCTGGCACCAACTGGTGAGTGGCCCAGCATGAGTGCGCACACACATCCACACACATACACACACACACACACGCACGCACGCACGCACACGCACGCACGCACACACACACACACACGCACACACACACACACACATACACACACGCACACACACACACGCACGCACACACACACACACGCACACGCACATACACACACACATACACGTACACACACATGCAAGCGAATTCTCACCAATGCACACAAACACAGAGTTGCGTGTACAAGCTGTAGTGCAGATTTTAATGGTCACAGGCAAGGACATGCATGGTTGTGAAGGTTAGGAAGCCAAGCTAGCTAGGACTCCAGATGCTCCCTTTCACCAACAGCATCTACAACCTGCCTTTCTGCAGTGAACTTCAAGGATGTCACGCTGACACCCTCTGTAAGTGGCATGCAGGTATGACTAAAGGAAAGCAAGCATGAGTCACCAGCTTCTGCAGCATCCATCACTTCTTGCACGTCTCTTTCAGCTGCCTCCTTTATTCAGAAGCCCACAAGCGCTCCACTTTGCATACCTTTTCCTAGGTCAAGCTTTCAGGAAGGAAGACCTCGCTGGATCTGCAGAACTCAAAGGACAACTTGCCAGATATCACCCAGCTTCCCAGGCTGGGCGTGCAAAAGAACAAGCTCGTTATCATAATGGTGGGGCTGCCAGGTCGAGGCAAGACCTTCCTCTGCAACAAGCTGAAAAGGTGAGGGTGAAGCACGCGCAAATGGGTGCAATATGGTAGCAGCAAGCTCAGCGTCTGGCTAAAGTTAACCTCCTCTATGAAATGAAGAATGAGTGCAATTTTGGCCGCATCATCAACTCACGGCATAAAGAGTGTGTGGCTTGATGATGAATGCGATGCTTGTTAAGTCATTGCAGCAATGCCCCCGGCGTAGGGCATATCAGTGCTGTGGAGAGATATGGCATTGATGCGAGCAAGAAACTCGTGGAGAGCACGTGTCCACTGCTCTAGCATTCATGCTGTATCAAATGTAGGGTTGATCTATTTCGTTTGTAAATACATGTACACACATATATGTATATATACCACGCACATATACAACACACATCTACCTGGTATATATATACATAAGTGTATGTGGTGCTCCCCATGAATGGCTCACCCAACCAGTCTCACCTAGCTGTTCATGCCTCCAGCAAGCACCCTTGTACCCCCTAAGCATGTCAAACATGATTTTGTGTCTCATGCAGTCCCATGCATAAAGCTTAGCTGAAAATTGGCACGTAAAAGCGTTCTGTGTGGCTATAGGACTGTTTGCGCCCATTTGGGCAGAAAAAGGTGGATTTTCAAACCTGCACCAAACAACCAGCCCTGCTGGACTTAAGCTGCTCTTAGATCGTTTAATCATGCCGTGGTGTCAGATTTGGGGGGGGGGGGTACTAGGGGAGCGTGCTGGTGGGGGGACCCATCAGGACGGATGTGCAAGCCAATGCAAGGAGTGACACCGCTGTGCAACCGCTGCATCCACTGGCAACCTGAGCGTGTCCTCGGATGGAGAGTGAGCTACTGCACAAATCAAAATCCAAATAATGCCAAACGGTGGCCTGTGTGAAAAATGGTGCGCTTTCCTGCTGCCCGCCCGCTGCACCTCACCCCACTCTCTTAAAAAACCTTGTTGTGGAGCTACAAAAACTAGCTATCTAACATACTTTTCAGGTCCTGGAATGGTGCAGGGGCACTGAGATATGGTCAGAAAACGTTAAGTGAGGCAGTCTGGCCTGACCAGGGGGATTCCGTTCAAGGGGACGACCTTGTTTTGTATAAACATGTGCCTTTTATTTCCTTTTTTTTGCAGGCAAATGTGAAATGCATGGTGTACGTGTATGGCATGGGCCAACCCAATAGCATGTCATGCTTGACCTGTTTCGTAGCCTGTTTTGCTTCGCAAACTCAAGCAACATGGGACAAACTGTGAATGCAAGACCAATGCCTTGCCACAGCATGTATCCGTGTGCTGGACCAGCCCCCCCCCCCCCCCCCCCCAGCCCAGAGTTTGTTCCCTTAGAGAGGAGTACTATTGCCTGCTTGAGATGCCTGAGTGTAGACTTGGCCTGCACATCCTGCTTCCCTGCCAGAAAAGTGGCTGGGCAGCCATTGGCCGTGCAATGAATTTGCACTGTCAGCCTTCAGTGACATGGGAAGCAGCCATCAGTGCAGTTTCCTATTTTTCTCCTTTTTTGCACACACAATCCTCCCTTGGCACACTTGCGCTGCTGCTGCAGGTACCTGAACTGGCTGGGACACAACACGCAGCACTTCAATGGTGCGTGCTAGGCAGATAAGAGCGATGCGTAGCAGCAGGAATGCACTGTCAGCTGTGCTGTACGTGTGCAACGTTGCAACATATAGCGCGGCACAGCACTGAATGCGCTTATGCGGTAATTGTCATGTCATGTAAATGATTCAAGGTGCTGCATGAGAATCAGGTTGAAGAGCCAATTCGCAGGCACACTACACACTTTTTGATACCAGTTTTTGATTTCAGGTTGGAAAGCCAATCTTGCAAGCGCGATGCATACCATCCTGCCTTCCCCTCCCAACAAATGCAGTGGGCAACTACCGCAGAAAGAACAAGGGGAACGAAGAACAAGATGCTTCCTTTTTTGACCAGAAGAATGAGGTGGGTGTGCTCGTTTAAGTGGGAAGATGCAACTCCAAGTACTCTCTTGCTTCTTTTGTGCTGATGCTGCAATCCTTGCCATGTTTAGTTGCAATTGTAGTGTGCATGCAAGTGAGGTTGATAGCATGTAAACGACCAAAGCATCAGGGTAGCTTGGAATTCCACTTACTACAAGGAAATTAATCAGCACCCTGACAAAGGTCCTATTACCTTCATGTCTTGCAGAGTTGCATCCTTTTTCAATGTTATTTTTGCTTATTGTGCACGGGGAGTTAAAGATTGGGTGTAAGAGCTACCATTGAATGGAACTCCAATCAATTTCTGCTGAAGCGTCTGATATCTCATGTGAGGTGCACAGTACCACAGGACTGCGGGAAAATGGTTTGCTGGTCAGGATAGTTGCATGGAATCAAGATGCACATCCTGCTCCACAAGTGTTTTTTACTGTAGCTCAGCACATGCTCAAGAGATGCCTCAAAACTTGTTGTTTGCATTTTGTGTATGCCTTCACGTTTCTTTCAAATACACACTCCTATCCATCCCTTGTCATTTTTTCCCCTCCACTCCCCTTCTCATCATGTCCCTCATCACCCCCTCTATCCTCCCTGCATACTCTGCTCTTCCCCTCTTTGTTGTCTTCTTCCCTGCTCTCTCCTGCCTCCTCCTCTCCCATGCTGTCTTCGTGACTGTCCTTAGCGCCGCTGGTGCCCAAAAAGATGTTTTTTTTGCACCTCGCACGTCGCTGCTGTCATTGATGTTCTGAGATGGGAAAAGAGGGCTTTTGACTTAAAGCTTAAGAGCTGTACACTCTTAACTGTCGTCATGCCTCTCGGGCCTTGGGGCCATCATACACACTCGTTCCTCTGGAAAGTCTTCTATATGATGCTACTTCACTTTCCCTTTCTTTCTTACCCCCTCAAACAAATAAATTCAGCCGCATGCAGACGTTTTTCACCCCTCAGAAGCATTATCCTAGCAGGATGACACATCGCCTTGTCACCTCCTTACAATTTAGAATTAAGTAGGTGAAAGAGGGCATTTGCCTCAGCATCACTTTTACACCACAATTTGCCTTCAGATGCTAGACATGACTGGTGTTGCCCACAAGTCATGGGGTTGCACACTTTTAGCATCACTGTAAGCTCTTGGGTTAGCTCTAGGGTTATGTTTACTTGGTACGACACAAGTGAATATAGGCGCATCGTTTAAGCTGTAGATGGGGCTGTTGCCCCCTCTGGTTGCTAAATTCTGCTCAATTGCATATAACTTGTACCAGAATATCTGTTATGGCTTGAAAAGTATCCTGTTCTCATCATACTGATTTTAGAAAGAAAGAAAGCATCATTTTTCCTCCAGTACGCAATAAGAGTATGGTCTGCAAAGATGTTGGGCATTCCTTTTTGCTTTGTTTAAGCTGCCCTCATAGGCGCGGATTTGTACATCAGCAATGTCTCCCCCTCTCCCATCACCTTCCAGTATCACCTGAAAAAATAATCTAAAATCCAGCTATTTTATGCTTGCAGCCATCACAATCATGCTTCACATGTGTGCTGTCTTTGTAAATTTTCCACCTGGGTCTGTGTGAGCGTGCCTCAGCAGCTATGAGGAATGGCACGTTGCTTCTTTGGACTTTTGATACTGGTTGAGCTTGTTTCACCAGCTGCCATCAGCCAGAGTCTCGGGCTGTAGGCCACCATTGTAAACCCCTTGTAAACCCCTTGCTTCTTTGGACTCTTGCATTGTGCCTGCCAGCAAATTGGCAAACTTGTTTGTTGCCTGGTCTTTGTGCAACCAGCAGCAAGGGCTACATATTTTGCAGGCAAAATCTGTCAATTCTGCGGCATATTTCAGCTGTTTTAAAGGGGCAAATGAGAAACTTGGCAGTTATATGACTTGAGTTGCCTCCCCACGTGTGGCACAGTGTAAGGCTTTTGGCAACACGTTTGCAGGCTGGTGCACGCGCCCGTCAGGAGGCGCTGCTGCTTGCGCTTGATGACCTCATGGAGTGGCTGAAGTCAGGTGAGTGGAGCCATGGGAAATGCGCTTGATGACCCCAGCGGGTGGCTGAAGTGTAGTGTATGGTCCAGAAGCCATGGCAAATGAGGCTGACTTCTTGTTTTATCCAGACTTTTTGTGCCTTTTCGTACTAATAGGACCACTGAGCTTGCAAGCTCACAGGAGTGTAAGGTTCCAATTGCAGCTTGCTAGTTCAATAGTCAAGATTCCAACACAACATGTGAATGATTTCAAGACAAAACTATGCATGAAACAGAAGAAGAAATGAAGGAGCCCTGCTTGTAGATAGCACTTGTATGATGCAGGCCTGCAAGGCAGCACGCGACCAATCAGCCAGAGATTCGGGCTGTAGGTTAACCAATCTAACCAATGAAAACCAATGTGATGCAGGCTTGCTAGGCAGCACGCGCCTTCATAAAGTGCCCGCGCTGATAAGGATGCCTGCTTTTGTTCAAGAATTGTGTTACATCAAGGCTTTTGAAAGGGTGAAGTTAACCTTGAGTAGGTATCCTGCCTTGTCTGCCTCAAAATTCAGCAGATTCAGCGCATACCAGAATCCGCGGGCACACAGGCACACACACGCATACACGCGCACACAAACACACACATGCACACACACGTACACACACAACTTGAATTTTGCCTTTCATGCTTAGGTGTGGGGCAAGTGGCTATCCTGGATGGCACCAACAGCACCAATGAGCGAAGGAACTTCCTGGTGCGTGTGTCGCTTATCATGGGACCTTTTGTAAGATCAAGGCCCATGTTTCAAAGGCCCTTGAAAACTGGGATGGAAGTACGTCCCTGTTGCTTCCATTTAATTGCGGCCTGCCTGTAGCAGCATTAGGTAGCAGCAGCTCAGGTGCTTAAATAGGGTTAAGCAACAATAAAGTCCAAATTTGCATGTCTTAGTCATATATGTGAGTGCTTGGGCTGAGAGCGAAGTTTTACCAGCACATCGTGCCACATCCGTTCGGTGCTGCCAGCAAAGCAATCGCCTCACAGCACATTTCACACAAAGGTACGAAGCTTTGGCATTTTTCCATTTTTCACAAAGTACCTCCTTTTTTACACCCCTCCCCCCAAGCTAGCAGTCAATTGTTTGACTGGAAGCCTCATGCTTCTGTAACCTGTCATCTGTAACCTGTCATCAGCCAAACAGTCTGGCTGAAGGTCTCCCTGTGTAATTACACCCAATCTAATCTGTAACCTGTCATCTGTACGCACGTGGCTGCAGCGATCACAGTTCCATGGGCGCTGGCAGTACCTGTTCATCGAGAGCATCTGCTCAGATGAGGAGGTGCTCAACTCCAACTACAGGGCAAAAATGCGGTACAGGTACACACGGCTCCTGCTGGCCTCCGCTGATGGACAGAATAGACACTGCCAACGATGTTTGGAAGGGATGGAAAAAGACTAGACTTTTGGGGCAGAGGGGCAACCGAGCCATACACTAGACTGTTGAAGCCCTCAATTAAGGAGTTGAGAATTAGAACAAAATGAAATTGAAGCCCTGACAGACCAGGTGATACCAACATACTTGGCACTCAGCCTCGATGCATTGTCGGGCTTGTTTTGTAAGGAGGAGAAGCCAAGGAATTTGCAGCGCCCCTCTGCAAAGGACGGAAAACAGGCACTTGATTGCTTACATCCTCCAATGCCTCCTGCATGAACTACCAGGAACATAAAGTGGATGGAAGGCTTGTAATGTACAACACTCCTCTAATCAAATATTTCTTCACCGGGAAGTTCCAGCTTCTTCAGAAACACCCGGAACCAGTGCGCGTATGAAGCCTACATTCACACCGTGCATCTTCCTTCCATTCCCCTTTCGCAGTCCTGACTACAAAGGGATGGATGAGGAGAAGGTAAGAAGCGTGAAGGCAGCCGTGGGGAGTGTGGTTGCCCCAACACTGCTCTGCTGCAAGGGTTGCATTTGTTCCGAGCTGAAACTGTGTATGGCTCATCATGTGCGCAAAGCACACTGTGCTCGCTGTGCAGAGACACCTATAGGTCCAGGGGTGACCTGCGATATTTTTTAAGACGCAAGGTATGCATGCCATGTGTTTTTCCACCTGCGGCAACCATGCAGGCAGTCATGGACTTCCGCAAGCGGATCAGCAACTACGAGGAGGTATACGAGCCCATCACTGACCGCAACCTGCACTACATCAAGCTCATTGACATGTAAGCAGAGGACAGGCGCCATATGCTCACGAGGATCCTCACGTGCATAACATGGCTTACAGGAAAGCCAATGCACACTTCTGTCCATGTGTATTTCCTTTTCTTCATTAAGTGCACATGCACTCACAAGCTGCGAGCGAACATGCACACGTGCAAGCGTCAGGTGGCAATATGCCGAAACAAATCTATGAGCACTACAACGCGCAGGCACTCTCTCACACGCACACACATGCGCGCGCACACACACGCACGCACGTGCTCACACACATACACACACACGCACATACGTACACACACACGCATGCGCTTGCACACAGACAAGCACACAGGCCCACGCGCACCCACACACACGCATACACACACATGCACACACGCATACACACACATGCACACACACACACACGCTTACATGCACATATACACACATGTACACACACACGGATGCGCATGCATGCAGACGTGCACACAGGCGCGCGCGCATACGCACACATAAACAATCACGCGCACACATACACACACACGCATACACATGCAAATGCACGCACACACATACAAACACAAATACACACACATGCCTCTTGATTGTTCAAACGCATGCAGGATCACTGGACGTGCCCACCTGGACATCAACCGCATCTCTGGCTACATGTGAGTGCGTGCCTGATTCTTCCAACCATAGGCCTGCTTGCAGCTTGCTTCCTGTGCTCTCACACCCCTCCCTCTCTCGCCACATCACTAACACCGGAACACTTCTCGCTGCCAACCACTCGCAGACCCGGCAAGATGGTCTTCTACCTAATGCAGGTAAGTTTTCATAATGCATGTTTGATTGATGTCGGCTGCACAACCGTTGGAAGGTCGTTGGAAAAAGCAAGCCTGACGGAAAGGACGCTCGCACGACGACTGCTCGCACTTACTTTAAGGTGTTTGAATGCAAACTTTAAATTGGAGTGGCTCTTCGCACCAGGCGTTCTGCTGACAGCACGACCCAGCTGGATCCAGCGGGACAGGGTGTGATTGCGAAGCGCGCGTAGTCAGTGATGGTGAGTGGCAGAAGAGAGGGCCTGCAGGGTCACTGGTAGAGCCCAACGGTGCAACGCAACGCCTCGAGTGCACGAAACGCACCCCTAAGTGCAATGGGCACACTTAGACATCCAGTGAGCACTGGTCAGTGCTCGTGCCGTTTGAATAGGGTTACAATGTGGCACTGTGTGTGTGGTGCAATGGCTGGAAGGTGCCAGGGCGCGTGCCCGGTGGGCATCTGACTGGGCCTTCCCTTCAGGTTGAACTTAGGTTTATGCATCAGCGCACTTGGGCTGTGCCGGTGAGAGCCATTGCTCTTTGGACTATGGACACCAGCCTGGTAGAGATTGCTGCGCCCAGATTGCTCACGTACATACATGATTCAGCGCAGGCGTGACATGTTATCACTGCTACGTAAGGATGTCATCAGCAGGCCTTGACTCTGCCCTGTGTGCCAAACCTTTGCTGGCCAGGGTATCTGTTGGCATCCATCACCATCAAACTGCACGAACACACTGCTTCACAATGCATCTGCCCTTGATCCTTGTGCTTGCTGTGCTCACTTGTGCGCGAATTTGCTGGTAAACCCTGTATGGCACGTGGGTTTACTGGTAAATCTCCAGATAAGTCTGGCAAGACAGCAAGCACACTGCTCAGGGGTAGTTGCCTCATCACTGCGCATGATGTCATCAGCAGGCATAAGGAGCAACCCCTGCCCTGTTTGCATCTGTTGGCATCAATCCTCATCAAACTGCAAGCACGCTCCGCTTCACAGGGCAACCTTCATGAGGCTGCCCTTGATCAGTGTATTCATCGCCTTGTTTTGACAGCCTCTACACTCGCATACTGCGGGGAAGTGGGGGAGGGGGGGGGGGACATGCCTCTGCACTCGCAGAAAAAAAGGTGGAGGGTGTTGCAATCATTCAGATGACTTAGAAGGCCACCAGAAGATGAGATTGGGAACAAGGCCCCTCATAAATCCCTGGCTGACTATGTTGTACATGTCCAGCTCCGCACCTGCTTGCGCAATGTGGTCTGTCTCTTAGTATTGGATACAAGGTGCACTCACAGGGGAAAATTCAGCATTTCAACGTTGTGGAGGTCGCAGCCAGTTTTTGGTTGCTTTGAAGCACGCTTCTGGGCGTGTCATTGAACCAGCTTGATGCTTGCCACCTCCTCACCTGCCCATCCTGTCCCTTCACCTCCCTGCGTGCAGGTGTGCAAGGCTGGTGGTACCGCGAGAAAGCTGTGGCTGACCAGGTGGGCTTGGGGTGTTGACAGAAGCAAGGGCGTGTTTCGTGTGTGCAGGGTGGCCCTTGCTGTAACTCACGCCGTATGCAATACTTGCTTGTAACCGATGCTTGATGCTCCGTTCGTGTATGCTTGCTGTGTAGTGTGTATGAGCGTCTGAACTTGGCCAGCCCTTGGTTTGTGACGCAGCAGGCTGGCACTTGGCTGCTCAATTGGAAGCAGAGCCTGCGTACAACCGGGCAGTTCAGATGCCAGCAGAGCCTCTGCATGCAACTGGCTGCTCAATTGGAAGCAGAGCCTGCGTACAACCGGGCAGTTCAGATGCCAGCAGAGCCTCTGCATGCAACTGGCTGCTCAATTGGAAGCAGTGCCTCTGCATGCATCTGGCTGTTCACATGATAGCAATGCCTCTGCATGCACCTGCGGTGCTTGACCATGTGGGTCTTGCCAACAGTTCTCTGGGCCCCATTGCGCGTTCTGGAGGAGTGAGCAGGCCAGGGGGGAGGGCACTCACTCGATCTTCTTGCTGCTGCTCAACCTTGCGTTCCTTGTGCAGCTCATCACCCACCCCCCTCTCACTCTTTCTCTCTCCTTTCTCTTGCAGGCATGGCCAAAGTGAGTTCAACATGGGGGACCGGCTGGGCGGGGACAGCTCCATCAGTGCGGCAGGGGACCGCTATGCCAGCCTGCTGCCTGCCGCCCTGCTGTCACGCCTCCCACCGGTGAGTGCCTACATGCAAAGGGTAGGTGACGTTCCCGTCCAGTCATGAGCCTGCTGCCCGCCGCCCTACTGTGGCGCCTCCCATCCGTACGTGCATACATGCACAAGGTAGCTGCAGCTGCCGTCTAGTCATGGGCCTGTCGTCCTTCCTGCTGCCGCACCTTCCATCCGTGAATGCGCATGCATGCAAAGGGTAGTTGGTCCTGCCATCCGGTCATAAACCTGCTGTCCTTCCTGCTGTTGTGCCTCCAATGGGCATGTGCATAAATGGGAAGCACCCTTCACTGTTTTATTGGTGGCTGTATGTGCCACTACTCTTGTTTGAGATGGTACACCTGCGCTTACCAATTCGTGTACTGACGACACGAGAGCCACTGATAAGACCGCTCTATATCTTGCTACAGATATATCTGTAAGAATACTTCGGCATCCTTTGCCCGGATCAAAGCCTGCATTGGTTGGGCAGCTGCCCCTGACGTCAAATCACACAGCTGTTGACGCCCTGACCCTTTTTCTGTATGTCTGCTGTCTGACCAGCTGTCCCATCATTGACGCCCATTAGGTCAGCAGGGCGTGTAGGGAGAGCAACATGTGCGAGCACAGAACCTCACACGTTCTGCGCCCGGAAAGAGGCGCGCTGTCGCTTCAGGTTAGGGTGTCCTTGCATGCTGTGGAATGCCCTGACCTCCTCTCTTGGCTCAGAACTGCCAAAGTTCAAAGCAATCCAATGCACTCTCACCTTGCTGCCTGTCCATGCTTTTACTCTTATGCACAGGACGGCGTGATCTCTCTGAGCGTGTGGACCAGCACCTTGAAGCGCACCATTGAGACGGCACGGAAGCTGCCCTTCCCCAAACTCCAGGTCAGGCTGCTTGGCAAACTTAACTGCATCTCCAGATTTATGCATGAGTTCTTTGCAAAAGTGCGGAGACACAGGTCACTGCTTGTTAGACTGGAGGAGCATGAGACCAGAGAGTAAGGAGTGGGTTTTGGCAGAGAGGCGGGGGCAATAGAGGTGGGGGTAAGAGCAGCACCTGTGGGAGCAAGATGGCCAGGCGAGGATGGCATCTTCAAGACAGACAATAATGACATTTGCGAAGCCTTGCCTTAGTCTGCTCACCCACTATCTCATATGTGCCCTTTTTGATACTGTGGTTGTGTGCTCCAGTGGAAAGCGCTGGATGAGATCAACGCTGGCACCTGTGACGGCATGACATACAGTGAGTAGAGAGCGGGTATCCATGGGAAAGTCCAGGCTACTTGTTGGTGCAGGAATGGCTTGTGTGCATGCATGCTTGTGCAAATGTGTGTGTTTATGTGCATGTGCACGTGCATGAGTATGTGGGTGTGGCTGTGAATGAGGTGGCCTTGTTTGCCCATTCTTCTGGGATGTGACACCATCTGGATTTTTCAAGGTATGTGCTTGCATCGCATCCCTAACAGATGGGCAAGCATTTGTGCCTTGTCTGCGGTCCAGTGGAAGGTGGCTGGTGCCGACTGGATCAGGATCACTGCAATGAGTGGCTCTGACACCCTCTGTTGGCTTCTGGCGAGCATGTGTGATGCACACTTGAATGCACACCTGTAAGTGCGCCTGATGTACAGAGTCCTGCAAACACCCTGAGCAGGGCTGCCACAATTCCCCGCTTTTCCATTCTGGTTCTCGTTATTTTGTCCAATGTAGGTGAGATCGCAAAGACCATGCCGGAGGAGTTTGCTGCTCGCAAGAAGGACAAGCTCAGATACAGGTATGGTGGATGCATGCTGCATTTTGCTAACTGTTTGCATGCCCCTTGCCCCCTCGTTGCTTTGTTCACTAGTTCTGCCATGGTTTTGGCAATATCTATCTGTGTACATTTTGCTTGTTGCCTTCCTTAATACTTTGATACTCAATTTAGACCACTGTAAGTATTAAGTTTTCATTATCAAGTACTCACCCAAGGATTGCAACACTGGAAGGTTCCAGGACAGGTGGAATGTGCTGCTCCCACCTAGAATAGGCGAGGGAAATTAAAGATAGACAGAGGTGTAGCTGTGGTGGCAGTTGATGAAATTAATCAACCCTTATTTTGCACATATATGACTATATACATATATGACTACATGTATTTGAGACTCAAAACAGCACTTCCTGCGGCCTCCTCCCTTGGCATGCTCCTCCCTGGAAGCATATTTTGCAAATGCTTGTTTGCTTACGTACACACGTGCAATATAAAATGAATTGTTGCTGCTTCTCTTCTCTACTGAACAGGTACCCAGCTGGGGAGAGCTACATGGATGTGATCCAGCGCACTGAGCCAGTTATTACAGAGGTGAGGTCAGATACTTGCTGCTAGGTTGATAGCACAATGTAACATTCCTAGTGTGTTCAGACTGCTCTTTTCCTTGAATTGCAGACCAGGTGTATGTCAAAGTGCCATTCACTAGTAGATTGCATCACAAACCTCTGGAGCTTTCTTTAATGTCAATACATTTGATGTTTGAGAAGATGCCTTGAAGGCACCTGTGTGCAAGGAGACATGCACAGGCTTGTAACCCATGAGTATGACTGCATAGGTAGGAGCCCGCACTTCACATGCTCACACTTTTTGCACGCGCGCGCGTGCGGACGCGCGCGCGCGCACACACACACACACACACACACACACACACACACACACACACACACACACACACACACCAGATGGAGCGTGAACGGGAGAGCGTCCTCATCGTTGCTCACCAGGCGGTGCTGCGAGCCTTGTATGGCTACTTCCAAGGCATCCCTCTGGACCAGGTACAGATGTGCTTCCCTCTATCACCATCAATTCATATGTTAGAACTTGTCCAGGGTGCGCATGCGCGCGCGCGCGCACGCGCACACACACACACACACACACACACACACACACACACACAGACACACACACGCACGCACGCGCACACACACACACACACACACACGTACACACACACACAGACACACAAGCTGCGTTCATGCCTTCATGACCCTGCAGGTCCCAAGCCTTGAGATCCCCTTGCATACGCTCATTGAGTAAGTGTGATGTGTCATTGATGTGCTCTTACAGCAGGGGAAGTTGATCTTGCTTGACAGCTTATGGATCGCGCTGTTGTCTGCACTGTGTACTGCGATGCATGCTTGGAATCTTCATCAAATGTCGGACTTCTCAAAGCATCTAGAAGACCTGTGGGGAGCAGCTGGGGGTCAGGAGGAAGGTGTCCTGGTGCGCTGCCCTGGTGCTGGTGCCCTGGTGCGCTGCCAATAGAGCATCATGAGCCCCAAGGCTGTGCAGGTGCTTTGTCGCACACACGTTCATGACGGATGCGTGGAAAGCCAGGCCCAGCAACTGCGCTCCAATGATGCCTCCTGGGTTGCTCTTGCATGAGGATAACCGCAAAAGGATGTGTGCAAGGGGATACATGCAGCTTGCAGGCTGCCCTGGTGCCTGTGGAAGAGCTGTGACCTATACCTTGAAAGTAAGGGATGAGGGTGTGTGTAATGGGAGGCCAGGCTGTCTGACCAGGCACAAGCCGGGCCATGATTGACCCTAAAGCAGGAACAAGTGCACCATAGGCAAAGCCGGCTTCCTTGTCATGTGCGTGCGCACTGTCCTCCTCAGCAAGCACCTGGCATGTGCGCGCACGTACACGCGCGCACACACACACACGCACACACACACACACACACACACACACACACACACACACACACACACACACACGAGGCTTCTCAGAGCAGCTCTGCGTCTCTTGTGCTGGCACACAGCTTCCCCAATCGTCAAGCTTTCTGGCCTGGGTGTGACCTGGTGTGCGCATGTGCTCTGCAGCCCAGCTCTGCCCACCTGCCTGCTGGCAAAGCTGATGGCCTCTTGCAATTGGGAGACTTTCTTGTCGGGAGCCGACCACACTGACCAAGCTGATGGCTCCTTTTTTGCCCTTGCAAAGCATCCTAGGTTAGGTTGCAACCATGCCCTGGTGCATCCCTCCTCAGGACATGCGTCTAATTTTGGCACGTCACCCCATGCATTGTCAGGCTGACGCCAATGCCGGATGGCACCATGCACGAGGCCCGCCTGTCGGTGGATGTGGACGCCTCAGAGGCCCAATTCATGCACCAGCCGCCCCCACACGCAGACGGCCTGCCACTGCAGCCCTCTTACACTACCAGCCAAACAGTGGCCTGAACAGCAGCAACCGAGCACCAGCCAAACAGTGGCCTGGACGGCTGCCTGCAGCCGGCTGTTGAAGGTGGCCACACGATTCTGCTTGATGGGTGGCCCCTCCTTTTGACATGACGCAACCCTGCTCGGAACTGTAAGACTGCGGCTGCTCATGAGCGCTAGCCAGGTTCCAGTGGCTGGTGACGCTACCCTGCTCTGAACTGCGAGACTGCAGTTCCAGTGGCGCGGCCCTTGTGCTTTGTCGCTCTGTGTATCACTGTGGGATCAGGGTTTGAAGTGGGCAGGCGTGCCTTGTCCAGTGTACTTTACGCTTACGTGTATTCACCATCACACTTTTTGGGGGATGTTTGGAGGCCAATCAGGAAGAATTTGGGAAGAATAAATGAGGAGGCAGCAATGCTTGAATCAGAATAAAAAGCTTGCTGCTGGAGCATGAGGGCAACAGGAGTATTTGTCTTGACAAGTGTCGTTTGGGGCCTGTCGGTGTGTGCAGGGATACCTTGCAAGCCTAACGTTAGAAATGCAGAGCATGCTTGAAGCAACTCGTGCGATGCCGCATGCTGCATGGTGTAGAATTGTAGAGTAGCCGTTGTGCTTGTGAAGCAGCTGCAGCAGGTGCTTCCTGTGCGCCTTTTGCCAGATCTCAACCATGCCATGCCATCCTATTGCAATCTCGTGTCTCCTCCAAAGACCAGCTTGGCTCTCTGTGGACTTGGCAACTTCTGTGTTTCTAAGCACTTTCCTATGCACGCAGCCCTTGTGCACGAGTCCTTCATATGTCCGCTTGACGTCAAGTACGTAGTTGCCGATGTGGTCAGCAAGTATTGTATTTTATTGCCACTTGCTGAATGTGGAAATCATTATAAGCAACGTGTTCAGGTAGGCTCATGTTTATACAAACCCCCTCAGGTCGCGCTATTTTGGTTAGTTTAACGGGCCTTTTTTGAGTCGTATCACTGGCTGCTGTGCCTGATGGGCGTGCAAGCCTTCAAGCCTTTTTGAGATGAATCACTGGATGTTGTGCCTGGTGGGGCGTGCAAGCCTTTGAGCACACTCATCTGCTCATCAACGCGTTGTTAGCTGTCTGATGTGTTTATTTTCTCTGCATGGGTGCTTCCAAACTGCCAAATGCTGGCTGTACATGTAATCCCTTGTCCACGTGCAACAAGTAAAATGGGCCGGCGACTGCGCTTGTGCTACTTGCACAAGAAAATAAGCAGGATAAGGAACAACTACGCAGGCAGTGAGAACACGTCAACCAACTATGATAGGTTACTTCGATTTGATCTCACGAGGACTGTATCCTTCTCCTTCGCTCCAAACTTTGAACTGCCTGTGCCGTTAATCCTTTATAAAGTCCTGCATCAGCACTCTGGAAGCATCATGCATTTTTGAACAAACGTTGCAGATTTAGGCAACCCCTCAAAAGCCTTGAGAATGTGGGCAGCAGCTCTAAACCAATTAAATTGTAACGGCTCATGCCCATATTCTCTAAGCAAAGGCCAGTGAGACGTAGTGCAAATGCAATGCATGCAGGTAGACATAGTGCATATCATGATAAATAAATAAAACAATAAAAATAGTGCATAAAATAATAATAAAGTTGTAACGGCTCATGCCCATATTCTCTAAGCAAAGGCCAGTTAGACGTAGTGCAAATGCAATGCATGCAGTTAGACGCAGTGCAAAACGTAGTGCAACAGAGCACAACTGCTATCTGTAATTGGCTCCTTCATTCGGTGCCTTCCACAGGCTTCAACTTGTGGTCAAGGTTACAATGGGATTTGACCTTCAGCCAGGAACTTTTGCTGCTCAACCTGTTCCAGCCACACAAAAAATATCCATGAGATCGGAGATAACACGATAAGTCTCGTTAGTTTGCTTCTGTAAGAAATGAAAAACATCCTCAAAACTAGCTTAAGTACAGTAATAAGAGCCTGACTCGTCCAAAGATGCTCTGTGTGTAGAGGAGAAGTCGAAGAATAAATGTGCGAGTCCTTCTGAGGGAACACATAGGCTCACAAGAACGAGGGAACACGGCATATTTTCCATCTTGGAGTCCTCCTTGGTCACACCTACCACATTCAGATGTGTGCTCCTGCCACAGTGATGTCTCAATTTTCAGGGTGTGAGCATGTAAACGAGAGCGCGCTATGTTTCTCAGCTCGTGCTTGCCTAATCAAGATAATGAATCAAGATACAAGGTTTACAAGGATAAGGCCTTCAGTCAAGAAGTGCGACTGCTAGCCTGCTCATAAAAGGCAATTAATTCATGAAGGAAAAGGAAGTGTGCTGTTGTTCTGGTTCAAAAAAAGCAGACACATCATGAGATCCTGCATGTGAGAACAAGGGAGCATATTTCCTGCGGAGAGAGACCACCTGGGGCTGTGCGCAATGAAAGAGGTCATGTTATTTATCCTGGGCATCATCATCAGCCTCACAAAGGTCACAGTTTGGGGAAGACCTGTGATTCCAAATCAAGATCCAAATACCTAGGGGCAGAGAAGGGTGCGCCATGAACACATTTCTGGCAGAAAAGGGTTTCAAAGGAAGTGCCATCCAGTAATGTTTTTTGCCAATTTGTTCGTGTGCTCACCATGTTCTGCCCAGGCATCAGCGTTCCACACACCTCTCAGCCTTCTTCTCAAATCAGCAAGGAACTCCCTCATGATGATAGGCTGCCCAGACCAAACGCAATGAGCAAACATGTTGTACCTGTCCAAGCCCATGCATGCAGCCACAAATTATGAGGTCCAGCATTTACGAGAAAGAAAAAGAGAAGAAAACGTAGGCCACAATCCGCATGCATACGAGAGAGACTGCTCGTTACAACATCTCCTTGCAGCACCTTGCTGCGTGTAGTACTGTTGCTGCGCAGTAAAACATTGCAAATCTCAAACCTTGCCCGGGCCTCTCAAGATCACATCTTTTCTACAAGGTCAAGTCTCATGCTGGAATAGCCGGGAATGAATGCACCTATCAGGTTGCTAAATACCAGGCCTCCCTCAAAGATGGTAACCTGACTGATACTGGAATCCCTAGCGCTGGCCCAGGAGGAAAACCCTTCCACTATACAACCTGGCTGACTTAGGAAGAGAGATTTTAGGCAATCTCAATCCCACCCTTCTTCTCTTCGTTAAAGGCACCTCCCAGACCTTTGAAATGCTCTGAAATCCCATATGCATGCTCAGCACAAGCTGGGCTATGCTGACCGGAAGACAGGCTACTACACCTACTACCAGAGCTTGCTGCCTCATGTAAACAAAAGTATCAACAATGCCTTTTGGAATATGCCCAGTCTCTCAACTTGAATGAAACGCACTGTCCTCCAATACCGCACAGGCACCCTATACAATCAGAAACATGCGGTCCGATATAAAAGATCCACTAGCCCTACATGCCCCCTACCTGATTGCCATCACATGGATGGCGCTCTACACATCCTATCTGGCTACCAATGCCCCGTCATGCGTAACATGGTAACTGAGCGCCACAATATTGCTTGCAGGATGATTTTGAAGCTGGTCAGTGAAGGCTCTTAAGGGGCCAATCTTGTGCATTTGGATGCGGGCAACACAAACCATTTGGCCCAGCACGACCTGCAAGCCCCTGAGCAAGTCTCTAATCGTGCCGTACCTTCCAACCTCTTCAAACCCACGATTTCTATTCAAACCAGAGCAACTCCAGCCGCCCTGATGCAATCTTGGTCACTCCTCACCCAACTAACCCAAACAGACCACCCACTCCACCCTCATACTGGGTACTGCGCAGTACGGGAAGCAGCACAGCTCCAGGCCGCCATATCCACTTGATAGAAATCAAATACTGTGAAGATACAAGTCCTAGTGCCCAGCTAGAAGCCTCACAGCAACAACACAGCGAACTGTGCAAACGACTCCAAGGTGCAGAGATTACTATCTACCCAATCCTCCTGGGTGTGTGGGGGACTATCTACACTGCCCATACCCTTGATCAATTCCAAAAATAAGGAATTGACTCACAGAGATCTGAAACACTTGCAAGAAAACTCCATGCCCGTTCTGTACAATTTGCGCACAAACTTACCTCTACCAGACGTGCCATTGAAAATAACAACACTCATCATAACACTGGTGCCCTGGAGCAGCGTGCTGCTAGAAACCCACCCGATCCACATTAACTCCCCTCTCATCTTCTGGTGAGGGAGACTCACGGCTCTTTGAGCCAATGTGTCTCTCTTTCCTTAATTGATGCAGGGAGAGTTTTCTCTGCCTACGTAGCTTTTTCTTTTTCTTTTCTTTTTCTTTGGGCACCAAAAAGAATGTCACGGGGGTCAGAGCTCCAGTAGTACAGGTAATTAGTCCAAGGGAGAGGCCATTTTCTCTTTGGTGGTGTGTGGCCAATTTTGAAAGGCATTGTAAGAAAAAGAAAAGAAAAACTACGTAGGCAGAGAAACTCTCCCTACATCAATTAAAGAAAAGGAGACACATTGGCTCCAGAGAGCCGTAAATGTAAGGTGGAAGCGTCCGTGAAAATGAGTCTTTATCCTTTTGCTCTTACATTTGTTCAACAAATTGAGAAGTTCTCAGTTTAGTTTTGCGGGCTTGGAATTCCATTAGTCCAGATGCAAAGCTTGCTGGCGGAGGGCAGATACTACTGTGTAAGCCAAGTGCTCTGGCTTTGTGGAATGCTCTGTAGAGGACATCAAAGCTATCAGGGGTCATCATTCCAATGCATTTGATGTCCATGTTGTAGATGCACGCCACCCTTGATTTGTAAATTTCTGAAAGGGTAAGAGTTGGTGGGGGAGTTGGAAGGGGAGTATGGGTTGCAGTTTCTGTTGGAGTCTGTTTTAGGGGTGGCTTGGGGTTGTATTTGACAATGTCAATTTTTTGGATCCAAAACCCGCATGTGCCTGTGGGTACAATATCTGTCTGTAGATTAGTGGGTGTTACACAGGGTATCAAGGAATAATTATGTTGCAAAGTTCTGTGTCTAATTTCTGTTTCCAAGTGTTGCGTCTGGTTGATTGAATTCTTGTCTCTCTGAATTGGAGAGTTATAGGTCCGCTGTGGGTAGGAAGATATTGAGCTTGTTTTGCTGGGCTTCAAATTCTTTGCATGTGCTGGTGGAAGGTTGCCCAGATTGTTTTTACTCCTTCTAGCTCCCATGATGGTATCCAGCTTACCATCAAGTTAAGTAGCTCTTCTCTATAATTCGTTTTTCTGTTAAGTTTGTTCTTCATTGTTGAGGCTCGCTTCTAATAACCCTCCAGATCCACATTAGCTCTTTCTTTTTTAACTTCGTGGTGGAGGGGACTCACGGCTCTCTCGAGCCAATGGGTCTCCTTTTCCTTAATTGATGTAGGGAGAGTCTTCTCTGCCTACGTAGTTTTTCTTTTCTTTTTCTTTTATTTTCCGAGGCTAGCACAGGCAGGGCATGCCCAGTTTTCAGCTATTTGGACCTCTTGTCTTTGCTCATCAGTGTAGCAACCAAGCTTTGTCAAGCATTCCCGATGTCAAGTGCGTTGGCAGACATCACAAATGTACATGTCAAGGTAGGGGGGTTGTCAGGCTGAGAGTGGCTCGAATTTATAGGCTCCAGGCCTCCAGGGTAATTGCATATCTGTTACAGGTTACAGGCACGGTTTGCTTCGGCTAAGCTGCCCCCGCAGGCAGGTACAGCTATGTAACCCTTCCCTTCCCTAATTGCATATCTGGCAGCATGTGCATTCAATGTTGGTTCGGGCAGCAGTGCAGATGCTTGCTGGTTGAAAGCCAGCTTCCTTGAAGAAAGGCCCACTTCTCTATTATCATGGGCCCTAAGTGTGTGTGGTACTGCTTTTGTTGCCAGCGGGGTGAGGGGTTGTTGCTCATGTCCTTTCTCTTGGCTGGACAGATTCTCCATCCAGCTATGAGAGTGACGTCAAAGTCATTGTAGTAGATGGCGTTGATAGCGTGGCTTGCTGTGGTCTCCTGAGCCAGCTTCTTTAAAGAGGTCTTTACTTCCAGATACTACCGCCATCACAATTTGAAGCTAGAGGTTTGATCATGATGGCAGGGGTCTGTCTCTATTCGTAGTAACTTTTTCCTCTTATTCCTAGGGTTTTGGCTGCCAATCTGTGTATTTGGGCTGTTTGGGGTGTTAGGGTGGGTGAGGGGAATGGAAGGCGCGCCGTTTTGGCTTGTGGCTGCTGTGTATAAGAGGTCAGGCTCTATATATATGTAATCTTCATCATTGCAATTGGCACTTAATCCTGAGATACCTTGGCTGCACTGTTGGGGCGTAAATCTGGAGTCGTGCCTTTTCTTAGAGCGTGTGCGTTTGCTGGGAGGCCCGTCTTCAGGGAGCTCTGTTTGTATGCCAGGCACATTAGCTCTGATGTTGGGGGCATCTCCAAGCGGGATGTTGAAAGCGCTCCTAGGTTGTGGGTTTCCGTCAGGGGATGGGGGCAGTACATTAGATTGAGTTGTCCAGCAAGAGGTTATGAGTTAGGTGCACAGGGGGAGTTATGCTAGCCCTGTATCTGGAGCGCTTTCTTTTCCTGGGGAGCTCGCTATCGGGCTCTGTAGATCTTGTAGCTAAATTCCCTCTGTTTGGGGGCAGATTTGAAGCGTCCTGGTAGAGTGTTACATTGATTGACACTAGATCTTGAGGTGTCCTGGCTACAATGCTGCAATGTATACCTAGATTCTTGCTTTTTTGAAGAGCGTGCACGTTTGCTGGGAGGCCCACCTTTGGGGTTTACTCTACGTATCCCGGGCAGGTTAGCACTGATGGTGGAATCGTCTCCAGGTGGGGTGTTGCGAGTATCCTTGTCTTTTGGGTTGACATTTTGGGTGGAAGGCAGAACATTGGCTTGCGTGGGAATGTGGATTGAGTGCATAGGGGAAGCTGTGCTTGCTCCGTGTCTAGAGCATGTTTGTTAACTGGGCGGCTCGCTTTGGGGTTCTGTACCTCCAGAGTTTGTCACATTTTCCGTCTGGGGGCAGACTCGTGTTGATGGTAGAGTATTGAATTGGTTACGCGGCCGGACTTGGTAAGCGTAGTCTTTCTTTCTTTCATTGGTTAATATTTTGTGTTTCAGGGTATACCACATGTGTTGTGCTCGTACTGGGAGGGCTTGCTGTACGAGCTGGCCCAGGCCTGACACTGGGTGTCCGTGGTAGGCGGCGTCTGGTGATCTCATGCCTGAGGTGAGTTGTGGAGGGAGGCTGTGGTGCTGGTGCTGCCTGTGTTGGATGCTTGTTGTTGGGTTGAGAGTAATTGAGAGCTTCTGTAACTCTTGACAAGTTTGAGTTGAAGCGTCCATTTAAAGAGAAGCCTGAATATACCTCAGGAGCCAAGCGTGCCGCTGCCTTTTGCCCTTCTTGGCCCTTCCCCTCAATGGATCCTGGCAGAAGCTTGAAACTGTTTTCAGATAAGGAGCAAGTGTTGGGGTTGCTACTTTACCTGATCCTGTGCAGTACACAGTGATCCACAGGTCCAAACACCATATGGGATTTCCAGAAATGTCATTTTCTGAAATTCTTCTCCAAGTTGTTCTTTGCCTCTTTTTATGCACACCAGTGTTTGAACTCCCTACATCCGTTTTTTGAATGATGCAAAACAAGCACATAAGAGGATCAAAGTGGCGTCCAGGAGGCCGCAGTTTAAATGGGCAAGCAAAAAAGGCTTCAGAAACGATGACCTATTTTTTTTGCAATTGTTCTTTTTATCCTAATTTCCCAAATTGGCAAGTTCCCAAAACGAAACAGCAACGTCCTTGGAAAGGCAAAAAAATGAGAAGAAGCAGAGCGCAAGCAGCCGCAATGCAGCACACAAAATGTTTTGGACTGGAAGATGAAGTTACCCCTCATACAAGCTGGCTCATTCATCAGTCTCAGGCAGACGCTGGAGACTCAGTCAACATTCTTTTGCACGCTACTTTGGTCATGGCACTTACCTAACAAGAGATAGAACAAGTGCTGGGGACGCCCCAAAGCCTATGCACCAGACACTGAGTAAAGCTTGAGCTTACATGCAAGCACAAGAGAGCTGCAAGCGGCGAAGGGGGCACAGGATGCAAGCATCCTGGGGGTCATGTAAGCATGTGCTAGAAAGAACGTGGGGAAACGAAATAGAATCCTGCAGCCAGGCCGATTCAAAGAGCTTGTCTCCACTGGTGTCTTTCTAACTGACAATGAACGCCCTCGCTAAAGGCATTTCAAGTCAAGCCTTGATCTTCTGCTCTACGTCATCCAATTTGCAAACTTATTTTTGCGCGTTCCTTACCTAGCACAAACCCTGCCCTGCCTTCAATCAAGATCATCAACTCCTTGAAAACGAGGAGATAAGCTTTTTGCCTTGCTTCCACTAAGCTTGAAGCCCTGTGAAATGATGCACAGGAATGGACAAAGACAACAAAAGAAGTTGAGAACAACATTGTGCATAGATGGAGAGCCCTACTTTCAATTGTTTGTGCAGTTGCACTGGCTGACAAGCATGACGCTGCTGCAGAGGTGCACGAAGCATCTTTACAGAAGTAACCTGGAAACATGCGTGAACATCCTTCTGCCCAGATCCACACATTTTACCGACCCACATCCACATACCTCGAGCCGACTAACCAGCTGGATGTGGAGGTTTTTCTGGAGGTGGCTGGCCTCATTGAGCAACCGGCTCTGCTTCACCCCTAGCTCACGGCGGCCATCTTGAATGGCTTTGGCGATGACAGCTTTGCGCTCCCGGACAGCCTTGCTGGCAAGTGCTGTATGGGCAAGGCGGAGCATTTAGGGAACACAGGGGCATGAAACGCACATGCACAGCCGCATCATGCATGCACTTTATGTACAGACATGTTAATACATGCACAGCCGTGATGGTAGATGCTGCGTAGGCAAGGCGGAGCATATAGGGAGCACAGGGGCATGAAACGCACCTGCACAGCCACGTGATATGTGAATCGTACATGATAATGCATGCACATGCATGTCTATATATGCACAGCCATACGTTATGTTTATACTTGCAGAGCCATATGCAATGCGAGTCGTAGCTGAGGGGCCTGCTCATGGTCCCCATTGCTGTATGTGCATAAGTGCACGGCACAAAATGGTTTGTGGCACAGCTTTCTGTGCAGACACGCACGCACGCGCGCACACACACACGCGCACAGATACACATACACACTGGCGTATGCTTTGCTTAATTGCTGCCCAGGCTGTGGCTCGTATAACATGATCCCAAAGTGGTGTACTCTTTGCACCAATTCCAGGCAGCTAGCGCTGACCCTCCTGGTACACACATGCAGCCCCGTGCAAAACAGTCCCTTCCCAAACCTTCAGGTCTGTCGGGGCGCAGCAATAAGAAAAAACCTGCACATAATTTCAGTTGCGTCGGACTTGGAACACCAAGTGGGGATGCAAAGCGTTTTTTCTTAGTCCACGGAGCCGGTGATGGCATGCACAGTCCTCTCCTTTCCTTACCTTTCTCTTCCCTCTCCCTTTCCTTTGGCTTGTTGCACCATTCAGCGACCAGCTGCCTTGGCTACTCACCTCAGAAAAGCCCAAGAAGACACCCACATCAATGTATGGGCACCGACACATCCATAAGACGCCAGCTGGTTGACCGCTTGGGATGCGCACCTGACCACAGGGCTCGTCTGCCTGCTGCTCTTGGGATGTACAGGCGCACCTGACTTGAAGCCACCTCGTGACAGGGATGTGCGCTTGACTTGTGTTGCATGCTGCGTGCCTCTGACAGTATGTGCTTAGGGACCAGTGCCTAGCTTCTGAAGGGGATGCTCACCTAACTTGTGGCACAAATTTTGCCCTGCTTCTTGCTGCTCGTGCGTGGCAGCCAACTGCTGCAGGCTCCTAACATCGCGCTGGTGATCCCTGGCCTGCGCAGCAAAACAAAAGAGATTAAGACGCGTGTGCTATTGTTTGCAATGAAGAAAACTCGATCTCTCTAAGCAGCAAGGGGGCAGCGCACATTTCAATTCAAGGGCCATGGCAAGACCAACAGAGCAAGGCATCTGGTATATACTGGCAGAATGAAAATTCTCCTGGGCAGTGAGAGATTAAGAATCTGTGGCAGTGGAAGAGAGGGCAGGTCCAAGGGGGGGGGATTACAAGGGGCACGGTGCAAAATTGTCATCCTGACAGCTCACGCTTCACAGACGCTTGCACATACATTCGTAAAAAACAAATGCATGTAGACACATGTGTGTATGGCATACAGAGGCACTTGCCTGCGTGCATAAATTGTTTGCATGTATCTACCCAGCTTGAGTAGCTGGGTACGTTCAGGTGCACACGCTGCATGCAGATCAGCAAATAAAGGGGAAACAGAGGAAGAGGAAAGGCTATGCTTGCCAAAAAAGGTTGCATGCATCAGGGAGAGGTTCCCTGATTCCCTGGTTAGCAAGCTAGCAAGAATCTTCCCAAGGGTAGCCTTTCCAAGATCCTTAAAATCTAAAAGCAGCAGTCTGTGGCTAGGTCCGACCTGTTTTATGTGTTGATCTTCCCTGTGCCTCACAGACTGCCCACTCACGTCTTCTTCAAAGGAAGAAGAAAGGAAAAACTACGTAGGCAGTGAACACAATCTCCACATTGATTAAGGAAAAGAGGATGCCTATAGGGCTGAGGCGCCAACATCCTCAATCTGTAAGGATCCAAACTGGCAAGGCGTGCTGTAACATGCAGGGGGGAAGGAGGCCCACCTTTTTTATCCCTTTCCTGTTTACTTCTCTTTTTCTTTTTCTTTGCAGAGGGGAGAAATGCTCGCCTTTGTTCCTTTGTCTCTCTCTTTTCTACTTTTCTTTTTTTTTCTTTGCAGAGGTGAGGGAGGCTCACCTTTGCCCACAGCTCCTTCTCCTCTTTGCTCAGACGCTCAAAGCCATGGGCCATGAAATACAAGGCATTGGGGCCCAGGGCCTCCCCCACATTCAAATTCTCTCCTGCGTACCAAAAAAACACCCGGCAGATCAAAATTGGCTGTGTGCATTAAGAAATGTGTGTGGTGTGTGTGTATTTGTGTGCGCGCGTGCTTGTGTGTGTGATTGCATGCAATCCAGGCCTTACTGAACAGTTTACAGGCCCATCATGCGAGTGCGCAGCAAGCTCTTAGTATTCTTTTAGAGTGCTTGGGTGGCGGCAGTGCAAGAAGGGAGACGGAGGATCGCATAACATGGATGGGTTCAAAAACATGCTTCCTTTGAGCTTTTTGGGACAGTTCTGACCTTCAAAGGGGGAGGGGGGAGAAGATTGCCCCCTTTTTTATTAAACTGGACCAGCTTCCTTGGCATTTTCTGCCCGACCAAAAATGGTTTCCACAAGTCCCCATCCAACATCAATCCCCATCCTGATGGGATTGGGTGTGCTCATAAGGCGTGCCTGCACTCGGGTTGCATCATATCCTAGACACAAAGTAATTTCTTCTGCACTGCACAATAAAGAACAAGAGAAAATATGTTTACTTACTGATTGCGTAAACAATGGAATCGTTCCCTACAACACAATATTTACTTCCAGTGCATTGCGCGCATCATGTCCGTGCAGGCAGAGACCTGCTGGGTCCCCACCTTTGCAGTCTAACAAGCTCAAGCATACAGCATGGCTGGAGGTGCCGCTGCTGCTGCTGCTGCTAGTGTCACTGGGACCCTCCCTTGCTGCGACGGAGGCACTGGCGATCTCACGGGCATGTCGTGCTGACATCTGCTTCAGCAACTTGTCTAAGTGTGCCTGCAAGCAAGTAAGGGCGGACGTGCTCATGTGAAACACCTGATGTTGGAGTGGTGAGAACGTGCGTGTGTGTGTGCACGCGTGTGTGCGCTCACTCAAGCATGAGAATCGCCTTGAGGACCTTGCTGCACAAGGGTTCAAAGCACATACCAAACACAGATTCAGCCCTGGATTTTTCAGCTTCCAGGTAGAGGTCTACAGGCGCTGCAAATGGCGTCCACTGCACAAAAGCTAAACAGAGCCCTAATCAAACCTGACGCAGAGCTGCAGCACTCCCATGATGCTGGGCGGCCTTCCCAGCCTTGCAGCAGCTTGCTGGATAATGTTCCAGCGCTTGGTGCATGCAAACATATTGCAAGGTGCATGCTCTTCAAGGAATGTGGACCTTTCAGAGGCAGAAAGCGAGCCAGTCCCTGTCTTGCTTGGAAACGATTGTGCCGGCCAATGGTGAGGCAGCATATCGCTCTTCAGGGAAGAATGCCAATATTCAAGGGCTTTTGGAATGCCTGAGGCCTTCAGTAGCCAGTGCAGGTAGAAACAAAAGTGTGTGAGCTGGTGAACCAATCCCGAGCCACTCATATAATATGCAGACGAGCAGTCCACATCAGGGCAATCTGTTGGCCCAAACTAGGCAAACATGCATGCATGTCCCTCATGAGGTGCAGGTCACAGGTCATCACCCGCACCTGAAACTGTGAGACCGTAGGCCATAAGAGCATGGGATGTAAATACCTGACCCATTGATGTTTGCTGGAATGCCTGACCCACCATGATGCCTGCTAGAGATGCTGGGTCAGACACTGCTGAATGCCAACTCCCGACCCACCTGATGCCAGATCAACCTACTTGGAGTGCTGACCCACCTGGTGCTTGCTAGAAATGCCTGAACCAACCTGATGCTTGACCCACCCGATGCGCGCTAGGAACGCTGGCCCACCTGGCGCACACCACAAACGCCTGGCCCACCTGATGCG